>CM069909.1:127724554-128446485 GCA_036172215.1 Camellia granthamiana | reverse complement strand
TTGAGTAGATCCTTCTAGATTTATTAATGTCGACTCTATTATCTGTTGATGTGATTAAAATTGAGTGGGAGACGAGATTATCTCAAGTATTTGACTCTTCACATATTTGGTTCTATCACTACAATAAATTGAGATTTTTATGATCAAAATTCAGAAACGAAATTATATTTTAAGAACAAAATATCTTAAGTATTAAAAGTGTTATTATTGTATTTTTAGCAAAGAAATGAGACAATTAAGGTCTGTTTGGTAACGTTTACGTTTTCAGTTTATATTTACAAAAATTTTATAAACTGATTTTTGTTTATTTTTAGAAAAACATAAATTACAAACACGTTTGGTAATTGACAAAATGTTTAAAAAAGTTTAAAAATATAAAAAAGAGTGAGAAATGACAAGTGGTTGGCAAGTGACAGCGAAAAATGGTGGTAAGAAAGTGGTGACAGTGGGTGGTGGGTAGCGGGTGGTGGTGGGTGGGTAGGTGATGGTGGCGGGTGGTAGCGAATGGGTGGTGGCGGATGGTGGTGGCAAGTGGGTGGCGGATGGCTGTGGCAGGTAGGTGGTAGCGAGCGGGTGTGGGTGGTAGCGAGGGGGTAGTGGTGGTGGGTGGGTGGTGGGTGATGGTGGTGGTGGTGGTGGTGGTGGGTGATGATGGCGGGTGGGTGGCAGGTGGCTGGTGGTGGCGGGTAGTGGATGGTGGTGGCGGGTGGTGGCAGGTGGGTGGCAGGTGGTGGTGGAGGGTGGGTGGTGGTGGCGGAAGACGGTGGTGGAAAATGGTGGCGAGTGGTGGATAGTGTTGGTGGTAAAAAAAAAAAACTGAAAACTCCAAAATGAAAACACATTTTTTGAGTTTACATTTTTTGGCCAAATTTATAAACTGAGACCACTGATTTATAAATCAAAAATTTACCAAACAAATTTTTATTTGAGTTTTTAAAATTTTTGTAAATATAAACAGAAACTGAAAAAGTGGTGTGTTTGGGTAACGTTTACGTTTTCAGTTTATATTTACAAAAATTTTATAAACTGGTTTTTGTTTATTTTTAGAAAACATAAACTACAAACGCGTTTGGTAATTGACAAAATGTTTTAAAAAATTAAAAATATAAAAAAGAGTGAGAAATGACAAGTGGCGGCGGAAGACGGTGGCAGAAAGTGGTGACGGTGGGTGGTGGATAGCTGGTGGTGGTGGATGGTGGCGAGTGGGTGGTGGGTAGCTGGTGGTGGTGGGTGGTGGCGAGTGGATGGTGGTGGTGGTGGTGGTGGTGGTGGTGGCGGTGGGTGGGTTGAGTGGGTGATGGTGGCGCTGACGGGTGGTGGGTGGTAGCGAGTGGGTGGTGGTGGTGGTGGCGGCGGGTGGTGGGTGGTGGTGATAGGTGAGTGGCGGATGGCGGGTGATGGTGGTGACGGGTGCTGGGTGGTGGGTGGTGGTGGTAGGTGGGTGGCAGATAGCGGGTGGTGGTGGGTGGTAGCGGGTGGGTGGTGGGTGGTGATGGTGGGTGGGTGGGTGACGGTGACGGGTGGTGAGTGGTAGCGAGTGGGTAGTAGTGGTGGTGGTAGCGGGTGGTGGGTGGTGGTGGCAGGTGGGTGGCGGGTAGGTAACGGGTGGTGGTGGTGGGTGGGTGGGTGGGTGATGGTGGCGGGTGGTAGGTGGTAGTGACTGGATGGTGGTGGGTGGTGGTGGCGGGTGGGTGGTGGGTGGTGGTGGTGGTGGTGGTGGTAGGTGGTGGTGGATGGTAGTGGCGGGTGGGTGGCAGGTGACTGGTAGTAGTGGGTGGCAGGTGGTGGTAGGTGGTGGCAGGTGGGTGGTGAGTGGTGGTGGCAAGTAGGTGGCGGGTGGTGGTGGCGGGTAGTGGATGGTGGTGACGGGTGGATGGCAGGTGGGTGGTGGGTGGTGGTGGTGGTGGTAGTGGTAGTGGTGGTGGTGGTGGTGGCGAGTAGGTGACAGGTGAGTGATGGGTGGCGGGTGGCTGGTGGGTGGTGGTGGCGGGTGGTGGGTGGTGGTGGCAGGTGGGTGGTGAGTGGTGGTGACAGGTGGCGGTGGGTGGTGGTGGCAGAAGACGGTGGTGGAAAATGATGGTGGATGGTGGCTAGTGTTGGGTGGTAAAAAAAAAAAAACTGAAAACTCAAAATGGAAACACATTTTTTGTGTTTTCATTTTTTTGCCAAATTTATAAACTGAGACCACTGATTTATAAATCAAAAAGTTTACCAAACAAGTTTTTATTTGAGTTTTTAAAATTTTTGTAAATATAAACAGAAAACTAAAAACGTAAGTGTTACCAAACGGCACCAGTGTTACCAAATGACACCTTAGTGATTAATTACTATCTTTTGAGAGCAAAATTTTCATCTAAAAAAAATAATTTTTTTTAGCACGAAATTGATTTATCTCTTAAAGTATATTTATTAGCAATATTTTCAAATTTCATCGTTAAAAGTCCATTATTTTACTTTTCAATACGACGTTCGTGTTTGGCATCCTGCTGAAAAGGTCACATTTTTTTTTCCCGACCACTTTTTGTCTTTTGTAATCTTTTTTATTTTTTTAAATTATATCATTTTTTTTTACTTATCCTATTTATCTTGTGTATATGAATTTAAAAGGTAAAAATAAAATAAAACTGAAAAATCTTTAAAAAAAACATAAAATAAATACTAAACGCAAAAATGATAATTTTTTTTTTGCTTTTTATTTTTTGTTTTTATTTTTTCCGGATTTTTTTATTTTTTTTACTTTTTTTAATTTTTAACTATTATAGTTCATCTAGTCGAGGAGAAACCCAAAAGCATAAAACTTTTTAAATTTTTATAAAAAGTTCAGTAAAAAAAAAAAACAACAAAAAATTAACTAAAAAGTAACTCCAAACAGGCACATGATGAGAATTAGTTTCCTAATGTTTAAAATTTTCATTTTTTGAGATGAAAAAGTTTGATTTCTAAAAATCTTATATGTTGTAGTTATATAAAAAGAATAAGGATAAATTACATTTTGACAACTTTTATTCAAATTTCACTTTAATTCCTCATTTTCTAATTGTAACAATTAAGTGTGCTTTTCAACTCTTATTTTAACACGGTCACCATTTAAAATTTAATTGAAAAATTGAAGAGTGAAAAATATTATTAATACAATTTTTATTTTATTTTTTATTTTTTTTAATGTCTCTCTAATGAACTCAGGTAGCCCTCACATGAGCACATTTCATTCAAATTTTTAACGATAGGCAACAATATTACCACATTAAAACATAAGTTAAAAATAAAAAGTTTAATTGTTACAATTAAAAGATGGGGCTCAAAATGAAATGCCATAAAATTTAAAGTGAAAAGTACAAATTTTCAAAGAAAAATAAAGTTCATTTGAAAGACTGAAGTTTCATATGCTAACATTTGTTGTTATAAGGTGAGAAAGAGGATTGGGTATTTTGTGTTATTTTAATTTCTTGCATAAGAACATCTCTAATCAGATTTTTAAATTTGTAGATATATTTATGAAAAATAATTTATACAACAATGTTGAATTTGTCTGAATCGCCTGAATTTGTGAGTGCCGAACGACCATCCAAACTACCGGTGCAATTCTTGTCAACTACGTTGTCACCCTTATCAACCGCGACTATCACCCTTATTGCCGGATAATTGGCCGAACGCCCGGCTAGAAGAACCACCCAGATGACCGGCATGCATAAATTAGGATGATTTGAACAAGTTAAAATTCAGTGGATGTAATTTTACTGTATATTTATATATATTTTATGATCATTTTTTTTTAAAATTATATTTATATATCAATTCATATGTCATGATGAATGTATTGATCAAGTGTGTCATAACTTCTCTTTAGCTCTAATTATTGTAATCCCACAGCTATGAAACATTATTACTCTCAAAATATTATTATAGGTAATTAGGCCTTGTTTGGGATGCAATTTTTTTAGTTAAAATAGTTAATAATATAAATTAAAAATCAAAATAATAATAAGATAAAATATTATATTTAAACAATAATCATTTTTTTTTTTCTAAAAAAAAATCAACTATAAAAAAATAAATAAATCATATGCACAACTTTATTAACCACACTAAAATAGTCAAATAACCAAAAAGTTATGTCAAAAAAGTTCATAGCTTAATTGGTGTGGGTATGCTATATCTACGCAGCATACCAAACATGTGTAATTTGTAGGAGAAATCTCACATCAATTATATTTAAAAAAAATAATTATCAATTAATGATAAAATTTATAAATATTAATAATTAAAATTATAATTTCTTTTATGAATTTGTAATTGTTTTCTCAAACTAATACTAAATTATAATTTTACTTAATTTGTATTTGATATGCAAAATATTTTCAGTGTGACACAGTAAGACTTGGAAATTAATTGTGTCCTTGCAAAATACTTTCTGTGTGACGTAGTACGACTTATAATGTTCCTGGTTTAGACCCGATCCGTTGATGATAAGTTCCTGGTTTAGACCCGATCCGTTGATGTTTTGAATTCGGGTTTCAGCTGTCATATTTAAATATTCATACTATGTTTCTCCTTATTTCTTGTTGAGTTTGGTTATTAGAGTGTCTTTGTTGTGTTTGGAACATGTTGGTTGCTAGTTGGTCCAAACTATTGTTGTCCAGAATTTGGTCTCTTCGTTTGAGCGGAGCGAGCTTTGTGAGCTCCCAGTATTTTTGGAGGCCTGCAGAGATACTAGGGAGGTAGTGTTCTTCACTCGAGCTAGACTTCTTGCCCTCGAGCGACGGTTTTCTGTCTGTAAAACTTCTGAGAGATTGTATTCTACGCTCAAGCGAAGATTCTTGCGCTCAAATAATTTACTGTGTCTGGTCACCCGAGCGACAACTCTTGCACTCGAGTGAACTGTGCATATATCAGTTCGTAAACATGCCATTTTACATCACTTTTTCATCTCTCTCTCTCTCTAGAATATTTCAAAACCCAAAGTTAAGACTCTCTCTCTCTCTCTCTCTCTCTCTCTCTCTCTCTAAGACTCACTTTCTTTCTACAAACACACCAAGATCTACCTATTTCTCTACCCTACTCCCTTTGTTAAAAAGGTAGAGCTCATTCAGAACTTCATTTTCATTAGAATAGAGTTGGGTTTTGACTTCATCCAAGTTTCATTTGTGTTCATCTCGTCTTCTAGTTTTGAGGTAGGAATTCTGTACACTCTTTTATGATTTTTAACTTAGTTATTTGTTTTTATAAAATGATATTGTGATTTTGGATGATTTTGAACAAACCTAGGGTTTTAGTTTAAAATCAAAAGAGAGATTTTCAAATGGATGTATTGAAAATGGTTTTGGGGTTGGAAATGAGGTTGATTTGTGATCAAACTATTGATTTTGATACTTAGAATGAATTTTGGAAGAAAAATGGGTTTTACTCTAAATGGCGAAGATATTTATTTTGTATAAATAAATGGAATTGATGTTAAAAAAGTGAAATTGGATGGATATTGATATAGATGGTGGAATTTGATATGTATTATCACTCACCTTGAAATTTGGGAAGTTTATCTGTATTGGAGATTTTATATCTGTTTAGAAATATCTGTTTTGGACTATCGGTGGAGGATAACTATGATTGTTGCATAAATTGCATGAAAACTATGTGTATTGAAATTAATTTCTCATCCATATGCATTGAACATTGTTGCTCATTTAATACATTGCAAATGTATATGAATTTGAGAAAAAATGGTGAACGTCGGAAAGAGGTGTATATTACCAAATTAAGTTGGCCTATGTATCCAAGGTGAAAGTCTTGAAAAACGCATGTATACATGGGTGCCGGTTCCCGTGGACAAAATATTCGTAAAATGGCAATAGTAGCGCTTGTATAGGCTACGTTTACAAGGGTACCGTTTGACGGTTTCCCGTAGACGAAATATCTGTGTGAAAGGTTGTACCGGTTTGAGAATTCTCCCTTGTTTTCTGTTGTAAAGAAAATGATTTGAGAACTGTGATATAAGCTGAGCATGATATGGTTTTTGAGAAAGAAATATAAACGTATTGGTCACAAGCATTGCATGTGCATTTCATCCTTATATATTTGTTAAGATTCATATATTGTGTTGGATTATTTCTACTGGGTTTTAGCTCACCTTATATGGAAAAAAAAAAAATCATTTTCAGGTGCTGGTGATATGCCTCCACTAAGGACTTAGCTTGGGAGGACTGTGGAGCTGAAGGCTCAGTGTTGTATTTTGTATTTAATTTTGCACAAGCCTAGGGCTTTATATATATTGAGCTGAAGACTCACTTTTGATGTACCCAAGTAGTTAATTATTTAGAAAAATGTTAGCCTTTAGGGCATACGATTATCTGTTTAGCTTTCATTTCTTTTCTCAATCTTGTAACACATGTTGTAGATTTATGATGTACTGTTTATGAATGTATATCGCATGTGTCACCTTTGTTTTATATCAAATTATGATTAATGAAGGCTTATCACTTCATATATGTTGCCACTTATCGATTGTTATGTGATGGGTATATTGTATTTTATTTCACGGCGTTACACGACTTGGGTACAAAATGTGTAAGTTTTAACTACTCAAAGGATATATGTACCATATGTATTTTATAATTAAAAAAATAATATAATTTTATATTTTTTGAGTTATAATTAAAAAAATCAAAAAAAATCATAACCAAATATCGCATGAGACATAACCAAAAATCTCATAAATC
This sequence comes from Camellia granthamiana, assembly GCA_036172215.1. Lineage (NCBI taxonomy): Eukaryota > Viridiplantae > Streptophyta > Magnoliopsida > Ericales > Theaceae > Camellia > Camellia granthamiana. The sequence continues at coordinate 128,439,772 of CM069909.1, read as the reverse complement.
ATAACTAAAATATTGTTATAACTAAAGAAGAAAATTGGTCATAACTAAAGAAAATAATTAGTCATAACTAAAAAAAATGACATAAATTACATATAATATACCCCTTTTTAAAAGATATGTATAGTAGAAATTCCCTTGTTGTATATGTAAGTTATTTAGACAAAAAGAGTAATAGAACCATTATGTTGTGTCTATTTATTTTTTTATTTTTTTTAAATGTATTGCCTTTTTGAAATTATAAAATGATTTATTACATTTTATATTCCTGAACTATTATCAAATTATTTACTTAATTCATAAACTATCGATTGAATCTACTAAATTCATAAAGTAATCCAAGTCTATTTTAGTTCCTAAACTATCGATTAAATCTATAGTCCTAAAAATATTTAATTCAAACCTATTTAGTCTTTAAAATGATTACAAAAGTAAAATATAAACCTATAAATATTATAAATTAGTAAAAAAAAAAAAACCTATCTAGTTAAAATTGTATTTAAAAAAATCTTAAAATTTTAATTTGTCTTTGAAAAGTGAACGTCAGCTCTTTTGGTGAATTTTTTTTTATAAGGGTAAGAGTAATTATTTATAATATTTTTACTTATCTTCTAGCTACTTGCTTGCCTTTATTTAGTATTATATGCTAGATTTCATTTATAAGTTCTAATTGATTGACTTTAAATTTTTCACTAATCTATTTTTAGAACTTAATTAATGTATTATTTTATTCTATTATTATTTTTAGCGAAGTGTTGTTATTTAAATTATCTAATTATATTTCTTTAGTATATTTAATACTCGTAAAATTTTATGGATAAGATTGAGAAACAAGACTGTAAAAAAAAATTTAAACACACAACGAAATAAACACCTTTTAAAGAAAAAAAAATTAAAAATTTAAGAATTTTTTTGTAATAAAATCTTAAGTAGGTAGAGTCTTTTAGTAATTTATAATATTTATGAGCATACATTTTATTTTTGTAATTCTTTTAGGGACTAAATATGTTTGAATTAGATACTTTACGGATTTCATAGATTCAATTGATAGTTTAGGGACCAAATAGACTTATATACTTTGGGGACGTAATAGATTCAATAAATAGTTTAAGAACTAAATAAATTTTGATTTATATATTTTTGGGACTTGGTAGATTGAATAGATATTTTTAGAGCTAACTAAACAATTTGGCAATAGTTTTAGAGATAGAAAATGTAAGAAACCAATTATAAAAATTGTAAAAAAATCATTTAGGATTATTTTTTTAGCAATTACAAAATATTTTAATTATTTTTCGTGTAACGCCCTCAAAAAAATACGACAAATACATCCCAGAAGCATATATATATATAACAACATAAATCAAAGTGTAAATAGTCATTTCATTGCATGAAGTTAATAATACAAAAGAGTTTAACACAAATAAATACCCTTCGGATTTACACCTTTCCAAGTCTTGGCTTGGTTCCAACAAAAGGAGATTAGCTCATACAAATTTAGCCCTAGGGTATACAAAAATAAAACAAAACAAAAAGCTCTTGCTTCCCAAAAATCCCTCAAATGCTATTGCCTTGGTGGAGGCATGCCATCATTACCTGAAAATATTTTTCTCAAATAGGGTGAGCCACAACCCAGTGGGAATAATCTAGCACAATATATAAGATTTAACAAAGATATAAGCACATATGCATATACAATGCCCAGGATAAAACATTCATGCTATATAACACCATAGAATACCAGTTCCATATTCTATTTCATTTTCCTCCAATTCATTTCAATGTATATGATTTGATTTCATTATTTTTCAATAACCCAAATGAGATTACAACTCAATGATTCAACAATTTCATAATCGACACATAACACTTCCAATTTCCATTTTATGGATATTTCGTCCGTGGGATCGGCATCTATGTATAGATTTCAATTTGTTATTTTACGGATATTTCGTCTATGGGATCGGCACCCATGTATAGATTTCGGGACTTTTACTCAGGACACTCCGGCCAACTTAATTATAATGCAGTCTATCCCCTTTCTTCTCCCACACAATCATATATATACAATGTATTTAAACAGATAATCACACATATGGAGTACATCCCATTTCTCCTCCCAAATAAACATACATATACAATATATTTACAACATAATCATATTCCATGATAATCAACCATGGGATAGTTTCAATTCACCTAATCCACATGCAATTTCTATAACAATCAAAGCTATCTTCCACCGATAGCCCAATACAGATATTTCTAAACAGATATACACTCTTAATACAGATAATTTATTCAAAATTTCCAAATATGAGATACATCACCTATTCAATTTCAATACTTGCCCAATTCCAAGTTTTCAACATCAATTTCAACTATTTATACAAAATAGATATGATAGTCATTTTAGGGCACAAATCCCTCTTTTCAAAATATCAACCCAAGTACCAAAATCACTCATTTTGACACAATAAGACTTCATTTTTCCAATCCTAAGTTCACTTATTTCATTTCCACCAAAAACCCCTCTTTTATATTTCACCCAAACCCTAGGTTTGTTCAAATTACCCCCAAATCCCACCATTGTTACACAATCAACAAATAACTAAGTTAAAAACCATAACAAAGTGTAGAAAATCCCTACCTCAAAAAGAAAAGACAAGCTAAGAAAGAGTGAAACTCCAAGAACACCGAAACCCATTTCTATTTGGATCAAAATGAAGATCTTGAGACGCTCTACCTTTTTCCCAAAGGCACTAGGGTGAAAAGATCAGCGAATCTAGATGAAATAGAAGAGAGAATGTCAGTTTTAGAGAGTGAAACTCAAGATTTAGGTTTTTGAAAAGTTTTAGAGAGAGAGAGAGAGAGAGAGGAATGAAAAAGTGAACAAGAACATCATCTTCACGGACTGTTATACATGCAGTCTGTTCGAGCGTAGAAAGCGATGCTCGAGTGTCAGACACAAAGTTTCGCTCGAGCGTGAAAAGTGGCGCGTGAGCGTGGGATACGCTCTTTCAGAAGTTTTGTAAACGAAGGACTCCGCTTGAGCGTGAGACTGGACGTTCGAGCGTCCAATGCACTCTCCCAGTATTTGTAGAGTTGCAAAAATGCTGAGAGTTGATAGCACCCGCTCAAGTACAAGAATGCCCGCTCGAGTAGAGGAGCAAAATTTGTGAAGCCCACTCGAGCGGAAGAGCCAAAATCTGGGCATCACAAATTTGGAAAAACACGCAACCAACCTGTTCCAAACACACAACCACAACCTGATAACCAGAATAAAGCGGAGACAAGGGAGACAAGTTATGAATAACCATTCTAAACCATGCCAACCTGAGTCCGGAATGCAATAGGTAACGAGTCAAAGTCGGAATCGCTATATTTCACATTTCACTTTTTAATTGACTTCGCTTTTTTTTTTTTTTTTTTTTTTTTTTTTTTAAGGAAATGCAAACTTCATATCTATATAAAAAGCAGTTTGGTTTTCAAAAATGTCTAAGAGATACAATGGATTAGAACGGTGTGAATTGACCTAATTAAAGATTGAGCGACTGAGATTACTTGATTTGAAATAAACTTTCTGCCCAAACAATTGTTAACCTTAGTTTTACACAATCCCACATCGAAAAAAGAAAGGAAAAAGTGAGTTCTTTCATTTATACAAAGAGAACCTTATGATTCCATTTAATATTGCATTATTGTGCATGCTTCAACTCAAGACAGTTTAATAAATTTTAAAATTTTAAAATAAAATTTAAAATTTTAATTAATTTATTTTTATGTAAGTTTGTTGATTTTTTGACCTAGCCAATTAGGTTGAGCCATTTTCAATTTTATCAAAAAATATTGGTTAGATTTGTTAGACATTAAATAAACTTCTAATCTAAGCAATTATTAGCTTTTAGTTTACACAATCCCACATTGAAAAAATAATGATTGAGTGAGTTATTTCACTTATATAAAGTGAACCTTATGCTCCCATTTAACATTCAAGTGCTGTTCATAATTCAGTTCAATACAATTTAAATTTTAAAGGTTTCTATTAATTAATTTTTGTATAAGTTGGTTAGTCTTATAACCTGTGATGACCGGTTCATTGCTTATCGTTTCATTTTTGTCCTCTTTGGGTTTGTGGTGTTCAAGAGCTTTCTTTCAAACTCTGGTTCTTGTCTAACTCCAAGTTGAGCGTCACTTGTTTCGGAGGGTGTACGGCCAAGTCCAGAGTGCCTGGGAGTGAACCAGAAAAATTCTGGGCTGCTGGGCCAGGGCTGCACGTGCGGGAATGATGAGCTTTGGAAGGTTGCACACTGCCTAATGGGCAGGTGCAGAGTGAGGTGCGGGAAGGGACCACCGCACGTGCGGGGGAGACACTCCACATGTGCGGGAGAGGGCGCCGCACGTGCGAAATTCTGGGCAGCTCGAAATTTTCTGCTTTTCTTTCTTATGGGGCTGATTGTATATCATTTTTCCTATATCTCTCTCTCTCTCTAAAAACATATTTCTCTCCATTCTCTCTACATTTCTACCTCAAAACAAGATCAAAATCCTTGATCTTCTTCCATCCATTTGAAATTTATCCATAACTTCTTCATCAGGGTTAAAGAACTCCTCAAGAGCTACATTGTGTACGGTGGAGATTGGGCTTTGGCATCCTTGATTTCTAGGGTTTCATCTCTTTTTCTTCATCAAATCTTGAGGTAGGGAAGTACATACAGTTATATATATGTTTTTGCAAGTATTTGATTGATTTTTGAGAACTCTCCTTTGTTGATTTCGAATAATGGGTTTTAGGTTCAAGAAATTGATGGTATTGTAGAAGAAATCCATCTTTTGTTCTTTTTAAAGATTTTTCTTGAAATGTTGAACCACATGGGTAGAGATTGAGGTATTTAATGAGGTTTTGTGAAGGGATAAGGGAATGTTGGGGGGTTTTTGTAAAAAAAAAAAAAGAAAAAAAAAACCTAGAAATTGGGGGTTTTAGAAATAATGTGGGGATTAATGGATTTTTCTTGAATTAAATGAAAGAGTGAGTGAGAATTTCATATTATTGTTACAAATATGAATATTTCTTGATGCATGGAGGTTTGGGGATTATACTTGAAAATTTTGGTGGTCTTGGACTTAGCCACCATCCTATTTGAGTTGATAGCATTTATTTATGGCTTTTCATACTTGTGATCACTCTTAATCACCTCTGCAGCCTCCCTCCTTTCTTGGCTTTTCATTTGCTTTGAAAGATTGGTTCAAACTAGTTGCTTGTTTAAAGCATGAGATTAAGGTCTTGTGCTTAATGGTTTAATCCCTTTCGGGGTTCATTACCAACGGCATGACACTTCTCTCATGCCCAAAACAACACTTGGTTTGATGCTTCTTTCCATTAGAGGACTTAAAGCTCACCATTGGACTTAATGAATTAAAGAATGGAAAGGTAATTAAAATAAAATAATAAAACTTGGACTAAAATGATGCAAGATAATAACTTGGTTTGGGTTCAATCGGACGTTAATTGAACCCTTGAGTCTTGAATCATTTCATACTTGTCAGTGATGTAAACGGTTCAAGAATCAATGTCAACCACTTTCCTTAATCAATACATGATAGGGAGGGGGTTTAAGAGTCTTTATTTGTTGTATTTATTGAACTTGCGTTCATAGGCTATCATGCAATGAAATTGTATTGATTGATGGTTTGTGGATCAAGTTTACCACTCCTTTGAGCTGTTTGATGATAACGAGGGGTAAGTTGTGCAAACAACCCTTGAGAATACCCTGCTCTTGCTTTGTTTGCTCTCTCTTGCAGCGAGAAGAACCAAGCATCAGTGGCCGACATGCCACTTTTTGTGGCCTGCAGGCCACCTCCTGTGGACGGCAGGCCATCGTTTGTGGCCAGCAGGCCACCACTTCTAACTTGTCGACCACCTTTGCAAAATCCAGCAGTGACTTGTTGAAACAGAACAGAGTTGGTTTTGAGGTGGAAATTAGTGCAAGTGTTCTACTGTGCAACAGAGGCATTTGGTAGCAGAAATAATGGCTTTTTTAGGTGGAAAGTCCGCGCATGCATGAGCATTCCTCGTTTCCCGAAGAGGAGTAATTAGAGTAGTTAATTTAGTTACTTCATGTTGTAATTAATTAGTTATATTGTAACGTTGTAATAACTAGTTAGAATAGTTAGCTTCATTTGGTTTGTAATAATTAGTTAATTTGCTTTATAATAGCTAGTTAATTAGCTTAGCTAGTTAGTTTATTCCGACCCTCCTGCGCAAGGGCACAATGTTGTAATGATGTGTATGTCTTCTAACCCCATGTCTTTCTCCCTTTTATTTACTAGCTTATGATGGTTAGATTAGGGCATCATGTTTCATTTAACATCTCTCATGCATTGCATCCATTGTCTTGCAAGCACCGAGGCTTGGCACATCATTCTAACTTACACTATTAGTTAACATTCTTTGAATACGTGCTTACGCCGCATGCTGTTAAATTGATTCATATGCCATATTAGTAGCTGAGCCTAGTAATTTCATATCGCATGTGTTGCATTAGTCATATTGTATTAGTCATATTGCATAGTTAGGATCACACATTTTTCCTAACTCGTCCATCTTTTTGGCTTGGAGTACTAGGTGAGCATTTTCGCTTTAGCATATTGCATTTGCATGTTAGTGTTGCCATGTCAAAGCATGCTTGCCATGAGGCTAATTCCTTGATTGATAAACTACTTGAATGTCTGTGGATGAAGGCTAGTTGCTTGAATTTGAATTATTCGATGAAAATGTGCATTTGAGCCCACTTTTTCAAGTGGCACATTCACAAACTTTTTTTTGTAAACAAACATGAAATCAAATGCTCCAATTCTTGCAAATTAGTCTATACTTATGTGTGTGCATCACCTAGTAATGCTAGCCTAATAATTAGAACAAGAGCATATAATGTAAATAAGATTCACATCATGATTAGTAGAGGTCGATCTTTGATTGGGCGAGCGGGGGTGCTCAATTCATGATCTTTCCCTCTCGTACCTAAGTTCTTGAGCCGAGACAATCTTGGTGGTGACGGACATGTGGCCTTTGACATTAGTCATGGATTTCCTAAATTTCTCAAAAAATATTTAGGTGGCGACTCTGTATCTGGCAAAGCAGTCCATTTTTGGCATTTTGATTCAAAATCGATTTTTCAAAAGATTTGTCAGATTTGGACTCTTTGGTGTTTATCTATTTCACATTGCACTTGTGAGATCAGATTCAGAACTACGAGAGTCCGATATTATAGGGCTTATTCGTATCTGAAAGGAGCACGAAAAGTCGAGCTATAGTTTCTGGCGACTCTGCTGGGCAAATTAGAGAACTTGACTCAAACTTCATGATATGAAATTTTATCTGCACTTATATGTTTCTTTGCATTGTATTTGCATTGGTGCCCTTAAGTCACTGTGTTTGCCATTTGTTACTTCTAGACGGTTTGCTGGAAGCTTGCATAAAAACTTGTCAAAAGGTTGACCGGTCGTAGGCTCTGCTATGATGGGAACACAACCCTTGGATCTAGACTACTGCTGTACCATTTGATCCTCCTTTCACTTTTCGGTGTTAGGTGCGAGAGGTATATTAGGTAGTTTTGCTGAGGTATCCTTTTTGACCATTCGGCCTAGCTGCATATAGTAAAGCCATAGAGAATGATCCAAACTAGGATGCTCACGTAAAATGTAGGATTGCATGAAACCACTTTGTTTAAAATAGTGAACCCTAGTTCTTGACGAAACTAAGGCAGGGTAACCTTACCCCCTCATAGCGGTGTTTTGGCTCTCACTTAACTAGTATGTGCTCTACAGTAAAACTGTACAGGAATGTGCGTAGCAATTGCAAGTTTGCAAGTTTGGTATCTGTTTTGGGGGCAAAATTCAGTGTGGAGTGCAGTCCTACAGCTTTGATCATGTCTGTGTTGATAACATCATTAGCTGAGGTGCTGTGTGGTTTCTGATTACTACTTTCTTTTTGCTTTATTTTTTTTTTGCTAGGTAGTTTAACACCATAGCTTCAGAAAGTTCGAATATTCCCCAAGTACTCTGGACTTCAGTCAGAAGACTTTGCAAAGCCAGGGATCTTGTTTAGGGACAAACCGTGTTTACCTCACTCCCACTAGTTACAAGACGGAGAATAATCATGCAGAGTTCACCGGTTCAGTTTTTATAGCAGTCACTCCTTAATTCACCTATATCCAGTCAGGTTCAGGGATAGTCTTCTACTTCTAGTCCAGCTTGAGATCACTCGCCTATTTCGATGACATAGTATCCCCCAGTCAGTATGGAAGAATTGATACATCATCTTCAGCAAACAGTTGAAACCCTATAGCAAGATGCTGCTTATCAGGCCAAGGTAATAAACAAGCTACAACAACAGCAACCACAGCTGGCAGCGGCCTCTGTATTCCATGCACCTCCCACGGGTATCCCAGCTCCCAGAGCCTTCGCTCATACTGCCAATGTCCAAGAGAATCAGGGCAATCCAGCACAACCAATTCCAACACAAGCCTCTAAAGCACCTGTTTATCAAACTGAGGCTTCGTTTGAGTTTGAGGTTGACCCAACTATACTAAAGGTCAATAAACTAGAGAAGCTATTCAAGAGAGCACAAGGTGTTAACTCCATCCCGAACATAGAGGACGGGTATATTGATTTTGCAGTGACATTGCCAGATCAGTTCAAAATGTCGCACATCAATCTATTCAACGGCTCTGGAGATCCAATGGTTCACCTTTAGCTATTTTCGGACATCTTGCGGTCGATGGCCTGACTAGATTACAGAAGCTGTCTCTCTTTGGCCGTACCATGTCTGGTATAACGGTCATATGATATGCAAAGTTAGAAGATTATGTCAAGCAGAATTATGAGGAGATAGCCGAGGCCTTCATTGCACAATATTTGTATAATACTCAGATTGAGGTCACAACTCGTGATCTCAAAGCAACATGCCAAGAGCTGAAGGAGGGATTTTCTGAATTTATGACGAGGTGGAGAGCTAAGGCCTCGATGATGACCATAAGGCCTTCTGAGAAGGATCAGATCAAGATGGTTGTTCGGAATTTGCACGGCAAGCTGTTGCAAAAGATGATCGTCTTACCTCTGTTCATATTTACAGAACTCCATGAGATGGGGGTGCAAATTGAAGACGCCATGAAACAAGGGTTGATTATAGATGAGAAAGAGCCGACGAAAAGGCCGTTTGTACACATTTCCAATACTGCCAGGGGTAACACAGCTGTGAGGCCGTTAGATGTAAGCGTTGTCACCACAACCAAGACTACTAACCCCTTTACCAATACAAGCTCACACCCACCGTCTAACCCTGTCTGATCCCAGAGGACTTTCAACTAGCTGTACATGACTCTCTTTCAAGCCATGAAAATGCTAGTCAAGAAAGGGCAAATCCACTCCCAGCCCATAATCAAGTTCCTCCACCTCGAAATCTCAACCTGATCCATACATTGGCCACCCCCTATGACCCCACTGTATATATTACCCCCTCACATTTACCAAAACTGACGTTGTTCGTTCTAGAAGGTGCAAATCTGAGCATGATGGACACGTCCTACACCCAACCTAAGCCTGTGGTGATGCTTATAGTGGAAGGGGAGTCGACTTTAGAGGAAGGTATTAGTCCGTTGCTGGAGTGTTCTGAGGACGTAACTGATGGGGTGTATGATCCAAACTGCTACATTGTGCCGACTGATCAAATCAAGCCTGAATTGGTGTTACCAGTCTCGGTAGACATCAATGTGGTTAGAGAAGATGGCCCAAATCAGGGATTGGATGATTTGGCAAAACTCGATGAGGATTTGGACAGCCTGCAGTTCTTTGATGAACAAGATCAGGGGGATGTGCAGGTTGGTTGGTTCAACTTGAATGGATCAATTAACAACTCTAGACGGCTGAGTGATGAACCGGATAAGGAGGAAGGAACTGAAATGAAACCGGAGAGGAAAAAAGCATGGATCGCTGTAGTGGCGAGAGGGCCAATGAGAAAGAAAAGCTGTCGGAGAACGCTGGCATGGAAAATTCGGTTCAGGAACTAGATGCTGTGAGCACTATGGATACGGAACAGGAAGCTGTACTGAGGCAGTTTGAACAAGAAAGGGTTGAACACAACCACGAAGCAGAAATGGCCCAACACCCTGTGTGGGGATACTTGTGATGTGAAGGTGATATAGGCAGAACCAGACAATTGTTTGTCGGCTGCTGAGGACGTATGGTTGGATGATGACGATCTACATCTAGCCCACACCGACGAAGACTAGGGCGAGTGCCTTCCAGACAACACGTGGTATGCAGAAGAAATCAACCATCTGACGAGAAGTGGGCGGTATTTTAAGCCGCTGCACCTAGATCAAGCCGAGGCATCTGGAAAAGATAGAGAGGTTGAGAAACAGAAAGAGAAACAACTAGAAGAAAAGGCAGTGTTGAAACAACTTCAGAAAATCCAAGTCGACATCTCAATTTGGGGTCTTCTCATGGCCTCCTGGGTGCACCGACAAGTAGTATTGTCAGCAATGGACAAGGCTAAATTGTCCATTAACACCACGCTTGAACAGCTTGTAAGATTGGTCTTCCCAAGTGGTGCCAGGCCAACCCTTACCTGCTCCGGTAAAGAACTGCCGTGAGAAGGCTCTGCTCACAACAAACCCTCGTACATATCTGTGTAGTGCCGGGAGAAATGGGTACCGGTGGTATTGATAGATATCAGTTCGGCCATCAATGTGTGTCCTTCTCGCACCGCCTATGCAATTGGCCTTAAACCAGCGGACTTTGTTCCCATAGCCCAAGTAATTTGGGTGTATGATAATACAAGCAGAGAGGTCATGAGCATGGTGCAAGTCAGAGTTCAGATGGGCCCAGCTCAGCAAGAGGTTGAGTTTTATGTCTTAGATGTGTCGGCTACCTTCAATTTGCTGTTAGGGAGGCCTTGGTTGCATCATGTGAAAGCTGTCTCCTCCACTCTCCATCAAATGTTGAAGTACCCTTATGGGGGAGGAGTGGCGATTGTTTTTGGGAATTCATCCATTCATCCGCTGCTAGAGGTAACTACACCAGTGTTGGAAATGACCCATGGTGAGGAAGATGTATTTCTCTCACGGTTCACTTTGGCTGAAGCTCGGGTAGTGTAGACCATACTGGCCACAGATGAAGGCATGTACGTCAGTGCCCAATCTATTTATTTCAGGAATAAACTGCAGTATGTTCCAGGAATGAGACTCGAAAGAAGTGGCCGGAAAGGCGTGACAACACTGACAGATGTGCCATACAACCCACATGCCTTTGGATTGGGCTATATGCCCACCAAAGAGGACTGGATTAGGAATAGTGAAGAGATGAAAGGTAGAGCTAGGGCTAAGTAGGCCGGGAAACACTATGAGCTCATCCATAAGCCGATTTGGGGGACACTAAATGGCCACTTTGTTCGGGAGGGAGAATATTTCCCCTTTTGCAACTTTCTCGAACCTTGGGTGAATTCCACGAAGTAGCATGTCCCCGAGTTTGACCTACAGCTGCAAAACAATGATGAGGAGGAAAATGCTGAGCCAAACGTCAAAGATGAATAGAGCATGGAAAGTGTCTTAGACAACAGCGAACTTGGAGTAGGGGCAGCACTGGCTTGTCTCCTGACAGATCCTGCCGCTGATCCAGAGAACTTAGGGGATAAACTTACTATCTCCGTGATCAGGGAAGAACCGGGTGTGAACCCAACCAGCAGCATTTTGGATGCATCAGAGGCACCATCTTTTATCTGGCAGTTGGAGGAAGGCTATCTATCCAGTTCTGAGTCAGGTGATGAGCTAGAATCTGATTCCACTGAGTCGATCATCCAATGCTGGGCTTTTTGATCACACAGAAGGGCATTGAAGTAGATCCTTCCAAAATCAAGGCCATCCTAGAAATGGCATCTTCGAGGACTGAAAAGGAGGTGTGAGGCTTTTTGGATAAAGTGCAATTCATAAGACGGTTTATTTCCAAATTAACCCTGACTTGTGAACCACTATTTGGTCTCCTAAAGAAAGGGAAGAAATTCCGATGGGATAATCGATGTCAATTTACCTTTGAGCAGGTTAAGCAGTACCTCCAGAATCCGTCTGTGTTATCGCTGCCAGAGCTGGGAAAGCCATTGATTCTATACTTGTCAATGACAGAAGCGACTATGGGATGCATACACGCTCAGGAATCTGAAGATAGAGTGGAGAAAGCCATCTACTACCTGAGCAAGAAAATGCTAGATTACAAGACTCGCTCTACTTCGTTGGAGAAAGCTTGCCTAGTGTTGGTATGAGCTACCAAGAAGTTGAGGCACTACTTGTTAGCTCACTTTGTAATCATGGTTTCGAGATTAGATCCCATCAAATATTTCTTTGAGAAACCGGCACTTATGGGTGGGCTGGCTCGTTGGTTGCTCATTCTCTCCGAATTTGATCTCAAATATGTTACCCGTAAGTCAGTCAAGGAAAGAGCTATAGTGGAGTTCCTGGCAGACCAGTCGGTAGAAGGAGATGAGGCAACGGAATACTTATTCCCAGACAAAGCCATTCTGCAAGTTGAAGAGGAAACTTGGAGGATGTATTTTGACAGAGCGTCCAATCAGTATGGTTATGGGGTAGGTATGTTGCTGATAGCACCCGACGACTCCTATATACCTTTAGCCTTCAAACTCCGGTTCAAGGTGTCCAACAATGAAACAGAATATGAAGCATGTATTGATGGTTTAGAAGCCGCCCTAGAACTAGGGGCAATAAGATTGGATGTCACCGGGGACTCAAACTTAGTTGTTTCTCAAGCAAACGGAGACTGGAAAGTCAAAGAAGAGAAGATGAAGGTTTGCCATCAGACCCTAGATGTTCTGATTCCTAGGTTTGAAAAGCTGACTTTCACGCATTTACTGAGAGAGAACAACAGGTTCGCTGATGCTTTAGCAGCTCTATCTTCTATGGTAGACATCCCACTTGGAGTCCAGATGCGTCCGATTATCATCGAGTAGAAATACACGCCAGCTTATGAAACTATTGTTGCGATAAATGAAGTGCAAGACAAAAATCCTTGGTACTACGATATTTGGAATTTCTTGGAAAATGAGATTTATCCACCAGGGGCAAATGTCAAGGACAAATGGGGAATACAGTGAATGGCCGTCCAATTTATCATCTGTGGAGGTAAACTATATAAAAGAGGTCATCTGGAAATGCATAAGTTGTGTGTGGAAGAAGAGGAATCCAAGTGCCTTATGGAGGCCATCCACGGTGGGGAATGCAGAGTGCATATGAATGGTGTGATGCTAGCTCGCAAGATTCTCAGGCAATTACTACTGGTTCACCATGGAGGAGGATTGTATTGGTTTTGTGTAGCGATGCCACAAATGTCAAATTCATACCAATTGCATGAATATTCCGTCGTCAAAACTATACAACATGACTTTGCCATGGCCTTTCTCAGTTTGGGAAAACAACGTTATTGGTGCAGTCACGCCAAAAGGATCGAATAGACATGAATATATCTTGGTTGTGATTGATTATTTTACAAAGTGGGTGGAAGCTCAGTCTTATGCAGTGTTGAAGGCATTGCATGTGGCTAAGTTCATCAGAAACAATATCATTTGTCGATATGGAGTCCCAAACGAGATCATATCAGATAATGGCTCCCACTTTAAGAAAGAGGTGATAGACTTGTTGGAGAAATACAATGTGAATTTCTATAAGTCATCTACATACAGGCCACAAACTAATGGATCTGTTAAAGCCGTCAACAAGAACATCAAGAACATCTTGCAGAAGATGGTTGAGACCTACAGGGACTGGCCAAATAAATTGCCATTCGCACTCTGGGGCTACAGAACTTCGATCAGGACGTCTACAGGGGCAACTCCTTATTCTCTCGTCTATGGGATGGAAGTCGTTTTGCCAATTGAAATAGAAGTCCCGTCGCTGTGAGTTATGGTTGAGTGTCAGATAGTGGAGGCAGACTGGCAACAGAGCAGATTTGAGGAGTTAATGCTATTTGATGAGAGAAGGCTGAAAGCATTATATCATGTTTAGGGCTACCAGTGTAGAATTACCAGGGCTTTTAACAAGAAAGTTAAGTCCTGAAATCTCAAAGAAGGAGACATGGTGTTAAAAGACAACCGAGCTCCCATCCATAACCCAAGGGGCAAGTTCAGACCCAATTAGACTGGTCCTTACATCATCAAAGCTATCTGGTCAGGAGGGGCAGTTATTCTCATGGACCTAGATGGCCTAGAATTTTCGCAGCTGATCAACATGGACAAGTTGAAGAAATACTATCACTGAAAAGCTCGCTGGACCGAAAACCTAAAAGGGCAACCTAGGCAAAAGTTTGAGCATAAAAAATTAGAAATAAAGAAAAACTGAGCTCGCAAGGTTAAAAATTCTAAAGGGCGACTTTGGCAAAAGTTAGAGCACAAAAGAAGAGAGTTAATACTTGAGTGAACCTGAACCGAACTACGTAAGGCCTGATTCCCATCTTTGGGATACGTAGGCAACTTCATCCTAAAGTTCGGCCGTAATCACCTCCAACTCAACTGTTCTGTCCATGTGTCTGATCAGGTTATCTTTGTCTGTTATTTATCTGAGAGTTCAGTCGTGATCTTTATTCTGGAAAGAAGAGCTGGTTACAATGCAGAACAGTAATATCTTCAATCAGGGGCAGTTATGATGTTTTGATTTGAGGTTGTACATCTTGAGGATTGATTCTGTACGTGTCAAGTGGTGATCACTTTCGAAAATGGTTTTGGAAAGTTTTAATAAAAGTTAATTTTGTTCAAAATTTTACCTTTTACAACGTAGACCATTTTTGGACCAAAATGAATATTTTTAGTGCTCACAACTTTAATTCCATTGATTTCAACATGAAGTTCTCCAACTCCTTGATACAAATCAAAGTTGCTTTTACATCATAAAACTTGAAAAGAAATGTCAAAGCAATAAACTAGGAGCATAGATGAGTCAGGTGTTCTTGTGTCCTCTGTTCGTGCTTACGGAAGTTTCTGAAGCCAAAGTGGGCCCGGTTTGTGCCTCATCCTCAAGCCAAGCCAGGCACTTGCCAGAAAAGGCATAACTGAAACTAGGGGCAGGGGCCAGAAGCTCTCGCGCCCTCCAAGCAGTAAGGTACCTAGCCAAGTGTGAAGCACGAAATGAGAATAAAGTCGGGTATTCTACCCCATCATCTGGGCAGGTCCGATCATGTCCGAACTGGCGTCTGAACCAGAAACGGAAGTAAAACACACAATGCGTAAGGCCAATCAACTATATGCCAGGCTTTCGAGCCATGCTGTAACTCATCTCGGTCAGATTAAGCCATGGGTAATGCCAAGCTATGTCAGTCGCAGATCTGCTACACATCCAGTTGTACCACCGTCTCTCGATGGAAAAATCCACTAGCTGGTGGCGGAAGAAATAAGTTCAAGCTGAGTACTCGGGGCAAGAGTCCACCACCTTCAACTTATCCATGAGCCACACCTGGGAAGGGATGAAAAATAAGAAAGATTAAAGAATAAAGAGATGTGCGTTGAGAAAAAAGTAAGAAAATGGCTTTGAGAGAAAAATAGAGCATGAGTGCCGAGTGATGTGAGAAACACATATGAGAAATGGTGGGAAACAATACCTGAAGAAGTAGTGGACTCCCCGCAAACTTGGTGGTTTCTCATCGATGAAAAGCATCCGAGCCCATCAGGGTCTCGGTCAGCGCCAAACCAATGCAACTCTTACCTTCTTTCAGACCTTGGGCCACTTCGATCAATCGGATGCTAGTTCTGCCGAAACTAGGGGCAATAAGGAAATGTGCAAGCATGCATAAACAGAGGGCATGCTGTCGAAAACCTCGTCAAAGAAGGTTTCCTTTGTCACCGATGTTAGAAATTCGATGAATTGAGTTAGGTATATCTAGCCCTCCGTTGTGGACCAAAGATCGAGCCTCCTGCAAAGTGAGCCCACACATTAGTCCCAAAGCTTGGGTGTCCAAAGCGGGGCTGAGGCATGATTTTCTCATCGTGCCGAGTTTCCATTAATGCCCGAAATTCTTCAAGAGTCAGGCACATTTCTTGTGTTCCAAAGTGAAATACATGTGTAATTAGATCCTAGCATCGGGCCGCGGCATGGAGGAATGAAAAGCAAAGTGGAGTATGGCTCAACGTGAAAAGTGCATTTATGCCGAGACCCCGAAAATTTACCATTTTTGTGCCGTCTAAAGTGGCTATCCAATCTGTGAGCTTCTCGGCAAGGAATATCTCTATTTGTGGAAGAAATAGTAGCTGAAATGAGGTTTCAGAGAAGAAATCACGAAGAAGAACCTTTTGTAGAAGATACAGCTGTGAGTGGAAGCCAGCTGTCAACAATCTGGAGGTTCCTTACACTTGTGGCTGGCAGGCCACCTCCTCTGGCTAGTAACTTCTCTTTGTGGTCGACAGCTCTCTTTTTTGGCCTGCTGCCCACCTGTGTGCTGGGCAGTGTTGGCAACATGTGTTTTGTCTCAATCTTTGTGTTTTGAGGTCTTGTTTTGAGTCTTTTGGTTTTAGTAAGTGTTTATCTTTGTATTTGAGTTGTTTTTGCTTTGTTTATCGAGTTGTATTTTGTATTTTGGTTGTTGGTCGGCTCATTACCCAATTAAGAATATTGTTTCAATCAAGTGCTCTCTTGGCAAATTCAATTCCATGTCCATTTCATGCAAATATGGTTTTCATGGTGCAAAAAAAATAAAAATAAAATGACAACACTTTTCATAAAATGCTACGAGGTTTTATTTCGATCATGGTTTTTTACAAAAGAGGAGTACAAGTTTCAAAAGCAAAAAAATAAATAATAATATGAAGCTATACATGTGCTAATGCTACCAAACAAAAAGAAACTACGCAAAAAGTACAAAAATTGGTGCCAGTCATCTCAGGCTTGAGAGGCCCTCTTCATCCTCTTCCTTGGAGGGGACTCAGGGGCACTGTCTCCATCAGCACCACTGTCAGAATCAGGCTCTAAACCAGAGCCGGTATCATCTCCACTCCCTGCCTCAGGACCCGTCTCGGCATCACCTCCGCTCTCGGGCCCCCGAGCCAGCATCATCATCTCTACTCTCAGATAACTCAGAATGTTGACTCACTGCCTCTTCGGAGTCACTAGTCTCAGCATCATCGTCGCTCAAAATAGGCTCTGAGGGACTGCTCTAGCCTTGGGTGCCTCTATCCCTGTCTTGACCGCGGTAGACATCTTGGCCTTATTCTGGGGCCTACCTCTCTCTCCTCCCTACTGCTGGAAGAGGTGCTGCCGGTGCTAGTGATGTTGCGGCTGCTGTTGTCCTCGGCACGAATGGGATCTAAAAAAAAAACAGTTGTCAACGTATCAGCTACAATGTGTGTATCAGGTACATGCATAGTATGTAGAATAAGTGTTATGCAGAAATCATATATAGTATTAGTACAGTGTGCCAATGTAGTGTATCAGTGCAGTTTAGGAAAGACTACAGTTGAAATGCCGATGTATCAGTGGAAATATGGTAGCATGATGTACAATAGAGTTAGTAATGAAATGCATGCTGAACTAAAGGAAATTACCTGGATACCGTGGAGACCAAGCAACATCTCCCTCCTCTGCACCATGTCCATCAGAGAAGCAACCAGCTCGAGGAGGCTCTCTGTATACTCTATAGGTGCCTGCAAGTGCATTTGGATGATTAATGTCTGGAATAAACAAATTTGAAATGGAAATATGGGGTGCAAAATTGTAAAGTGTGCTCCATACCTGAGACGCGCCTCGAACTCCGATATACTTGTGCCCCACCTCTGTCGGCTCGATCAAAATCTGGTAGGCAGTCCCGGTTGACCGCCAACATGTGAGTGCAGTGGGAAGCTTCGGCCAGCGAGTAGTCTGCTCAACAGGGGGAGCTCCTCTAGTATAGGCCCTAGTTGCCCGAGTCGCCTCACCCGCCACAGGAGCTCCTGCTCCCTCACCTATGTGAACGCCCGTCAGAGGAGGCATAAGGTGGGTCTGAATGAATGTCGTGTAGTCGCCCTCTTCTCTGAAGAAGTCAATGTCTAGGCCTACCATGAACTGTATGATCGCATCAACTGGTAGGCTATTCGCTGTCCTCGTAGACGCTGGGGGTAGCATCGGAATGATTGGATCAGGTGAGCCCGTAGTCTGGTATACGAACCACTCGCTCAGAAACCAAGCCTGGTAGACTAGGCCCTCCAGCAGAATTCAGAAGCGAGATATGCCCCAGGCTCCCGCATACTAGTCCCTCACCCCGGCCGGCATCATCGCCCAGGGCTACCACGTGATCTGCAAACAGAGAATGTACAGATTGTTAGTTGCTGTCAGTTGCCAAAGTATGAATCATAACAGTATTAGAGCAAAAATGATTGTGAGTTTTGGGTTACCTCGTCGGTGACCACTGTACCGAAGTAACGGCAGAGGAAGGTGAAGGTCTCATGAATCCGGCACCGGCACTGACCGTCGTACCATTGCGAGTACGGGACAATAGAGGGATCTCCTTCATTGGCTCTGAAGCAAGAGTAGGAAAATACCCGTAAACCCTTGTATGAGTCATTCGCAGTTGAATATTTGTAATTATTTTTGGGACATCACAAAACTTTTTTTTTATTTAAAAATAATTTTATCTATTAAATGCAATTATTCTGTTTCATTGTTTGTAATCAAGAATCGTAAAATTCACATTCTTCCTATTGATGTTATTCAAACACATGTAGTGTGCAGTAAATTCATTATCCTCTAACTTCTAGCCATTATTAGTATTAATATCACTGTTAGCCATTGAATACACAAACATAATATAAAGTGAAATTTTAGTTGATTTATTAAATCCGATTAGGGACACACCATCAGTCGAATTCAGGTGAATGCTTGAATTTTGTATTGATTTTATTATTATTATTGTTATTATTTATTTATTTTGTTAGCATTGGTATGGCTTGGTAGCACTTTTTTATGAATAGTTTAAATTTTATTTCATTGGGAGTGCTTTTAGGCATGGGTCATTCGCTATATATTTTGATAAAATAGTTAAAAATTGTAATCAAATCAGCAAATCAGTCAAATCGAAACCGATTAAGCTTATTCGGCCGAGTTAGAAGACTAACTATGTAGCGATTTCGGTTTTAACCCGACCCTTTTGTATCTTGGACTCAGGTTTCGTGGTTTTGTAGTGTTGTTCATGTCTTTTTCCCCTCATACTTCCTTGAGTTTGGCTATTGGATTGTAATGGTTGCGTTTGGAACAGGTTGGTTGATTGGTTTTCAAACTTTTTTTGCCTAGAATTTTACTCCTTCGCTTGAGTGGCACTTCTTGCGCTCGAGCGGGCTTTGTGAACTCTCAATACTTTTGCAAGTCTGCAAAACTACTGGGAGAGTGTATTCTACGCTCGAGTGGTGTTTTCTGCGCTCTAGCAGTATCAGCTCAAGCGGCCTTTCTTGTGCTCAAGCATTGGTCTGTTGCCTGTAAAACTACTGGGAGTATGCATTCTATGCTCGAGCAGGATAACTTATTATGTCTGACGCTCGAGCATCACTTCTTGTGCTCGAGCGGACTGCGCGTATATCAGTTCACAGTAGCACATTTCTACATCACTTTTTCACATCTTTTTCTCTCAAAACCCTAGATCTAGAGCCTCTCTCTCTAAAACTCTCTCTCTCTACATTTTCACCTAGATCCATTGGTTTCTTTACCCTAGTGTTGGAAAATATATAGAACATCTCAAGAGCTTCACTTTTGTTTGAACAAAACTTGGTTTCGGTGTCCTTGAAGTTTTTTCCTTGCTTTGTTCGTCTTCTAAACTTGAGGTAAGGACTTTCTACACTCTTCTATGAGTTTTAACTTAGTTATTTGTTGATGTGTAAAGAATATTGGAATTTGGAATGATTTTGAACAAACCTAAGGTTTTGGTTTAAAATCAAAAGAGGAGTTTTCAAATGTATGTATTAAAAATGGTTATAGGAGTATATGTGAGGTTGTGTTGTGATATTTTTGTTGATTTTGATACCCATTATGGATTTTGGAAGAAAAAAGAGTTTTGCCCTAAAATGTCTCAAATAGTTATTTTGTATAAATAAATGAAATTGGTATTGAGAATATGAAATTGGATGAATGTTTATATAAATGGTGGAGTTGGATATGTGTTACCTCTTACCTATGGAAATTTGAATAATTTATCTGTCTTGGAGATTATATATCTATTTAGAAATATCTATTTTGGGCTATCGGTGGAGGATAGCTATGATTGTTGTAGAAATTGCATGAGGATTAGGTGAATTGAAACTAATCTCTTATTCGTCATCATTGAATATGACTATGTCTTTGATACATTGCAAATGTATGATGTTTGGGAGAAGAAATGGGATGTACTCCATGTTTGGTAGAAGAAAAGGGATGGACTCCATTGAATTAAGTTGGCTTGCGTATCCAGGATGAAAGTCCCGAAAACCGTGCGTATACATGGGTACTGATTCTCGCGGATGAAATATCCGTAAAATGACAAAATGGAAGTATTTGTATAATAGCTGTGTTGGTTAGAGATCAACTGAGTTGTACCCTTAGTCTGGTTATCTGAATGAAATGGTGAATGGCTTATGAATTGAGATAAAATAAATTGAGATGTAAAGCTCGACATGGCATGGTTTTGTGAAAAAGTTATAAATGATTTTATCGTGGGCATTAGATATGCATATCATGCTTATATCTTTGTTAAGATTCATACATTGTGTTAGATTGTTTCTACTGGGTTTTGGCTCACCCTATTTGAGAAAAACCATTTTCAGGTGTTGGTGATATGCCTCCACCAAGATAGTAGCTTGGAGGGATTTGGAGCAAGAGCTTTTTTTTGTGTATTTATTTTGTATAGCCAAGGGCTTTATTTGTATTGATCTTATGACTAATTTTTGATGTACTCAAGCCTTGGCTTGGAAAGATGTAAGTCTTTAGGGCATGTGAACGTTTGTTTAACTTTCATTTCTTATCGCCATTTGTCATACATGTTGTAGATTCAAGATGAACTATTTATGAATGTATATCGCATGTATCACATTTTGTATATTAATTCTGATTAATGAAAGCTTATCATTTCGATTATGTCATCTTGTATTGGTTGTTTGGAGTTGGATTATTGTAATTATTTTGGGGTGTTATAAACTAACTCACACAAATTAATTAATTGAAACTTTTAAAATTTAAATTGTATTGAATTGTAAGTATAAACGACACTACAATATTAAATGTAAGCATAACATTCATTTTATATAAGTAAAGCAACTCACTCAATCATTTTTTTCCCAATGTGGGATTATATACACTAAAAGCTAATAACTGTACAAATCAGAAGTTTATTTCAAATCTAACAAATCTAACCAATATATCTTGATAAAATCGTTAAAATTGCGATTAAACTAGCGAATCAATCAAATTGAAAACAGTTCAACCTAATTGGCTAGGTTAAAAGACTAACCAACTTACACAAAAATTAATTAATTTGAATTTTAAATTTTATTTTAAAATTTAAACCGTTTTAAACTGAAGCATGCACAACACTATAATATTAAATAAAAACATAAAATATACTTTATATAAGTAAAAGAACTCACTTTATCTCTTAGACATTTTTAAAAATCAAACTGCTTTATGATATATATATATGTATGTATGTATTTTTTTTTTTTTTTTTTAAAACCCTTTCCCACTTTATCTCTTAGACATTTTTAAAAATCAAACTGCTTTATGATATATATATATGTTTTGTTTTGTTTTTTTTTTTTTTTTAAAACCCTTTCCCTTACATCTTTTTATTTTTTATTTTTTTTTGGGATCAGAAGAGGAATTTCCGTTAAAGTAGCCAAATGGCACTTACAATGAGAGGAATCCATCCAAAATAAACTTGCACCATCAAAGGAAAGATGAAAAACAAATAAAACATATGAGTAAATCTATGAAGAATACCCAGCTGCACAACAAGTGTTTGTGCTCGTACTACAAACAGAGGCCAATGAACGATCGTAGAGCATGCTGAGGATAGATCATAGATTACAACCACAAAGTGGGTAAGCTACACCACGCACTGATGGATTCTAGAGTCAACCAAACCAAAATAAAACAATAACAAAAGAATACCAGAAACTCAACCTCAAACTGGATCTGTAGCAGATCTATAGTAGATCTACACCAAACGGGTTGGATGAGGAGAACCCAGGAAGCCGGTTTGTGGAGGCAGTAGATCCGGCGAGAGGTGGCAGATTTGGTATCGATGTGGTGGTGGCAGCATCGGCGTGAAGCAAAGAAGAGAGAGATGATAGATCTGGTAAAGGCTTCGGCTGGGGTAAGGCAAGGAGGAAAAGGAGTAAAGAAAATAGATTGAAAATCCACCATAAGGGGAAAAAAACACCTTGCGAGGAGAGAGAAGATGGAAAGCTTCTAAAGCTTATTGACTAGAAATGGCAAAGGGAACGGAAGAAGAAAGGGGTAAAGAGGAGAAGAGAGGCGGCCGGAGGTTGGAGCTCCCCTCTCCCACCCCCAACAGCGCTCAGAAACGAAAACCCTAGAAGAAGAAAAAGGGGTAGAGAGAGAAGCTCTCAAGGGGAATTTCTTTTGTCACATCCTTTCCCTTACGTTTTGCTCCTTTGTTTTTTGCACGTCTATTCGGCTTTTGTAGCCAGCCTTTTAACCATTCATACGAAATTATGCTTGCTTTTAGTTGGCTTTTCGATAAAATATTTCACAGATTATAGTGGAAATGCTATGTTTGGGAAGCAAGTTTGGGCTAAAATATTCTTATAGGACAAAATTGACTATTTTAGTCACATAGGACAAAATGTCACATCCAACTCATAATCATTTTATTTTTTCTCTCACAAAAGTCATAAAAACATATCCCAAATGAGGTTTTTTAGCCTCAGGCTAAAATAGCCAAAATGCCAAAAAGTTAACCTACATCCCAAACGAAACCTTAAAAAGTTGAAGTAAAAAAGCCAACTAAAAAAATCATAACTAAGGCTTCGTTTGGGAACAGGTTACCTTAGTATTTTTTTTTTTTTGGGCTTTTTGGCTAAAATATGAGGTAAAAAAAACTAGTATGTTTGGAATGACTTTTTGATTTTTTATGAAAAGATGTGCAAAAGTAGAGAGAAAAAAAGAATCTTTGACTTTTTGATATAAGTTATAGGCTTTTTTTTTAGTAACGTTTTGGCTTTTAAGCTAAAAGTTTTGCATGTCAAACAAGGCCTAAGCGAAAACTATGTAAATACCGTTTGTTTACAAAATGAGGTGATCCTAAAAAAAAATTTAACGAATCGAATACAAATTGAGTTTGAGTAAATTGATTTTTTATAGTGCATATAAGTTTATCAAGACAAGTAATAAGTTGTTCAAATTTGACGAATTTAAAATTGTGTTCAAATTTAGTTTATTCACATAAAGAGCAGATCCCGAATAAACTTTTAACGAGTTGAGCACGAATCAAACTCAAGCAGCTTAATTCGTTTAATAGACCTATTGGTGATATGACCCCCCAAAAAAAAAAAAGCATATAATACTTTTCTAGATGGGATGGTGTAGACTCGACTTTCTTCGCGCGCCCCCCTTTCGGAGTCAAAAATGGAGTGTCTACAGATAGGACTTTAGAAGTGAAGTTCCAATCACCCCTAAGAGCATGTTTGGTACAATGGAATAGGCTGGAATGAAATGCCATTCTAATTTTGTATTTCTTTTCTTTTGTTTGGTATGCCTTATCTAAGTGGAAATAGTTATTCCATTAGCTACACTCAACAATTTTGCTTCATGTTTTGGTTCACTTGAATGATTGCTGAGTCGAATAGGTATTTCAATAAATATGCAAACATAGAATCGATCACATAATTTATCACATAAAATATAATCAGAGCAATCATGGTGAAATTTATCTTTTAGGATAGGCTCCACCATCTAATATATATGGCCATAATTGTTTTATGTGGTTGATTTTGTGATCAATTATGTATCTATAAACTCATTGGTAGGCCAAAAAAAAAAAAACAGAGGAAATGCTTCATATAATCATATTTGTTAGCTCATTTTTTTTATCTGTAAACATGTACAAAATAAGATTATATATAATTATTCTTCATATATTTGGTTTTGTAAAAAATATATATATAAAGAGATAAATTATACTTTTGACTCTCAAACTTTTATCCAATTTTTACTTTAGTTCGTTGTTAAATTTCAACTTGTGTTTTCACGTTGTCCTTCCATCATTCTATCATTTAAATTTGAACGAAAGTTGAAAGATAAAAAGTATAATTTGTTATACAATTTTATTTATTTATTTATTTTTTGTGGTTCTAATACCTCACAAATGTGCTCATGAATAGGGATGGCAATTTAAACCCGGCCCGACGGGGACCCGGCCCGACGGGGACCCGATCCCCCGACCCCGATTAGAACGGGTTTTCCCTGAAAATTATCCCCATAGGACTGGGGACGGTGATAGCTTCCCCAGACTCGGCCTCGGCCCGATCCCGCCCCGAACAGCCCCGAACAGCCCCGAACAGTCCCATATATATATATATATATGTTTAGGCTGCTTTATATTATATATTATATATATATATGTTTAGGTTTTATGATATATTATATATATATTTTAGGCTCCCAGGTTCTCAAGACTTGGTCAATGGTCAAGAAGCATTCTGAATTCATTAGGTTCTCAACACACACACACACACACACACACACACACTCTCTCTCTCTCTCTCTCTCTCTCTCTCTCTCTGTCTGTCTTCTCCCTTTACTCTCTGTGAGAGAGATGAATGAACACCTTCCAAATTTAAGCCACGGAGAAGTCTAGAGATAGATCGGCGACGGAGAGCTCCTTCCAGATCTGAGCCGCGACGAAGATAGGTCAGCGACGGAGATTTACCGCCACTGGTAGCCCTCTAGCCCTCTCTCACAGTTCTTCCGATTTGATATATATATATATGTATATATATAGATATACACTATATCAACATCATTGATATAGATATTGTAATAACCCGACCCTCGTATCTGTTTCTGGTATATTGTCAGTCCCTTATTATGAGCATTTAAATGCTTACTATGAAATTTTATGTGAAATTAAGTTTAATTAAGTGAATTCTATGCTTATGGATGCATATCTGTTTCATAAGAAAGATATCTGTCACAAGTACGGTGTTGGATCATAAATTAAGAGCCTTAGAGGCTTGATAATTTAAAATTGATTTTAAATTTGAGATCAGCTTAATTTTTAAGTCACGATAAGCATTTTTGTGAAATTTCAATTTGGAATGATTAAACTGATTAAGTTTTGTCCTATTCAATTTATATATATATATGTGTGTGTGTGTGTGTGTGTGTGTGTGTCTATGCTTAAGCCATTTGACTTATGAACCTTAAAAACAAAAATACCTCCTAAGAGGGTTAGAAAAGGGGAATTAGGGAGGAAAAGAAAAGAGAAGTCTTTCAAGGAAGGAATTGGGGCAAATTTAGAGGATTGTGGAGAATTTGACTCATGGTAAGACCTCTCTCTTTGAATAAAGAAGGAATTCCTCTATGTTATTGTGCTAAATGATTTATGGAGTTGTTATCTTTTGTGTTGAATTGATTTGGAGTTGTGTTGAGTGAGAATTCATCTTATTTCATCAATTATCAAATTTGAACCCATCTATATGGATATATGGTTGCTTATATGTGTGTATGTGTAAGGAATTGGAAGTATTGTAGAATTGGGTCATGTTCATAAGTTTTAAAGATCAAAGATCCAAGTTATGTTGCATGTTTTTGAACCATATTCTAACAATTAAAGAACCTATTTTGAGCCTTAAAAAAACGTACCAAAAATTGGGTTTTGCTGGATTTTCGAACTGCATTATGCCCAGAATCGCCGCACATGCGGGGATCACTACCGCACGTGCGGGAAGCCTTGCCGCACGTGCGGGGCTCACAGCCGCACGTGCGGCCCAAGTTGCAAAATTTTGTTCGCTCTGTTTTGCGTGCTTAACCCTCTAGTATTTTTGAAAAATGTGTTTCATATCCCTAAGATAGTCGTAAATTCGTTCGAAGTAGCATGAAGCAGGAAATGAAATTAAAAAGGAAAAGAACTCATGAATAAATTGTGGATGTGTGTAGGTCATAACCCAGGAGGGACAAGCACTCCGCTAAAGCACTGTGAGTAGTAGTACTATAATTGCACATTTCTTTACCGTTGATAATGCTTATTATTAACGCTCTACTCTTTTCAAGTAGTTACGTTACGTTGACATTATGTTGAATAGAAAGCGGTGTGAAGTTATTTGAACGTTACAAGATTTTGGCGTACATCGGTATGACTCTGAACCTACTCGGTATTCCGGTTACGGTTAATGGTTATCATTAATGTGCTATAACCTGCAAGTTTCCTACGACCTCCGCACAAGAATTACATACGAATATCAATGCTACGTAATTAGTTGATGGGAAGGAATTATGAATGTAAATCTCACTTAATGGGAACATGATATTTTGAACGGAAACATGATATTCTGAATGACCTATCATGAACTGCTACAGTTTTATTTGGTTCGACGCATGTTTTATGGCATAGATAAACATCGGATTGACTTACGGATGGCTCAACCTGAAGACAGAATTAAATATCAATGACATTGTCATGTAACTCACATTATGATGTAAACTGTTCTGTCTTTGTTAAGTATACTGTAATGACATGATATAACAAGAAATGCCTTATTTTCTGATATGTTACGTTTTGAATTAATGAATGGTTGTCCATATATGTAAAGTATTCATGGCATCCTTAGCACACGCCCTTACCCGGGGGTAATAATACCGTGGTCCAAGTATGTAAGTTCAAGTATGTGACAAGTTCAAGTATGTTACAAGCTCCCGGTATCGAAGGTTCCCTTATGGAACTAACAAGTATGCTCTATACTGATTTTTTAACGCTATTAGATGTACCATGTATAATCATGCATGAATTCTGTTTCTGTTTATGATTCAAACATAAGTAAGAATATGAATAAATTTATTCTGTCTAGCAGTTCCGTTTACACTATGTTATGACATGACATGGATTGATCGGTCTTAAGGATCTAATGATTTCTGGTATGGAACAAAGTGTTGTACGGAACTAAGTGCTACAGTGGGAGCCACCTCTAGAATTCGTGCGAGCCACCTCTTGAGTCCATACATACATGAAAAGGGCTTTATGCCATTCCGTTTAAGAACTTAATGCCACTTGTTTGAGGGCTCAATGCCACTCTAATCAGGGACTTGAAGCTATTCTGTTTAAAGCCTAGGCCTAAGGCCATTCTGGAACTAATTACAAGATAAAGTTAACTATATGTTCTCTGCATGTTCTCTGCACTTATATATGTACATTGTAATTCAAGTTAATTGTTAAATTGTTTCCATACTACTATTCACTAAGCTTGGCTCACTTTATGTTACGTTTGTTTCTGTAGGCACTCCACCTGGAGGTCAGTCTTAACCCGTGGCATCTGTTCCTCTTTTGTCAACTCCAGAGTATCCAGGAACTTAAGTGAAGGCAGCCCATTTTATGGAGTTTTGCTAAGTTTTTGATTTGTACCCTGATTGTCTGTCTAAGGTTGAAATGTATATAATCCTTTTACTTCTCATTGTTTTTGTTACGTCCTATTTTAAGGGCTGGGTCTGTATATATATATGTACATAACTAAATTCTCAGACGCACATCATTGTATGTTTTTCTGCCTTATGTTCTGTTTGTAATCCTGGCATGATAGTGGTCGTTCAATGGATATAGGTCTTTTATTTATGTTAATTTATATTGTTAAATGATTCCGTTCAGGCCCCATATCTTATATATACTGAATTAAGTGTTCGTTTCTGTGGTGGTCATGCCCAAACTTTTAGGGGCGGGTTTGGGGCGTGACAGATATAGGTATAGATATACATTTTTTTGTTGTTGATGTTGATGATGATGAGAGCTACTGTTTTGTTTTGTTTTTTTTTGGCCGGGGATTTTCGGGGTCAGGGAAACTCGATCCCCGTTAGGGGATGGGGCCGGGGAGGATGATAGGTTCCCCGTCGGGGGCCGAGGCAGGGGAAATTTTCACCATCGGGGATCGGGGACGGGGAGTGTGATCCTCGGTTCCGCCCCGCCCCGCCCTGTTGTCATTCTTACTCATGAAGCCCTCGTTTGAGCGCTTTCATTCAAAATTTTAATTGCTAGGGACAAAAGAAATCACTTGAAGTATAAATAGAAGTCTGAAAAATTTAATTGTTATAATTAAAATAGGGAGACTTACGTGTAAATTTTAAGAGGTGAACTTATCATTCAATATATCTTGTGATAATTAGTGGCATTTTTCATCAAACATTATTAAAAAAAAAGGTCATTAATTTTTAATTTTTAGCAACAATTTAAAAATTTTGTTATAAAAAATGTCATTGATTATAAGTTTTATCGATAGTTTAGAAAAAAGTCACAAAAAAAGTCACTATGTGTCGTTTTGGGAAGAGTAGTAAAAAGCAATGTTTTTGTTGATGTGAAAAAAAGATGAGCCTGCCGAAAACACAAGAAATGCATTTGGGAAGTGATAAAAATGATGCTTGTCAAATTATGTAAATACCCTCTATCATTACCAAAAAATTGTTAAAACACACACATGGGTAAAATAGTAAAATTTCAAAGTTTGGCAAGGGTATTTTGGTCATTTTACTTTGATTTGACACAATAAACAAATATTAACCTAAAAAGCCAAAAGTCAGTTTTTTACTAACTTCCCAAATCACTTTCCAAAAATGCCAAAAAGCTTGGTAAAAAGCCAAAAGTCAGCGTTTTACCAACTTCCCAAAACACCCATAATTTTCAACTTTTAATGACAGTTTGAAAAATTCATCATAAAAAAATGTCAGTAGTTGTAAGTTTTAGTGACAATTTATAAAAACCGTGACAAAAAAAAAATCATAATTGTCAATTTTTAGCGAGACATGTAAAAAATAGTCACAAAAAATTATTTTTAGCCATGATTTTACTACAACTTATTTTTAATAGGGTTTGATGAGAATTAAATGCAACTATTAAAACCTATTAGTAATTTATCCATTAAAACTAGTGGTAAGCCGTGCTATGCATGAGACTTTATAAATTAAAGGGTAAATTATGCAAATAGTCCATGCAGTTTACATGATGTGTCAATTTGGTTCATGTAGTTTCAATTTGCTCGATTTTGGCCCTTAATTTAACGAATTTTGTCATTTTAGTCCAATAAATAACGGTTGTTAAGTTATTTTGACGGAAGGTCAAACAATGTGTCAATTTGGTCCATGTACTTTACACGACGTGTCAATTTGATCCATGTAGTTTCAATTTTCTCGATTTTGACATGACTAAATTGACACATTGTGGAAAATACAGGGACCAAATTGACACATTGTTTGACTTTTCGTTAAATTAACTTAACAACCGTTATTCATTGGACTAAAATGACACAATTCGTTAAATTAAGGGGCAAAATCAAGCAAATTGAAACTACATGGACTAAATTGACACATCGTGTAAACTACAGGGACTATTTGCATAATTTTTCCTAAATTAAAAAAAAATCATTATAAATATGTTGAAGTAATTTAATATTTTGTCTTGTGGTATACATGAAATTTATATGTTAATTTTTATATTTATAAGTTTTGAAATTATTAGTTTAAAAAATTAAATATATATATATCTATTTAGTGAAATTTTGATAATTTATAATAAATAAAAAAAAGTTAAACCTAATTAAATGAGGTTATATGAGTTATGATATATCTCTTCTTATTATGAAAATATACAAATTTAAAAGTTATAATTAAGACAAATATACAATTTTATTATTAAATGTGAAGTGAAGTGATATTTAACAATAATTGATATGATATTTCTATTATTAATCCAATAATTTAAGTTACATTTCTTTTGGTTTTAATTTCATAACTAAAAATGCAATATGAATATAATATGCATACGGATTTTTAGTCTTTAAAAATAAGAAGTTTTTAGAATATTTACAACATTTAATCATTTTCTTTTAATTTTATTTATCTAATTTGATTTTAAATTTGAATAAAAAATAAAAATTATATGAATTACTTTAACTTTTTCATTCAATTTTTATCAATTTTTAAAAGAACTTTCATTTTTTTTTCTTTTCATCAATTTTGATGGGAAAAAAAATAATTTCCAATGTTTCATCTTTTTAAATTTTTATAAAATTATAATTCGATAAAAAAAAATATTAAGGGTTGAAAATTTTCTTAATTGGAATTATAGTGAAATAACATCTTGAAATAGTAAAAGTTTGCATATGTAATTGGTTGAAATATATAATTTGATTAATTCTCTTCTCGTATTTGTATAAAAATAGACACTTATGACCACATCATTATAAGTCGGATTATGAAAAAAAATATTTGAGTTGTCAAACATTTTTCATTTATAAATATTCTACCTATTAAAAAATAAATAAATAAATAAAAGAAAAAGGAAACAAATGTGTAGTTTTTGATATGTGTTTATCAATTTTGTTTTGTGGACATAAATAACTAATGTTTCAATTTAAAAAATTAAAAAGTATAAAAAAATAGATTGAATTTTTGGGGATAAAAGAAGCCATCTAACTCCTCTATATACTATTTTAAGATGAACTATTTTAATCACATAAAAAAATAGAAATTATATTTGGAGCTTATCCCTATTATGCTATTATGTATAAATATAGCAGTAATAAATTAATTAATATATATGAAAAGGCTAATTTAGTAACTTTTTGACTATTTGGCTAAAATATGAGCTAAAAAAAACTAGTATGTTTGGGATGACTTTTTGGCTTTTTACGAAAAGATGTGCAAAAAGTAGAGAGAAAAGAGAATCTTTGACTTTTTGGTATGGGTTGTTGGCTTTTTGGCTAATTTAGTAACTTTTTGGCTTTTTGACTAAAAGGGAAGGTTCCCAAACGAGGCCAAAGCTTTCATTTTCAATTAATTGAATTATGATTAACAACCTAACAAATAGCAGTAATGGTATAATAGGATAAAAATAAAAAACACAATGATATTTAAAAGTTTTAAATTTACCTAGTTATACAAAAATCTAATGTTATAGTACAATCTTGAATTCCATATAAATTTTCACATTTTCTATAAAATAAAATGATAATAAAAAATAAAAAATTCGGTACCCAATTTTTTACTTCAATTTTACTATTTTCATTGAAAAAAATAAAATCTAATCATAATCCTTGGCACAGAATTGGCATAAATACTTTGATTGCAACCATCATCACCAATAATTCTTTTCTACCATATAAACCTATAAACAAACACATAAATCTCACTTAAAAAGAAACCAAAATCAAACCAACAATGGAGAAAGAGAATCACGCAGGAAAAAATAAAATTAAAAAAGAAATAAATTTATGGAGTGGTAGGATATTACCTCCCAACAACTTAGACCTCGTCCAGCCTAATCCGTCAGCTCCTCTGCCAGTGCTCGTGAAGTTTAGGAGTTGGGATGACTAATCAGATTATTCTTTAAATAAGACTTGAAAATTGATTAATTTGTCTCATTAAGTGAATTAAAATTTTCATAGATATACATCAAAAAAATAGATAATTATAATTCAAATTTAGATATAGTTATATCTTTTTGAGATCTATATCTAAATTCTTATCTTCTTTATTTTTGTGTGGTTTATATTTGTTTTTTTTTTCAATTTATTTAAGATAGAATTGTAGGTTTCTATTTTTTTAATTTAATTTATCTATGGTTTTTAATTTAATTTAATTCTTATCTTCTTTATTATTATTTAGGTAAGTTATGATGTGAGTTAGATGTGTGATAGGCATGTGAGTTTTATTGATTTAAAGTATGATGATATGAGATATTTTCAAATTAGATTTGTTTAGATAGACTTTAAAGATTTTAAAAATTTAAAATTGAATATTGAGAGTCAAAAAAAAGATTTTAACTGAATAAATAAAAATCATATTTATTAATTTTATCTGTTTGTATATCTGATTTTTTTTTTAGGTTATTTTATAATATAATATATAAGATATAGATAGATACCCACAATTCTCATGAAATATATTATCTGATTTTTTGAGGGAGAGAAAAGGAATGAAAGTTTTAATATTTTCTTTTGGAAATCAATGAGAGAAATTAGAATGGAGAGATTATGAAATATTTTTGTTATCTTTCCATTTGAAATCCATAAATTAAGGTATAATTATTATTTCTAAAATAATTAAATAGGTATGGGAGAAGTTGAAAAGAGGGGATAATTATTATTTTCAAAATAATTAAATAGGTATGGAAGAAGTTGAAAATGGAGTGTATGGAAGAAGTCAAAAAGGTTTGAAGGAAATCAATCAGTGATGAGGATTTTTTTTTTTTAAATTAAAAAATTAAGATTAAGATTAGGGGAATTTTTTTTCAGCTCCCTAATAATACTAATTTAGAGGATAAAGGACACCCAAAAAAATAGTGATGCATCAGGTCCCTGAACAACTTGGCGCACGTTTTTAATTATTTTTGTGGACCAAAATACCCTTGCCAAAATCAATACAGAAACGATACTCCTTCCGACGTCTGAGTTCCATTCCAAGCATCCAACATCTTCACGAACACCAGAACAACAGAATTAGGGTTTCAACATCATCTTCACCATCGACATTAGAGCTTCGTTCTCTTCTGCACAAATCATTCCCATTCCTTCCTCACAAATTTCTCTAACCTTCCTTAGAGCTTCGTTTTCACTGCTCATCGTCATCTCAGTCCACCTTCGTCACGTCGCATCTTCATCTCAGGCCATATCAGCTCATCATTCAAAGTTTCATCCTAACTCTGGTAAGTTTTTCTACAATACAGCTAGATTTTCTCTGGAAATACAGTTAATTGCATTTTATATTAACCTTCCATAAATTAGGGTTTCACTTTCGTAATAAAAAGCTACCTGAATTTGGAAAAAGTTATTTTTGTGTGTTTTGAACTTATTCTTGAACATGTTTGTGTGATTTTATCTGTAAATTTCTCTGGCATTTGAATTTCTCTGATTTTTTCTTGATGTATGTTTCTTCTTTCAATTTTCTCTGGCATGTTTATTTTGAAAAACATAATTTTCTGTGTTTTCATCTAATTCTTGAACGTGTTTCTGTAATGTTGTCTATAAATTTCCCTACTCTGTAAATTTCTGTGTAATATGTATTTTGAATTGGAATGTCTATCTTTTTCTGGAATGTCTATCACTCTCTTGCCTCTGTTTAAGTTTCTCTGGTATTTATAATTTTCTCTGACCACATCACATCACTTTCCTTCCTTGTGTGTCTCTATCATGTTTAATTTTCTTTGGCATTTTAATATTATGGACTGGAATGAATGTTTCTTCTCTGACATGTGTATTTTGAAAAAAAAGTTATTTCTCTGTGTTTTTATCTTATTCTTGAACATTTTCTTGTGATTTTGTTTATGAATTTCTCTGCTTTGTAAATTTCTCTGGAATATGTATTTTCCTCTGGAATGTCTATTACTCTCTTGCCTCTGTCTAAGTTTCTCTGTATTCATAATTTTCTCTGACAACATCACATCACTTTCCTCCCCTTGTGTGTCTCTATCATGGTTAATTTTCTCTGGTTGTGTATGTAAATTTCTCTGGTATTTTAATATTATGAATTGAAATTTTCTCTGGAAAGAAAATTTCCTCAATAATGTGTAATTTCCTCCGGAATGTGTATTTATCTCTGGTATGTTTATTTTGTTCAATTCTTGGTTTCAATGTGGTGTAATTTTCAGTGGCATGTTTACAATACTTTGTTTATTTTATCTTGCTAATTGTGGAATGGAAATTTTCTTTGCCTTGCCATGTTTACTTTTCTCTGTCATTCATTTTCTCTGGTATGTTTACTTCTATATGTAATTTTAACAATTATTGAAAATTTCTCTCCCATGTTTATGATGCTTTGTTGATTTTCTCTGACATTTAATTTTTAATGTCCAATTTTCTCTGGCATGTCCAATTTTCTGTAATTTTTCCTCATCTGTAATTTTCTCTGACATCTAAAATTTTCTCTTATCTGTAATTTTCTCCCTTATCTGTAATATTCTCTGACATGTCCAATTTTCTCTGGCATGTTCAATTTTCTCTGGGATTTAATGTTGACATCTTTATGTTTTAATCATTGTCTAGAAATGGCAAAACGTAAAAGCACCGAAACACCAGAAACACCAAGCAAGAAA
This sequence comes from Camellia granthamiana, assembly GCA_036172215.1. Lineage (NCBI taxonomy): Eukaryota > Viridiplantae > Streptophyta > Magnoliopsida > Ericales > Theaceae > Camellia > Camellia granthamiana. The sequence goes on along the minus strand of CM069909.1, from coordinate 128,405,488 downwards.
CAGAAACTCTCTCAGTCTTCTTATGAGCTGCGATAAAAAACCAGCAGCAAAACACTGGAAATACCAAGTAAGAAAGAACAACTCTCTCAATCTTCTTATGATCTAAGATAAAAAACCAGCAGCAAAACACCACAAACTCCTCTCCAAATCACACAAGGTAATGAAGCAACTAGCATCCACATGAGTACCCCAACTTCAAAAGACTCAAGCTCAAGGGGGAAAAAACCTGTTAAACTCCACAGAAAGAGAGCTCACTACACCATTCAATTCTGATCCAACCTCTCATCTGTTGTCCCCTTTTTTCAAACACTTAAATTCAATTCAAAACAACTTTTAGAGCTTCAAAAGACCCCATTCTGGTATTTGATCCAAGATCTAACCAGTGGAAGGATGGATCCAAAGAAATCTAGGAAATCCGATGATGATGTAGTTGCCATAATCAAATGTTACAATGAAAAAACAAAAGCATTCACTGTTGGTAAGAAGAACCTGACCTTCACAACAAATGACATGGCCTTGATTTTTGGTTTGGAAGGAGGTAAAGGAGCCATGTCATTAAGATACTCTAAAAAGCCAAAATCTGCATTCCTAAGGAGAAGATTCCAAAAGGACACAAGGCTCACTGGTCCTATCCTTAAAAATGCCTTGGTCAAAGCAATGAAAGGCAAGCAACCAATAGACTTCAAAGATGTAGCAATCATTGTTACATTGTACTTGTGTCTCACCCTATTTTTTGCAACAAGTGGGAATTCAATAGGGTGGGTTTTTATACAGTATGTGGAACCTCTTGAATCAATGAAACAGTATGATTGGCTAGAAGCAATCACATCAACATTGATTAATTCTATCATGGCATTGCACAAAACTCCAGAAAAAAGTTACGGGGTGTGTCATTACATTGCTAGTAAGTATAATATCCATTCAAATTTGCAGTTATCATGCTTACAAATTTGTGCATTTAGAAAATTTTATTTACTTTAATTTTCATCACAGTATTGGCTATGTGAACATCCAACTATCATTGACTCGGAACACAGTAACACAACTGACTTCCCAAGATGTGCCAAGTGGAACCTCCAAACCTTGACAAAACAGCTGCAGAAGACACCAGTCCACTCTCTTGCACCTCGACAGGTTAGATTCCTATTGCTCCTGAAATCTCAGTGAAATTCCAAAATTTCTCTGACAACTGCTTTGTTTCCCTCCTTGTGCATTGATTGATTAAGATCAATTTTCTCTCAACTATTAATTTATGTTTTCTTCTTTGGTACCAACTGGTTTATTTCTGCATTGTAATCAATTTTCTCTACAATCCAAATTTCTCTGACCACAATTGTAACACATTAACTTATATGCTCTGATTGCTTTTCGCTCATATCTGAATTATGTTGGTTGTTTCATAATTTTCTCTGGCCCATAACTTATTTGCCTTGCATCTTTGATAAACACTGTTTATTTCTGCCATTCTAATGAATTTTCTCTGGAATCCAAATTTCTCTGACACAATTATAGTCAAACATTAACTTGTATGTCTTGATTGATTTTCTCTGATATCTAAATTATGTTGCTCATTTCATAATTTTCTTTGCCTCATAAAATTAACTCATTGTCTGTAATTTTCTCTGGCCTATACAATTTTCTCTGAAGTTTGTTTCCCATTAGTATCATTTAGATGAATTTTATTTTCCTTATTTAAATTTTTTCTCTCAGTGAATTTTGTAACATTTCTCTAATAAAAGAGCCTCCTATTACAGATAGATAACAAGCAGCTAGTCAAAAACCCATCAGAGGAGTTCTGTCTTGGCAAAAAGACAAAGAAAGAATCAAAAAAAGCAATTGTCAAATTCAAGGAGAAATTACAAGATTCATCTGAAGGTCAAGCAATTGTCAAATTCAATAAAGAAGTAGAAGCCAACATAGAAGAATACGAAGCCAACAATGGACAAGAAGCTCAAGCAAGCAGTGGAGAAGAAGAAGCCAGAGAAGAAAGTGAAAGCAGTGGAGAAGAAGAAGCCCAAGAAGAAAGTGAAGAAATAGAGGCAGAAGACAAAGAACAGAATGAACAGAAAAAAGAAGACAGTGAAGAAGAAGATGAAGAAGAAGATGAACAGCAAGAAGAAAACAAGGAAAGTGATGAAGAAGAACGTAATAAGTCGGTGGACCAACAACGTGATAGCATTTCTGGCTCAACAATGCATCAGCCTCAACAATTTGAGGAATCAAAGGATGCCCAAATTACTGATCTATGTGAAAGACTGAAGGCACTTTCTCAATCTAAACAAGAAGAAGACAGAAATTGGATGGAATTACTTGCTGAAAAGGATATTTCAATAAGAACCCTGACATCACTTAACTCAGAACTTCAAGAAAAAGAAAGCACAATCCAAATAAAACTAAGGATGTTGGAGGTTTAAAAAGAACATGATATGAAAACAATTCAACAGTTGAGGAATTCAAATTCGGAGCTTGAAACAGAAAATGCTAAATTGCATGAACAAGTTCAAGAACTTTCAGTCCAACTAGCAACACAACCATACAGAACACCAACACAACTTCAACCACAAGGTCAGTGAAAATCTTGAGCCACAAAAAGTTATGTCCTTGTGTCAGCATAACTCAGAGAAATTTCTATTTATTATAATTTTCTGTCATTGGTAATTTTATCTGGAAGTTATATTTCTCTGAACACATTAGTTTCTGCCACTTATTTCTATTGATTTCTACTGCTCATTTTATTTTCTCTGTCTATTTTCTTATTCCATTTTTGGGGCTTGTTTGATTTTCACTGTGTCTAGTTGGAATGCAAGTTGAACAACAACCAACAACCCAACAAGAAGAAATGGCACACAAAGAACAACCGAAACAAAAGACGAAAGTCTATGGTAACTGAAAAATATTGAATCACATAAATTTACATATTGAAATATCATCTGTTACTTCAGAGAAATTTCACTTTTACTAATATTTTCACTGTCTACAGTAAAAAAAGATCCGACGTCAATGATAAAAAATTTAAAGGCAAAAGAAAGGAAGGAAAAGCAGCACGATCCAGAATTTCAATATCCCAAAGTTGCGAGAGTGACTAGAGCTTCAAAACAAGCTGCAAAGCAAGCTGAGCAAAGCACGAAGGACAAAGAAGTGCTTGATGCTGACGCGTACATCTTGCCTTAACCTATAAACATCAGAAAATCTTAGGTCTTTCCACAAACTCTTCCGATTTCAAGATTGATAAAAGATCACGTAAAAGACATGTTGCAGCACATATCAAATGTGTCTGGACTTGAGTAAGTACAACAAACAAAATAGAAGATAACAAACAACAAATTACAAACTTATATTGCGTTAAAAACAATTAAATCCCTTCTTTGTCATCTTGTAGGGCTTTAATTTGGACAAGTGAGTTGAACCTCATTACCTTCGAAGATATTGGAAACCTAATAAAGCAAAAACAAATTGCCAACAATGTAAGTCTTTCCCTTTCATCAAAATTTCTCTACAATATTCCATCAGCCTTTATAAACTAATATTACAAATATAAATCATATTTTTCAGGTCATTGATGGCTATGGAGAGATACTTTTGGCTGACCAAATGAGAGAAAGACAACAACCAACCTCATTTTTTTTCACATCCATGAGCTTAGTATGTTACTACTATTTTATTTGATTTTCTTTGGAATTTACTTATTACTTTCTCTTCTTAAGATACTTCTTAGATTTTCTCTGAACAAAACCATTTTTGGATTTTCTCTGAACACAGAATTTCATCAAGATGACAGAAAATCAATCTTTTCGAGTGTCCTTATTTGACAAGCATATTGAAATAGCATGGAGGAACTACAGGTTCCTCCATTTCCCAATAAATACTGGAGGTAATGAGAAGTCCACAGCTGGAAATCACTGGACCTTGCTTGTCCTGGACAAACAAGACAATTTATGGAGGTTCTACAACTCACTGAGGCCAATGAGGGATGATGCAGAAGACAAATATGTCAAAGATACAAAACAATTGGTAACGAGTGCAAATTTCTCTGATCCATCATAATCTTTATGTGATGATAATTTTCATACAATCCCATTAATTTGTTTGTAAATTTCTCTGTTATTTAAAAATAATTTTTTTGCAGCAAGATTATGTGGAGAATTTTTTGAAAGCTTGCCTTGAAAGAGACGCTCAATCACAACCCTCTTTCAAATTGATAAACTCACAAAACACAAGTTACGACTTTGAGTATGTCAACAATGCTCCACAACAAGAAAGTAATTCGTAAGTTTCATACATCTATAAATAAGATACTCTGATTTGCATGTTTCTTAAAACTAACCATACCTATAATTTGTATGCAGTCTGGATTGTGGCCTCTTTGTTTGCTATATAATGAAACAATATAGTAAGCATGAACCTATCAGCTCCAAATTGTCCACACAAGAGATCAGGTTGATGAGAGCAAAACTCATAGAGAGATTTGTGACCGAAGTTGGCCAATCATGGACTGAACCAATTGAAATACCTCAAGAAGAACCAAACATGTAATAGTGAAACTAGTGAAAGGAAGACAATGTACATAGCCAGACAGAGAAAATTGTCTCACATATATGTATATATCCATACAGTATTAACCATTCAGTTTTTTGTTGACACATTGAAGGAATAATGATACTTGACTTATCCATATACATCCTTTCTTCACTAATGTAAATTTCATTTTTTTTTTACTTCGACTAATGTAAATTTCATACCTATCGATGGTTAAATATATATATATTTTTTATTGTGATTGTCAACACAATCCACATAGAGAAAATTGTCTGCAGAAATTTCTCTAGTATGATATTACCAGAAATTCACAGAGAAATTTAACTCGTATCGTCCCAAGATGATGCCTATATGTAATCTGTAATGCTTTGTGTTGGTACAAAACAATCATCAAACTCAACAAAACACAAAGCACATAGTAATTTTATCTGCTACTGGAAAATTTCACTAGATGAATTTGAAATTTCAAAACACAATGCCCAAATAATTTTCTCTGATAGTGGAAAATTCTTCCAGATGAAATTGATGGATTCGAATGGTGACACAAAATGGAATCTCTAAGTTGTGAATTTCTCTGGGTTGGTGAGGAAAATTTCTCTGGCTTTTACAAAAATTTCTGAGTTAAAGTGATTCTAGATAAATTCTTTCTTGGTCCAGAGAAATTCCCAACTCAGAGAAATTTCAAAAGAGCTTAATTTTGTTTCTTGGTTGTACTCACTGCAATAATTTTGTGTACGCTCTGTCTGGTGTGCACATTTCTTGAAATGACTGATATGAAGTTACCAGAAATTCACAGAGAAATTTAACTCGTATCATGCCAAAGAAGGTGCCTATATGATCATGCAATCTATAATGCACTGTGTTAGTACAAAACAATTATCAAATTCAAAAAACATAATCCACACAGTACTTTTATCTGCCATTGTCAAATTTATGTGGATGAATTTGAAGCTTCAAAACACATTACACAGAATTTTCTCTGCCATAGAAAATTTCTCTGGATGAATTTGACAGGTATTACAAACCCACTGCCTATAGTATATATCAACAAACACAATGCACACTTTAACTGATATTGCAAAACTTTCTCTGCATGAATTTGATTGATATTATTATATATACTGTCTAAAAAATACATTTCACAAAACAAAATACACAAACTAATCATCAAATGTATTATTCAATCAATAAAATGTATTATCCTCAACTATTTAACAAAGGTTCCTTGCATGTCCTCTTATTATGGTGACCAATACTCTCACACCGACTACACTTAATCACCCTTTTAAACTCTCCAGTAGAAGCAATTATGTTCTTCTTCGGCCTCCCAGCTGGTCTCTTGCTCAATGGAGGTAAAATCATAGCATCTTCAATGCTACACAAAGGTCTTTCAACAGTTGGAACTAGGCCAATCGAAAACGAGTACGCTTGACGATACATATCAGCATGAAAAAATGGTTCAACAAATGAATTCAAATTCCTTCCACTCCTAAAAATTGCAGCAACAACATGTTGACATGGATACCCATTTATTTCCCATTTTCAACATGAACAAGTTCTCAACCCAAGATCAATCATAACCGAAGGAAAACAATGCACTTCAAAGACATTATCAGATGATAAACTCACATTCCATGTCCTCCCATCCAAAAAATACTTCTCCAATACACTATCCATACGAGGACACATAACTTTATTCCATTTACTAGAGAGCAGCCTCCTATCAGACCTCATATTCATAATTTGCAACCGTATCATGTCCACCAAATTTGTTATTGGCAAGTGCCGAGCTTCTCGTATCCATGAATTGAATGACTCAGCAACATTTGAATACATCTCACCATAACGTTTCCCCGTAAAATATGCATCACTCCAATTTTCATATGGTAAATTTCTCAAGAAAACACTCACAATGTCTCCTCCCTCACTTTTTAATTTATTTAACTTCAAATGAAATGATGCCTTTGTTGGCGCATATGCACATTCTGAAAACTTGGACACAATCGTCTCCCTAACCAAATTTGTGTTTCCACATGACAACTTATCCCTCAAATTTCTCTTTAAATGTTCAAGACAAAATCCATGAAAGCAGTTAGGGAAAAACCTAGCAATTCCCTCCACAATACCACAATGTCAATCTGATATGAAACTTATCACCCTTTCTGATCCCAATACTCCACATAAATGTTCAAGAAACCAACACCAATTGTCTTTATTCTCAGCATCAACAACAGCAAAAGCTACAGGGAAAAAACCTACAATACAAATAGGAACAAGCATATCAGATATACACATGCAGAGAAAATTAGAACAATAAACAACCAGAGAAATTTGACACTGCCAACATCCAGAGAAAATTCACTTGGTGCCCAACTCCAGAGAAAATTCACACATTGGCAACAACTAGAGAAAATTGACTTAGTGACCACCTACAGAGAACATTCACACAATCATAATATCTAGAGAAAATTCACTTAGTGACCACCTACAGATACAATTCACACAATGACAACATCCAGAGAAAATTCACACACTGACCAAAATCCAGTGAAAATCCACACAGTGGCCAAAACCAGAGAAAATTCAAAGTGTCAGAGAAAAATCACATTCACTCAACTCCTACATGTATAGAAAATTCACATAGTTAGATAAAATTATATATATTTACAATTACCTTCATTCCCATCTTTCCCCGTTGCAGCAAGTATAACTCCTTTGTATCGTCCTTTCAAAAATGTTCCATCAAGAAAAATCAATGACCGACAATATTTGAAACCAGCAATGCATGCATGAAAAGCCACAAACACTCTTTTGAAATGCTTGTTATCTTCAAAATCTAACTCAAAATGACTACCTGGATTGTTCTTCAATGCCTCATCAAAATACCACCGTAATTGATCAAATGACAAACAAGAATCCCCATATGTACTACATTTTGCTTTTTCAACACCCAACCAACCACAGTTATAACTGATTGAGACTCCATACTTGTCTTTCATTTCTTTCACAACATCCACTGGACGAGTTAAAGGTTTTGCACTTACCTCTTCAAGTATCAGCCCAGAAACTAAGCTGGAAGTCATCCTCGAATGTTTACTCATACGAATCGCCACACCACACGTATGTTCATTGTTCAAAGTCCTTATCTAGAAGAACCCATTTGTTTTTTCAACTGAAGCATGTACACGCCACATACATCCCCTTGATTCCTTATATGCACATTCTGCCGTCACCCTCAGCTTGTCATTTTTAACATACGTAAACTGAAAACCAACCTCAATAGCATACTTGCATAAAAAAGCACGGAACTCAACCACACCGCCCTCAAACTTTTGTCCAACACTCGTAATATTATTCCGCCAACCAGCCGACAATAACACATTTTCTTGGTGAGAACAAAATTTAGAGAGTGAATTCCTTTCAATATCCACCAGCCTATCACACTCACCATCCACAACATCTACCCAATTAGACCCCACTTCATTCTCTTCATCAGAAGTACTACATCTAGTAACTGAAACATCAATTATATCAACACTGCGTGCACAAACAACCCTCAACATATTCAGAAAATCAATATTATTTCGAACCATACAATTCGGATGGCCCACAATAGAATATGAAATACACATAGTCTCAGGTTTCAAATTCTCCCATGTTTTACATAAAATGCCAACCAATTTCTCAAAATTCAATTTGCATGAAACGTTAATGACAATAGTATTATTCCCATATTTGCATAGCAACAACACTGCACTGTCCATTGAAACTGAAACAAAAAATAAGAAAAATAATTTGTTTAACATAGAAACACTTCACAAGAACAACATAAAAGTCCAGAGAAATTCTAAAAATTATAATTTTCTCTGAAAATAAAAGTCCAAAGACATCTACAAACTGATATTCACCTTCAAGATGATAAAAAACAAACTTACAAATTTCTCTAAACTACAAACTGAAAGTGAGTAACAAACTTACAAATTTCTCTGAACTACAAATACAAGTCTAGAGAAATTTATGAACTTACATTCACTTTCTCATATTCTATCTGCATTAGAAACTTCTAATAATATGTCCATATGCACTTATAATTTTCTCTGGACTACACAAACAAAAGTGCATAAAATGAAAGTTCTCTGGTTTAAAAAAATATAGAACAAAACTTATCATTGATCAGCATGTTGATAAAAAACAGAGCACGGAAGATGAACTCTAAACATCAAAATCAACTACACTGTCAACACTATTTGAAATTGATCAAAAAACAAAGAATGAAAAATTAATTCCAAAAATAAAAATAAACTCTATCAAATTGGCCTCTTTCTAAACAAAAATTCAAAACAAAAATTAAAATCTATGTGGAATCTAAATCGAAAACAAACATGATTCAACTCCACTAAAAAACCTACGCGATCAACACACTGTCAACACTCTTTGAAATTGATTAAAAAACAAAGAATCAAAAATTAATTCCAAAAATAAAAATCAACTCTATCAAACTGGCCTCTCTCTAAACAAAAATTCAAAACAAAAATCAAAATGCATGTGGTATCTCCATCGAAAACAAACCTGATTCAACTCTACTGAAAATCTACGCGATCAACACACTGTAACACCACTGAAATCTCCGACAAAATCTCCAACGAAATCTACACGATCGTAGCAATCTTTCTCGTCAACTCCACTGAAATCTCCGACGAAATCTCCACCACGAAATCTCCACTGAAATCTCCGACGAAAATTCCGACGAAATCTCCACTGCGAATTCGGTTTCCAAAATCTATCAGTTAAGTCAACAATATAATATTCAAACAAATTTAAATATAAAGGAAGGGTAATTTAGGTACTTCATAACTTAAAATAAATTTGAGGGACCTTAGCCATCAAAACATATTATTTTGGATCTCTCCTCCTATCAAAAGTAGAGGAGGGACCTTAGGCTAATTTTCCCTTAAAATTAAGATTTTGGAATTCTCACATATAATATATGGATATGGTACTCTCACATATAAAATTCTCATAAAAATTTAAGAAGTATAAATTATCCATTTAAAAATAAAGTTGATGTGAGAGACTACGAAATTGATGCAAATGCTAACGTGTTGTAGAAGAACCGACGTATGGGTACAAAGAGCTAATTTGTGCACAAATATTATTATATTAATTAGATTTTTATATCATATTTAGTGGTGTTTTAAAGAGTTGATAAAAAATTGATTTTTAATTTTTTTGACTGAAAAAGTTAATTTTTTTTTTTTGGTGACTTTTTGTGTAAAAATCTAAAAAATCAAAAAACTGTCTTTTCACTAACTTTTCAAATTGTCCCTTAGGCCTCGTTTGGGAACAGGCTAATTTAGTAACTTTTTGGCTAATTGGCTAAAAAGGTAGGTACAAAAAACTTGTATGTTTAGAATGACTTTTTAGCTAATTACGAAAAGATGTGCAAAAAGTAGAGAGAAAAGAGAATCTTTGATTTTTTAGTATGAGTTGTTGACGTTTTGGCTAATTTAATAACTTTTGACTAATTGACTAATTTAGCCAGTCCCCAAACGGGGCCTAGTATCATTTTATGCATCACTATTATAATTTATGACGTCCATTTTAATTTCTTTTTTCAATTGATTTTTTAATTTTTAGGTCAATAATAATTAAAAATTATAAAAATATATATTTTTATGAGCGTCCAATCATTTGAAAAAAAAGATTCAATCATATAAAAATTATTGTACTTATCATGAATATCAACATACAGGGGCACTTTGGAAAAATTGGTAAAAAATCAATTTTTTTACTTTTTTTACTTTTTTAGTTAAAAAAGTTAATTTTTTTACTAAAAAAAATCTAATTTTTTGCCAAAAAATCAAAAAATTAAAAAGTCAACTTTTTACTAACTTTCCAAAACATCACACAGTCATTTGAAGAAAAAAAAAATCTATATAAAAATTTTTGTACTTGCCATGAATATCAACACAATCATTTAAAAAAAAAAAAAAAACTCAAATTATATAAAAATTATCATACTTGTCATACCTATATCTCAAGAAGTTATTGATTGGTCTTAAGATATTGATAAATGGTACCTTAATAATATAGTAATTCACAAAAAAATGTGAGACCTACAATTTTATATTAGATAATTAAAAAACATACTCCCTCCGTCTCAAAATATTAGTCCCTTATTCCATTTTTCATTGTCCCAAAATATTAGTCCCTCTTCTAAAGTCAAGTACAAAAATAATATAAATTTCCTATTTTGCCCTCCTTTTAAATTAATAAACAATATAAAAAGTACAATTATGCATTGATATTCTCAAAAATTGTACTATCAAAAGGGTTTTTTTGGAAAATCAACTTTTTTTAAATACAATAATTGTACTACCAAAAAAAGTTAGATTCCCCAAAAGGGACCATTAATTTGGGACCGAGGGAGTAAAAAAAAAAAATATAATATATTATAATTTATGAGAAATACCATCACGTGACACCAAATAATTATTCATGTGTTTCTGACGCACTATATCCATGATCCTTCTGACGCACAAATAATTATTCATGCGTTTCTGACATCATGATCCCTCTGACGCACAAATAATTATTCATGTGTTTCTGACGCACTATTTCACTGGGTGGTGGGGTCACTCCGAGGAGTCTCACTCTTTTCTCTTTTTTTGTGTATTCCTTCACAATCTCTCTCTCTTATGAGTAAATCCTCGTAGCTCGATGAAATGGTTCGAAAATTGGCTTGAGAAACAGAAGGGAGGGAGAGAAGAGAAGGGAGGGAGGAGATCCACCGCGACCTCGTCGCTGCTCGCCCGCCGTCCTCGCCACCGCCGTCGCCAGCCGTCCTCGCCACCGCCGTCGCCTCGCCCAGCCCGTCGCAGCCCCCTCCTGTCCAGTTCGTCACCGCCGTCCTCGCCACCGCCGTCGCCTCGCCCAGCCCGCCTCCGCCCCCTCCTCCTCCATTTAGGCCCCCTCCAGTCCTCCCCTCCCCTCCCCTCCCCTCCCCCTCCTCTTCTTCTCCCTACTTCCCTCTCCCGATCTGCAACAAAACCAGGGGAAAAAAAAAAAAAAAAAAAAATCGACCCCAAAACGACGTCGTTTTGGGGTCGAGCCGCGTTTCGAGCCCACAGTTTCGAGCTACCAATCACTACTCCTCTCTTATTTATGTTTTTTTTTACCCCACTTTTCTCCAGCTTATAAACTATCGATTGAGTCTAATAAGTCTCTAGAGTTATATCTGTTATTTGAAACGTGAATCGTTTCGGTATATGAAACGGGAATGAGAATGGGAATGCAATACGCCACATGCTCTAAAATGTGATCTGACAGGGATCAAAACTTATATATATATAACACTTTAGAATTTATAGTACTTCTAAAGTAATTTGCTTTTAATTATTAGTCAGCTAATAAAATATAATTTTTTTTCTTCTCATGTTGCAAGACATTTCTATGGCATTGTGATGCATTTTTTGTTTTGTTTAGTCAAAATTTAACTCACCTTAGATTTGAGCTTATTTTGTTGACTTTATTCTTCCTAAGCACATATATTGGGGAAAAAAGAAAAACTTTTAGGATTACTTCAGATCATTAAATTTATCATTTTAGAACGGAATTGTGTCATGTTTTGGAACGTGCGTATGAATACGTAATTTGTTAGGGTATTAGCATTTTCTAGTAACATAGCTTTAGCGTATACAAATCAAAATCTATTTAGTTTTTGAACTATCGATTAAATCAACTAAATCCCTAAAGTTTTTAATTAAAACTTATTTAGTCGTTGAAAAAATTACAAAAATAGAATTAGTAAAAGACCCTAACTTTTATTCCAAAAAAATCTTACATTTCTATTTCATCTTTAAAAAGTATTTTGTTTCACTGGGTATTTAAATTGGTATTAGAAGCTAATTTATTAGTTTTGCCAATAAAATTATATGATATTTGATATATTGAAGAAGTTGAATCAAATAATTTAAATAACAATACTTTGCTAAAGGTAATAATAGAACAAAACAATATATTAATTAAGTTATTAAAATCTATACTATATATTAAGCAAAAAAAGGTTTTTAACTCTCAAGACTTATGGGAGCTCTAATATCCCAATCTGAATTTTCTAAATTTTTTATTTAAAAAAAAAGAGCTCAACATTTATTGATTTGGTCAAAATCCCTTGATCAACATTTATTAACTTTTTTCAATCCACATGTCTTTCCACATGCCTACATTTATTGATTTGGTCAAAATCCTCTGATGAGCATTTAAAATCCTCTCATTCAAATAATTATAGATACAACCCGTGTATAGTTACTGCAGTACCCTTTTCAATTTCTCCCATACACTATGGTTAGTGATAAAAATTGTTAAATTATTTTTTATAAAAAATCTTTAAAAACATAATTTATATATTAAAAAAAAATTAACACAAATATAAATATCTATAATTATCCTGTGCATAGCACGGGTGATAGGCTAGTAATAACTTAATGAAAAACTTTAAATAATCAATCATAAATTATAAATGAAATTCGGCAAGGACTCAATAGACTGATTTATATCCGTTAGAGACTTAGCCTCCGTTTGAGAAGTGGGTTGGCTTTTTGACTTCTTTGGCAATTTGAGCCTGGGCTCAAAAGCTTGGTTTGGGAATGACTTTTTGGCTTTTTGGCTTTTTTGACTTTTTTTGTGAGAGAAAAGTGTAATGATTATGGGTTAGATGTGATGTTTTATTTGTTGTGGCTCAAATAGCCTATTCTGTCTTTTGTGGCTCAAAGAGCCAAAAGAGCCCAAATGAGCTCTTCCCAAACGACACCTTACTAAACTCAATTGATAGTTCTAAAACTAAATAGATAATTTGACAATAGTTCAAAGGTAGAAAGTGAAATAAACTCTTTTTGTTATAAATTATATATATACGGGATAAAAGACCATTCTAGCTCTTAAAATATGCATTTGTTGTCATTTTAGTCATTTAAGTTTTAATTTTATCATTTTAGTTATCAAAGTTGTCAATTTAAGTGAAATAACGGCTGTTTAAATCGTTAATGAAATAATTATAAATTTCAACTATGGTCCCTAATGTATATTTTTTTTGAGTCATGCTAGGGATCCCAAATAGTCTACCAAATTTTCTACCAAATCTCTTACATGGGTGTGGGATCTACACACATGTTGGTTTGTGTTGCTCTTATACTCATGTGAGAGGTTTGGTAGATTATTTGGGGTCTATAGCATTTTTCTATCTATTTTTATTTTTTTTTGTCATTTTGGTCCAAAAAATATCAAATTTATCAATTTTTTTAATATTTCATGACCAAATTGTCAAAATAAAAAAATTTTGGGAACCAAAGTGACAGGAAACAAATACTTTAAGGATCATGTATATATTTTATTACTATTCCATTAACTATTTAGACCGTCAATTTGAAATTGAAATAAATTGACTCAAATTGAAAATTTTAAAAACAAAATTGACAAAATTAAAAACTTAAAAGATCAAAATAATAAAGAACACATATTTTTAGAATTATAAATATATTTTAATTTATATATATGCAAGTGCCATGATTATTTCTGTTATACCGTTTTTGTTGTACATTATCTTTTGAGTTTGTTGGTTTTTAAATTACTTGCTATTTATTTCGATGACTAAAAAAATGGTGAAAATTAATGATGTATACTAGTCTCTTGGTAAAAATAATTTGGAATTTTTTTTAAAGGTCCATAATATTAAAATTTTATAAGATAAAAGATATACAATATTTTCATACTAGTTAAGGTCCCTCAACATTTTCACAGAAAAAATTCAACTCTGAAAAATTTCACCTGACACAGAGAAATTTCACCCGACACAGAAAAATATCATCGAGAGACCTTAGCCAATAAAAAAAAATATTTTGGACATCTCCTACTATACAAAGTTGAACAGATATGTTTCACTAATTTTCCTTTATAATTTACCAAACAAGTTTTTTGATATTAATTTTTATTTATTTCATTTTTAAAAAACAAAAAATAATTATAAAAAATACCAAAACACGTGTAATTATCGATATAAAGTCAAAAGAAACAAAACTCTTTGCGGAATATCAAGAAGACATTTGCCTAAACGTGTAAAAGCATGTACCATGAATCACCACGTGTATTATTTTAATAATTTTAATTATTTATTTTAATAATTTAAATTATTCATTTAGTGATTTTTTTTTGTATGTGTAAGTTACATTGATTTCTCTTAAATTTTTTTTAAAAATATAATAAATTTCATAATTTTGATATATTGAACACCCTTATATCGTATTTTTATATTAATTTTTATTTCTTTCATTTTTAAAAAACAAAAAATGATTATAAAAAATACCAAAACACGTGTAATTATCGATATAAAGTCAAAAGAAACAAAACTCTTTGTGGAATATCAAGAAGACATTTGCCTAAACGTGTAAAAGCATGAACCATGAATCACCACGTGTATTATTTTAATAATTTAAATTATTTATTTTAGTAATTTAAATTATTCATTTAGTTTTTTTTTTTTTTTTTTTTTTTTTTTTTTTTTTTTTTTTGGGTGTGTGTATGTGTGAGAGAGTTACATTGATTTCTCTTAAATTTTTTTAAAAAATATAATAAATTTCATAATTTTGATATAATTATATTGAACACCTTTATATCGTATTTTGATAGTGGATTTGTGTAAAGATTTGGAAGAGAGAGAGAGAGAGAGAGTTTATATTTCATTCATATTTCACTTACATTTTTTTTTGAAAGACTTACGTGTAAATTTTAATAAGTAGACTTATTATTTAATAGGTCATGTGATAATTAACGGCGTTTTTCATCAAACACTATTAAAAAACATAACTAATTGTTTATTTTTAGTGACAGTTTAAAAAATTTGTCACTAATTTTCAGCTTTTAGTGACAGTTTGAAAAAAAAATATCATAGAAAAATGTCACTAATTGTAAGTTTTTGTGACAATTTATAAAAATCATGACAAAAAATGTCACTAATTGTCAATTTTTAACAACATAAAAAAAATCGTCACAAAAAAAATTTTAACGATAATTTTATTAGGACTAATGTTTCCATATGATTTAATGTGAATTAAATCTAATTATTAGGACCTATTACCTTCTTTTTTTTTACTTTCTAAATCTTTTCCTAAATTCATAATGCAAATACAATCTTAAGGTTGTATTGCACATAATGTTTTTTCGCATTTTCATCAATAATTCGTTAGTTATATGATTTGATGTGTAAGTTACATTGACTTCTATTAATTTTTTTTTAAAAATATAAGGTGCCGTTTGGTAACACTTACGTTTTCAGTTTTCTATTTATATTTACAAAAATTTTAAAAACTCAAATAAAAACTTGTTTGGTAAAATTTTTGATTTATAAATCAGTGGTCACAGTTTATAAATTTAGCCAAAAAATGAAAACACAAAAAATGTGGTTTCATTTTGAGTTTTCAATTTTTTTTTTTTACCACCCAACACTAACTATCACCTGCCACCATTTTCCACCACCGTCTTCCGCTACTACCACCCCACCACCTACCCCCCCACCACCACCTGCCACCACCACTCACCACTCACCTGCCACCACCACCCGCTCGCCGCCGCCACCCACCCCTCGCCACCGCCACCCACCACCCCCCACCCACTTGCCATCCACCTGCCACCACCCGCCACCTACTTGCCACCACCACTCACCACCCACTTACCACCACCAGCCACTTGTCACCTACCCGCCACCATCACCCACCACCCACCAACACCACCACCACCACCACCACCATCACCTACCACCCACCCGCCACCCACCTGCCACCACCCACCACCACTTGCTACCACCTACCACCCGGCACCGTCACCCACCTACCCCCCTACCACCACCACCACCACCCCCACCCACCATCTACCCACCACCACCACCACCACCACCACCACCCACTCGCTACAACCTACCACCCGCTACCGTCACCCACCCACCCACCACCACCACCACCACCACCACCACCACCCACCTACCCGCCACTACCCACTTGCCACCACCACCCGCCATCACCACCACCACCCACTCGCTACCACCCGCCACCGTCACCCACCTACCCACCATCACCACCTAACAACCACCCAACACCACCTGCCATCCGCCACCCACCACCCGCCGCCGCCGCCACCACCACCACCCACTCGCTACCACCCGCCACCGTCACCCACCCACCCACCACCACCACCCGCCACCTACCGCCACCACCCGCCATCCGCCACCCACCTGCCACCACGACTCACCACCCGTCACCACTTTCTACTATCGTCTTCCGCCGCCACTTACCACCACTTGTCATTTCTCACTCTTTTTTATATTTTTAAAATTTTTTAAACATTTTGTCAATTACCAAACGCGTTTGTAGTTTATATTTTTCAAAAAATAAACAAAAACTAATTTATAAAATTTTTGTAAATATAAACTGAAAACGTAAACGTTACCAAACACACCCTAATAAATTTCATAATTTTGATATAATTATATTGAACATCCTTATATCATATTTTGATAGTGGATTTGTGTAAAGATTTGGGGAAAAAAAAGAGAGAAAAAATTTAGTTTATATTTTATTCATATTTCACTTACATTTTTTTTTGAAAGATTTACGTGTAGATCTTAATAAGTAGACTTATTATCTAATAGGTCATGTGATAATTGACGGCGTTTTTTTATCAAATACTATTAAAAAACGTAACTAATTGTTTATTTTTAGTGATAGTTTAAAAAAATTGTCACTAATTTTCAGCTTTTAGCAACAGTTTGAAAAAAAATATCATAGAAAAATGTTATTAATTGTAAGTTTTAGCGACAATTTATAAAAATCATGACAAAAAATGTATAATTGTCAATTTTTAGTAACATGAAAAAAATCTTCACAAAAAAAAAATTTTAACGATAATTTTACTAGGACTAATGTTTCAATATGATTTAATGTGAATTAAATCTAATTATTAAGACCTATTACCCTTTTCTTTTTTTTACTTTCTAAATCTTTACCTAAATTCATAATGCAAATACAATCTTAAGGTTGTATTGCACATAATGTTTTGTCGCATTTTCATCAATAATTCGTTAGTTATATGGATTGAAAAATGATATGGTCAACTTATTTACACTGAAATGTACAATTGTTAGAACCCGGTGGTCCTCTATGTAAATGTGTGCGCAAATAAATGTATACAAAAATAATAAAATTTCATAAAATAATTTTATAAATTAAAATATGATAACAAACCTTACAAAATTTTTGTACACTACTAAAACTAAAAATCGATACTTGTATTGAACACAATCGCCTTAAAGCAAATTTCACTATCGCTTCGGTGCTTCAAGTTTTGTCGGCATCTGCTTCTCAGTATACAATGACTACACTTAAAGTTACAGCACATCAACTCTAAGCCTGGCAAACCAACCAGTGCAAAAATTCTCTCTCAGAATTTCCTAAACTTCTATTGTGCAGAAAATGCAGAAGGAGATAAGAGTGACAAAAAAAAAAAAAAAAAAGGGAAAATGAAGATCTGAAATTAGAACCTTTTTTATTTTATTTTATTTTATCTTCATGTATTCATACTATTTTTCGGTCCCTTTCTTGTGTACACTACAAGAACTAACCACTTTTGCTAACTAAATATTATTTAGT
Source organism: Camellia granthamiana (assembly GCA_036172215.1). Classification (NCBI taxonomy): domain Eukaryota; kingdom Viridiplantae; phylum Streptophyta; class Magnoliopsida; order Ericales; family Theaceae; genus Camellia; species Camellia granthamiana. The sequence goes on along the minus strand of CM069909.1, from coordinate 128,387,258 downwards.
TACGAAAAACACATATTTTCTGACCAAAAAAAAATAGTAGTCAAAATTTTTTATTTTCCACTACTAATGTGATTTCGTGGCAAAAATGTTGTGTTTAGTGACTAATTTTAAATATTGGTCGCTAAAATTAGAAGCGAGAAGGTGAAATCGAGGGGGGGGGGGACAAACATCAGGCCAGGTCAGGTCGAGTCGGGTTCGGGTCGACGCTACATAATAAGGGATTTTGTGTTTGCGAAACTCGGCCCAGCCCTAATATCGGGCCTCTATATCTGCCCAAGCCTGATCCAAACGATAATTATAAGTCTCAAGCCCAACCATTGGGCTAGATGTTAAAAAAAAAAAATTAAAACATTTCATAATTAAATTCAATCACACATTATTTTTCTTAAATAAAATATTGATATATTATTATAAATTAAAAGATTTTGTGTATAAATTGAATGATTTTTATTAAATAAATTTAATCACACATCACCACAAATGTGAGTTTCAATAAAATCAACAATGATAAAGTCTAGATCGCAAAAAAAAAAAAAAAATATATATATATATTTTAATGTATTAGATATAATTAATTAATTAATTAATTAATTAATTAGCAGCCTGGGCCGAGTCGGGCTGGGTTAAAAGTATATTAATCACACATCACCAAGTGATTGATCGAAAAAAGCTGCTAATACTTTTGAAGACTAAATTTGTTAATCGGTGTTTTGCTAACTAATGTCTTAAAAATCAGACCGGCGAGCGAATAAGAAAATGAATTGGGTGAACGGGTCACTGGTTCAACCATTAAGTCAAATCGGAATCAAATTGTGATGTCATAATCATTTTGTAAAATTATTTAATAATAACATAAGAATTAAGAAACATTTATTTAAATTATTTTTAATTTTTAATGTAAACATATTTATATTGATTATTTGTAAAAATATATTAATTATATGTGATGTTTGAAAAAAATATAATAAAAATATATATTTACCAAATATAAAATTAATGAGAACCACATAGATTAGTGAGATCATCTATCTATGCAAAATGATGTCACATTCACTATTTGTTTACCCCACTTGCATAAAAGCATGGGATGGACCACTTTAACTTGCATTCTATTTCTATAAATAGGGGTGCTCTACTTGGCAACTTCATAGTTCATAACCAATCTTCCTTCCCTTGTCTGAATTTTCCCACCATCCAATTCCTCCAACCATCTTCCCACAAATCAGCAAGACCTACCTCACCTGAATTCCTTCATCCATGGCCGCCACCACCACCACCACCATCTCCACTACCCACAAATGGAGCATTTCTGTCGCAGAAGACCTCAAATGTCTCACTCCCCACTGCACCTTCACTGTTAAGTTTTTTCTTCTTTTTTCTTTCTTTTTCGGGTACAGTACTCGTGATCCTTCAATGAGGTACACAGCCTCTGGCCAGAATGCCAACTAACTGCAGTGATTTTCACTGTGCCGGAGAGGAGGTCTCTGGCCTGTGGGTCCACCATGGATTCTGATTCGATGATCCAAGCCATTGATCTCATAATATCTTTCCTAAACTACTAAAATAAATAAATAAATAAATAAAATTCAAATTGATGGATATCCGTAGTCACACAATTTTAGATGGATGTACAATATATTTTCAAAATCATACTAAATGTTACTTTTTTGAAATTATTGACTGAACCACCTGGATAAGAGAGAAGATGCTACTTTTATTATAATTCCTTACTTTGAAATCCTGATTTTCTAGGAGCTGATTGCAGGATGAAATTTCAGCAAAACAAGAACAACAATTGGAGGAAGTTAGAAGTGTGTTAAGAAAAGTAGTAGAAGAAGAAGACTCGCTAGAAGGTCTGGTCATGATCGATGCCCTCCAACGTCTAGGCATTGATTACCACTTCCGGGAGGATATTGAAAATGTTTTACACAGCCAATATATGAATTCTAGCAGCCATAATCTTTATGAGGTTTCGACTCGCTTCCGTCTGTTGAGGCAACAAGGCTACAATGTGCCCACAGGTTGGTGTATATACTACGTGTGTTTCAGTGGATTTTCATTTCTTGTGGAAAACGTTTTATAAAAATATTTTTCGTACAAAATGTTTTCCTATGTTTGATTGTCGCCTTGAAATTAATACGCTAGTGGTGGCGTTGGCATGGTGGTGGGGGTGGGGTGGTGGTGGTATTGGTGGTGGAAGTGTTAGTGGGGTGGTGGTTGTGATGGTGGAAGGTGTGTGGGTGATGGTGATGGTGCGGCAGCAGTGGCATGTGGTGGTAGTAGTGGTGGCATCAATGGTGGTAGGGTGGTGATGTTGGTAAAATTTGTTTGGTTAACACTTTGTTCTTTTCAAAAGTAGAAAATATTTTTCGTCCAAATAAACTTGTTTTTCGCTAACCATAGAAAATGTTTTCAGTAGATTTTCATTTCCTGCCATACTAAATGTTATAGGAAAAAAGAAAAAGAAAAACGTTTTTCAGAAAATATTTCCTGTTGAAACAAACAGAGCAATAATTTCTTCTTCTATCCACAATCATCCTCATTACAAGTAGTTAACAAGTTGATTGGTATTGGAACAGATGTGTTTGACAAGTTCAAGGACAAGGACGGAAGGTTCAAAACAGAACTAAGTGAAGACATTAGAGGGTTAATGGGATTGTATGAAGCATCACAGCTAAGCATAGAAGGAGAAGACATACTTGATCAAGCTGCAGACTTCAGTGCCCAACAACTTAATGGGTGGTTGACACGTCTTGAGAATCATCATCAAGCCAAAGTTATCAGCAACACACTAGGGCATCCCCAACACAAGAGCCTGGCAAAGGTCATGGCCAAGAACTTCCTCAGTGATTACAATGGCCCCAATGCAAATGTCCTGCAAGAACTAGCAAAAATGGATTTCAATATGTCTCCGTCCTTGTACCAGAAGGAAATGCTTCAAGTTTCCAAGTAAGTTTGGCTTTAATTTTGTTTTAATTGTGGTATTAAGTGTGTTCAAGAAGGCATAGGATTCTCTGTCCTTAAAATTCATGTGCCCCTGTCCCTAATGCACTTCAAGTTGCATGATCGTGCCTCAAGATTGTAATATTTTGAGATTCACATCAAATTGTTAGGTTGGAAGTGTATTAGGGACAAGGTTTTTGAAGACAGAAGGTCCCTGGTCATTTTTTGTCACTTCTCCCTTCTCTTTTCTTTCTACTTACAAATCTCTACTCGAACTCAAGATCCAAACGCACGCTAAGTGTGTTGAAAAGGACATGATTTTTTGTCCTGAAAATTCATGTCCACTTTTCCTAATATACTCCCAGTCAAAGGATCCTACGGACAAGGTTTTTTAGTGCAGAAGATCCTTGGCCGTTCAAGAACGGAGATTATTCACTGCTTATGTATGGTTTTTTCATCTCAGATGGTGGAAAAGCACAGGTTTGGGCAATGAGTTGAAGTATGCAAGAAACCAACCACTAAAATGGTACCTGTGGTCTATGGCAACCCTCACTGACCCAAGCTTATCAGAGCAAAGAGTTGAGCTCACAAAACCCATCTCTCTTGTCTACATAATAGACGACATTTTTGATGTTTATGGCACACTAGAACAACTTATTCTCTTCACAGAGGCTGTCAATAGGTATGCATCTCCTCCATCATCATCATCACTATATTCATCTTCAAAATTTTCAATTCTGTAATACTAACCAGTAGTTACTGCAAGCAGATGGGAACTTGCAGCTGTTAACGAACTACCCGGCTATATGAAGATTTGTTTCAAGGTTCTTCAAGACAGCACAAACGAAATTGCCTATGGGGTCCACAAAAAGTATGGTTGGAACCCCATCGATTCTCTGCGAAGAACGGTATATCATAATATTACCAGCAAATTATGTCATGTGCATACTTAGGATTCTATTAGATAGTTTGTGAGAATTACAAATGGATTAGCTTTAACAAAATCCTTGATTGTTGCAGTGGGCAATTTTGTGCAATGCGTTCTTAGAAGAAGCGAAATGGTTTGCTTCAGGGCAGTTGCCAAAAGCAGAAGAATACTTGAAGAATGGGATTGTTAGTTCAGGTGTGCCCGCGGTGTTAGTTCACATGTTCTTTCTCTTGGGTCATGGAATGAACAAGGAAAGTGTCGATTTTATGATCGACAATCCTGACATCATAACCTCTACTGCTACAATTCTCCGTCTTTGGGATGATTTGGGAAGTGCCAAGGTAACACAAAGTTCATTTTCTATCAAGATAAAATGTTGTCCTAATGTAAAGCCAACCACCCAAAAATATCAAGTAAATTAGCAAGGCCTACACTGATAATGGCACTCGCAGATGTAGACGGTGTCAGCTGGTAACACACTCTGGCTCAATGGTATCACATGATGTAATCCAACAGAGCCATTGATTCAGACACCATAACAACCATGAGAATTGTCATGGGCCCTGATAATGAAACAGAGCCATTAGTGCAGACACCACAAACATGAGAATGGATTCCACAAAAAGGACAAGAAATTGTGAAAGCATTTCAGAAAATGGTGGCCCTATTTGTGTTTGAGTCCATGGAATCCATTCTCCACAGTAGGGCCACGATTAGAGAACAAAAAATATGAAACATCACCCACCGAGGCCATTTGTCAAAGTTCAATGTGAACAATCATAATGACAATCATAAAAAGTTCACTCAATGTCAAGCCTTCTTAACATGTTGGGAATTTTTTTTTTAAAAATTAAAATTAAAAATAAAAAAGTGCTTGTGTTTAGCAGAGATTTTCATTTCCTTACATGAACCATTTATATTCGGTTCAGCTCTAATATAGGCTTGGACTTAAACTGACAGGATGAGAATCAAGACGGTCATGATGGATCCTATGTAGATTGCTACATGAAGGAGCACGAGGGCTCTACAGCTGAAACCGCAAGAAAACAAGTTGTTGACATGATTTCAGATGCATGGAAGCGACTCAACCGGGAATGCCTGTCTCCAAATCGATTTTCTGCCAATTTCACCCAGGGTTGTCTTAATACTGCAAGGATGGTTCCTTTGATGTACTGCTATGATGACAATCATAACCTCCCAATCCTTGAGGAGCATATGAAGTCAATGTTCCATGATACTGTTTCTCTCTAAGGATTCAATGAAAGTACTAAAATATTGCTATTTTTCCTTAGCAGAGTATACCAGACTAATACTGTTATATAGTCCAAACAAAATGCAAAAATAAATACTATATGATGTAGTAGCAAAAACATGTAATAGAGAAAGTAGGGTGTCGATCTTGGGATCAATTGATTCAAGAATAAATTGTTCTATAAACTCTTTGATTCACAAAAAATACTAGAAATAAAGGCTCAACAATGATTGATTCAAAATGAATGTTCAAGATTAAAAGAAGAGTATAAACTTGAAATTGTAAGGCTTACAATAATTATTTATAATGGAAAGCAGGCCGAATGATACTGGGAAACAACCGAAATTGGCAGTTCCTTAGCTAGTTGGACAAAAAGTAAGGAAATATAACGAAATTAACAAAAATGGAAACATTGAAATATAACAAAAAACAAGGTACTAATTTAGAGCATCTCCATCAAAATAGTCAAATTTTTACTTAAATTTTAACTGAAGTCTATTTTTCTATTTTAGCTAATCATCTTTTCAAATACATTCTCCATAAAACTCTTCATTCTTTATTTCATTTGTTGAGTTCTTTTTCCCTGGCTACATGTAGCTAGTGGTTTGATATTCAACTAAAGTAACTAGCTAATAATTGAGTTTGATGGAGTGTGTTTCTATAATTTTGTACTATAAAATAGCCAAGAGAATGCTCTAATGAGCTTGATAATGATGTTCTTAGGCTACCACGATAAAGGCAAATTCAATGGAAATGAATTCTGACTTCTATACTAAAGGGTAATTGAAATTGCAGATTTTAGTCTCGGAAATTCTAAACCTTTGTGTTCTAGACTTTGCCATTCGAACTCTAGTTTCTGCTGTTTTAGTTGGTCTCTTAGGAATTCATTACAAACACAATTAGGTGGCTATACCAGACCGTCAGATGTTGTTCGGGCACGGCTAACACCAAATGAATTACACCTTTAGAGGATGTAAAGTCTCCTAGACACAAAGCAATTACAATGGAAGATATATTGGGTCCGTCAAGTGGACAACCTCAATCATCTCTCCTCTCTCAATACCATCCACATAATGTTTCAATCTTTGGCCATTTTCCTTAAAGGTCGTACCATCTTGTGGATTTTTAATCTCAACTGCCCCATGCAGAAATACTTCGATAACCTTATATGGGTCATCCCATCGAGACCGGAGTTTACCTAGAAACAATTGCAATTTAGCATTGAACAGCCACAGTTTTTGGTGAGGCTCAAAGGACATACAAGAAATGTGTTTATCATGAAATGCCTTAGTCCTAGCCTTGTAAATTTTGGAGTTCTCATATGCATCATTGTGGAGCTGCTCTAACTCATTAAGTTGGAGTTTTTGATGGTCACCAGCTTTGGCCATCTCAAAATTGAATTTCTTAATGGCCCACAAAGCCCGGTGTTCTAACTCAACAGGGATATGACACTCTTTCCTGAACACAATCCTATATGGAGACATCCCGATGGGAGTCTTATATGCAGTGCGATAGGCTCAAAGTGCATTAACGAACCTAGTGGAAAAATCTTTCATATTGGGCCTCACAGTTTTCTCGAGGATATGTTTGACTTCCCTATTAGAAACCTCTAGTTGACCACTAGTTTGGGGGTGATAAGGAGTGCCAACTTTGTGAGTGATCATGTATTTGCACACCAATGCCTCGAAGAATTGATTGCAAAAATGTTTGCCACCGTCACTAATTATGGCACGTGGGAACCCAAAACGACTAGAAAATGGTTTCGTGGAGGAATTTAACCATAACTTTGTGGCCATTCATTCTAGTGGCCACTGCTTCAACCCACTTGGAGACATAGTCTATAGCCACCAAAATGTATTCAAATCCAAAAGATGATGGAAAGGGACCTATGAAGTCGATGTCCCAAACATCAAAAATCTCAACAATCAAAATAGGGGTCATTGTCATCATATCTTGTTGTGACATAGAGCCCATTCGTTGACAACGCACACAAGCTCTACAGAAGTTATGGGCATCATTGAAGATAGAGGGCCAGTAGAACCCATGTTGTAAAACCTTGGCAGGCGTTTTCTGCCCACTGAAATGGCCGCCACATACATGAGAGTGACAAAATGTGAGAATGCTATGGGTTTCAATCTTAGGCACACAATGCTGAATCACTTGATCTGGAAAATACTTGAACAATTCCGAGTCTTCCCAGAAATAGTGCTAGACTTGTGAGAAAAATCGTTCTTTGTCTTGTTCAGGCCAAGTTTTAGGATTTTGCCCCACCGCAAACTAATTCACTATGTGAGCAAACCATGGGAGAGTCACTTGTGACACCGCAAAAAGTTGCTCGTCCAAAAACGAGTCGTGCAAACCTAAGGGATCACTCGTTTGCTCAATAAGGATTCAGGGGAGATGATCCGCAATGACATTCTTGGATCCCTTCTTTTCCTGAATTTTTAGGTCAAAATCCGGAAGGAGTATAATCCACCTAATCAACCTAGGTTTGGTCTATTTTTTGGACAATAAGTACCGCAAAGCGGCGTGGTCAATGAACACAATGACTTTAGACCCTAGAAGGTAGGACCAGAACATATCAAGTGCAAAGACAATAGCTAGTAACTCTTTCTCAGTGGTAGTGTAGTTTAATTGAGCATCATAAAGAGTACGACTAGCATAGTGTATAACATGGGGCACTTTATTCACCATTTGGCCCAAGACGGCACCGAGGGCATAATTAGATGCATTACACATAATCTCGAAAGGAAGGGACCACTTAGGGGATTGCATGATGGGGGCAGTAAAAAGTGCAGCTCGGAGTGTTTCGAATGCCACCAAACATGCTTTGTCAAAGAAAAACAGGGCATCCTTGGCCAATGGAGTGCACAAGGGGTGTGAGATCTTACTAAAGTCTTTGATAAATCGGTGGTAAAAACCCGCGTGCCCTAAGAATGAGCGCACTTGGTGCACGAAAGTAGGTGGGGGCAAACTAGAGATCAAGTTGACCTTAGCTTTATCAACCTCTATACCACGGGGAGACACAATGTGTCCCAACACAATACCCTCCCGAATCATAAAATGACTTTTCTCCTAACTCAAAACAAGGTTTGTCTCCACACAACGAGTAAGGACTTTAGTTAAGTTTTGGAGATATTCCTCAAAAGACGGCCCAAACACAAAGAAGTTACCCATGAAGACCTCTAAGAAATTCTCCACTATATCAGAGAAGATAGCCATCATGCACCGTTGAAATGTCACTAGTGCATTACAAAGCCCAAAGGGCATTCGGTGATAAGCAAAAGTGCCAAAAGGACATGTGAATGTGGTCTTTTCCTAGTCATTAGGATACATAGGAACTTGATTGTAACCAGAATAGCCATCAAGGAAGAAATAGTAGCTTTGCTCTTCTAACCGCTCTAAGATCTGATCAATAAAAGGTAAGGGAAAGTGATCCTTCCTAGTCATGGAATTGAGCCTACGATAATCAATGCACACTCGTCACCCGGTGGTGGTTCGTGTGGGGACTAACTCTCCTTTCTCATTCTCAATAACAGTGATGCCCGATTTCTTTGACACCACTTGTGTGGGGCTCACCCACTTGCTATGTGAGATGGGGAACATAATACCTGCATCCAACAACTTCAACACCTCTTTTTTTACTACCTCTTTCATGTTAGGATTAAGCCTTCGTTGCATTTCATGAGAAGGTTTGGTGCCCTCTTCTAAGTATATATAATGTATGCACATAGAGGGATCTATCCCTCTCAAATCAGCCACCGACCATGTAATGCCCCCAAATTACTACAATAAATCCAATCCTTAAAACAGAATGTTAATAGAAATAATATGCTTTCATTTATTAGAGTTCATATTACAAAAGATAATACATGCAGTAAACATTCATTAATATTCATCTTGAATCTATAGCATGTACTACCAGCTAATAATCAACAAAAATAAATGCCGTACGGGCTTATACCTTCCCAAGACATTGCTTGGTTACAACAAAAGAGAGCGTCATAAACTCTACACATATAAAGCCCTCGGCTGAATAAACATTAAGTACAAATCAACAAAATATAGAGCATCCAGCTCCTAGGTCTTCCCAAGCTACGTCCTTGGAGAAAGCATGTCACCGGTACCTGAAAATGGTTTCCCAAAGTAGGGTGAGCCAAAGCCTAGTAGAAACAATCTAACACAACATATGAGAATTAACAAGATATAAGTGTAATGCACATTTTCATTGTCCTACAGCAAAATCTTTAAAACCTTCTCCAAAACCATGGTATACCAAACTTACATTTCATTCCTTTCATTTCGGTTCAATAGATACATCCACAGCATTTAATCCACCCAATAGAGGATATACCTCACAGGTTTCTAACAAATTAAAATCAATCACACCATACATTCACTTCTATTTGCCATTTTACGAAAAGTTCGTCCGTGGGAATTGGCACCCATGTATACAAATAGTTTTCGGGACTTTCACCCTAGACACGCAGGCCAACTTAGTTCAATGGAGTCCATCCCCTTTCTCCTCCTCAAAACATGGAGTACATCCCCTTTCTCCTCCCAAATATCATACATATGCAATGTCTATCATTCATAATCATATTCAATGATAACGGTTAAAGTATTAGTTTCAATTCGCCTAATCCACATACAATGTCTACAACAATCATGACTATCCTCCACCGATAGCCCAAAACAGTTATCTTTAAATTAATATACAATCTTTATAATAGATAATTCATTAAATTCCATAAGTGAGTGATTAAGCAAATCCAACAACACAATTCATGTATACATTCTCTCAATTTCACATTCCCCATACCAATTTCATTATTTGTACAAAATAATTAGCCAAGACATTTTAAGGAAAAAGTCCTCATTTTCCAAATATCAACCCAAAGACCAAAATCAACTATTTTGACACATAGTAACCTCATATTCAAACCCCATAATCATTTATATAACACCCGCATAGAAAACCCTCATTTCAACCTTGAACCCAAACCCTAGGTTTGCTCAAAACATTTCCAAATCCCACGATTTTCACACAGCGACCTATAACTAAGTTAAAACCCATATTAAGGTGTAGAGAGTCCCAACCTCAAGTTTAGAAGACTAATGGAGCAAGCACGAAACTCTAATAATGTTGAAACAAAATTTCAATCGGTTCAAAGTGAAGCTCCCAAGATGCCCTACCCTTTTTCCAAAGACATTAGGGCAGAGAGATCAACAGATCAAGGAGAAAAAGTAGAAAGAGAGAGTATTTTAGAGAGATAAGGTCTCACTTTAGGATTTTTAGAAGAAAAGATCTAAAAAAGTGATGTAAAAAATTATTTTCGTGATCTGATATACGCACAGTCCGCTCGAGCGGAAAAGTTGACGCTCGAGCGTCAGACACAATAAGTTGTTTCGCTTGAGCGCATAATACACACCTCCAGTACTTTTGCTGACAACAGACAAACCGTTCGAGAGCAAGAAGGGACGCTCAAGCGCCCACCCGCTCGAGTGTAAGAAACGCCGCCTAAGCGTGAAAAACACCCCTCCAATACTTTTGCAGACATGCAAAGTACTGAGAGTTTGCGAACCCCGCTCAAGCGCAGAAAGGGCCCCCAAGAGCGGAGGACCAAAATTCTGGACAACACAAGGTTTGAAAACTAAGCAACCAACCCGTTCCAAGCACACTGAAAATGCCCAAATAACCAAATTTAAGGAGGAATAAAGAGGAAAAGGCAATGAGCAACACTCAGAAACCTGAGTCTGGACTACTATGAGTGTCGGGTCAAAATCGGGATCGCTATAACCTTCCCCCCTTAATGAATTTCATCCCTGAAATTTCAAATTAAGTTTTAAAACACAGTTAAAACTAATTACGACAACGATAATCATTTAATTCCATCACCGTGACCTATTCACTGGCCATCCATTCCCAGTAACAAGTTAAACAATATCTCAATACTGAATATACAATTCACACTTTTCCCAAATCATGTGCAATGTTTAATCAAAATCTAAGTTCCTAAAATTTATACTGTATATACAATGCTCCCAAAAGTGATACAACATACACAATATTTCATATTCTTAAAACATATACAATGTTCATATTGAACTCATGATTCTAACTCCCATAACATATACAATGTTCTCATAATTTAAGACATGTACAATGTTATTACATTCCATTAACATAAATCAAAATCTCAATACATGTTCAGGCACCCATAAACAAATCCGGATATTTCTCTCGGACTTCTAATTCACACTCCCAAGTCGTTTCCTCGACCCCGTGATGTTTCCACAATACCTTTACTAAGGGAATTGTCTTGCCTCGCAAGACTTGATCCCGGGTATCCAAGACTCTCACCGGTCTCTCCTCATACGAGACGTCCTCGTCTACCTCTAAGTCAGTCCAATCCAATACATGCGATGGATCCGGCTCATATTTCCAAAGCATGCTAATATGAAACACATCATGGACTCCGGAAAGTTATGATGGCAATGCCAAACGATAAGCAACCTCTCCGACCCGCTCAAGGATCTCAAAAAGCCCAATGAATTGAGAGTACAACTTTCCACTCTTTCCAAACCTCATCAAACCTCACCTAGGTGATATTTTCAAGAACACATGATCCCCCACCTCAAAACTTCTACGGTCGGCGTAACTTTTCTGACGACTTTAGGTCGTAATCAACATCTTACGGATAAGCGCAACCTTCTCCATCATTTCTTGGACCAACTCCGGGCTCCATATAGGTGCATCACCCACCTCGGCCCAACACACAGGAGACCTACACGGTCGGCCATATAAGGCCTCAAATGGTGCCATGCCAATATTCGATTGGAAACTGTTATTGTAGGCGAATTCCACTAAGGACAAATGCCTCTCCCACGAACCCTTAAAATCGAGGACACAACCCCGAAGCATATCTTCCAAAATCTAAATGGTACGCTCTGACTGCCTGTCAATCTGAGGGTGATACGTAGTACTAAAGGTTAGTCTAGTGCCCAAAGCACTCTGCAAACTCTGACACAACCGGGCTGTAAAACGCAGATCTCTATCCGATACAATCGTTATTGGGACCCCGTGTAACCTTATTACGTCTCGATTATACAAGACTGCAAGGAAATCTACTGAGTCACTCACATGTATAGGTATAAAGTGTGCCGATTTGGTCAACCGGTCAACTACCATCCAAACGGCATCACTACCTCGTTGAGTTCTAGGAAGACCCATGACGAAATTCATTGTGACATGCTCCCACTTCCACTCAGCTATAGGCAAGGGTTGCAACAAACCTGCCGGCCTCTGATGTTTAGCCTTCACTTGTTAACAAGTAAGGCACTTCGATACAAACATTGCCACATCCCTTTTCATATCGCTCCACCAAAACTAGCGACTAAGGTCATGATACATCTTTGTGCCTTCCGGATGCACCGCAAGGTGCGAATGGTGAAACTCTCGGAGTACTTCCTCTCAGCAAGACTCCGACACAAACAAACGGTCACGGTATCTCACACTCTGGTCGGGATACATGTTCAAGCCCTTTTCTACCTTCTTGTTAGAGATTTTCTCCCGGAGGGATTCCGTCTCAAGGTCACCCTTCTATGCTTCCATCACTCGATTCACAAGTGTAGGTTGTGTAGCTATTGAAAACAACACGGCAGACTTAATAGACTCGCTAAGATGCAAGTCAAACTCCCCAATAGTACCCAACATCTCTCATTCTCGGATGACAATACAAGTTACGCTGCTAATCGATTTTTTACTCAATGCATCGACCACAACATTGGCCTTCTCTGTATGATAATGTAGCTCGAAATCATAATCCTCTTTGAACTCCATCCACCTCCTCTACCTCAAATTGAAGTCTTTCTGTGTAAACAGATATTTTAGACTCTTGTGATTCGAAAATACCTCAAATCTCTCACCATACAAATAGCGCCTCCAAATCTTTAAGGCAAAGATCACCGCCGCTAACTCTAAGTCGTGAGTAGGGTAGTTCCTCTCATGTGTCTTCAACTACCTTCTCCTCTTGCATCAAAACACATCCCAAGCCTTCCCTTGAGGCATCACAATATACTAAATAGCCCAAACCCCTCTTCGGAATAATCAAAACTAGAGCAGTGGTCAGCCTAACTTTAAGTTCTTGGAATGATTTCTCACAGATCTCACTCCACACGAATTTGATGCATTTTCTCGTCAGTTTAGTCAATGGTAAGACTAGTCTAGAGAAATCTTTCACTAATTGGCAGTAATACCGGGTCAACCCCAATATACTACGGATTTCGAAAGCATTCTTAGGTTGTTTTTAGTCTTGAACTGCCTCTATCTTGGATAAGTCTACAGTTACCCCTTCTCCGGATACCACATGCCCTAAGAACTTAACCTCCTTCAGCCAGAACTCACGTTTCCCAAAATTAACATACAACTTATGGACTCTAAGTAACTCAAGTACTACCCGCAAGTGTTCCAAGTGTTCCTCATCAGAGGGTGAATAAATCAGGATGCCGTCCACAAAGATGACTACAAAACGGTCTAGAAACTCACGAAAAATCCAATTCATCAAATCCATGAACACAGTCGGTGCATTAGTCAGCCCAAAAGGCATCACTAGGAATTCGTAATGGCCATACCGCGTACGGAATGCCGTCTTTGGGATGTCCTCCTCCTTCACTCAATCTCAAGTCTATCTTCGAGAAGCAATAAGACCCCTTCAATTAATCAAACAGATCATCTATACGAGACATTGGGTACTTATTCTTGACAGTTACCCGGTTCAACTTTCGGTAATCTATACAAAGCCGCAATGCACCATCTTTCTTTTTGGCAAACAAGGCCGGTGTTCCCCAGGGCAAAGTACTAGGACGGATGAAGCCCTTATCTAACAATTCCTGAAGTTGAATCTTCAACTCACTCAATTCGGCAGGTGCAAATTTATATGGAGCCATAGAGATCGGTGTCGTGCCAGGCACTAAATCAATAGAGAACTCAATCTCTCGGTGAGGTGGTAAACTAGTAAGATCCTCGGGAAAGACATCCGAGTATTCACAAACCACTCTTGGCAACTCAACCCGAGCCTCATCACACTCACCACTTAAGAGACTAGCAAGTAGACAACTAATTTCACTCCGCCCAACCCGGTCCCCCAAGAAATGAAAACAATCCCCATTCAAGGTACATACAGTAACCCTCTGACGGTAGCAATCTATAACAGCCCAGTATAAAGACAATTAGTCCATACCCAATATAACATCAAAACAAGACATATCCATCAATACAAATGAAAAGTGAAGTTGGCGATCAGCAACCTCTATATCATAACCCCGATACCCTTGTTTTAGAACCATCTCACCCCCAATAGGTGACACCACATAAATAGGAGATGCTAATTGGGCCAACTCTAATCCCAAAATTGATGCAAATGTAGATGAGATAAATGAATAGGATGCACCCATATCAATCAACACATTAGCAACTGAATTGCAAAATAAGAAAGTATCTCTCACAACAGAAGGCACGGGCACTAGATCTGGCGCGGTAACAGCATACACATACCCTGTAAGTCTCTGATCTACCTGCTCACCCCTCGGAGTATAGGATTTATGCACTGACTAAGCCGAAGAGGCTCCCTAATTGGCCTTCGAGGCCTGCGCTGACTGTGTTGGCTAGTGGCTCTGTGTCTGTTTCGAACCAGACATGCCATGTGTGCCACCCAACTGTGGGCAAAATTTCTTCAGGTGACCCGCCTGCCCATATTGATAACATGTGATTGGCTGCCCTCTCCATTGACTTTGGCTTTGAGAACAAGCCGAAAACGAAGCTGCTCGCTGCCCTCCTCCTCTCTATGGGTAAGCCGGAGACTTGTGGCCCAACTGGCCACACTTAAAACAAGTGAAATCCGTCTGACCGCCTCTTCCAAAACCCGAACTCGGTATTGGAAAGGCAGACCTCGACTGTGCTCCCTGGGACTATTGTGGATGAGGACCTCTCTACCTCTTACTGTCCCCTTGGGCATCCTGACTCTTCCTGAAGCGCCTCATCCTTTTTTCCTCCGTCTCTATCAAAGTCTCAAGATGAGCCGCCACCTCCACGAGGACTCCGTAATCTCTAATCATCGAACCGGCCACCTTAAACATTAGCTCGATCCTCACATTTCTTAAACTGCAAGCAACGGCATTCCTCAGTTGTCACAAGCTCGAGATCAAACCTAGACAAGCTAGTGAAGGTGGCTTCGAGCTCTGCTATAGGTGTGTTCAGCTGTACCAGCCTAGAAAATTGGTCTCTCAACTTCTTTCTAACGGTGGGCGGCAAAAACTTCTCTTGGAAGGCACTGAAAAAAGCCTCCCAAGTCATCCCAATGCGCCCATGCGCGTACTTCCACCAATGACTCGCATCCTTCTTCAACTGGAAGGATGCCGAGGTCACCCTCAACTGGTCGTCCTCGATGTCAAGCATCTCAAACGTCTTCACTATCTGCTCTAGCCACTCATCTGCCTGCAGCAGCTCCTTGGGATCACCCAAAAACTCGTTCGGATTCGACTGGAAGAACTTCCTCTTCAAGAAAGATGGCCCTGCCTCAGCTACTTGGGCCTAGACTTGATTCTCAACCCTGAGAATGTCCATGGACTCCTGCAATGCTCCAGCCATCTCGCGGGCAAAGGCATCCATGGCCTGCTGACTAACTAGTTCGGCCACGTTGGCTTGACCAACACCCTCCTCCTGTGCCGGAATATCATCTGGTATTGGCATCTCCTGCCGTCTAGGCCTATTACGGCTACCACCACCACGTCTTGACATCCTAATAATGGTAACGAAAGAGATTAGCACATTTACAAATGTGCCGAAGGTAACTCACTCATGTCCTAATGCAATGGACAACAATAAATCACTCAATGTAAGCACGTAATCACATAAACACCTACGAATTTCCTTCCTAGATAATAACCGTCCCGCGGCGTTACTAGAGTTTCAATTAGAAACAGCAGTGATCAAGGGCTCTTCTAATAGGATTTCCAGAAACCTGTAGACCCAATCAATATCTTAGGAACTAAATCCCATACCCATATAATCATATAAGCATGTTACCACATAAGCATACAATACATGTTAACATCTCAATCAAGCGAGACAAATCCATTGTGGTACTAACCACTTCCCACGTACTTAAAGTATTCAAACCCGGTACGCTCTGATACCAAGTTGTAACGCCCCTAAATTACTACAATAAATCCAATCCTTAAAACAGAATGTTGACAGAAATAATATGCTTTGATTTATCAGAGTTCGTATTACAAAAGATAATACATGCAGTATACATTCATTAATATTCATCTTGAATTTATAGCATGTACTACCAGCTAATAATCAACAAAAATAAATGCCATACGGGCTTCCACCTTCCCAAGATATTGCTTGGTTACAACAAAAGAGAGCGTCATAAACTCTATACATATAAAGCCCTCGGCTTGAATAAACATTAAGTACAAATCAACAAAATATAGAGCATCCATCTCCTATGTCTTCCCAAGCTACGTCCTTGGAGAAAGCATGTCACCGGTACCTAAAAATGGTTTTCCAAAGTAGGGTGAGCCCAAAGCCTAATAGAAACAATCTAACACAGTATATGAGAATTAACAAGATATAAGTCTAATGCACATTTTCATTGTCCTACAACAGAATCTTTAAAACTTTTTCCAAAACCATGGTATATCAAACATACATTTCATTCCCTTCATTTCGGTTCAATAGATACATCCACAACATTTAATCCACCCAACAGAGGATACACCTCATAGGTTTCTAACAAATTAAAATCAATCACACCATACATTCACTTTTATTTGTCATTTTATGGAAATTTCGTCCGCGGGAATTGGCACCCATGTATACAAATGGTTTTCGGGACTTTCACCCTGGACACACAGGCCAACTTAGTTCACTGGAGTCCATCCTCTTTCTTCTCCTCAAAACATGGAGTCCATCCCCTTTCTCCTCCCAAATATCATATATATGCAATGTATATAATTCATAATCATATTCAATGATAATGGTTAAAGTATTAGTTTCAATTCGCCTAATCCACATACAATGTCTACAACAATCATGACTATCCTCCACCGATAGCCCAAAACAGTTATCTCTAAACAGATATACAATCTTTATAACAGATAATTCATTAAATTTCCATAGGTGAGTGATTAAACAAATCTAACAACACAATTCATGTATAATACATCTCAATTTCACATTCCTGATACCAATTTCATTATTTGTACAAAATAACTAGCCAAGACATTTTATGGCAAAACTCCTCATTTTCCAAATATCAATCCAAAGACCAAAATCAACTATTTTGACACATGATAACCTCATATCCAAACGTCATAATAATTTATATAACACTCACATAGAAAAACTCTCTTTTCAACCTTGAACCCAAACCCTAGGTTTGCTAAAAACATTCCCAAATCCCACAGTTTTCACACAACGACCTATAACCAAGTTAAAACCCATATTAAGGTGTACAGAGTCCCTACCTCAAGTTTAGAAGCCTAATGGAGCAAGCATGAAACTCCAATGACACTGAAACCAAATTTCAATCGGTTCAAAGTGAAGCTCCCAAGATGCCTTACCCTTTTTCCAAAGATACTAGGGCGGAGAGATCAATGAATCATGGAGAAAAAGTAGAGAGAGAGAGAGAGAGTATTTTAGAGAGATAAGGTGTCACTTTAGGGTTTTTAGAAGAAAATATATGAAAAAGTGATGTAAAAAGTCATTTTTACGATCTGATATACGCACAGTCCACTCGAACAGAAGAGTTGATGCTTGAGTGCATAGACACCCCATTTTTGACAGCCCTTACGACTTGGACGCCATCGCATACACACCCGATGATGAGTGTAAATGCTTGTCCAGTGCTCGATGTCCTCAACAGAAAGCTGTAGCTTTGAGCCTTTCAAACCCTACACATATGTTGTTCTGTTTTTGGACCAAACCATGTGCTTTTAAAGCTTGCAGCTCCTGGTGGTTTGCCAGCCACCCTTATGGGCTGTCGGCCATCACCTTTTGGCTGCTAGCCACTGATGTGGCTTGTCGGCCACCAGTTTCTTTTGTAGGTATTTTATGCCAGCTGTGCAAGCTGTTTGCATAGATGCATGCATCTGCACACACGTGTAGGGTTGGATATCCTTGTAGAGAAAACATGTTTTCTATATATAAGAGCCCTCTTTCTCATGTTTTAAGGTTAGAAAATTTTAAGATAAAAAATTTTCCTCTCTCTTTCTCTCTACCAAATCTCTACACTTTTGCCTACAATTCCTTAATCTTTGCCTATACACCTTTAACCAAATCTTCTCCTCTTTGAGCTAAAGTATCTTTGAGCTTGGTTTGAACTCTAGAGGGTGTTGTTTGCTTGGTTTTGCTGCTTGAATTGCTTCTTCTCTTCAAGAGGTATAAAGCTTTGTCCCTTTACCTGCTTTTTCTACTATTGTACTTGTTGTTTTCCAACTGATTTTGGGCTGTAAAACTTCTGTATTTTTGCGCTGAAACTTGGGTCCTAAGGCCATTAAAGGTTGAGGGGTGGTTCACCCTTCTTTATACCTTATTTTGGAGGCCTTAGCCCTTGTGTTTCCCACCCTTTTACTATCATTTTCCGAGCTTTTAAACATTGATTTTCAGAGCTATTTCAGTGGCCAAAATCATGTTTTGAAGTTTAAATTTGGAGGGGTTAGCCTTCCCTCTTTGTGTCTTGTTTACTAGCCTAGTTTGTGCCATGTTTTAGCATATTAATCTAGCTACTTTTAGCTTATTTCCAGCATGTTTTAGGGTTGTATTAGATCTGTTTTAGCACTATTTTGGGCTGTTGGTTGCATTTAAGCTTTGTTTTGCATGCTTGTAGTGTAATAGTCCTCATGAGTTTGGTGTTCTAGGCCTTAGACACCTTCTTCTTTGAGTTGATAGCATTTGTTTATGCTTTTCTCACTCATTTTTAGAATTAATAATCTCTACAACCTCCCTCCTTTCTTGGCTTTTGTTTTGCTTTGAAAGTGGTTTAAACTATTTGTTTGTTGAATGCATGAGATTGAGGTGTCATGCTTAATGGTTTAATCCCTTAGGGGGTTCATTACCAACGGTATGATGTCTCTTTCATGCCTAAAACAACTTTTGGTATGAGCCCTCTTTTCATTAGAGGACTTAATCTCACCTTTTGGACTCAATTGATTAAAGGATGAAAAGGTAACTAAAATTGAGTAACTAAAACTTGGAATTAAAAGTGAGCAAGATAATAATTTGGTTGTGTTCAATCGGACGTTAATTGAACACATGAAAACTTGAACCATTTCATACTCATTAGTGATGAAATGATTCAAAGTTCCAAGCTCACTACTTCCCTTGATCTTCCATGATAGGGAGGTGGTATGAGTCTTGTTTTGTTGCATTTATTGAGCTTGCACACTTGGTTTCATAAGCCATCATGTAATGAAATTGCATCCATTGATGGTTTGTGAACCGAACTTGCTACTCCTTTGATTTTCTTATGAAAAGGAGGGGTGAGTGGTGCAAACAAGCCCTTGAAATACCCTGTATATGCTTTGCTTGTCCTCTGTTGTAGCAAGTAGAACTGAGCAGTAGTGGCTGGTACGCCACTTTCCATGGTCGGCCGACTATCACTGGTGGCTGGCTGGCCACTGATGCAAAATTCAGCAGTGTGTTCCTTTGGCAGAGCAAAGTTATTCTGGAAGTGGGCAACAGTGTGTATTCTTTTGTGCAACAGAGGCTCTCCGGAAGCAAAACGGTGATCTTTTCAGGTGGAAATCGAGCATGCGCATGGACATCCCTCGTTTCCTAAGGTGGAGTAGTTAGTTGTTTAGTTTAATTAGTTAGTTAGCTAGCTATTCAATTTTGTCATTAGTTAATTAGCTAATTAGTTAATTCATTTGTTGTAATAATTAGTTAAGTAGTTTAGCTATTTATTCATTTCGGTTTGTAATAATTAGCTTAGCTTTAATTAGTTAGTTAATTAGCTAGTTTATTCATTCGGACTCTCCTTTGTGAGAGCGCAATGTAATAACGTGTATGTCTTCTAACCCCACGTCTTTCTCCCTTTTATTTAACTACTTATGATGGTTAGTTTAGGGATATCATGTTTCAATTAGCATTCTCCATGTTTGCATCCATTTGTCTTACATGCACTGAGGCTCGCTTCATCATTCTAACTGCATTGTTAGTTTAATACTTCTTTGAATACGTGCTTAGACCACATGTTTTTAAATTGTTTCATATGCCATGTTAAGTAGCCGAGCCTATTTAGTTGCATTTTTGCATGCATTGCATTAGTCATGTCGCATAGTTAGGAATCATGCATTTTTTAACTTGTATCTCTTTTGGCTTGGAGTACTAGGTGAGCCTTTACTCACTTTAGCATAATCACATGTGTGTGATTGTTGCCATGTTTAGCATGCTTGCCATGATGATAAGTGCTTAATTGATAAACTGCTTGAATGCCTATGGATGAAGGCTTGTTGCTTGAATTGGAATAATTTGAGTAATGTTTATATGCGATCACTTTTTCAAGTGTACATATTTCGAAACAATTTTGCAAAACAAACATGACTCGAGCTGTTCTAATTCTTGCAATTTAGTCTATACTTGTGTGTGCGCATCACATAGTAATACTAGCCTAAATAAACTGGAGTAAGAGCATATAATGTACATAAAAATCATATCATGATTAGTAGAGGCCGATCTTTGATCGGACGAGCAGGGGTGCTCAAATGTATTCATGACCTTCCCCTTTCGTATCCAAGTTCCCGAGTTGAGACAATCTTGGTGATGACAGACACGTGACCTTTGGCACGAGTCATGGGTTTTTTAAATTTTCCAAAAATATTTAGGTGGCGACTCTGTATCTGGCAAAGCAGGCTATTTTTGGCAATTTGATTCAAAATCATTTTTTCAAAAGATTTGCCAGATTTGGACTCTTTGGTGTTTATTAATTTCACATTGCATTTATGAGATTAGATTCAGAACCGCGGGAGTCTGAACTATAGGGCTTATTTCGAACTTCCAAAAAGGGGGTGTGAAAAAGTCAAGCTATAGAGCGTCAGACACAATAAGTTGTTCCGCTCGAGTGCAAGAAGAGGCCTCCTCGAGTGCAGAATACACACCTCCAGTACTTTTGCAGACAACAGACAAACCGCTCGAGCGCAAAAAGGGACGCTCGAGCATAGAAAACGCCGCTCAAGTGTGAAAAACACCCCTCCAATACTTTTGCAGACATGCAAAGTACTGAGAGTTTACAAACCCGACTCGAGTGCAGAAAGGGCCGCTCAAGCGGAGAACCAAAATTCTGGGCAATACAAGGTTTGAAAACTAAGCAACCAACCCGTTCCAAGCGCACTCAAAATGCCCAAATAACCAAATTTAAGGAGGAATAAAGAGGAAAAGGCAATGAGTAACACTTAGAAACCAGAAACCCGAGTTTGGACTGCCACGAGCGTTGGGTCAAAACCAGGATCGCTATAAACCACCCTATTGCACTTCGAATACTCATTAATTGACTCTCTTGCTCTGTAGCTAAGTCAGATGCAATGATGACGGGTAAAGTATCCTGAGGCCCTAAAAAGGCATACTTGAGTGTGGCTAAGAGTGGCTTCAACTCAAGTGTAGGTGGTATGACTAAAAATGGTATGGTGGGCTCTCTAGACAGAGGAGGAAGGGACTCAAACCGGACTTTCCACGGAGGAAAATTCGGTGTAGGAGAAGAATCAAGTAAAACATTCACTTCCTTAACTGACCTATCAATATCAAAATCCTTAAACCCAAAATGAGCTAAACAAGTCTCTAAAGGGTCCTCTATAAGAATGGAGGGTAAAGCCTCCTTTACTATCTCGCCCACAAAATCCACAAATAAGCACTCCTCTCTTTCATGGGGTTATTGGGATGCTTGGCAAACATTGAGTTTCACTTGCATATTCCCAAATGAAACATCCATAACCCTGGTACAACAATTAATACATGGATTAGTCATAGCCAAAAAAGGTCTACTTAGGATCATGGGGATTTGTTTCCTAGAGCTGGCTACCAGTTCCCTATCTAAAACCAAAAAATCAACAGGAAAATAAAACCTATCGATCTTTACTATCACATCCTCAATCATGCCATGTGGCACTTTGAGGGACCGGTTAGCCAACTGGAGTGTGACAGTAGTGGGCTTCAACTCGCCAAGCCCAAATTTCTTATACACAGACTACGACAATAAATTGACACTAGCCCCTAAATATAACAAGGTCCTATCAATGAAATAGCCCCCTATAATGCATGCAATGGTTGGGGCACCCAAGTCTTTAAGCTTAGGGGGTGTACCACTCAATAAGATGGAGCTTACTTGCTCTGTGAGTATGACCTTTTGGGACACGTGTGTCCTAGATTTATACTTTTGCGTACAAAGGTCCTTCAAAAATTTGGCATAGGAGAGTACTTGCTTAATTGCCTCCAACAGAGGGAGGTTGATTTTAACTTGTTTAAAAACTTTCATCATCGCTTCCATGGATGTCGCTTTCTTAATAAAAGGGGACGATATCAAGGCATTAGGAAAAGGGTGCCTTAGGCACATATGGTGCCTTAAACTTATATGAAAGACTAGGGACTAAATCATCCCCCTTATGTGTTTCTTCCTCACCCTTGCTCTTATTGGGTTTACCACCGTGGTCACCCTTCTTAGCCCTAGTTGCATCAGATGCAACTGGCCGAGGCTCTAACTTCCTTCCACTCTTCAAAGTAATCACCTCTTGCACCTATTCATGGTGCTTTCCATTCACACTCGACCCCTCTGCCCATATTGACCCTTAGGGTTAGCCATAGTCTGACTCGGTAATTTTCCCTCCTCTCTCCTATTCATGTTATTAGCCGTTTGACCTAATTGGGCCTCTAGCTTGGCAATTGAGTGAGTGTGAGAGTGAACCATTGGTGCTAACCCTTTAAGCTTTGAGAGAACTTCCAACACCTGAGTCTCAAAGGCTGAGTTGCCTTGAGGAACAGATAGAGGTTGTAATTGCCGGTAAGGTTGTGGTGGTCGATAAGAAGATTGGTTGGCAAAATTATTGAAATTCTGCCTTGGTGGTGGAGGGTTGTAAGAAGTGCCTTGTGAAGGAGGTCTCCATGAAAAATTAGGGTGATTTCTCCATCTCGGGTTATATGTGTTGGAATATGGGTTGTTACCCAATTTGGAGAATCTTTGAGCCGCATTCACATGCTCTTAGACTAATTTCAGAAATTATGATGCTGAAGGGCACACTCAAGTCATGAGCAGGGCTTGCACAAATAGCACATGCCTCATGAAATTGAGGCTGAACTTACTGTGCAGGGGCATGTCCCGAAGCTAATAATTGGTCCATTTTGTGAGACAATGCCTCTACTTGTTGGGCTAACTCTAGGTTTTGCCCTACCTCATAAATGCCCCATCTTTTCGAGGCTCCAACTACAGGTTGCCAGACTTGCTGGGCTACAGAGGCATGATGAAGGGAACTATCACTTAGGCTCTCAAATAATTGACATGCCTCGACGTCAGTTTTCAACATGAATGTCCCATCATAAGAAGAATCTGGAGAAGGTCACGAAGTCTTTTCCATGTTTCATTGTAGTGATCCAAGTTTTGCCACTTCACTGAATATGTCGGGAATTGAGTTGCCTGGTCAGCTCGCGGGGGTCCAAAGGGCAGTGCCCCTTGATGGGTCCAAGGGCAGCGCCCTGGTGGGGATCAAGCTGCAGTGCCCCTTGGCGGGTCCTAGGTCAGCACCCTGGCGGGGTTGAGGGGCAGCGCCCCCGAAGCAAAAATGCAAAATGCATTAGATGTTGCTTGTCCGCTCGAGTGGCTGTTTATGCGCTCAAGCGGAGAATATTTGGTTTCAAAAGTTTGACCTGTCTGCAAAAGTACTGGGAAAGTGTATTTGACGCTCGAGCGGGGCTTTCCATGCTCGAGCAGACCATGTTATATCAGTTCGTGAATTTGATATTTCAGATCACTTTTGTATATCTCTCTCTCTAAAAACCCTTTCCTCTCTCTTCTCTTTACATTTCCCTACGCCAAATTGGATTAAAACCTTGATTTCTCAAGATCCATTAGAGTTCTACCATAAGTTCTTCATCAAAGTTGGTTAACTTCACGAGGGCTTCGTTGTGTGTGGTGAAGATCGAGTTTCAACACCATTAATTTTGAGGGTTTCATCTCATTTCTTCTTCAAAACTTGAGGTAGGGATTTTCTTAGAGTTATATATATATTTTTGCAAGATCTATATGATTTTCAAAATCATCTTTTGATAGCTTTGAAAATTGATTGTTGATTCAAGAAGTTGAGCGATTTTGAAAATGGGTTTGTCTCTTGTTCTTTTAAAATGATCTTATGGGTTTTGATCTTTGTTGATTGAAGAAAAGATGATTTTTGGAAAGTATTCTTTCAAAAGATTTGAGTTGTATAGTTTTGGTGAGAAAACCTAGAATTTGAGGATTTCTTTAGAAGAGACTAAAAATCTATGAATGATATTGTTATATTTATTTTGTGTGTTAAAATAAATGGATATTTAGAAAATTTCTTATTCATATTTATATAAATGATGAATTTCAGGAAATATGTGAATTATTGTTTATTTTGGAAATTATTATTCAAAACATTGAAATAGTCTTGAAATGACTAATTGTTGAGGATACTTGAGAAGAAGGAATTGTGTTATTCCTTGGATGATGAATTGCAATAACAGTACCGATAGCCCAATACGGATATTTCTAGACAGATATACAATCTCATGACAGATAATTTATCCAAAATTTTCAAAGATGTAAAGTATTACATACTCAATTCCACCATCTATTCCAACACTTGCTCAATTTCATGTTTATCCCACCCATTTCAATTATTTATATAAAATCATTATTATAGTCATTTTAGGGCAAAAATCCCATTTTCCAAATATCAACCCAAACATCAAAATCAACCATTTTGACCCAACATAATCTCATTTTCACAACCCACATTCATTTATTTCGTATTCAACAACAATCTCTCTTTCCATATCATACCCAAACCCTAGGTTTGCTTGAAACATCCCCAAATCACATCATTGTTACACAAGAGACAAATAACTAAGCTAAATATCATATGAAGGTGTAGAAAAGATCCCTACCTCAAAGGAAGAAGATGAACCAAGCAAGAGTGAGACTCTAAGAACAACGAAACCCACTTTTAATCAGATCGAAATGAAGATCTTGATGCACTCTACCTTTTTCTCAAAGGCACTAAGGTGAAAAGGTCAACGAATCTTGATGAAATCCAAGAGAGAATGTGAGTTTTAGAGGGAGAGAGAAGGTATAGATCTAGCTTTTTGGGAAGTTTTAGAGAGAGAGAGATATGAAAAAGTGATTCAAAATGTCATCTTCATAGACAGTTATACACGCAGTCTGCTTGAGCGTGGAAAATGACGCTCGAGCGTCAGACACAAGGTTTCACTCGAGCGTGAAAAGTGAATCACGAGCGTAGGATACGCATTTCTAGAAGTCTTGCAGATGAAGGACCCCGCTTGAGCGTGAGATTGAATGCTTGAGCGTCCAATGCATTCTCCCAGTATTTGCAGAACTGCAAAAATACTAAAAGTTGACAAATCCCGCTCAAGCATAAGAATGGCCGCTTGAGCAGAGGAGCAAAATTTGTGAAGCCCGCTTGAGCGCAAGAATACCCGCTTGAGTGAAAGAGCCAAAATCTGGGCATCATAGGTTTGGAAATACAAGCAACCAATCTATTCCAAACGCACAACTACAACCCGATAACCAAAATAAAGGGGAGAGAAAGGAAACAAGATATGAATAACCATTCTAAACCATACCAATTCGAGTCTGGAATACAACAGACAATGAGTCAAAACCCGAATCGCTATAACCTCCTCCCTTAAGGAATTTCGTCCTCGAAATTACAAATCAAGTTCAAAATCAACATTAGACCATTCACAACAACACCATTCCCACAAATTCAATACCATGACCCATTCTCGGTCATCCATTCTCATCAACTCGATACACAAGTCCCACATTAACATGAAATTCACAATTTCTCAAACATTTACAATGTTTAACCAAAATCCAAATTCTCAAAATTTTTCATAGCATATACAATGCTTCCAATAGTGACATAATACATATGATATTCCACATTCTCAAACATATACAATGTTTATAATAAGTCACATTTTCAAAATGTAAACAACATATACAATGTTCTCACATTCTATCAATCATAATCATAATGCAATATATGTACCCCGAAAAGTTGTAGCGGCAATGCCAAACGATAGGCAACCTCTCCAATCCGCTCAAGGATTTCAAAAGGCCCAATGAATCAAGAGGACAACTTCCCGCTCTCCCCAAATCTCATCAAACCCCGCCTAGGTGATATTTTCAGAAAAACGTGATCTCCCGCCTAAAAAAACAAGGGTCTCCTCCTACGGTCGACATAACTCTTTTGGCGACTTTGAGCCGTAACCAACCTCTTTTGAATAAGTACTACATTTTCCATCATTTCCCGAACTAACTCTGGGCCTAACAAAGGTGCATCAGCCACCTCGGCCTAACACACTGGGGATCTACATGGTCAGCCATACAAGGCCTCAAATGGTGCCATGCCAATACTTGATTGGAAATTGTTGTTATAGGCAAACTCCCCTAAGGGCAAGTGCCTCTTCCATAACCCCTTAAAATCAAGCATACACCCTCAAAGCATATCCTCAAGGATCTAAATAGTACGCTCGGACTACCTATCTATCTAAGGATGACACGCAGTACTAAAGGTCAATCTAGTGCCCAAGGCACTTTGCAAACTCTGCCACAACCGAGCAGTGAAACGCGGATCTCTATCCAAAACAATCGTCACAGGGACCCCGTGCAACCTCACTATGTCCCTGATATATAAGTCGGCAAGATAGTCTACCGAATCACTTATGCGCATAGGAATAAAATGCGCTGACTTGGTCAACCGGTCAACTGCCACCCAAATGGCATCACTGCCCCGTTGAGCCCTCGGAAGGCCCACAACAAAATCCATCGGGACATGCTCCCATTTCCACTCGACTATAGGCAAGGGTTGCAATAAACCCGCTGGCCTCTGATGCTCGGCCTTCACTTGCTGACAAGTAAGGCATTTTGACACAAACACAACTACATCATTCTTCATACCTCTCCACCAAAATTGGCGACTCAGATCATGATACATCTTTATGCCTCCCGGATGCACGGCAATGCATGAATGGTAAAACTCTCGGAGTACTTCCTCTTGGCAAGATTCTGGCACGAACAAACGGTCACGGTATCTCACACTCTGGTCTGGATACACGGTTAAGCCTTTTTCTACTTTCCCACTGGAGATCTTCTCCCTGATGGTTTCTACCTCAAGATCACCCCTCTATGCTTCTAACACTCGGTTCACAAGTGTACATTGTGTAATCACAGAAAACAAGGCCGCAGATTCAACGAACTTGCCAAGGTGCAAGTCAAACTCCCCAAGAGTGCCCAACATCTCCCATTCCCAAATGGCGATACAAGCCACACTACTAATTGATTTCTTACTCAAGGCGTTGGCCACAACATTGGCCTTCCCCGGATGGTAATACAATTCAAAATCATAATCCTCTATGAACTTCATCCACCTCCTCTACCTCAAGTTTAAGTCTTTCTGTGTAAATAGATACTTCAGACTCTTATGATCGGAAAACACCTCAAATTTCTCACCATACAAATAGTGCCTTCAAATTTTCATGGCAAAAATCACCGCTGTAAACTCTAAGTCGTGAGTAGGGTAATTCTTCTCATGTGTTTTCAACTACCGTGAGCCATAGGCCACTAACTTTCCCTCTTAAATCAAAACACAACTCAAACCTTCCCGAAAAGCATCACAATAAACTGAATAACCCACACCCCTCTCTGGAATAATTAAGACTGGGGTAGTGGTAAGTCTAACTTTAAGCTCTTGAAACGATTTCTCACAAATCTCATTCCACACAAACTTAACTCCCTTCCTCGCCAGTCTAGTTAATGGTGAAGCTAATCTAGAGAATTCCTTTACGAATCGACGGTAATACCCGGCCAACCCCAAGAAACTACGGATTTCAAAGGCATTCTTAGGCTATACCCAATCTTGCACTGCCTTTATCTTGGATGAATCTATAGTCACCCCTTTCCTGGATACCACATGCCCTAAGAACTTAACATCTTTCAGCCAGAATTCACACTTTTCAAATTTAGTATACAGCTCATGGGCTCTAAGCAATTCAAGCACTACTCGCAAGTGTTCCTCGTGTTCCTCCTCAGAGGGTGAATAAATCAAGATGTCGTCTACAAAGACGACCATAAAACGGTCTAGGAACTCACAGAAAATCCGGTTCATCAGATCCATAAATACTGCTGGAGCATTAGTTAGCCCAAAAGGCATCACTAGAAACTCATAATGGCCATACAGCGTACGGAATGCCGTCTTCGGGATATCCTCCTCCCTTACCCTCAACTGGTGGGGTAACTCGATCTCAGGTCTATGTTAGAGAAACAACAAGACCATTTAACTGATCAAACAGATCATCTATACGAGGCATTGGATACTTGTTCTTAACAGTAATCCGGTTCAACTTTCAGTAATTGATGCAAAGTCTCAAGGCTCCATCTTTCTTTTTAGCAAAGACGACCAGCGCTCCCCAAGGTGAAGTACTAGGGCGAATAAAACTGTTATCTAATAACTCCTGGAGTTGAACCTTTAACTCAGCGGGTGAAAACCAATACAGAGACTTAGAAATTAGTGCCGTGCCAGGCACTAAATCAATAGAGAACTCAATCGCTCGGTGAGGTGGTAAACTAGTAAAGTCCTCGGGAAAGACATAGGGATATTCCCAAACCACCCTTGGCAACTAAACCCGACCTTCATTACACTCACTACTCAAGAAGCTAGCAAGAAGACAACTAAGCTCACTCCGCCCATGCAAATCATATACTAGTGATAAGACTCTATCCACTCGGTCCCCCAAGAAATAAAAATAGTCAATGCTTAAGGTACATACAGTAAGCCTCTGACGGTGGCAATCTATAACAGCCCAATATGACAATAACCAGTCCATACCCAAAATAACGTCAAAGCTAGACATGTCATGTAAAACAAATGCAAATGGAAATCGACGACTGGCGACCTCTATGTCACAACCCCAACACCCCTATTTCAAGATGACCTCACCGCCAATAGGTGACTCTACACAAATGGGAGATGTTAACTGTGCCAACTCTAACCCTAAAACCGGTACAAATGCAGATGAAATAAATGAATAGGATGCAATCGTATCAATCAACACATTGGTAACCGAATTGCAAAACAAAAAGGTACCTCTCACTATAGATGGAGCCTGTACAAGATCTGGCACGGTAACAGCATACACATTCCCTATTGGCCTTTGATCTACCTGCTCACCCCTAGGAGCATAAGCCTACTGCACTGACTGAGCCGAAGAAGCTCCCTAATTGGCCCTCAAGACCTATGCTGACTATGCTGGCTAGTGACTCTGTGTCTGTCTCGAACCAGACGCACCAGATGTGCCACCCAATTGTGAGCAAAACCTCTTCAGGTGCCCTGCCTGACCACACTAATAGTAGGTGGGCGGCTATCCTCTACCCTAACTCTGGCCATGAGAACGAGCCGAAGACGATACTGCTCACTGCCCTCCTCTCCTCTACGGGCAAGCTAGAGACTTATGGCCCAACTGACCACATTTGAAACAAGTCATTCCCCTTGACCACCTCTCCCAGAACCCGAACTCGGCACTAGAAAGGTAGACCTCAAATGCACTCCCTGGGACGACTGGAGTTAGAACCCATCTGTCTCTTACCGTCCCCCTGACTATCTTGACTCCTCCTGGAGCCCCTCATCATCTCTTCCTCTACATGCATGATAGGCTCTAGATGGGATGCCGCCTTCATAAGAGCCCATAGTCTCTAATCATGGACTCGGCCACTCGAAACATGAGTTCAATCCTCAACCTCTTCTCGAACTCCAGACAATGGCGCTCCTCAGTCACTACTAACTCAGGTGCAAACCTGAACAAGCTAGTGAATGTGGCTCCAAACTCAGCCGTAGGTGTATTCAGCTACTTGAGCTGAGAAAACTGATCCCTCAACTTCTCCCTAATAATGGGAGGTAAGTACTTATCCTGGAAGGCATCGACGAAAGCCTCCCAAGTTCCTCCAATCCATCCTCGCGCATGCTTCCACCATTGACCTGCGTCTCCTTATAACTAGAAGGACACCAAGGTCACTCTCAAACCCCCGTCTTCGATGCCAAGCATCTCAAACATCTTCACTATTTGTTCAAGCTACTCATTTGCCTTCAGTAGCTCCTTTGGGTCACCCACAAACTCGTCCGGAAGAATTCCCTCTTCAGAAAAGGCGGCCCTGCTTCAGCTACTTGGGCCTGGATTTGATTCTCAGCCCTAAGAATGTCCATGGACTCTCGCAAAGCTTAGGCCATTTCATAGGCTAAGGTGCCCATGGCTTGTTGACCTACTGGCTCGGCCACGTTCGCCTGACCAACCCCTTTTTCCTGCGTCGGAATGTCATCCGGTATAGGCATCTCGTGCCCCCTAGGCCTACCAGGCCTTCTACCTCAACCACGTCCTAACATCCTAATGAAGGTAACAAAGAGATTAGCACATTCACAAATGTGCCAAAGCTAACTCTCTCGCGTCCTAATACATTGGACAATAGTAATTCACTCTACATAAGCACATAATCACGTAAACATATACGAATTTCATCTCCGGATAATGACCGTCCCGCGGCGTTGCTAGAGTTCCAATTAGAAATAGCTGTGATCAAGTGCCTTTCTAATAGGACTTCTAGAAACCCGTAGACCCAATCAATATCCTAGAAATTCAATCCCATACCCAAATAATTAGATAAGCATGTTGACATATAAACACATATCGTTCGCACTTAAGTCTCTAACAAGCGAGACAAACCCATTGTGGTACTAACCACTACCCATGTACCTAAAATATTCAAACCTGGTACGCTCTAATACCAAGTTGTAACACCCTCAAAATAGTACAATAAATATAACCCCAAGCATGCATAATTGATAACATAAATCAGAGTAAATAGTCCTTTCATTTCATGAAATTAATGATACAAAAGAGTTTAACATAAATAAACGCCCTATCGGCTTACACCTTTCCAAGCCTCGACTTGGTTACAACAAAAGAGAGACTAGCTCTTACAAATAAGCCCTTGGCTATACACAATATATATATATAATCAAAACAAGAAGCTCGTGCTTCTAAAAGTCCCTCCCCAGCTATTGTCTTGGCAGAGGCATGACCTCAATACCTGAAAAATGTTATCCCCAAATAGGGTGAGCCACAGCCTAGTAGGAATCATCTAACATGGTATATGTAAGTTAGCAAAGGTATAAGTACACTATGCGTATACAACGTTAATGATAGAACATCCACATTTTATATAGTCATTAGTTACTAAATTCAGTCCTTAATCTATTTCTATTCAATTCATTTCATTATATGAGCCAATTTCATCATTCCTTTAACAATCCAAATGAGACTACAACTCATAAGTTCTACAATCACATCATCAATGTATAAACATTTCAAACTTTCTTTTCACAGATATTTCATCCGCGGGAAATCGTCAAACGAGACACATGTAAATGTAGGCTATACAAGCACTACAATTGCCATTTTACAGATATTTCGTCCGCGGGATCGGCACCCATGTATAATTTCGAGGACTTTCACCCGGACACTCTGGCCAACTTAATTATAATGGAGTCCATCCCCTTTCTCCTCCCAAACAATCATTCATACATATGTAATGCATTTAAACACATAATCATACGTAGAGCACATCCCCTTTCCACTCCCAAATAACCATACATATATAATGTATATAAATATAATCATATTCAATGACAACCATAAGAGATTAGTTTCAGTTCACTTAATCCGCATGTAATTTCTACAATAATCATAGCTATCCTCCACCGATAGCCCAATACAGATATTTTTAGACAGATCTACAATCTCATGACAGATAATTCATCCAAAATTTCCAAAGATGTAAAGCATTACATACTCGATTCCACCACCTATTCCAACACTTGCTCAATTTCATGTTTATCCCACCTATTTCAATTACATATATAAAATCATTATGATAGTCATTTTAGGGCAAAAATCCAATTTTCCAAATATCAACCCAAACATCAAAATCAATCATTTTGACCCAACATAATCTCATTTTCACAACCCACATTCATTTATTTCGTATTCAACAACAATCCCTTTTTCCATATCATACCCAAACCCTAGGTTTGCTTGAAACACCCCCAAATAACATCATTGTTACACAAGAGACAGATAACTATGCTAAATATCATATGAAGGTGTAGAAAAGATCCCTACCTCAAAGGAAGAAGTTGAACCAAGCAAGAGTGAGACTCTAAGAACAACGAAACCCACTTTTAATCTGATCAAAATGAAGATCTTGATGCACTCTACCTTTTTCTCAAAGGCATTAGGGTGAAAAGGTCAGCGGATCTAGATGAAATCCAAAAGAGAATGTGAGTTTTAGAGAGAAAAGGTGTAGATCTAGCTTTTTGGGAAGATTTAGAGAGAGAGATATGAAAAAGTGATTCAAAATGTCATCTTCACAGGCTGTCATACCCGTAGTTCGCTCGAGCGTGGAAAGTGACGCTCAAGCGTCAGACACAAGGTTCCGCTCAAGCGTGAAAAGTGACGCTTGAGTGTAAGATGCGCATTTCCAAAAGTTTTGTAGACGAAGGACCCCGCTCAAGCGTGAGACTGGACGCTTGAGCATCCAATGCATTCTCCCAGTATTTACAGAATTACAAAAATATTGAAAGTTGACAAATCCCACTTGAGTGGAGGAGCAAAATTTGTGAAGCCTGCCCGAGCGCAAGAATGCCTGCTCGAGCAGAAGAGCCAAAATATGGACATCACAGGTTTGGAAATATAAGCAACTAACCTGTTTCAAACGCACAACTACAACCCGATAACCAAAATAAAGGGGAGACAAGGGAAACAAGATATGAATAACCATTCTAAACCATACCAACCCGAGTTTGGAATACAATAGATAACGGGTCAAAACCGGAATCACTATATGATATACGTACAATCCGCGCGAGCGTCAGACAAAAAAAGTTGTTTCGTTCGAGCACAATAAAGGCCGCTTGAATGCCAAGACACAACGAACGCTCACCGCTCGAGCGCAAGAATTCTCTACTTGAGCGTAGAAAACACACATCCAGTAGTTTTGCAGACATAAAGCAACG
The DNA here is from genome assembly GCA_036172215.1 of Camellia granthamiana. Lineage (NCBI taxonomy): Eukaryota > Viridiplantae > Streptophyta > Magnoliopsida > Ericales > Theaceae > Camellia > Camellia granthamiana. The sequence goes on along the minus strand of CM069909.1, from coordinate 128,353,755 downwards.
CTCGAGCGCAGGAAAGGCTGCTCGAGCGCCCACCTGCTTGAGCGTAAGAAACTCCGCTCAAGCATATGAATCACTCTCCCAGTAGTTTTATAGACCTGCAAAGTATTGAGAGTTTGTAAAGCCAGCTCGAGCGTAATAATGGCTGCTCGAGCGGAGGAGAAAAAATTGCAAAGCCCGCTCGGGCGTAATAATGGTCGCTTGAGCGGAGGAGCAAAAATTGTGGCATCAAAAGTTTGGAAAAACAAGCAACCAACCTGTTCCAAACACACAACCCCAACTCAAAAACCAAAAACAGAGGAGAGACAAGGGAAACAAGATATAAATCACCATTCAAAACTATACAAACCCAAGTCGAAATACAACAAGTGACGGGTCAAAACTGGAATCGCTATAACCTCTCCCCCTTAAAGAATTTTGTCCCCAAAATTACAAATCAGTTCAAAATCAACACTAGATCATTCATAACAATATTATTCCCACAAGTTCAATACCATGACCTATTCTCCGGTCATCTATTCTCATTGACTCGATACACAAGTCCCATATTAAAATGAAATTTAAAATTTCCCAAAACATTTACAATGTTTAATCAGAATTCGAGTTTTCAAAATCTTTACAATATATACAATGCTTCCAAAAGTGATACAACACCCACAATATTCCATATTCTCAAAACATATGCAATGCTTATATTGAATCTATGTTTCCAAAATGCCCATAACATACATAATGTCTTTACATTTCATTTACATAATGAAAATCTCAATATAAAATTAAATATCAACAAATATGTCTGGATATTTCTCTCAGACTTCCAATTCATGTTCCCAAGTTGCTTCCTTAACTCCGTGATGTTTCCACAATACTTTAACCATGGGAATTGTCTTGCCACGCAAAATTTGATCTCGAGTATCCAAGACTCTCATTGGTCTCTCCTCATACCAGGCATCCTCCTCTACCTCTAAGTCGGTCCAATTCAACACATGCGATGGATTCAGGTCATACTTCCGAAGCATACTAATATGAAACATGTCATGAATCCCAGAAAGTTGTGCCGGTAACACCAAATGGTAAGCAACCTCCCCAATCCGCTCAAGGATCTGAAAAGGGCCAATAAATCGAGGGGACAATTTCCCACTCCTCCCAAATCTCATTAAACCCCGCCTAGGTGATATTTTCAAAAAAAACATGATCTCCCACCTGAAAAGACAAGGGTCTCCTCCTACGGTCAGCATAACTTTTCTGGCGACTCTAAGCCGTAACCAATCTCTTACGAATAAGTACTACCTTCTTCGTCGTTTCCCGAACTAACTCTAGGCCCAACAAAGGCGCATCACCCACATCGGCCCAACACACCAGAGATCTACACGGTCAGCCATACAAGGCCTCAAATGGTGCCGTGCCAAAACTCGACTAAGAGAAAATGCCTCTCCCACGGCCCTTTAAAATCAAGGACACAACCTTGAAGCATATCCTCAAGGATATGAATGGTACGCTTGGATTGCCCATCAGTCTGAGGGTGATACGCTGTGCTAAAAGTCAGTCTAGTGCCCAAGGCACTCTGCAAACTCTGCCACAATCAAGCTGTAAAATGTGGATCTCTATCGAAAACAATCGTTACAAGGACCCCGTGCAATCTCACTATATCCCGAATATACATGTCAACAAGGAAATCTACTGAGTCGCTCACATGCATAGGTATAAAGTGCACCGACTTGGTCAACCGGCTAATTACCGCCCAAATGGCATCACTACCCCCGTTGAGTCCTCGTAAGACCCACAACAAAATCCATCGTGACATGCTCCCATTTCGACTCAGCTATAGGCAAGGGTTGCAACAAACCCACTGGTCTCTGATGCTCAACCTTCACTTGCTGACAAGTAAGACACTTCGACACAAACACTGCCACATCTTCTTCATACCTCTCCACGAAAAACTGGTGACTTAGGTCATGATATATCTTTGTGCTTCCCGAATGCACCACAAGGAGCGAATGGTGAAACTCTCGGAGTACTTACTCTCGGCAAGACTCTGGCACGACAAGACGGTCACATTATCTAACACTAGAGTCAGGATACACGCTCAAGCCCCTGTAGAACACCTCATTTTTGACCGTCCTCAAGACTTGGACGTCATCGTTTGAACACTCGATGATTATCCATGCTCGTGTTCATTTTGAGTGCCTAAAGTTCTTGGCGGAGTGCCTTGCCTTCGGACCTCTCAACTTGTTTGTTTTGAGCTTGGTTGTGAACCAAGAGCTTGTTTCTTTGCTTTTGGGGAAGCGGGTGACCCATCGGCCATCCCTAAAACCCATCGGCCATGGTTTGTGTCCATCGGCCATCAATGGTGGCCGGTCGGCTACACTGATGGCCGGTCGGCCACCAATAATGGCTGGCGACCTTTTTTTCTGCTTTTTCAGATATTTTCTATGCCAGCTGTACCAGCTGTTGGTCACTGAAGCCATCTCCTCATACACGTGTATGGAGGGATGGAAAGAAGCTTTTAGCTTGTTTTCCTATATAAGGGGAGGTCCTTCCCCCTTTTGGAGGGTTCTGAAATTTTAGAAGAAAAATTTCCCTCTCTCTCTCTCTCTATATATATTGTGTTGTATTGTGCTTGAAAGTGAGTGTTCTTCACATATTTGCATACAACCCCCTTAGCCAAACATCTTGACCTTGGAGCCGAGATTCCTTAAGGCTTGTTTGGACCTCCTAAAGCTGGTTTTGGCTCAGAACATTTGTTGTTTGCTGTTGTTCTTTAAGGGTAAGGCTTTACCCCTTTTAAAGCTTTGTTTCATTTACTAGTTTGGCCACCTTTTGTATGCTGTTTTGGCCTAGTTGTCAACTACAAAAATCTCTATTTTTAAGTGTTTAAAATGGTAGTTTGAGGCCCTTTTGGAGTTAAGGGTGGTCCACCCTCTTTTGTGGTTTATTTGCTAAGCTTTGTGCCATCCTCTAAAGCTCTTGGCACCATCTTTTTTTGGCCTTTTAACCATTGAAATCCAGGGGATTTTCAGTTGTGAAAAGTTGGTTTTGAGGTCCCAAATAGGAGGGGGTGGCCTCCCATCCTTGTCTCTCTATGCCATGCCTAGTTAGCATTACAAAGTAGCATATTTTTGTGCCTTGTGTTAGCTTGTTTCAAGTATTTTTTTGTGACCTTTTGGACCTTCTCTAACTCTGTTTTTGGCTGGTTTGGCCATTGGTTGCTTGCTTCCTTCACTTGTAGTTAATCTTGCTTACTATCTTTAACATGCCTAAAGAGTTAGCCTATTTTTCTACTCTTTTGTGACTTGGTCTCAACATGTTTTTGCTACTAATTTAGTATGCTCTAACTCTGTCTTGAGTGGTCTTGGTCCTTCAAAGCTTGCCTTGCATGGTTATAGCGTAAATCGCCATGACTAGCTTTGAGTTTTGAGGCCTTTAACACGTTGTGTATATGATGATTGCATGTTTTGGCATCATTTAGCATGTAATTTCAGTACATATAGCGTAGTCACACTCTCACATATATCTACTCTTTCATCGGTTTTGAGAGTTGTGCTCTATGCCTTGCTTATGAGCCTACATGCGAGCATGTTTTTTCTTGCTATTCGAGCTTCAATTTCAGCATGTTGTAGCCTCTATTTTGGCATGATTAAGCTCTGTCCAGAGCTAGTTTGGTTGTTTATGCTTGATATTGCATGCTTCTAGAGTGATGCTCTTTACTAGCTTAATGTATTGCTTTTGAGCATGTCTTGTATGGATTGTTTGCATGATTTAGCGTCTTGAGCATACCATTTCAGCATTGAGAATCTACACCTCCCTCATTTCTTCATCTTTTTATTTGCTTTGAGAGTTGGTTGGCCTTGAGATTGTGTTTAAGCTTTGGGATTGAGGCTTGTGCTTAAATGGCTTTCATCCTCTTTTGAGGGTTCCTCCTAGTCAAAGGCATGGTCTCTCCTATGCCTTAAACCATTCTTTTGTTCGACCTCCTCTCCTTAGAGGACTTGCACATTAGACTTAACCAACTAAAGAATGGCTTGGTAATGGAAATGTGTAAACAAGAATCAACCAAGTAAAATATGCCAAGATAAGCATATGTGTGTTGCATTGCATGTGTTTGGATCGGACGTTAATCCAAACATAAGAAATGTGTGACGTTTCATACTCAAAGTGATGAAATGTGTCACCTTTCTTGGTCGTCGTCACCCTTGATCATGCATGATAGGGTGATGGCCATTTGCGTCTTATTTGTGCATTCACTAACATTGTACAAGCTTGGTCTTTGGGCCATCATGCATTGAGATGCTTGATTGGTGGCTTGAGAGTCAAGTGCTACACTCTTTTGAGCTTGAGAAATGATAAGGAGTGTAGCAGTACACACATTTCCTTGCAAATACACTGCCATGCCTCTGTTTGCTCTCTGTGGCAGCAAAAGGAAGAAATTCACAGAAGCAGTGGCCGACCTGCCACTAGTACTAGCCGACCGGCTACCAAAGAAGCCGACCGACCATCAGTACTGGCCGATGGCCACCAATCATGGCCGATTCAACCATTTAGTGTATTCTTGAGATCAAACAGAAGCAATCTGGAGGTTGGCACAATTTTCAGAGGTCCAAAGATGTGTAAATAGAGGCATCTAGAGGCAAGGTGGCAGATTTTCGGGAGGACGCAATCGAGCATGCACATCTCCTTGCTTCCCGAGGCCATTCATTTGAATTGCTTAGCTAATTAGTTCATTAGCTTAGTCGTTTCATAATTAATTAGTTAAGTGTTTAATTAATTAATTCGGTTTGTAATTAATTAGCTTAGTGTAGCTAGTTATTCAATTTGGTTTTATAATAATTAATTAGCTAGAATAGTTAATTAGTTGGTTTGTAATAAATAGCTTAGCTTAGATTAGCTTAGTTTATTTATTCGGACCCTCCTTCGAGAGGGCATAATGTTGTAATAAGGGTGTGTGTGTGTGTGTGTGCATATCTTCCAACCCCACTTCTTTCTCCCTTTTACTTAACCGCTTACGATGGTTAGTTTAGTGTCATTTTTTATTAGCATATGTTATGCTTTGCATATTTGCATCCATTCATTTGTCTTGCATGCACCGGGCTCGGCGCATCATTCAAACTGCATCGTATTTCAATACTTATTTGAATACGTGTATCAAATTGTTGCATTCATATGCCATCTTAGATAGCCAAGCCTATTTAGTTGCATTATTGCATGTGTTGCATTAGGCATTTTGCATAGTTAGGAGCATGCATATTTCTAACTAGCTCTTGTTTTGGCTTGGAGTACACTATAAGTGTTACACTTCAGCATACTTGCATGAGTGTGAGTGTTGCCATGATAGCATGCTTGCCATGAGACTATTTGCTTAAGTGCTAAACTGCTTGAATGGCTGTGGGTGGAGGCTTGATTGCCTGAATTGGAACAACTCGATGATTGTGAGTTTTAAGCCCACTTTGCGAAGTGGCAAAACCTTGTTTTAAAGCCCACTTGAGGGTGGCAAATCCACACTTTAGCCTACTTGCGAGTAGCACTTTCAAACCATTTTAAAAACAAACATGAGTTGTTTTGTTCCAATTCTCGTGATTAAGTCTATACTTGTATGCTGTGTGTGTCACATAGTAAAGTTAGCTAATAACTGGATAGGAACACATGAGGTTTATAAAACAACATATCATGTTAGTAGAGGTAGATCCTTGATCGGGCGAGCGGGGGTGCTCATTACATGACCTTCCCCTCTCGTACCCAAGTTCCTGAGCCGAGACAACTTTGATAACGGACAAGTGGCCTTAGGCACGAGTCAGGGTTCCTAAATTTCCCAAAAATAAAATATTTAGGTGGCGACTCTGTAATCTGGCAAAGCAGTCCATGTTTGGAGCTTTTTCATTCAAAATTGATTTTCCAAAACCAATTGCCAGATTTGGACTCTTTGGTGTTTATCAGTCTCACATTGCACTTTGCGAGATTAGATTCAGAACCGTTACAGGAGTCCGAACTGTAGTAAGAGACCTGTAGGGAAGTGGTTTGGAAATACTCTTCAGATCCTGGGGGACACTCGTGATCCTCAGCTAGTCACCTGAAAAGAAATGAACACTCCGGTCGGGGGTTTCGGAATTAGCACTCCGAGCGATAAGTCAGTGTATACTCTCTTGATTGCTTGCATCTTAAGTTAAGCATACTAGTTCTCACATACCTCTCTTTGGTTGTTATTCTTCTATTTATATACACTCCTAGTCTTCTAGGTAGGGCCCGCTCTTGATCTGTCATGTACTTATTCACTCGGTCCCCTATTATGCCGTATTACAACTTTTAATTGGCCCCCTGGTCGACTTATTCGGCATATGAAACATCAGGGGAGGGACCGAATGCATACTATACACCGATTGGGAAAATATACCCTGCCTATCTACGTCTGCTTTATATTCGGCTACCACAATTGCCCCCCAAACACCCCACTAACTCTGTTTAGTTGGCGTGTTTGGTTTCGATCTTGAAAAGTCAAAAATTCGACGGTTAACCTCATTCCAAAGCGTGTCAGAACGCGCATGTTTTCTAGTCATCATTACAATGTCTCGCCTCTTCGTACGCTTCCTCCATTTAATGTGGTTTAAAACTTTGTCTCTTCGAATGTATACTTTGAATACTCAAGATTTTTTGGTTTGCCTTCTAGTACAACTCCCTCCACCTCGCAACCTCTGCAACTCTCTTCTATCTCTCATTATCCCTTTCACTCCTGTAAGTTCTCTTCTCTTTCACTCCACCAATACCATTTTCTCGTTTACTATTAGTTTTGCATAACCCTTAGGCTGAATACGATGGCAAGAAATTTGAAAGCACTCCTTTCTCCGGATCGGATTTCCGGCTTCCGACGCCATTGTTCCATCCCTGATAACGTTCATCTATCACTCGTGGAAGACAACACCACTGATATACAGAGGACCGACGAGAGCACAATCATCTTTCCTCTCCTATCGATTGTTGAAGGCGGCGTCCGTTTTCCCCTTCATCCATTTTTGAGAGCCGTCTTTCGACATTGGGGCCTAATTCCTTCCCAGCCTAACGTTAATTTCATAATGGGGATCATAGAATTAAACCGTCGTCTTAGGATTAACCTAGGCATTCCTGCAATTCAGCATTGCTATGTCCTAGCCAAGTCCACTGGCCGTCTAGGACGCTATTTTCTTAGGGCCAAGGACACCGACTATCATTTAGTGACCATGCTTGCCATCTCTGGAAAGTGTGTTGAACGACATGATGGTCGTTGTTCAAGGCAACCGGGAATTCGGCGAGGGTGAAGATCGCCTAGATCCCGTGCCAAGGCGAAAAGGCGATCCAGGTGGCCGTATAGCTCATTCTAGTTGCTTATATTTTCGCATGTGTATTCGGCTCTTCTTTCATGTACTTACCGTTTTGTTTGCGCAGGCAACGCGTTGAAGAAAGTGTTGGTTTCGGCCGACGATGCTGTACTTGCGGATATTAAAACTGCTCTGCAATTCGTTGGCCGTCCAAATCTTCAGAAGCAAGGAAGGGCGGCCCATATTCTCTTGCGCTATGCGCCGTCCTACGCAACGTTTTCGGCAACAGACCCTATTCCAGTTCCAAAAGGCGAAGATCATCTTACTGCCCTCATCTTCCCCAGCTTTAAAAACCTGAAGGAGATGGGTTTAGAAGCCTCCGATTCGGAACACGCAGAAGAACAAGTAGCCGATCAGATCGCCGAGGACCCAGACCAATTGGGAACCGAGGTAGACGAAGCCCTCAATTCGGCATTTGAGGAGGCTGGATTGAATTTGTCCGACCCTCCATCCACGTCCGGCCGAGGGGACGTCTTTGTGGACATTTTTACAAACTTAGAAGATCTTCTCGGCGCTTATCCAGAGGATATGGCTGGGGAATCACTTTAGCAACTTGCGCGGAAGAAGAACGCCGAGAGGATGGCCGCCAGGCGAAGGGCCGAGGCCGTCCAATTGGAAACTCTAACCGCCGTGGTCGCTGAGTCTACACTGGCCATAGTCGCTGAGTCTACTCCTCCGATTACTACCGAAGAGACGACTCACCTTGAAACGGCCGAGATAGAGCAGATGGGGCAATCCAACGAAGGTGAACAAAGGGGCGAAAAGCGCCCTGCCGATCGAGAGGCCGAGCACGAAAAGGACCAAAGTGATAAATGGCCCCGAGTTGAGGAGTTGGATTTGGTCCTTCCATTCACGATTCAACCAAGGGTCAGAAATATGCGATTTCCTTAGACTCCTCGGCTTTGAGGGACCCGGCTATGGCCTTGAGCATGGCCTCCTCGATATCTCTGCTGGTCGACAGAGCTGTATTTCGAGCGGAGCCAGATCTGATGCTAATTACTTTGGCCGCTCAGTCGGCCCTATTGGTACGTTACTTGTCTTATTTGCAATCTTTCGTCTTTATGCATGTACGTTTGTAAATATTTTTCTAATTATTTGTTTGCTGTTTCTTTGTTTTGTAGGCGGTGGGCAGGATAGCCGAGATGGGCCGCCGTCAACACGATGCCATAGAACAGATCGGCCTATTGAAAGCCGAAATTGACAATGAACAGAACAAGGTTGTGGCGGTCTCTCAAAGGGTTGATCATGAGGCAGCGCAAGCGGCGGTGGAATGCGCCAGAGCCGACTCAAAGGCCGAGCAAGCTCGAAATTTCGATCAGTTAAGGCTTGCCACCGAGGAAAAGGCAAAGGCCAGCGAGGAGGCACTTAAGTTAGCCTAGGAGGCAATCGCCAAGCTGGAAGCTGACTTGGGGGAATCGAAGAAGGCAAGGGAAAAGGCCGACTTCGAGATTTCCAAGGCGTTCCAAGCTGGGCAAGAGGTCGCCTTGGAAAGCTACCTAGAAGAAACGCCGAAGTTTGAGAATCGGGGCATCAAACACGGTTGGGTCAAAGCCCTCACTGCTGCGAATGTGACATTGGCACAGCCGATTCCATATGAGCAGGTGGACGTTGACCTGCTAGCGTCTGACCCTGAGGAATGATCAAGGCATAGTTTGATTTTTGGTAGGCATCTTGGATGCATAGTTTTTTGTTGTAGATTTTCATCATTTTTGAATGTCAACCGATTTCATGTGTAAAATGTTCGCTGTTAGCATCCAATTTATGAATGAAATTTTTCTATGCTCTCAAGCGATTGCTTCTACTATTTGTTATATAAGTACATAATTAAAAGAATCAGCAGTTAGAACAAAATGTCAAGACTACGTGAGATGGCAAACTTATTAGCCGATTTTATTAATGAATTTGATTGATGAATCTGAATAAAAATGAATTCATGAGGTGCTGATAGATCAGTTCATGGGGTGGCTGGGGTACATAAGCCGATTAGATTGATGAATTTGCCCTTGCCCCAGCTAGTTCATGAACTAGAACGCTGAATAATCAGAGATTCATGGGGCGACTGGGGCAAATACACCGATTATATTGACGAATCTGACGAATCTGCCCTTGCCCAGCTGGTTCATGAACTGGAAAACCGAATAAAATGAACTCATGAATATTATGCTGATAAATCGATTCATGGAGCGGCTGGGGCATTTAAGCCGACTAGATTGATGACCAGGCTATCAAAATGTCAAGACTACGTGAGACGACAAACTTATTAGCCGATTTTATTAATGAATTTGACTAATGAATCTGAATAAAAATGAATTCATGAGGTACTGATAGATCAGTTCATGGGGCGGCTGGGGTACATAAGCCGATTAGATTGATGAATTTGCCTTTGCCCCAACTGGTTCATGAACTAGAATGCCGAATAATCAGAGATTCATGGGCGGCTGGGGCAAATATGCCGATTATATTGATGAATCTGATGATGATCTACCCTTGCCCAGCTGGTTCATGAACTCGAAAAATGAATAAAATCAACTCATGAATATTGTGCTGATAAATCGATTCATGGAGCGGTTGGGGCATTTAAGCCGACTAAATTGATGAATCTGCCCTTGCCCAGCTGGTTTATGAACTAGAACACCAAGTAACAGAGATTCATAGGGCGGCTGGGGCAAATACGTAGATTAGATTGACGAATCTGCCCTTGCCTAGCTGGTTCATGAACTAGAAAACCAAATAAAATGAACTCATGAATATTGTGCTGATAAATCGATTCATGGAGTGGCTGAGGCACTTAAGCTGACTAGATTGATGAATCTGCCCTTGCCCAGCTGGTTCATGAACTAGAAGGCCAAATAACAGAGGTTCGTGGGGCGGTTGGGGCACATGACTCAATCGGCACCAGGCTGTTGAGGTTTTTTATATTAATGAGATCACCTTGGAGGTGCTCCCCCGTAGGGAATAAATGGGGCGTGTACTTCGTGCATGAAGGTCCTATTTATATGCTCAGAGTCAGTAACTCAGTTCAGTTCGTTGAGGAAGGTTAAACAAGTGCGAATGTCAAATAGACTTTTCTTCAACAGCAGAGGAAAAGCGAGGACATTAGTTGAGCTGGAAGGAAATATGAGTCGAAGTGGCGAACCTATGCGCATGGGAAATAGGAGTTCGAGGGATCGGGAGAGGCACCAATCTCCTCGTCGTCGAAGTAGGTCACCTAGGAGGGACAAGCAGCCACGGGGCAGATCTCCTCAACCCCGCTCTGGAAGGGAATCCGATGCGATACCGCGCCCATTGAGTTTCGCGGTCTTCGTGGAGAATAGACCAATGACAGAGGTAGATTCAATCGTTCGTGATCCAAATGTGGCAGTCAAGTTTGCTCGACAGATTTTTCCACCCGAAGTCCAGTAGTCGATGCTAGGTAGATAGGATTTTGAAGTGTTTCGTGAAGGCGTTCATAGGGCGGTGAAGGGGCTCTACACTGCTTATGAAATCGGCATGCGTCTTCGCGCCGCTCAGCAGGATATAGCACAGAGAGATGAACGGATTCAGAACTTAGAAGCTCGCGTAGAGAAGGCCGAGCGTGAACTAAGGAAAATCAAGTCTGCCGAGTCTTAATTGGCCAGCCATCCCAACCCGGTTGTGGAAGAGAGGGTGACCCAGAGGCTGATAAGTCATGTCATTATCGATCGGAACACGGCTAGCATGTTTATGATTGAGACTGCGAGGTCCACGACCTATGAAAAAGGCTTCCATGACAGCCGAAAGGTCGGAATATAGAAGACCATGGAGAAACTCATCGAGGAAGTTTGTCGATGTGAAAATCGTGGATTTAAGCATGGTTGGATTAAGGCACTTCAGGCCGCGGAAGCTCTCCTAGCAGTAGGCGTTGATTCGGCATTGCCACTATACCAACGTGATCACTTCCCCTTTTCCACCTTCGAAGTTGAGAAGAGTGACGATGAGGGAGACACTGGATAAAAGTAGACATTGTAATGCTCAAACGCAGGTTGCGTGCAAAATTATGTAATTATTAGCTAATTTAATAAAACGCTTCATTTCCAAGTGTTAGCTTACTTTTTACTTATATTAGTACACTTCATGCCAATCGATTAATCCAAGGACACATTTTATTTTGAATGTTCGCACGTTTCAACCTACGTTTATACGGCTTATCCCATTTCATTTCAAATGTTTGCATGTTTTAGCATTCGTTTATACAGCTTGTCCCATTTCATTTTGAATGTTTTGCATGTTTCAGCCTTCGTTTATACAACTTGTCCCAATTCATTTTGAATATTTTGCATGTTTCAGCCTTCGTTTATACGGTTTGTCCTAATTCATTTTGAATATTTGCAATGCACTAAGGGCGCTCCGAATCCGGAGACCTAATCGGCCCAAAAGTGTCGTGCACTAATGAGGCTCCGAATTCGGAGACCTATCTCGGCTAATCGTGATGCACAAAGGGTGCTCCGAATCCGAAGGCTTTAGTCGGCCCAAAAGTGACCTGCACGGATAGGGCTCCGAATCCGGAGACTTATCTTGGCCAATCGTGATATCCACGAAGGGCGCTCCGAATCCGGAGGCTTAATCGGCCCAAAAGTGTCGTGCACTAATGGGGCTCCGAATCCGGAGACTTATCTTGGCCAACCGTGATATCCACGAAGGGCGCTCTGAATTCAGAGCTTAATCGGCCCGAACGTGACCTGCACAGATAGGGCTCCGAATCTGGAGACTTATCTTGGCCGATCGCGATATCCACGTAGGGCGCTCCGAATCCAGAGGCTTAATCAGCCCAAACGTGACCTGCACGGATGGGGTTCCGAATCTGGAGACTTATCTTGGCCGATCGGGATATCCACGAAGGGCGCTCCGAATCCGGAGACTTAATCGGCCCAAACGTGACCTGCACGGATGGGGCTTCGAATCCAGAGACTTTGGCCAATCGTGATATCCACGAAAGGCGCTCCGAATCTGGAGGCTTAATCGGTCCAAATGTAACCTACACGGATGGGGCTCCGAATTCAGAGGCTTTTTGTCTTGGCCAATCGTGATTTCCACGAAGGACGCTCCGAATCCGGAGGCTTTTATCGGAACACTTTTGAACTGGATTTCGCAGTGAGTAAATAGGAATCTTTGCATCACAAAAGTGAAATGTGTACATGGTGAACCATTCAAAACTAGTGTCATTGCCCTTAGGTTGGGTTTAATGATAGAATTTACGCAAGTGCGTTGAATTCCAAGGCCGTGGCAGACTCCTTCTAGACATGTCGTTGAGCCGATATGCCCCTACTTCTGCAATCGAATCGACCTAATAGGGGCCGTCCCAGTTAGGACCCAATTTTCCATCAGCCGGTTTCCTGGCAACTGGAAGTACTTTCTTCAAGACTAACTCTCCTGGTGTGTAGCGGCGCAGCTGAACACGTTGATTATTCGACTTAGCAAGCTGCTGCTGATACCGTGCCATGGATGCAAGGGCACGGTCTCTTCGTTCTTCAATCAGAATCTAATCCAAGGCTAGCATCATGTCGTTTTAGCCCATATCAAAACTTTCGATTTCATGGTTTGGAGGCCGATCTCTAAGGGTATGATTGCCTGGGTTCCAAAGCATAAAGCAAACGGCGTTTCCCCAGTGGATCGTCTCGACGTAGTTCGATGAGCCCACAACACACTCGGTAATTCTTCGACCATTTGCCTTTAGCTTTCTCCAGCCTCTTCTTGATGCCGTCCAAGATGGATTTTTTAGAGGCTTTAGTTTGACCATTGCTTTGTGGGTAAGCCGGCGTGGAAAAGTAAGGCCAAATACCATACTTGCTGCACAGCTCTCGGTAGACGCCACAATCAAACTGGGTGCCATTGTCTGAGATAAGTGCTCTTGGAATGCCGAATCGTGTTATGATATTTCTCCAGACAAAGCGCTTAACATCAGCATCTCGAATGTGAGTTAATGTCTCCGCTTCGACCCATTTTGTGAAGTAATCTGTCGCGACAATCAAGTATCGCTTGTTCCCCGGGGCCCTCGGCAATGGTCCGACGATATCAAGTCCCCACTGGGCGAACGGCCAGGGACTGGTGATAGAGCTTAACTCTTCAGCAGGCAGATGAGTTAAGGGGGAGAACTTTTGGCATTGTTCACATTTTTCACATAACATTCGGGCCAATAATACCCCTGTGTTACAGCTCGATGAGCCAAAGAGCGCCCGCCAGAATGTGCACCACAACTGCCTTCATGTATTTTAGTCAGAAGCTATTCGACTTTGTCCGGATGCACGCATTCCAGGTATGGACCAGAAAGGGATTTTTTATAAAGTTTTCCTTGCGGATCCAAGTAGTATTGCAGGGCTTTGTTTCACAGCTTGTGCGCTTCTTTCCTGTTCACTAGGAGCTGTTCGGAAGATAAGAATGCAGCAATGGGGTCCATCCAACTCGGTCCTGACTCAGTCCTAACTCTATGACATTGACCTAGACTTCCTCCGAAGGGCCAATGCTCGGCTCCAGGATGAAACCTATTTCGATGGTCCGTTTAATCTCTGAGTTAATGGCGGAGGCTAGGCAAGCCAGGGCATCTGCATGTGTGTTCTGATCTTGTGTTATTTGATTCAATTCATGATGGTCAAATTTTGCCAGCAAGGAGTTCGCCGTTTTCATGTAAGCCGCCATACGGTCATTTTTGGCCGCGTACTCCCTCTTTAGCTGATTGATTACCAGTTTTGAATCGCAAAATACAAACAAACGCCGAGCACCCAGAAGATGTGCATTCCGTAAACCAGTTAGCAGGGCTTCGTATTCGGCCTCGTTATTTGATGCTTCGAAGCCGAGTTTGACGGCCTGCTCAATTATTGCGCCGTCGGGAGCCATGATTACTACTCCGGCTCTCCTGCCCCGTTGATTGGATGATCCATCACAGTACAATTGCCAAATGTCCCCAACATAAATTCTCTAGTTCGGCTTAGGTTAAATTTCATCAGACTTGAAGTCGGCAAGACCCTCAGTGAATTCGGCCACAAAATCGGCAAGCACCTGTCCCTTGATTGAGGTTCTAGGCAGAAACTGAATATCGTACTGGCTGAGTTCAAGAGCCCACTTTGAAATGCGCCCTGATGCTTCTGCACTACGGAGTATCGACCGGAGGGGGTGGTCCGTTAGTACCCCGATGGTATGCCCCTGAAAATAATGCATCAGCTTTCTTGCTGCCATGACAAGGGCCAGAATGAGTTTTTCCAATGGAAGGTAGCGTGTTTCGGCGTCAACCATTGCCTTGCTCACATAATACACTGGCCGCTGCTTCTCCAGCTCTTCTTTTATCAGTACGGCGCTGACGGCCCGGTCGGAAACTGGCAGATACAAAATGAGCGGGTCGCCTACCAAAGGTGTTGTCAAGAGTGGAACTGATTGGAGGTAGGTCTTGAGGCTGTTGAAAGCGGCTTCGCACTCGGCGGACCATTCAAAAGCCTTGCCCTGCCGTAGTGTATGAAAGAATTGTCGACAGCGATCTGTGGACCGACTGATGAACCTGTTGAGTGCGGCGGCCATCCCTATCAACTTTTGAACCTCTTTCACTGAACGAGGGGAGCCGAGCTCCAAGATTGCTGTGATTTGCCTCAAGTTGGCTTCGATTCCTCGGTGGTTGACAATGTAACCCAAGAATTTGCCAGAGCCGATCCCAAATGCACATTTGGAAGCGTTCAGCTTCATTTTGTATTTGCGTAAAATGCCGAATGTCTCTTCCAGATTGGCTAGATGAGTTTGCTCTTCTTTGGACTTGACCACCCTATCATCAATGTACACTTCCATAGTGTGGCTGAGTTGCTCCTTGAACATGGCAGTGACCAATCTTTGGTAAGTTGCCCCTGCATTCTTCAGCCCAAAAGGCATAACCTTATAGCAATAGGTTCCTCTTAAGGTGAGGAATGCAGTTTTGTCTTGGTCTTCCGGATGCATGGCAATTTGATGGTAGCCTCTATAAGCATCGAGGATGCTCATGCGCTGATGGCGTGCCGTGCATCTACAAGTTGGTCTATTCTGGGGAGGGGAAAACAATCCTTGGGGCAGGCTTTGTTTAGGTCCGTGAAATCAACGCACACTCGCCAAGTCCAATTTTTCTTCTTCACAACCACAGTATTAGAGAGCCATGTAGGGTAGGTCACTTCCCTGATTGCCCCGGCATCAAGCAATCGGTCAACCTCTTCAACAACGGCGGCAGTGTGCTCTACGGCTGACCGCCAGCTTTTCTAAATGATCAGCTTGCATTTAGGGTCAACATTTAAACGGTGCTGCAAAATAAATGGATCTACACCCGGCATCTCATATGGAGTCCATGCAAATACATCAAGGTTGTCGAGCAGGAAGGAAATTAGCTGCTGTCTGTCAGCTTGATTCAGGGAGGCCTCGACCATGAAGAACCTGTCTGGGTTTCCGTTGATTTCAACTTGATCTAGGGCTTCCGTGGCCTTTTCACTTGGGAGCCGCCCAACATCGTCGAGGCTCTCCCGATCCGTCACCTCAATAGAGTTCACTTGCAACTCCTTTGGCGTCTTTTCAGCAAGGAGATTTCTAGGAGCCACGGATTTGCTCAATGCCGCGTTCTGTCGAGAAGCGTAGTAGCTGATGATAGGTGCTTGGCATGGCCTTCATAGTATGCAACCAAGATCGTCCCATGATGAGATCATACGGCGATGGTAGCTTGACGACTAAGAATTCCACATCCACTGTTCGTGAGCCCGCTCGAACGGGTAGTGTGATTTTCCCCAACGGGTATTCTGGATTGGCGTTGAAGCCGAATAGTGGATAAGGAGCCGGAGAAAGATCCGATTCGGAGAAACCGAGTTTGGTGAATGTCTTGTAATACATAACTTTCGATGTGCTCCCTGGGTCAATGAGTACGCGCCCAACGGTGAATAGGTTTATGCGTAACTCGATTACCAAGGGATCAATGTGGGGAAGTGTCACTCTGGCCAAATCTGAATCATCAAAAGCAATGCTTGCAGCTTCATGGGGCCGTTTAGCCGGAGTGAGTTGATTTTGAGGGTCGAGATTCGACTGAATCGTATGCACCACGGATGACATTGGTAGGTTGTATATCATGTGGATCACGCCGAGTGGAGGTGAATCCTGTCTTAAGGCTATTACTTTGGTTGAGTTGCCTTTTCGGATGTACTGTTGTAGCCGACCATCTTGTACCAATTCCTCCAGGTGATCCTTCAATGCATAACAACTCTCAGTATCATGGCCATGATCATTGTGATACTCACACCGCCTATCCCGTCTTTGCGTGTCGGGAGGTCCCACCATTTTCGACGGCTATTTGAAGAACATAAGGTGTTGGATTTTGGACATAACCACGCTAATCGGCTCTGACAACTCCGTATAGTTCTTGTCGGCGTGCCTTGTGTGCCTGCTATCGACTTGCAGTTGTTCATTTGCTCGGTGGGAGCATTGGTCGCTTGATCAGCGAGAATCCCGTCTCTTGTCTCGTTTAGCCCGATGCCATGGTTCAGGGCTCTGAGGTGGTACAGAATTTAACGGCTGAGCAATTTCAGAAGGAGCCGTCTTGTTGGCCACGTTTCCAGCTTTAACCCGTAAGGCGTCATCTTTCACTTTACAGTATTCCTCAACTTTCTTCATCAACGACCAGACTGTTTTGGGGGGCCGTCTGGTCAAAGAGCTGCGGAGGGCATTGTCGGGATGTAACCCCATCTTAAAGGCGGTAATGGCCATGGAGTCATTGCAAGTATCATCTACCAGATTAAAACACTCCCAATACCGTGACGAATACGCACAAAGGGTTTCCCCCGGTTGAATCTGCATTGCCTAGAGCGAATTGGCTTGCTTTGGCTGGACCTCATTAGTGATAAACCTTGCCCTGAAGGATTTTTTGGAGTTGGTGGAAGCTCTTGATCGAAGCCGGCTCCAGTTTATAATACCACCTGACAGCCAGTGAACCCAAACTGCTCGGAAATATTCTGCACATGAGAGCCTCATCGTCTGCATGTAGCGTCATGGCTTACTTGTAATGGCGGATGTGATCGGTGGGGTCTGATTTACCGTCGTACAAGGTGAATGACGGTGTTTTGAATTTCTTGGGTAGCACTGCCCTTACAAGCCGTCGTACAAAGGAATCGTGCTGGTCTTTTTCATCTGAACTGTTTCTTCTTCGTTTATGCCTTATACGTGGACTTTCTTCAGAGGAACTGGTAGTTTCGGGTCGTCCCTTCTTGTTGGGCTCCGGGGATAATGAGTCGGAGTCACTATCAGTGTCTTGTTGTCGAGCTCGAGGTCGTCAACCATCTGCCCTCAGAGGTCGTTCCGGATCTTAGCGTACAACTTGTTTGGACTTCGCCACTTCCAAGGCCAAATCCTGATAGAGACGTTCGTTCTCAGCGATCATGTTCTCTAATCTCTGTTCGTTTTGCTTTGCTTGTTCCATGATCGCTTGCATTGTCTCATGCGCTGAAGTCGAGGGTGAGGTGAAGTTCAAGGCGCGTCTTGCGGCGATAGTCTCTGGTCCAAGCATGTTTGTTGGAGTGAGGTCGTCTCTCTGTGTGGTTTCGTCAATGACTATCGGAGGGTCTTCCATTATGCCCGCCATGGATGTATTTGAGTATTCCCACAGACGGCGCCAATTATGGGGAAGTGGTTTGGAAATACTCTTCAGATCCTGGGGGACGCTCCTGATCCTCAGCTAGTCACCTGAAAAGGAATGAACACTCCGGTCGGGGGTGACGGAATTAGCACTCCGACGGAGAAGTCAGTGTATACTCTCTTGATTGCATGTATCTTAAGTTAAGCATACTAGTTCTCACATACCTCTCTTTGGTTGTTGTTCTTCTATTTATATACGCTCTTGGTCTTCTAGGTAGGGCCCGCTCTTGATCTGTCATGTACTTATTCACTCGGCCCCCCATTATGCCGTATTACAACTTTTAATCGGCCCCCTAGTCGACTTATTCGGCATATGAAACGTCGGGGGAGGGGCAGAATGCATACTATACACCGATTGGGAAAATATACCCTACCTATCTGCGTCTGCTGTTATTCGGCTACCATAAGACCAATTCGCGCCTCTCCGAAATGGGGGCGCGCGAAGAAAGTCAAGTCTACAGTTTCTGGCGACTCTGTTAGGGATTTAGAGAACTTGACTCGAACTCATGATAATTTGTTTTATCTACATTTATGTGTGTCTTTGCATTGCATTTGCATTGGTGTGCCTAAGTCACAGTGTTTGCCATCTGTTATTCCTGAACGGTTTGCTGGAGGCTCGCTTGAAAAAGCGTACCATAAGACTGATTGGTTGCGGGCTCTACCATGATGGGAACACAAACCTTGGATCGGGATCACTGCCGAGGCACCCTTTTGACCAATCGCCTAGTTACATATCGGAAGCCATAGAGACTGTTCCAGAATAAGACAGGTTGCTAACCCGAATATAGGTTGTTTGAAACCGCATGCGTGCGTAGTGAAACCCTAGTTCCTGACAAAACTAGAACAGGGAAACCTTACCCCAGCATAGGAGTGTTTTGGCTCTCACTTGCTTGCTATGTGCTGTTAGGGTGCATCTCTAAAGGAATGCATGTATCAGTTGCAAGTTTGGGTATCAGTCTGAGGATATCAGTGTTTGAGGGTATCAGTATTCAGGCAGAGAATTTGGGGGCAGAAATCAGTGTTTGAGTACAGATTGTCCAGCTTATGATTTCAACTGTGTGTTGACTTTATCTAAGCCGAGGTGTTGTCCGTTTGCTGATTGTTGTTTCTTTCATTTTGCTTTATTTTTCTTTTTTGCAAGGTAGTAGTTCATTATTTCTTCCGACAAGGCAGTTTCCCCTCAAGCACTCTGGACCAGAGTTAGGAGGCTTTATTGATCTGGGGGCCTTGTGAGAGGACAGCCTGTGTTTGCTTCACTCCCAATGGTTACAAGACGGAGCCAGCATAGTTCATCGGTTTGTCAGTCACCTGTGTTTAGTGGGGATCAGTTTTTCGCTTTTACCTAAAAAATAGCGCATACACTGAATCAGATAGATCAGTACCCCTTAGTCAGTATGGCAGCCAGTATGGAGAACATGATGCGTCAGCTCCAGCAAACTATCGAGGCTATGTAGCGGGATGCTACTCGCCAAGCGGAAGTGACCGCTCGTCAAACAGAGGTTGTAGCCCAGCAGGCTCAACTCATTTCTAGACTCTAACAACAATAACCACAAACAACAGCTTCTACTTTGCACCCAACCTCACCTGTGGTTCCAATACTCGGGGAAACAGCCAATGTCTAGGAGAATACGGACCTTTCGGTAGGGCCAGTCCCACAGCAGACTTCCAAGGCGCCAGCCTACCCAATAGATACACCGTTCGAATCTGAGGCCGATCCTATAGCCTTGAAAGTGAGCAAGCTCGAGAAGTTGTTCAAGCGAGCTCAGTGAGTTAACTCGATTCCAGACATAGAGAACGGCTACACAGATTCGGTGGTGACAGTGCCAGACAGATTTAAAATGCCTCACATAGACCGCTTCGACGGTTCAGGCGATTCTATGGTCCATTTGAGGCTCTTTTCAGATATTCTACACCTGATGGGCTTGACAAGAATGCAGAAGCTATCCCTTTTTGGTCGAACCCTGTCGGGCATTGCGGCCATCTGGTACGCCAAACTGGAGGATTCAATGAAGAGAAGTTGGGAAGAGATGGTCGAGGCCTTCATTGCCCAATATTCATAAAACACTCAAATCGAGGTCACGACCTGTGATCTCGAAGCAACCAGGCAAGAGCCGAAGAAAGGCTTCTCTGACTTTGTTACCCGGTGGAGGGCTAAGGCCTCCATGATGCCAACTAGGCCAACTGAGAAAGACCAAATAAGAATGGTCATACTGTAACAACCCTCACTTTGATTTAGTCATACTTGCATACATTCACGTATGATCTTGTCTTGTTAAGTTGTTTTGCAAGTCTTGCCTTGTCTTGTTTTGTTTAAGTGCTGCTTGCATGATTTTGTTCCTTGCTTGGTGTGTAGCCGAGGTCATCTTGAGCCCAGTTTACCTT
Organism: Camellia granthamiana; assembly: GCA_036172215.1. Classification (NCBI taxonomy): domain Eukaryota; kingdom Viridiplantae; phylum Streptophyta; class Magnoliopsida; order Ericales; family Theaceae; genus Camellia; species Camellia granthamiana. Next base: position 128,333,401 of record CM069909.1, on the reverse strand, counting down.
TGAACCCTTGTACCTAGAGCTACCTTGGAACCACTTTGGTTGACCTCCACCTTCACCCTAGCATATTAGCCGAGATGTCACTATCTGGGCCGAGGTTGCATCACTAGGGCCGAGATGTACAACATCTGGGCTGAGATGTTTATCCTTGCACTTAAGCGATCTTGTACCCGGATAGGCATGACCTAGACCGAGGTGTGGCACATCTAGGCCGAGGTGTGGCACAGCTTAGTCCGGTGTCGTCCTTCAAAGCTGATGCTTTTGTTCCCCTTACTTGCCGAAGTTTTTATCTTTAGCCGATATCGTTGCTTGCCGAGGTGTCTGCCATCTAGCTTGTTGAATACGCTTTGCCATAGGCTTGTCTTATCAATCAGTCACTTTTTTGAGTTGAACCAATCCAGTGGGGCCACGTGTCCGAGCTGAGTATTAAGACAACCGGCAGACCTAGAAACAAATCATTTTGTCTCAAATCTTTGCCTTTAGAGAGAGAAGCTCTAGAGGAAGAAGGAGGAATTCTTGAGTGAGAATAGCTCTTCCAAGCTTGATCTTTGGAGTTTGAGCCGTTAGATTCGTGTCTTGAGGTTAGAATCTTAACCTACTCTAGCTGTTCTTATTGATCATCTAGCTGCATTGCATGATCGAATCTGTTTTACATGTCATGCATCGATTTGAAGTTAGTTTTGTAAGAGAAAAATAGTATTCATGTGTTCTTGAAGAAAAGTCTCGTTTTGATCCGAAAGTTTGGAACAAGAACCATGTTTTTGTGTTTGTTCTTGCATGATCTTCTTGTATGGGTACCCAGGTCCATGTTTTTGAACTTATGGCATGAAATCTCAGATTTTGTAACAAGTTATGATCTATGCATTCATCTTCTTCATGATCATGTTCATTAAGCTCTTCATGTTCTTCAAAGGGAAACCCAGGTTTTCCCGACTTTACTTTTGAATGTGGCCATCGGGACCACACCTCGGCAAGGAGGTGTGGGACCTCGGCAAAGACCTGGTTGGTACCCAGTGTGTTTTCATGAGACGAATAGCAGTGTTTAAACTCCCAGCATGTTTTGCTTTGTTATTGACTTGGAGTTTGTGGGAATGCCGGGATCATCTGCATGCATGTAAAGCTTGTTTTGAGAATGTGATTGCCATGTGATTGTAGGTCCTTGGTCTTCGCTTTGAGCCTACACCCGAAAAGAACTATGTGAGTGGTATTTTTGATAAAGCTATATTATAAGTTTTGATAAAGCTTGTTTTGTTTTGATAAAAGTATTTGTTTGAGCATGAACGAGTATCCTTGTTTTGTTTCGTTTAGATAAAAGTATTTGCTTGAGCATGAGCGAATATACTTGCTTTGTATATCAAGTGTAAGCTTGGTTGATGGCAATCTTGGAAAGTCCCTTGTGCTGGAGGACTCTAAACTTTCGCAGCACCAAATGTGAAAGTCCCTTGTACTGGAGGACTCTAAACTTTCGCAATACCATTGTGTTAAAGCGGGCTACGGGCCTAAGTAACACAAGTCTCTCGTGTTAAAGCGGGCTACGGGCCTAAGTAACACTAGTCTCTCGTGTTAAAGCGGGCTACGGGCCTAAGTAACACTAGTCCCTCGTGTTAAAAAGGGCTACGGGCCTAAGTAACACAAGTCCCTCGTGCTAGAGGACTCTAAATTTTCGCAGCACCCTTGTTGGATTGATTACGGATCGGTCATTTCCTTGTTTTGCCACTGATGGTTTACCGCGTGGGTTTGTTGTTCGGAATGCTATCATTTGTACTTTGCCGATGCTAGTAAGCATTCCTTGGAGTTTGTAAGGCTTTGTTAAATGCATACGGTTTATCCCTTGATTTGTAAAGTTTGATATGTTTCGTTTGAAAGGACTTCGGCTATTGTTCATGCAAAACCTTTATTATTTGTACCATTCACTGAGTATCCAAGCTCACCCTCTCTATATATATGTAGATGATGAGCAGGACGGCGGCGACGCCTAGATGTGTTTGCAAGCTTGTTTTGGATTCATGATTTCGTCGGCTTTGTTTTGTTTTCATGTCGGCAATGCTGCTCTAACGTCGGCATTTTGTGTTCATGTCGGCTTTTGTATTTACGTCGGCAAATCTTGAAAATTATGCTTCTTAGTCTGTAATCATTGTATCTGTATATGTCGGCTTGAGAAGCCTTTTGTTCAAGATGTAATTTGTATTTTGTTATTTAAAGACTGGTTGTAAAACCATATTGTATATGTCATCTCATTTGATCTACGCACAGCTCTTATGGACCACTTGTACTTTAAGTTATTGCTTCCGCATTTGTAAGCCCCATATATTATACTCTGTTTGTGTGTGAATTTCGAAAGTTAGCCTTCGGTAATCTCGGGTTACTGGCCATCACGGCACCATCCTACTAGGGGCAGGTTGGGGTCGGGACACATACGGAATCTGCAACCCAAGCTGATGCAGAAGATGAGTGTCTTACCCCTCCCCACCTTTGCTGATCTTCACGAGATTGGGGTACAGATTAAGGATGCTATGAAACAAGGTCTGATTGACCAGGAAAAGGAACAGCCCAAGAAGGCCTTCACACGCAGTTCGAATGCAGCTACAAGTAGCAATGCAGCCACGAGGACTACTAACGTCGGCATGGTCACCACCACACCAAAAACAGCCACACCCTTCACCCGCACATTCGGAGCCACGATACAACCAACAAAGTAGCCACCTAGGGGCCAGGGCCAGAGGACCTTCACCCCACTTTACATGCCCCTGTCCAAAGTTTTGGGGGTTCTAATCAGAAAGGGGCATCTGAAGCCCCTGGAACCACGCCTACTACCAAATAACCTCCCTCCCTCACATAACCTGGCCAAGTATTGTGCCTTTCACCAGTAGCACGATCATGACACCAACCTCTGCTTCAGACTACGTCATGAGATCCAGGATCTCATTGACAACAAGGTGATTACGCCTCCCGAAAAGCCAAATGTCACCACTAACCCGCTCCCACCACATAATAACCCCCCTCCTCCACCCAGGCAAGTAAACCTGATCCAAACCAGGGCCGTCTCGTATGACTCCAGCATATACATCACTCCTTCCCATCTGCCTATGCGGGCGTTGTTCATCCCGGAATGCACGAAATTGTGCATGATGAGCGCGTCAATATCCCAACCTAAACCCATGGCGGTGGCCATGACAGAAGAGAGAATGCCTGAGGGCTCTGCAAGCTTAACTAAGGAAGCATACAACCCATGCAGTTATATTGTGCCAATAGATCAGGCCAAGTCAATGGTAGAGTTGCCAACTGGGGCAGAGGTTAATGTGGTTCGGGAAGATGGGCAAAGTCAGGGATTGGATGATTTAGCAGAACTAGAGGAGGATATCGCGAATCTGTAGTTCTTTAATGAACAGGATCTGGGGAATGTGAGCATCAACTGGTTTGACCTGAATGGAGCAACAGATAGTACGGGGTGGCTCAGTGATGAGCCAGATATTGATGAGGAGTCTTAGCTGAAACAGGGACAGTTAGAAACCCGAACATCTACAGTGGCTGGAATGGTCGAGAACAAGGAAGATTTGCTGGAAAGCACTGGTACAAAGAAATTTGCTTGGGAATTGGGCAGTTTGTGTGCAGATGATACAGACCAAGAGGCCGTGCTGAGGCGGTTCGAACAAGAGATGATGGAAACTGATGAGAGGGCTAGAAAAGCCAAGGCCCCTGCAGGGATAGGATGTGCTGTGAGCGCAGAAACAACTACAGCGGGACTGGACAATTGTTTATTGGTCGTGAGGGTATGTGGTGGGAAGACGATGATTTGCGTCGGGCCCATACTAATGAGGACTGGGGATAGAATCTCTCGGATGATACGTGGTACACCGAAGAAGTCGACTACATGACCTAGAGTGGGCGGTACTTTAAGCCCCCACACCTAGACTAACCGGAGGCATCCGGGAAAGACAAGGAAGCTGAAAAGCAGAAGGACAGACTGTTAGAGGAGGAGGCTGTACTGAAGCAGCTTAAAAAGATTCAAGCAGACATCTCCATCTGGGGACTGCTCATGACCTCGAGGGTGCACAGGCAAGCCGGCATTTCAGCCATGGACAAGGCTAAGCTTTCAATTGATACGACCCCCAAACAGTTGGTAGGGTTGGTTTTCCCGGGTGGAGCTTCACCGACTTTAACCTTCACAGACAAAGAATTACCGCCTAAGGGCGCTGAGTATAACAAGCCACTCTACATCTCTGTGGAGTGTAAGGAAAAGTGGATACCGGTTGTCCTAGTTGATACGGGATCTGCCATAAATGTGTGTCCGTTGCGAACGGCATATGCTATCAGGTTGAAGCCTGCAGATTTCGCACCAACAGCCCAGGTGATACGGGCTTATGACAACACCAGCCAGGAGGTGATAGGGACAGTGCTGACCAAAACTCAAGTGGGCTCGGGCCAACAGGACATCGAATTTCATGTTCTGGATGTTCCAGCCACCTTCAACTTACTCCTTGGATGGCCGTGGCTGCACCAAGTAAGAGCTGTCTCTTCCACCCTATACCAGATGTTGAAATACCCCCACGGGAAGGGGGTGGCAATTGTTTTCGGGAACTCTTCAATACATCTGCCGCCAGAGGTTACTACGCAAATCTTAGAGATTGTACATGGCGAGGAGGATGTCTTCCTATCTGGGTTTACCTTGGCTCAGGCTCGGGTAGTGCAAGACCTTCTAGTTGTTGATGAGGGGCTGTATGTCAGTGCGCAATCTGTTTACCTCATAAACAAGCTTCAACATGTGCCCAGGATGGGACTAGGAAGGAGTGACCGGAAGGGCGTCGCTGAATTGGCCGAAGTGCCACACAATCCCCATACCTTTAGTCTAGGCTACACACCTACCAAGGAAGATTGGGTGAGAAAGGGAAAGGAGATGGCTGGAAGAGCCAAGGAGAAACAAGCGGGGAAGAACTATGAGTTAGTGCATAGACCTATCCAAGGGACCCTAAACGGACGCTTCGTCCGAGAGGGGGAAGATTTCCCGTTTTACGGCTTTCCGGAGCCGTGGCTGAATTTAGAGAGACAGCGCTTACCGGGTTTTGAGATCTTTTTTGACTTATAGTTGTCAAGGGATGATGTTGTCGCAGAGCAGACTGACCCACCAGTTGTGGCTGAGCAGTGTAGAGATGATGAGTCCAGTGGCACAAATTTTGAGATGGGAGCAGCGCTGGCCTGTCTCCTCTCGGATCCTCAGATCTTACCAGAGTGCTTGGGGGATTATTTCTTAGTTTCCATCATTGGAGATAACTCGGCTGTGGGCCCTTATCCTGGCATTCTGGATGCATCCATCGCACCCTCCCTCATCTGGCAATATGAGGAAGGCTTTTTATCTAGCAATTCTGGGTCAGGTAGTGAACCGGAATCTGATTCCACAGAGTCTGTGGAGTCAGAATCAGATTCCAGTTCTTCTGAGTCAGAGTCTGGTATTCCTGGAAGTGATAACCCGGATGCCGTTATATTGTCGTGGTCATTTTTTTTCATTTTCCTTTGAGTCTGTTGTAACCGAAGAATCGGACGAACTGGATGTTAATGAGAATGATGCTACTGTGGCTTTTGAGTACTTTTCTATGCCGCTTGTTTATTGCATTAATCAGGACTTTCAAAACTTTGATGAAAACGATGAGGAAGAAATTCCTCCAGTTTTGAAAAACTTGATTGATCGAGAGCAGGAGAGGTTTGTAAAACCTTTGGTTGATGAAATCACCTCAATTAATGTTGGTACTGAGAAGGATCCGCGGCTGGTCCAAATCGGGTCCACGTTGTCCTTAGAGGAACGCGAGCACTTAGTCGCTTTATTAAAAGATTTCAAAGATATTTTCGTGTGGTCCTATGAAGACATGCCAGGGATCGATCCTGAGATTGTACAGCACCGGATCCCTCTTGACCCTGGGGCCCGACCCATTAACCAGAAGCTTCGAAGTATCCACCCGGATTGGGCTTTGAAAATCAAAGAAGAGGTCACCAAGCAGATTGATGCAGGGTTCCTGTTAGTATTTGAGTATCCTACTTGGTTGGCCAACATAGTTCCGATGCCGAAGAAGGATGGCAGAATTCGGGTATGTGTGGATTTCAGGGATTTGAACAAAGCCAATCCGAAGGACGACTTTCCTCTGCCGCATATCGATGAATTGGTGGACTTCACCACTGGGCATGCGCTGTTCTTGTTTATGGATGGGTTTTCGGGCTATAACCAGATCTTGATGGCACCCGATGATAGGGAAAAGACTGCCTTCACCACCCCGTGGAGGACCTACTGTTATAGGGTGATGCCGTTCGGTTTGAAGAATACTGGGGCTACTTGTCAATGGGCTACAACCACGATCTTGCACGATATGATCCACAAAGAGGTTGAGGTGTATGTAGATGACATGATTGTCAAGTCCAAGGAAAGAGAAGGCCACTACACCACCTTGAAGAAATTTTTCCAACGCATCAGAGAGTATCGATTGCGACTAAATCCTCATAAATGTATTTTTGGTGTTACAACAGGGAAAATGCTGGGGTTCTTGATTACACAAAGGGGCATCGAGGTCGATCCTTCCAAAATCAAGGCCATCTTAGAAATGCCACCACCAAGGACTGAAAAGGAGGTGTGAGGCTTTCTGGGTAAAGTGCAATTCATAAGACGATTTATTGCAAAATTAACCTTGACTTGTGAACCACTGTTTGGTCTCCTGAAGAAAGGAAAGAAATTCTAATGAGACGACCGATGCCAAGTTGCTTTCGAACAGATCAAGCAGTATCTACAGAAGCCACCCGTGTTGTCACCGCCATAGCCGGGGAAACCGTTGATATTGTACTTGTCAGTAACCGACACGACAATGGACTGCATGCTCGCACAGGAGTCTGAGGATAAAGTGGAGAAGGCTATCTACTACCTGAGCAAGAAGATGCTGGAATATGAGACCCGCTACACTCCGCTAGAGAAGGCTTGTTTGGCCTTGGTATGGGTTACCAGGAAGTGGAGGCACTACCTGTTAGTTCTCTCTATAATACTGGTTTCAAGATTGGATCCCATCAAATATCTCTTCAAGAATCCAGCTCTTACGGGTAGGCTAGCCCGTTGGTTGCTTCTTCTCTCCGAATTTGATTTGAAGTACATGACTCGTAAGTCTATGAAAGGGAGAGCGGTAGCGGAGTTCTTAGCCGATCACCCAGTGGAGGGAGATGAAGCAGTAGAGTATCCGTTTTCAGATGAGGCCATTCTGCAGGTTGAAGAAGAAATTTGGACTATGTACTTTGATGGAGCGTCTAATCAATACAGGTATGGGATAGGGGTGTTGCTGATAGTGCCCGGCAATTCCCACATACCCTTAGCTTTCAAACTCCGGTTCAAAGTATCAAACAACGAAGCAAAGTATGAGGCATGTATCGCTGGCTTGGAAGCTGTGACAACCCTCACCACTGATTAGTGTTAATCTATGATTAAGCATGCTAAGTGACTGATTGACTAAAATTCTGACTGATTGATTGAGTGTATTAGTTTAAACGCATTTCTATCTGTTTGACTATTAATTGATCTGTTCATGTTTTAAGTGTCGAACTGTGAATTGAAGGCCTTATCGACGGCCAAATCTGAAATTGCTTAGTGTTTCATGTTAATTAGAATTTATGTGATTTTATGGTATGTTTAATTGAAATTTGATTTGGTATGATTAAATTGGATTAATTAATACTGAATTACATTAGTTGGCTTTAATTACCAATTTGCCATTTAGTGGGCCACTTGTTAAGACTCCTTTGAGGCTTGATTCACACACTTTTCCTCAGCCATTTTGAGACCAAAAATCGTAGGAGAGAGTGAGGGAGGAGAAGTTTGGGTTCATCTAGAGAATTACTTGGATAATTAAGAGAATTGAAAGGATTTTGCAAAAAATTGAGCTTGTGGACTTTGAATTCAAGACCTTGGTAAGGAATCCATCTTCTTGATTGTGCATTTAAGTCATTTCTTGCATGATTCATGGAGGAATAGGAGCTTAAGGTCAAGAATTAAATTTAAGTGTTGAATTGAGTAGGAATTCATGCATGCATGTATACATTGTTGAGTTTTGAGGTTGTTTTCGTGGAAATTGGTACATGCATGTCCATATTCTAGCTTTGGTCCATGAATTCAGCATGTTTTTGGAGGGATTAACTCATTTGTTCTTGTATTAGAAGCTTTGAAGTTGATTAAGTTCATGCATGTTGCATGTACATCATGTTCTTGAAGTTTTGTTTGGAAATAGGTTCAATTAAACTACCTTTGGGCTTTGATTTTGCAAATTAATCTTTGAAACATGTCATACTATGAGTTTTAAAGTGCTTTCCAGAAAATTATCCCAAAAGGATCGAATTTGATGCTTTAAATGTTGAGTTTCATGCTTGGAGACAAATCTCGAAATTCCAGATTTTGGATCCACGCTCGAGCGGAGAACTCCACGCTCGAGCATACACTCTGAGTTCATGTAGCCCGCTCGAGCGGGAAAAGTAACGCTCGAGCGTGAAATGCGTGTATCCAGTACTTTGCATGTGTTTACAGTCCGCTCGAGCGAGGGAATGCACGCTCGAGCGAGGACTTGTGTCTCATGCTCGAGCGGGGGTCGAGTGCCCGTCGAGTGTGCATTTCATGCATCCAGTACATTTGCAGTCTGCTCGAGCGAGGAAAGTCACGCTCGAGCATAGCTCTTTTGTCTGCATGTCCGTTCGAGCGGAGAAAGCCACGCTCAAGCGGGACCCCTGTGTCAGCAAAAATTTGAAAAGTGTTTTAAAGTGCATCTTTACATCCTCATTCCATCCTAGGCATTCCTAGGCCTAGTTTAAGGCATCTTAATGAGGATAATGCTATAGAACCACACCGAGTCAAGATAGGGACTAATTTATTGTTTCCCAAACGTGCAACTTAGTGTGTGTTCATCCTGTAACTGTGTAGAGTTGGCATCTGAGGACGCTCATTAGCCTATCTGTAGCCCAGAACTCTGTGAGTAACAATGTTGTAAAGATATATTCGATCATGAATTTTTTCTAAATGACCAACTGTACTGCTTTTTGAAATGATATTTCTTACTGAATGAATGTTTATCCTATTTGCGAACTATATTCATGGCACCCATAGCAATTTACTGTTACTATACTGTTACTGCTACTGTTATAGAGATCTCTGTCGGTTCCCATGTTGGAACCTCTACTGTTTACTGATATGATGGCCATCACTGACTGTTCGGTCTGTTAAGACCTACTGTACTGTTTTGCTATGGGATGTACCACATATGACTACTATGACTGAATGACTGATATTCTGTTATAACTGACTGTTTTAAACACTGAAAAGACATTCATTCTTAACCTCTTTACGCATATGTTATTCACTGGGCTTTAGCTCACTGTTTATATATATATATGTAGGTGTCCAGGCACCGGATCGGAGCTAGGAGCGTTGGGTCAAACTCCCTTTTTGTCAAGCCAACCAACATGCCTCATTGCGAGGTTCCAAGTGTGTTCAAGCTTAGGCTTTTTGGGGTGTCTCAGTTCACTATTCTGTCTCTGTTTTGTAATACTGTATAGACTTGTACTGTACTGTGATGATAGGGATTTGGTCCCTAACCTGAATGCCTGTATATGATATATGTACATACTGCTTTTGTTCCAAATGTGAATGTGTTATGAAAAGTCTTTTTGCATACAAACTGTCACAGCTCATTGGACATCTTTCATTTACTGTTTTGGCTTCCGCCAGCCCCTGTACTCTGTATTACTATTATTACTATTATTACTGTTAAGTAGGCCTTTGGTAATCACAGATCACTAGCCGGTTACGGTGCTAAACCCATAGGGGCGGGTTTGGGTCGTGACAGAAGCCGCCTTGGAACTAAGGACAAAAAGGTTGGACATCATTGGGGACTCGAACCTTGTTGTATCTCTAGCGAAAGGAGACTGGAAGGTTAAAGAAGAAAGGATGAAAATCTATCACCAAACCTTGGATGTTCTGATTTCCAAGTTTGAGAAGTTAACCTTCACCCATCTTTTAAGAGAGAGCAACAGGTTTGCTGACACTTTATCAACTCTATCTTCTATGATAGACATCCCTTTGGGAGTCTGGATGCGTCCAATCATTATTGAACAGAGGTATGTGCCGTCTTATGAACTGATTGCCGCCATAGATTAAGCACAAGATCGAAACCCCTGGTACTTTGATGTCTGGAACTTCTTGGAAAATGAGGCTTATCCACCAGGGGCAAATGCCAAAGAGAAGAGGGCAATACGAAGAATGGCTGCTCAATTCATCATCTGCGGGGATAAATTGTACAAATGGGGCCATCTAGGAATGCATAAACTGTGTGTCGATGCTGAAGAGTCGGGGCGCCTGACGGAGGCCATCCATGGAGGAGAGTGCGGAGCAAACTTGAGTGGAGTGATGCTAGCTCGAAAAATTCTTAGACAGGGTTACTACTGGTCAACCATGGAGGAGGATTGTATTAGCTTTGTTTAGCGATGCCATAAATGCCAGATCCATGCAAATCGCATGAACATCCCGCCGTCGAAGCTATATAGCATGACTTCGCCGTGGCCATTTTCAGCCTGGGGGATTGATGTTATTGGAGCAGTTACTCCGAAGGGGTCGAATGAGCATGAGTACATCCTGGTGGCGATAGTCTACTTTATAAAGTGGGTTGAGGCCCAGTCCTACGCAGTGCTAAAAGCGTCACACGTAGCCAAGTTCATTAGGAATAACATTATCTGTCGCTTTGGGGTCCCAAATGAGATTATCTCGGATAATGGTTCCCACTTCAAGAAGGAAGTGGTAGACTTGTTGGAGAAGTACAACGTGGCTTTTCATAAGTCATCCACCTATAGACCGCAAACCAATGGAGCAGTGGAGGCCGCCAACAAGAATATTAAGCACATTCTGCAGAAGATGGTAGAAGCCTACAGGGACTGGTCAGATAAGCTGCCGTTTGCTCTTTTGGGTTATAGAACATCGATTCGAACTTCTACTGGGGCAACTCCGTATTCTCTGGTTCATGGGATGGAGGCTGTTCTGCCAATTGAAGTTGAAGTTCCATTGTTGCGGGTGACGACTGAGTGCCAAATAGCGGAGGCAGATTGGCCGCAGAGTAGGTTTGAGGAACTTATGTTGTTCGACGAAAGAAGGCTGAAAGCACTGTACCACATTCAAGGTTATGAACGCAGAATTGCCAGGGCTTTCAACAAGAAAGTTAAGTCGAGGAATCTAAAAGAAGGGGATTTGGTGCTCAAAGACAACCGAGTTCCCATCCACGACCCTAGGGGCAAGTTCAGACCCAATTGGACTGGTCCTTACATCATCAAATCTATTTAGTCAGGTGGAGCTGTCGTTCTAATGGATTTAGATGGCCTTGAATTCTCTCAACCGATCAACATGGACAAGTTGAAGAAATACTACCCTTGAGTGGCTCGCTAGGCCGAAAACCCGAAAGGGCGACCTAGGCAAAAGTAAGAGCACAAAAAAATTGAATAAGAAAAACTGAGCTCGCAAGGTTGAAAACCCAGAAAGGGCGGCCTTGGCAAAAGTTAGAGCGCAAAAGGAGAGTGTTAAAACCCGAGTGAACCCGAACCGAACTACGTAAGGCTTGATTCCCATCTTTGGAATACGTAGGCAACTTCATTCTGAAGTCCATCCATAAACACTTCCAAATCAACTATGTCCATGTGATTGTTTTGGTCATCTTTGTCTTTTTCTGCATCTAAGAGTTCGGTTCTAAGCTACAGTGCAGTGCTATTCAGACAAGGGGCAACTTTCTGTTTGTTGGATTTGGGGTTGTACATCTCAGTGATAGATCTCGGGTGTGTCCAGTTTGTGATCCATATTGAAAATGGTTTTGGAAAGTTTTAATAAAAGTTGATTTTGTTCAAATTAATCTTTTCACAACTTAGACCATTTTTGGACCAAAACGGAAAATTTTCAGTACCCACAACCTTCAATTTCATTGATTTCATTACAAAGCTCTCCGACTCTTGATACAAATTGAAGTTGCTTTTTATTACATTCAAAAGAAAACTTCAAAGTACAGATTAAAGCAATAAACTTGGGGCATAGTCAGGTGTTCCTGCGCCCCCTTCCAGAGCTTGCGAAAGCTTCGGATGCCAAAGTAGGCCCAGTTTGTGCCTCATCTTCAAGCCAAGCTATGCATTCGCCAGAAAGGGCGTAACTGAAAGTGGGAGTGGGGGCCAGAAGCTCTCTTGTCCTCCATGCTGTGCGGTATTGAGCTAGATGTGAGCCTTTGATCGGATATGAAGTCGGATATTCCACTCCCTCTCCCAGGCAAGTCTGGTCGTGTCCGAACTGACGCCGGAACCAGAATGGAAAGTAGAAGATGCAGTGCGTCAGGCCCATTAGCTGAATGCCAAGCTGCCGGGACATGCTGTAGCTCATCTCAGGCAGATCAAACCAGGGGCAACGCCAAGCGATGTCAACAGCAGATCGAGTGCACATCCATTCGCACCACCATGCTTCATTCGGGGCATCAACTAGTCGTGGGCAAAAGAAATAGCCGCGTGCTGAATATGCAGGGCATGAGTCCATTACTTTCAATTTATCTATGAGCCATATCTGGGAAGGGATGAAAAATAAAAGAGATTAAAGAATAGAGAGGTGTGAGTGGAGAGAAAAAAGTGAGAAATGGTTTTGAGAGAAAAACAGAGCCTGAGGGCCAAGTGATGTGAGAACTACACATGTGAGAAGGGTGGGAAACATTATCTGTAAGAGTAGTGGACTTCCTACGAACCTGGTTGTCTCCCGACGACGAAAAGCATCCAAACCCATCAGGGTCTCGGCTAATGTCATGCCAATGCAGCTCTTGCCCTCTTTCAAGCCTTGGGCAACTTCAATCAAATGGACGCTAGACCCTTCGAAGCTAGGGGCAAGTAGGAAATGAGACAGCATGCACAAGCAAAGGTCATGTTGCCGAAAACTTTGCCAAAAATGATCACTGCGGTTACCGGCGCCAGAAAAACGATGAATCAGGCTCGGGATGTCCAACTCCCCGTCGCGAATCAAGGACCGACCATCATGCAAAGTGAGCCCACACATCCGTCTTAGGGCTTGGGTGTTGCCAAAATGAGACTGGGGCAAGATTTCCTCTTCACGCCGAGATTCCATCAAAACTTGGAATTCTTCAAAATTGGGGCACATCTCTTGTCTCCAGAAGTTGAAAACATGAGTAACCAGGTTCTAATACCTAGGCGCGACATGAAGGAACGGAAAACACAGCGGGGTGCGGCTCAGCGTGAATAGTGCATTTATCTTGAAACCCCAGAAATTCAGATTTTTCGAGCCATCTAAAGCTGCAATCTAATCAGAGAGTTTTTGGGCAAGAAATGATTCCATTTGGGGAAAAAACAGAGTTGAAATGAAGAAACCCCGAAGCTGGAGTTTTTGTAGAAGATAGGACAGTGAGTGGAAGACAGGTGGCAGCATTTTGGAGGTTCCTGACATTAGTGGCCAACCGGCCAGTGTTGGTGGCCGACAGGCCAATTGTTTTAGCCGACCGGCCAGGGCTAGTGGTCGATAGCCATTTATGGTGGCCGATAGCCTCCTCTTGTGGCCGGTGGCCTCTTATTTTGCTCCTTGAGCCATCCATGTATTGGAAATGCCAAGAACCTATATTTTGTTCCACTCTTGGTGCACTTTCTTCCGTCTCTTTTTAAGAATTTTGTTAAATTGCTTATTGAATTGTATTTGTTTCATTCATCGAGTTGTTGTTTTGCTTATCGAGTTGTTGCAATTTGTTTATCGAGTTGTACTTACATTGATTGACCTGTCAAGGCCTTGTGTTGTTTATCGAGTTATTTTGTTCTTTCAGTTGTTGGTTGTTTCACTACCTGATTAAGACAATGCAATTTGAATGCGCAATTTTCAAAAATCAATCTCATTTTCATGTTGTGCGATGTTATGCGATGCTCAGAATGTCAAATGCATCACTTTTGAACAAAAGTTGTTTTCATTCCACTCATGATTTCTTTTTGCAAAAGAGTACACGTTTTAAGGAAATAAAACTGCCTAAGGCTGTACAATGCGTTGATACTACTAGCAGAAAGAAAGCTAAGCAAAAAAGAAAGGGAACTAAAAAAGAAGCATCTGAATCACCCCCAGCCACCTCAAGATCCAGAGGACGTCCTCGCCCTCTTCCCGGGCATGGCCTCAGAGTTGTCACCAGCAACGCCGCCATCTGCATCTGAGCTAGAGTCGGATCCAGAACCATCTCTGCTCCCCTCCTCGGAGTCGCCCCCAGCATCGTCATCACCCTGAGCTGACTTTGACTGCGGGCTCGCTAGCTCCTCGTCCTCATCTGTGTCGTCATCATCTGGGATAGATGCTCGTGAACTGCTACCGGTATGAGTGTGCCTAGCCCTGCCTCGACTGCGTGCCGACATCCCTCATCCCTCTCTCCCTGCTGCTGGAGGAGGCGCTGAAGGTCCTCCTGCTGGGGCGCCCGATGGGGCTAGCATCTGGAAAGGGATCTGAAAATGACAGTGTGTCAGAATACATCAAATGCGGTGTATCACATACAGTATACCAGAGTTAAAAGATGAATGTCGTGAGCAGCAAATGATTGCAGTGTATGAATGTCGTGAGCAGTATATGGATGTAGTGTATCGATGCTGTGAGCGGTATATGAGTGCAGTGTATCAAACGTAGTACTGATAATGTAATGCGTCAGATCAGTATGGAGCAGATTATAGAGGGTTTTGGAATGTAGGTTGAAAGAACTTACCGAGATGCCGTAACTGCTGAGCAGGTCCATGCTCGTCTGCACCATCCCCATTAGAGAAGCCGACAGCTCGAGAGCCTGCCCGGTGTACTCTATAGGTGCCCGTAAATGTGTTGAGATGATTAGTAATTTGCGATGCATAAACTGAAATGAATTGAATATGCAGAATGTGACGTATGGTATATACCGGGGTCGGGCCTCGAACTTCAACAAGCTCGTGACCAAGTAGGGCAGGAGCAATGGGAATCTGATAGGTCCCTCCACCGCGTCCTTGGCAGGTCATGGTAGTAGGCAACTCCGGCCATCCTGCTCTCTGCCTCGCTTGGGAGCCTCTCCTGCCATGGGCCTGAGTTGCCCTGGATCCACCCGCTCTCTCTGCTGTGGCTGTGGGTCTATCTCTCTCACCCCTATGAGCGCCGGTCAAAGGTGGCATGACATATGTCTGGATGAAGACAGTGTAGTCGCCATTAAGCCTGAAGAAGTCAGCATCCCAACCTCTAGTGAAGTCGATCATCTCCTACTCGGTGTATCTCTCTGTGATTCTCATGTATGTAAGAGGCGGCATCGGGACCACCGGCTCAGGTAGGCCAAGGCTCTATCGCAGAAAGCGCTCCCCCAAGAACTACGCCAGACAGACCGGGCCCTCAAGCAAGATCCGGAATCGGGAAGCCTCCCGAGCACCCATGAACTGATCTCTGACCGCGTCAGGCATCACTGCCCACGGCTGCCAGGTGATCTACAAATAGTGAATATACAGGTTGTTAGCTGCCATTAGAGATGCAATGCTAATCTAAAATAGAACTGAAATGATTGCAAGGTTTGAACTACCTCTGCTGTGGCTACAGTATCGAAATATCGGTGGAAGAATGAGAAAGACTCTTAGGGTCTCCGCTAGCATCTCACATCATATCTGTGTGAATACAGGACCATGGGAGGTGTCTTTACCTCCGGCTCTAGGGCAAGCCTCGGGAAGTAGGCATATACCCATAGCTGTAGAATAAGGGTAACAATGAATATATGTCGAACAAATGCAGATAAAGCAGGAATCAGATGATATGTAGTGCATTGTGCAGTGTGAGCGGTATACAGATAATGTAAAATAATAGACAATGTGTGTAATGTGTAATGTATGGAGTACATATAATGTAAAGCGGAAATATAAAGCAGAAGAGAGGGACATACCTCCCAGGCCCTCCAGTATCCTCCCAGCAGGTGCCTGCTCCGGCGAGAAGAGAAGCTCATGTATCCATATAAGGTAGCCAAACCTGCGCCGCCCCAGTCATAGTGACGAACCTAGGACAGGTCCACCAAGGCACTTAAGAGGTAGAGCCCGACGGTGTTCACCGGTCGGCGAAGAGAGTAGGGCCAAACAAGAACATGAGGAACCCCCGGGCATAGTACTTGGTCTCCTAGAAGGTCGTCAGCGTCCCCCCTCTGAAGTAGTCTGCGAACCATGAATACCGCACCATCCCTGGTCGGGAAAGGGGTGGGCGAGTCCCCAGCAAGTAAATCTGAGCAGCTTCCCACTCGCCCATGTCTGTGTCATAAGGAATCGGATGACCCCCCACTCCTATGCCGGTGAGCATAGAGAAGTCAAAGGGAGTCAGAGTCATCTTCCCTACTGTAGAGATATGGAAGGAATTGGTAGTATCCCATCACCTCTCTACTAAAGCGCCTAGAAGAGGCCGGCTGGCAGTGAGACGTGATAGTCCCATGCAGAATGCGCCGAAACCAGCCTCGTCGACGATGTGATGGACGGCGTCGGGAAACTCTATGTACCAGTCCCATGCAGCAATAGTCCCGTAGCCTCGAAAGGCATGTGAATCTCCCTGTGAGTAAGATAAACAGATGCAAGGCAGTGTAAGACATATAGTGCAAGGGTATGCTCAAGATAAACAGATGCAAGGCAGTATAAGTGATGCAGTGCACAAGTGTGTTTGTGTTGAATAGCTGAAGAGCAGTATGAATGCGACCTACATTGCGGAAAGTAAAGAGGAGTATATACCTCCGAGGTGCCGTGGGATAAGTGTGATTCCAGCTCACGTAGCAGGAGATCCTCCGGTGCACCTCGCGTGAATCTCTTGAACTGACGGATGCTGTCGGGAGGCAACACGTGTACCTCAGGGTCATATGTCGCCGGGTCGAATGGTCGAATGCCTAGCGGCAAAGGCTCAAACTCGGGATCCATCTCCATCCCTAGAGGAGCTCCGTCATGTGGGATGTCATCCGCCATCTCGAGAGGAATGAGAAAATGATCAGAAATGTGAAAAATGGGAAGGAATGCCAAAAGTCAACAAAAAGTCAACTCAGAGGGGTGAAAAATGGAAGAAAAGGTCAAGGCTCGGAAAAGGGCACGAAAATCAAGGGTGACTTGGGGGAAACAAACCCCAAATGCTGGAAATCAAGAAAGAACCACCAAAAACACTTTTTAATCGGTTCAAAATGTTGAGACCTATGAGGGTTTTACGAATCGAATGTTTTTGGGGTGTTGAAAAATGTGTTTGAAGCTCGGATCTAAGGGGGAAGATGGTCTAGAGCAAGAGGAGAAAGGATTTCGGGTTTGAAAAGTGAGAAAATAGGGTTTAGAACCCTATACTTAAGGACCCGTGGCAAAATGGTAAAATTGCCCTGAATCTGCCATCGGTGGCCGACCGGCCACCAGTGTTGGCCGATCGGCCACATTTGTGGCCAATGACTTTGTTTTGTGGCCAATGGATGGCCGATGGCTCCCCAAGGTGGTCGATGGGTCTCCAATACCCTCATTGGACGCTTTTCTGATTGTTTTGTGCTCTCCTCCCTCCAGCAAATGCAAGGAAAGTACACTTCCAAGCTTGAATAACCTCTGCGGAAGCTTTGAACTATGTTTTCAGTATGTGGTGCCCAGAGCCTATAGGATGCATCCTTTTTTAATACATTGTGACTCCTTCGAGAGATGAATCAGAGTTTACAATGCGAATTAGTCTTGTTGAGACATGCATTTCTCATTAAAAGTGTTTTGCATCGAACATGTAGTTGATATGACGTTAACTATGCATTGATTGTTGTACGCAGAATATCTATGCTAAGATTGCATTGCATTACACATGTTCTCATGTTTGAATGCTGCATTGTATTGCATTGAACGTGCCCTTTCGATTCACATAAAGGTTGTCCATACCTGTTGCATAGAATGTGCATTGTAAGTTGCATAGAATATGCATTTGTTTCTCTCGCATGGAATATGCATTTCTCACCTTGCATAGAATATGCATCTCGATGTTGCATAAAGCATGCATTTGTTACTCCTTGCATAGAATGTGCGCGTTTCACTTTCACACCGCCCATGAATTTCTTTGTCGTTGTATGGAATATGCATTTTGTATTGTTGCATAGGACATGCATTCCTCATGTTTGCATACCATATACCTGTTGCATTGAATATGCATTATCATTATTATTTTGCATAGAATATGCTCTCACTCATGCTACATAGGATATGCCTTTGTTTTCTTGCATGTTGTGCATGAAACATACCTCTCACATTGTGTTGGAGTTAGTCATCTTTGCATTGTATATGCACTTCTCACCTTAGCATGATGCATGTTGTCAATATTGCATAGAACATGCATTCTTATCCTGTTGTATCTGTTAAGTTTCTTTCTTATGCAGGCACGATATTGTATGTACAGTTTATTCAAAGCTGGTGCAACCAGACGATATTGTATGTACGGTTCATTCAAAGCTGGTGCAACCTAACGATATTGTATGTACGGTTCATTCAGAGGAAATTCCAGGTAAGATCATTTCTGTCCTTTGAACTCCTCGTTGGTTAGAGACATTTGGGTACGCCCAGTGTCTACACCGACATCTCGTCAGTTAGAGACATGCGGGTACGCCCGGTGTTTACACCGACATCTCGTTGGTTAGAGATATTCGGGTACGCCCGGTGTTTACACCGACATCTCGTTGGTTAGAGATATTCGGGTACGCCCGGTGTCTACACTGACATCTCGTTGGTTAGAGACATATGGGTACGCCCAGTGTCTACACTGACATCTCATTGGTTAGAGACATTCGGATACGCCCGATGTCTACACCGACCTCTTGTAAGTGCTCCTCTCTTCCGTGTGATACTGTAGACGCGCCCGCGTGGGCTTCCATCTAACAGTTCAAGGACTCGATTTTGTGTCGGTTCTAAATCTGAACCAAAGAGTCCAACTCTGGCAAATCGTTTTGAAGAAAAACAGATTTTTGAAAAAGTAGTGCCAAACATGGACTGCTTTGCCAGATTACAGAGTCGCCACCTAAATATTTTAAAATGGGAAATTTAGGAAACCCCTGACTCGGTGCCGAAGGCCACGTGTCCGTCATCACCAAAGTGACTTGGCTCGGGAGCTTGGGTACTATCGGGGAAGGTCAGCTATGAGCACCCCCTTTCGCCCGGTCCGAAGACCGGCCTCTACTAACCGTGATATCCGTTTTTGAAAACTTTATGCGTTCTTATTCTGGTTTTTAACCTAGAATTACTATGTGATGCGCACAACACAAAAGTATAGACTAGATTGCCTAATTTGGAAATAGACATTGCATATCCGTTTTGTCTCGAAAAACGTGTTAGATTTTGCTACTCGCAAGTAGGCTAAAATACGGATTTCAACGAGTTGTTCCAACTCAGGCAATCCAACCTTCACCCACAGGCATTCAAACAGTTTATCATGTAAGCATTTAGCCGCATGGCAAGCATACTGTCATGGCAACATTCACACGCATGTGGTATGCTAAAGCGTAAAATACTTACATCGTACTCCGTGCCAAAACAGCAAACTAGTTAGCAAAACATGCATGTCCTAGTTCATGTTAAGTGACTAATGCATCGCATACAGGGATGTAGTCTAGACAGGCTCGGCTAACCCTAAACATGGCATATGAAATGCACGAGTAGCACGTACTCAATTTGGAATTGAAAATACAATGCAGTTTGTATGATGTACCGAGCCCGGTGCATGTAAACAAATGCATGAAATGCGCGTATGCATAGCATAAGGTATGCTAAAATAAGTATGCCCTAATCTACCAACATAAGCAGGTAAATAAAAGGGAGAAAGAAATGGGGGTTTGGAAGACATACACCCACTCACACACACTTATTACAAATTTGCCCTCACTCGGAGGGACCAAAATAATAATACAGATAATTAACTACGCAAGCTAATTAAATATTACAATCCAACGAATTAATTAAACAAATAATTAATCTAATTAAAGCAGTAAATGCCTCGGGAGGAGGGTCCAAATGCGTCGCGCGCCCGGGATTCGCTCGGAATTGCACTGTCATGCGAGTGTGCCTCTGTTTTCCCTGCTATCCTCCTCAGAAAATTTCCAAAGTCCCAGGAGTGCCTCTTAGGGCATTGGGGAGTACCACCGGCTGGGTCAGAGCACCACCGGCTGGAGGATATGGCCACCGGCACTGAATGAAGCTATCGGCTGCCAATTGACTGCCGGTCGGCACAAAATTCCTGCAGAACCTGCAGACCACAGCAGCAGAGGACAACAAGATGCATGGCAATGTGATTCACAGCATGTATGCACCAAACACAATCCTTATCATGTTTTGGACTCAAAGGAGGTTGTGCCTCGGTTCTCGGGCCACCAATCGCGCATTTCCATGCATGATGGTCCAAAGAACCAAGAATGCAATTTTGATTTCAAATGCATGCAATGCAAACAAGCACATAAGGGTGCTAAACCTCTATCATGACTTGGTCAAGAGGCCTAACATGCATGCCAATGTGATGCAACCCTAAGCATGGTAACTAGCATGCAATATGGCAAAGCAATGCAAAACTAAATAAGCACACAAGGCAAGCATGCAAATCACATGGAGGATGGGCTTACACATGAATTGGACAACTCTAAAAGGCCCAAAATCAGTAGCCAAATGCTAAGTCAAGAGGGCCAAACACACATGCACACATACACATGTTAAGGCACCAACACTTAAGCAAAATAAACAACATTCAAGCACACTTGAAATGAGTTAAACATGGACCATTAGCATACATATAAGGCTCTGAAAATGATGCAAACTATGAGGCCAAATCATGTTACAAAGCAAACCGAATGTGCAACAATAGGTCCAAGTACTTGAAACAAGCCATGGAGGCTTAAACTAAGGCCAAGTCCACCAAGCCTCACAAGGCCAAGGGGGCTCAAAACAGGTCACATGCAGACCTAAACAAGGCCTAAGGAGCACCTAGATGGCATCTAAGAGGCTCAAGTACAAAAGCATGCAACATGACCAAAACATGAGGCATACAACACATGCTTTTAAAGCATTAAAGAAGCAACTAAGGCATGCATACAAGCACACCAAAAAAGTCTGAAATAACATATTAGGTGGTTCCAAACCATCAAAAATGAAGCAAGTAAGGCATGCTACATTCACATGCTCTCAAGGCCAACAAGCCAAATACAAAGGAGCTATGTAATGCATGATGAGATTGACCAAAACAAGTATGGACAGAGCTAAATCATGGCGAAATGAGCATACAAGCTTCATGGATCTAGGCCTAAAACATGTTCAAAACAAAGGCATGCAACCTAGACGTGTTAAGGCAATAAGGGGGATTACAAGGCAACTATGCTAAGCATGCATAAGGAACCTAAACCAACCTGAAATCATGTTATAACATGGAAATATAAGCATGGAAAACAAGTCAAACATGCTCAACACACACTCAAACATGAAGCTCCATAAGGAAGCAAAACTTGCCCTTTTCAAGGACATCAAGGAGAGGGGGTGGCCCTCTCCTTCTTGAGACTCTAAGGCATGCTCTTCACCACTGAAATCCCTCAAGATTTCAGTGGTGAAGAGATCCTAACACCAAAGTCTCGGATCTCTCACAAAATAGCACAAAAAGTGACCTTTTCAAAGCCTAAAGGGGGGCAAACTTGCTCAAACCACAAAACACTCTTAATGAACAATAAAGAGGCTTAAAAAACAGAACTTTTATGTGTTATAGACTAAGCACAAAGACTGTTTTAAACTAGGTAAAAACAAGGTGCAAAAATGGGGAAAATAAAGCAAGTTGCTTACCCTTGATGACTACCTTCACAAGAGTTGTTGTGCTTGGTCCTTTGAGCTCCAAATCAGCCAAGAACTTCAAAAAACAGCTCCTAGAACCTCAGTTGCAAGGAGAAGGTGAAACACTAGGTGTTTGTGTGCAATAGTAAGGCACAAAACACCTAGACACACAAAAGAAAGATAGAGATAGAAGGTGTATGCAACTCAAACCCTAGAAAACCAGAGCTTCTCTCTCTCTTTTTTCTCTAACTCTCTAAAATTGCTAACCTTTCTAACCCTTGAGCCAAGAGAAGAGCCTTCTCTCTTATAGGCAACCAAGACTTACAAACTAAGTCATCCAAGGGCTCATCCCTCCATACACGTGTATGGAGGGGAAACAAGTGAAAGAAAGCTGTCTGAAAATATCTCAGAAAGCAAGTGCACAGGAGTCGGCAGGGCAAAATGGTCATTTTGCCCAAAAGAGTGCCGACCGGCACAAAAGAGTGTCGACCGGCACAACGTAGTGCCGGTGGCAACACCAGCCAGCCGGTGGCCTCTAGCCAGTGCCGGTGGTGTGTGGGGATGCCTCACAAAGCATTCCCTGCCCTTCCAAGGCAAAACACAAGTGTTTGGTGCAAAACCAAACACAACACGGTCGAGTTCGGAGGTCCTGAGGCAAGGCGCGCGAGCCGAGAACTCCGGGAACTCCAAACGAACACAAGCATGGATAATCACCGAGTGTCCCAACGGTGACGTCCAAGTCTTGAGGACGGTCAAAAATGGGGTGTCTACAGTTGCCCCTCTTTGACAGAACTCGTAAGTCATAACAATGACGGGAGTGAATGTCAAAGCCCCAAAGACGACCCATTTTTGACAAGGCCGAAGACTTAGACAAACATGCAAGACAAGTAAGATATGCGCCCGAAGGCAGGGGCAAAATGCAACTGAAAATGCAAGGAGCCTAGCATAACTTATGATCACGCAAAGAAAGCTGTAACGAAGCACACATGCAACAGTTATAAGCTAGCATACACCAAACTACACTAAAATGCAGAAAGGATGTAAGAGAATTATAGAATTCTCGATACGTCTCACTCGGAGAATACAATACCTGTCCGGTTCGTCTGGTTGCACCAGCCTCAAATGAACCGTACATACAATATCGTGCCTGCAAAGAAAACAAACTTAACGGGTACAATATTGTTAGCAACATGCATGTCATGCAAAATGAATGCAAAATGATATGCAATTGAAACTATATGCAAACTAAATGCAAGGCAATTGAATCATGATCCAATCATGAGCAGTTCGAAACCACACAAATGTCAAATAGATTGATGGAGGTAACAAGTCCGTGTCCCATAGAACGATGTCTGATCTATGAGTAATACGCACGAACACAAGAACAAGTATTGAGTGGATTGACATAAGTGGGGTAACGATCCGCTGGGGAAAGAATGATGATCCTAATGCCGGATGCAACGATTATGCTACAATGCAATGTGATTATGGCGCGCGGGCCAAACCGTGTCTCGCCTAGGAAAGGCATGTACACATACAAGCCATGTCTAACACAGAAAAGGGTGCCGCAACCTCAAACCAACATACCAGCGTGGAATAGGCGCGATACACAAGCAGAACTATGCTTCGACGTGAAAAGTAAGGGCACATACCAGACCAAGCTCAACAAGGAAAGGCGCAAGCCATAGATGGAGGCAATGCAATGAAATGCATGCAACCTATAATGCACTACCTACAATGGAATGGATGGAATGCAAATGATAATGCAGATGATGCAATGACCACGATTGCAGTTTTCCCTATTCTTCCAACGGGGTGGTATACTAGGTTGGTTCAGTATCCAGAATTGAGGCGTAAACACACTACCTTAACCTATGGGGCTTCCATACAGGTTTCAAGCCGAGGGTACACCCCCTGGGTATTTAAACCAGACTTTAGTCTCGGAAATCCCGAACCTTTGCGTTCTAGGCATGAGCCATTCAAACTCTAGTTTTCACCGTCCCCGTTGGTCTCCTAGGAACTCATTGCAAACACGGAAGTCGTTCGGGCACGACAAACACCGAAGGAATTGCACCTTCAGAGGATTTAAGGTCTCCTAGACCGGAATGCAAAATGTATGCATGACAATGCATGTTGTTTTGTTGTTTTTTTTTGATTTTTGAAATGCCAATGATGCATGATATTTTTTTGAAATGCATGACATATGCGCTACCTACAATGATGCATGTCAATGCGATATTTACAATGCGATGCGTGATAATGCGGATGAGGCACACATGCCGATGTATCGAAGGTTTTGCACCCTCCAAGGATTTAAGGTCTCCTAGACCGTGCGTGTTTTTTTTGGTCTCGCCGGACCCTCGTTTCGGGGCAACGCAAGTGTGGTGCGCAAAATAGCGCGATGAAATGCATGCCAAATGCAATGAGGGGCAACTTAACACACCGAAGGTCTTGCACCTCCCGAGGATTTAAGGTCTCCTAGACCACGCGTGTTTAAGGTCCCGCCGGACCCGCTTTGAGGTGATGCATGATAATGCAAATGGAGTGTGCGCACCAATACACCGAAGGTCTTGCACCCTCCGAGGATTTAAGGTCTCCTAGACCGGGCGTGTTTAAGGTCCCGCCGGACCCGCTTTGTTGGGGCAACTGTGCGAATGTGACACGCGTGCCACAAGGGATGCAAAATAATGCAAGTGAGAATGAAATGAATCATGAGGCACGCATACCTCATTGGTGTGAAATGAAATGCAAAACGAGGCACGCGTACCTCAATGATGGAAAACGAAATGCGAAACGAGGCATGCGTGCCTCGAGATGCAATGAAATGCAAAATGAGGCACACATACCCCATCAGATGGAAAATGGAATGCAAAACGAGGCACGCGTACCTCGAAATGCGATGAAATGCAAGATGAGGCACGCATACCTCATCGGATGGAAAATGGAATGCAAAACGAGGCACGCGTACCTCGAAATGCAATGAGATGCAAGATGAGGCACGCATACCTCATCGGATGGAAAATGAAATGCAAAACGAGGCACGCGTACCTCGAGATGCGATGAAATGCAAGATGAGGCACGCATACCTCATTGGATGGAAAATGGAATGCAAAACGAGGCACGCGTACCTCGAAATGCGATGAGATGCAAGATGAGGCACGCATACCTCATCGGATGGAAAATGAAATGCAAAACGAGGCACGCGTACCTCGAGATGCGATGAAATGCAAGATGAGGCACGCATACCTCATCGGATGGAGAATGGAATGCAAAACGAGGCACGCGTACCTCGAAATGCAATGAGATGCAAGATGAGGCACGCATACCTCATCGGATGGAAAATGGAATGCAAAACGAGGCACACGTACCTCGAAATGCAATGAGATGCAAGATGAGGCACGCATACCTCATCAGATGGAAAATAATGCAAGCCGCAAGGGACGTGCGAAACGGCGCGAGGCGGCGCACCGGAAAGTGTGATGAATGCGTGCAACACACACGGGGCAACTTCTAAACCTTACGAAAGACAAAAGGATACAAAAGGATACAATCTTTGCTTGAATTTGAGTGTTACGCACAGTAAACACGGTCCGAAGTCAAAACGGGGGCCGGTTGAGCATCGGGGATGCATTTTCTTGCACTTTCTTTGAGCTATAAAGACCAAAACTCCTCAATTTGCCTAAACAAGGCCTTGGGAACACCACCGGCTGGGCTAGGTGGTCACCGGCTGCCACCGGCTGCGTGAACTCATCCATCGGCACAATATTGTGCCGACCGGCACAAAATAGTGCCGACCGGCAGAAAACGCCTGATCGGGGGCAGTTCTGCCATTTTGCCTCGGGTCTTTTAAAATAGGGCTTGAAACCCTATTTCTTCACTCCCCCACCGCCGAAATCCTTCACTCTCTCTCTCTAGAATCTCTTTTCCTCCTCTTTTGCTCATTTCTTTGAGTTTTCGCGCCATTTTCGTCGTCGGATTCGCGATATTCTTCGCGTTTCGGACATTTTGAACCGATTGAAATCTCATTTCGGTGCTCTTTTGCTATTTTCGCCTTTTCGGGACTTGTTCCCCTCGGTTTTCTCTACACTTCCGTGTATTTTCATCTCCCGGCCTTTCCGGACATTTCCGGCCCTCTCGGGGTTGACCTTCTCGGTTGACTTTTCATATTCCGGTTTTTCTGGCCATTTTCTTACTGCCATCGCCATGGCTGACGACATTCCACATGTTGGGACTCCCCCGGACCATGAGATGGACCCCGGGGTCGATCTCCTCCCTCTGAGTGAGCGCCCATTCGATCCGGCGACCTATCGGCCGGCTATACATGTGCTACCACCAGACGGACTTCGCTACTTCCGCAGTTTTGACAGGGCTCTGGACCCGGAGCTCCTCCTGCGCGAGCCGACCTCGCACCTATCCTTCGGCGCTTCCGAGGTAACTCTTCTGCTCCGTTTTACTTTTCTGCATGTCAACTGCCATAGCTGATTACAACCCTTAATTGCTTAGCTCTGATACACTGTACTGTAGTTGATCGTAGGCAAACTTACAACTGATATCTGTTTGAGACGAACACATGCACACACACTGCACTAGCCTCAAGCACTCAAACGCCCGGCACACACTGTACTTCACTGCAAACTCACATACACCCGGTAACTGCTTGAATCTAAAAAACATGTTGTATGCTATATTTATCCTGAACCATACGAAACACGTTAGCACATCATACATTGTAGTTCGCCTACTAGCACACTGCAACTCGATGTCTGCTTGAATCTGAAAAATGTGCACACATGCACCACATCTTGTATGCTGAGCCTCACAGGCACACTAACACATCACAGGCCGTAGTCTACCATAGTACACTGAAACCTGACATTTGCTTGAATCTGAAAAATATGTGCACACATGCACCATATTCACACTGATATACTCAGAACATGCTGACGCATCCCACGTTGTAGTTTACCGTGGGCACACCGGCACCCGGTTTTTGTTTGAATCTGAGAATTTGCACGCACGCCATATTTATCTAAAGCTTTTCATGCCTTTAAAAAGAATCAGTGTATTTATCATTGTTTTGCAACTGTACTCTTGAAAACAGGGGGATTCCCATGCCATCCGTGGGTATGGGAACATCGTTGCTCGCGAGTGGTATGGCGAGCTTCCAGACGCGGTTCGCCACATTGTCGATGAGGCGGGTTTTGGCTCCTTCTGCCGGGGACTCTCTAGGCTCACTGCTTGCAGGCCTCTTCTTGCCGCTTTGGCAGAGAGATGGCGGGACACCACCGATTCGTTCCACCTATCTGCGACCGGGGACATGACGATGACCCCTTTTGATTTCTCGGTGCTCACTGGCATCGGGGTCGGGGGTGATCCGATCCCTTTCGACACCGATATGGATGAGTGGACCGCAGCTCAGGTCTACTTACTTGGCGCGGTGCCACCTTTTGCTTGCCCCGGCTTCGTCCGCTATTCTTGGTTTGAGGTGCAGTTTCGGGTGGAGCCCCTTCTCGTTGACGCAGCCCCGATGACTCAGGAGGCCGTGGATCAGTACGCACGCGGCTTTTTGATGTTTCTATTTGGGACGACTCTCTTCGCCGACCGGGCGAACACAGTGCCTCTCTGCCTTCTCAGTGCACTGGTGGATGTCCGAGATCTTTTGCGTTATGACTGGGGTGGCGCCGCTCTGGCCACTCTCTATGGCTACATGAGCTCAGTTTCCCGCGCCAGCGGACAGTTGCTCGGGGGCTACTGGCGAGCTTGGGAGGTACGTCTTCTTTTCTGCTTTTCATTTCTGTTTTGTACTTTCTGTACTCTGCACACTGCGCACACTGTAGTCTGCTTTACACTTACTGTATACTGTACACACGGCACACTCCGCTCAATGCACTGCACAACACACGGCTCTGCTATTTCTGCTTTACTCTGTATTCTGCTTTATCTGATGATCATACTGACATCTGTCTTGCAGTTGTGGGTCTATGCCTACTTCCCCCGGTTGGAGCCAGTGCCGGAGACGGAGACCCCTCTGGTCGTTCCCTTTTCCCGCCGCTACGATGGGAGGTGCACTCGGAGGCCCCGAGACACATTCAGCTTCTTCCGGCGTTACTTCGACACCATCACTCCTGCAGAGGTATGTTTTACTTATAGTTCATTTAAGCTTCGCTTTTTCCACTGTATACTTTCAACACCAGTAGATAACAGACTAAATTTCAATTTCAGATCACCTGGCAGCCGTGGGCTGCACTGCCGGCGGTGATGAGGGGTCGTTTTGCCGGCGCCATTGAGACCTCACGTTACCGAATTTTGCTGGAGGGCCCGGTCTGTCGGGCTTGGTACTTGGGCGAGCGCTTCTTGCGTCAGACATTAGCCGTACCTGAGCAGATAGTTCCGGAGCACCCTCCCGAGCACATGCGGGACACGGAGAGATTTACTACTGATCAGATGGTGGACTACACCCTCGGCTGGGAGGCGGACGGTTTCAGAGGCGAGGGCGACTATTCTGAGTACGTCCGGACTTTTATTATGCGGCCTCTGAGTGGTGGCCGGCGAGCTGAGCCAGAGAGACCTGCGGCATCGGCGGCCAGGGCAGAGGTGGGAGCAGGAGCAGGATCGTCACAGAGAGCTCGAGCTCGTGGCAGGAGGGGAGTGCAGAGGGGACGAGGGATGGGCTGGCCCGCTCTG
Source organism: Camellia granthamiana (assembly GCA_036172215.1). Lineage (NCBI taxonomy): Eukaryota > Viridiplantae > Streptophyta > Magnoliopsida > Ericales > Theaceae > Camellia > Camellia granthamiana. The sequence continues at coordinate 128,304,910 of CM069909.1, read as the reverse complement.
CCTACCATGCTGACATACAGAGGGCAGAGTGGGGAGACCTACCGGATCCCTTTTGCTCCTCTCCCGGCTGGTCATGAGCTTGTTGGTATCCCCGACTTGCCTCTGGTATGTATTACTACGTTTCTGTACAGTCATTTCATTTGATATTCCACAGAATATTTGATGCATGTGGTGTTTTATTTGCAGGCTTCCTCTGAGTACACCCGACAGTCATTGGAGCTGAATGCCTCAATGGCGGGGATGTTACAGCGGACCTTTGAGTTCTTGGCCTTCTACGGCCTTCCGGTACGCTTTCTCCGTCATAGTTCCAAACTATATACAAACTGCTTCGTATAACCTGATGCATGATACAACACTGGATACCCCAGCCCTCACGGCACTTGATACACTGTATTCATACACTGCATTCTGCACTGATAGACTGCTCACGGCATTCATACTCTGTATTCATACACTGCATTCTGCACTGATAGACTGCTCACGGCATTCATACTCTGTATTCATACACTGCATTCTGCACTGATAGACTGCTCACGGCATTCATACTCTATATTCATACACTGCATTCTGCACTGATAGACTGCTCACGGCATTCATACTCTGTATTCATACACTGCATTCTGCACTGATTCATGTGTACTGATGCCTTTGCCTTTTGTACTTTTCAGCCTCCTTTCCCACCTCCTTCGGTGGGTGGCGCTCCAGCTGGGCCTCCCGTTTCTACCCGAGATGGCAGGAGATTCCCTCGCACCAGAAGGGGGCGTGCTCACGTGGGGAGCAGTTCGCGGGCTCCGGTTCCGGGCGACGGTGAGTCAGAGGCGGAGGCGGACTTGTCTGAGGAGGAGGCCGGAGACAGCTCGAGCTTAGGCTCGGGCTCAGACAGTGATACTTCCGGCGGCGCTCCTGGGCTCCTGCCCAGGAAGAGGGCGAGGGCAGATCCTCCGGCGCGAGGCCATTGATGACGATTACAGACTTCTGCTGTTTTTCTTTCATTTCTTTTTCTTGTACTTTTCTCTTTTGTTGGTAGATAGAGTACTTTGTACTGCCACAGGCAGGTTTTTGTTTTCAGAACTTATGTACTTGAAAAGATTTATGAAATGGAACGAACTTTTTATCTGAAAAAGTGTAGCATTTGCATATATCTGCGTATTTCATACTTTGCACTGCATTACATCATATTACACCTCAAATGTAAATGATATGGATCTGTTGTCTGAAAATTGAGCATTTGCATTGTGATAATCGGATAACCAACCAACTAAACAGCAAACAACTTACTGCTCAAACTGAATACACAGCCCATACTCTGCTGGGGATTGGGCTACGTATGGCCTGTAACAAGATACTCGGTTCATCCTGCACACAGCAAACCCTGAACAAACAGTCCCAATCTGACAAGACGGGCCAACACAACTGAAGTCGACTGAAATTGAAACAGACTCAGATGCCCCAAATTTCGTTTTTCTTCCCTTGCCTCGCGCGGATGTAGAGAATGGCACAGCATTCTGAGCATAAGTGATTACTTTTCAGGAAAGGATGGGTTTTCAACCGGGGTGTCGAGCCTATGACTGAATACATCGAGAAAGACTCGAAGAAGGAAATATAAGGCACACGACGTAAACATAACAAAACACACTCAGAAAAGACTCAAGACAAAAAGTTGAGACTGACAAAACAAAAGGCACGATATACAGGGGTGTTTATAAGAAGACCTCAGATCTCGAGAAGCCAGTTCACCGGGTATATTTCCCACCCTTTCTAATTTGTGACACTCACATCACTCGGCCCTCGGGCTCGGTTTTTCTCTCAAAACCCTTTTCTCACTTTTCTCTCAACTTACCCCTCTCTATTCTTTATTCTCTCATTTTCCAATCCCTCCCCAGGGTGATGAATGACAGATGAGTAGGAAGTTGCGGGTTCACACTCGTCACTGTTAGCTCACGGCCACTTCTTCTGGAAAATAGGGTGCCTTTCTGGCGAGTGCGTTGACGGGGGAAAGACAGAAGACCTGCCTCAACTGTGCCCCTAGTTCGTTATTTTGACCATTTTTGTTTTCTTCGTAAAACAGTTTTGCTCAAAATGAGAGTTGGATACACACACTTGTTCGATTTTTGATTTGAAAATCATGTGAATCAGGCTGCGAGCACTGAAAATTCTCCTTTTGGGGTCCAAACATGGTCCAATTTTGAAAATGAAACAGTTTTCGAGCAAATAAGTCAACCTCAGTGGAAATTTTCAAAAACTATTTTTGCAAACAGACGATGCTCGACGAGCACGGAGCTTACCCTCGAGATGCGCGACCTCGGATTGAAGGTGATGGAAAATTGCCCCTTGCTTGAAGGGGGGAATAAGGCAACGGAAAGTTGCCCCTAGTTTAACTGGTAACTTAGGGCAACTTTTGGCAACGTAGGGCAATGGAAAGTTGCCCCTTGTTTGGATGGTGCCGCGGCATGCTGTGCGTCACTCCTTATTGATGACGATCGGACCCTCGGGCGCTAAGGAGTCGAAGACGGTTTGAATCAATATATGGACACAGTCACCTGGAAGGTGTTGGCGGTTGGGCTTCAAGAGAAAGTTGATCACGCAATTGCAGCCGTTGTAACCGAGACGTCGGATTAGGAGGAAGCAAGTGACCAAAACCATGACATGGACTGAGACGCTATGAAAGCGTTGGGGGCTCGACTTCAAGATGAAGTTGCCTACGTATCCCAAACATGGGAATCAAGCCTTACGTAGTTCCGGTTAGGTACACTCGGGTATTTTAACCTTCGCTGTTTAGGCTCTAACTTTTGCCAAGGTGCCCAATGCGGGTTTTCGACCTTGCGAGCTTCTTTTTCTTTTCTTTTCAATTCTTTTCAATTTTTTTCTCTTTTTTTCTTTTTTCTTTTCCTTTGTATGTATTTTTGCTTGCTCTAACTTTTGCCAAGGCGCCCAATGCGGGTTTTCGACCTTGCGAGCTGCTTTTTCTTTTCTTTTCAATTCTTTTCAATTTTTTTCTCTTTTTTTTTTCTTTTCCTTGTATGTATTTTTTGCTTGCTCTAACTTTTTCCTGGGTCGCCCTTCCGGGTTTTCGGCCCAGCGAGCCTCTCAAAGGGTAAAAGTATAACAAGTCCATGCCAAATGGTTTTGAAGTCGAAGCCCTCTGTATCCAAGGGAATGACTGTTGTGTTGACTTGCAGAAAGGTCCATCACGGTTGCTTCACGAGCCTTGCCTGGTGGGATCTGATCTTCTTGATCTGACGTTGATGCCTCTTGTTCGAGGGTTGCTTCAAATTGGACCACACAGGCGTTTCATGGTACTGATCGTTTCGAACGGATCCAGTTTGTAACAGATGAATTGAAACTTGAGATCGAGAGCGATCCTGGGCTGCACAATCTCAAGAGCGGTTCCACACCAGTCTTCGCAAGACTGCACAAAATGTTTTGTTTTTGAAAGTTTTTTTTTAGAAAGCGACAAATCGCTCGTGTTGAAGATAGTGTGGAACCAGTCTGGATCAGGCCAGGGTCCTTCTCAGTACTCACGCCGACAAGCATGATTTCATTCATTAAAAGCTTAGCATGCCTCTCTTTTTCTCAAAATGATCAAAATTTTGCAAAAACCCGAGGAATTCCTTCCTCTTCGTTTTTATCACCGCAGTGTTCGAAAAGGGTTTTTATGAAAAGCTTAGGTCATTATGACGATGTTTAAGGCACAAGAGAGCAGGTGAAATGCACTGTCGTTCCATTCACATTCTCTGGTACGGCTGGCTCAAATAGCAACAAATTCGACCCATGATAGCCGCAGCTGTTTCATTCAGATTTGTTGGCATAACTGGCTCCTCAGCAGAAACAAACTCAAAAGCAACTAATTGAAAGGCAAAACGGTGTTTGAGGCAACAACCCCGAAATCACCTGGTATACTATACAAGAGGGACTGACTCGTTACAACAAGACAGACCCTGTAAGCAAAAGGACTGACTCAATACAGAGAGACAGGCTCGAAACAAAACAAAAAGACTGACTCGACGCCCAAGTCAGGATTTACAAAACTAGCGTTGGCAGGTGCTCAAAAATGCGTGCCACACGCCACACCCAAAAATGTACCAGACACTGCCCGCAGGCGATTCACCTTCTGATCACATACTCACGGTATCTGTGCCTTCGGTATCCGTGTCCTTAAAGTCCAAGAACTCTGTAATGACGGATTTGGCCGAAGTGGGCGGGAGGATAATCTCGTTATCAATCAAATCCTGTACCTCGTGACGGAGACGGAAGCAGTTATCAGTAGCGTGGCCTGACTGCTGGTGGTACGCACAGTACTGAGTGGCATCATGGCCTGCTGGAAGGGGTTTGGGGAGTGGCCTAGGGTCGAGGGGTGTAAGATGCCCCTTTTTGGCCAAGATCAGAAGTGCCCTAGACAAAGGCATGTGAAGAGGATGGAAGGCCCTGCGCCCTCGGGGCAGGTATTTTGGAGCCTGAACACTCCTGCTAGATGCACTGGCGAATGGGTCGGCAGGTGCGGCTTTGGATTTCTGATTCTTCCCGGATGCAAGGCTGGGGGCGGGAAGGACTGTTTTGGCATGACGGGGCCTGTCCCGATTCTCTGGTTGATTGGTACTGCCCTCAGGCGGAGTGGGGAAGGCATCCTCCACAGCTTTTGACATAACTGCGGATACCTGTTGCTTATTCATTCCCCCGGCTTTCAAAGCCTCTACTGCCCACAGCAGTTGTTCAATGGGGTCGGCATCTGCCTTCACCTTATCTTTTCTTCTGGCCTCAGCCTGATTAAGAGTTTGGGTTGATGGTGGTGCATCATTGCCATAATTGGAGGCCATCTCTGGTTGACTTAATTCAATCACAATTCGTCCCAACAGCGGGGGCTCCTGAGGTGCAAAGCTCCCGGCGTACGGTGCGACTGGCGGCGGAGCTGATATTCCATAAGCAAGATCTGCCATAGACCTTTGGAGATCACCGATCATCCCCATTAATTCAAAGGTAGTGGGCTCACGAGCCTGATATAGCTGAAGGGCCCAGACCGGGTGTGCAACCGGCGATCTGGGTGGATGGGGCATGTCAACAATAGTCTCATCTTGTAGGGTGATTCCCTGACCCAATGCGGCCGTCATGACCACAAGCTCTTCTGAATTCTGTGCCATGCTAAATTCTGCCTCAGCAAGAAGATACTAGCTATTCTGATTCAACTCTCTGAATTTCTGAACTGAAATGGAAAACAGACGGTATTTCAGCCCCAGACAGATCAAATACGGGTATAGCCGAACAACGGTACTATACTGCTGATCACTGTTCCCCAGATTCACTGTTCAAAACTGAACTGATACCCGCGGATATATCTGATTCCCCACAATCACTGATACTGGTGCCCTCGGGTAAAATATCAAAGCTTGCGAACTGATACATGCGTTCTCCTGCAGAGATACATTCTGAAAGCACCTAGTAGATAAAAGAGAGCCAATACACCCCTATGTTGGGGTAGGGTTTCCCTGTCCTATTTTGTCAGGAACTAGGGTTTCACTACGCACGCAGCGGTTTCAAACAACCTAACATCGGGTAAGCAACCTGTCCTAGTTTGGAATGGTCACTATGGATTCCGACTATGCACTAGGTCGAATGGTCAAAAAGGGTGCCCCGGTAAAACCGGGGTTTGTGTTCCCATACTGGCAGAGCCCGCAACCGGTCAGCCTTATGGTCATGCCTTGACAAGACAAGCCTCCAGCAAACCGTTCAGGAATAGCAGATGGCCAACACGGTGTCCTAGGCGCACCAATGCACATGCAATGCAAAGAAACACATAAGTGTAGTCAAAACAGGATATCATGAGTTCGAGTCAAGCTCTCTAAACTCCCCAGCAGAGTCGCCAGAAACTGTAGACGCGCCCGCGTGGGCTTCCATCTAACAGTTCAAGGACTCGATTTTGTGTCGGTTCTAAATCTGAACCAAAGAGTCCAACTCTGGCAAATCGTTTTGAAGAAAAACAGATTTTTGAAAAAGTAGTGCCAAACATGGACTGCTTTGCCAGATTACAGAGTCGCCACCTAAATATTTTAAAATGGGAAATTTAGGAAACCCCTGACTCGGTGCCGAAGGCCACGTGTCCGTCATCACCAAAGTGACTTGGCTCGGGAGCTTGGGTACTATCGGGGAAGGTCAGCTATGAGCACCCCCTTTCGCCCGGTCCGAAGACCGGCCTCTACTAACCGTGATATCCGTTTTTGAAAACTTTATGCGTTCTTATTCCGGTTTTTAACCTAGAATTACTATGTGATGCGCACAACACAAAAGTATAGACTAGATTGCCTAATTTGGAAATAGACATTGCATATCCGTTTTGTCTCGAAAAACGTGTTAGATTTTGCTACTCGCAAGTAGGCTAAAATACGGATTTCAACGAGTTGTTCCAACTCAGGCAATCCAACCTTCACCCACAGGCATTCAAACAGTTTATCATGTAAGCATTTAGCCGCATGGCAAGCATACTGTCATGGCAACATTCACACGCATGTGGTATGCTAAAGCGTAAAATACTTACATCGTACTCCGTGCCAAAACAGCAAACTAGTTAGCAAAACATGCATGTCCTAGTTCATGTTAAGTGACTAATGCATCGCATACAGGGATGTAGTCTAGACAGGCTCGGCTAACCCTAAACATGGCATATGAAATGCACGAGTAGCACGTACTCAATTTGGAATTGAAAATACAATGCAGTTTGTATGATGTACCGAGCCCGGTGCATGTAAACAAATGCATGAAATGCGCGTATGCATAGCATAAGGTATGCTAAAATAAGTATGCCCTAATCTACCAACATAAGCAGGTAAATAAAAGGGAGAAAGAAATGGGGGTTTGGAAGACATACACCCACTCACACACACTTATTACAAATTTGCCCTCACTCGGAGGGACCAAAATAATAATACAGATAATTAACTACGCAAGCTAATTAAATATTACAATCCAACGAATTAATTAAACAAATAATTAATCTAATTAAAGTAGTAAATGCCTCGGGAGGAGGGTCCAAATGCGTCGCGCGCCCGGGATTCGCTCGGAATCGCACTGTCATGCGAGTGTGCCTCTGTTTTCCCTGCTATCCTCCTCAGAAAATTTCCAAAGTCCCAGGAGTGCCTCTTAGGGCATTGGGGAGTACCACCGGCTGGGTCAGAGCACCACCGGCTGGAGGATATGGCCACCGGCACTGAATGAAGCTATCGGCTGCCAATTGACTGCCGGTCGGCACAAAATTCCTGCAGAACCTGCAGACCACAGCAGCAGAGGACAACAAGATGCATGGCAATGTGATTCACAGCATGTATGCACCAAACACAATCCTTATCATGTTTTGGACTCAAAGGAGGTTGTGCCTCGGTTCTCGGGCCACCAATCGCGCATTTCCATGCATGATGGTCCAAAGAACCAAGAATGCAATTTTGATTTCAAATGCATGCAATGCAAACAAGCACATAAGGGTGCTAAACCTCTATCATGACTTGGTCAAGAGGCCTAACATGCATGCCAATGTGATGCAACCCTAAGCATGGTAACTAGCATGCAATATGGCAAAGCAATGCAAAACTAAATAAGCACACAAGGCAAGCATGCAAATCACATGGAGGATGGGCTTACACATGAATTGGACAACTCTAAAAGGCCCAAAATCAGTAGCCAAATGCTAAGTCAAGAGGGCCAAACACACATGCACACATACACATGTTAAGGCACCAACACTTAAGTAAAATAAACAACATTCAAGCACACTTGAAATGAGTTAAACATGGACCATTAGCATACATATAAGGCTCTGAAAATGATGCAAACTATGAGGCCAAATCATGTTACAAAGCAAACCGAATGTGCAACAATAGGTCCAAGTACTTGAAACAAGCCATGGAGGCTTAAACTAAGGCCAAGTCCACCAAGCCTCACATGGCCAAGGGGGCTCAAAACAGGTCACATGCAGACCTAAACAAGGCCTAAGGAGCACCTAGATGGCATCTAAGAGGCTCAAGTACAAAAGCATGCAACATGACCAAAACATGAGGCATACAACACATGCTTTTAAAGCATTAAAGAAGCAACTAAGGCATGCATACAAGCACACCAAAAAGTCTGAAATAACATATTAGGTGGTTCCAAACCATCAAAAATGAAGCAAGTAAGGCATGCTACATTCACATGCTCTCAAGGCCAACAAGCCAAATACAAAGGAGCTATGTAATGCATGATGAGATTGACCAAAACAAGTATGGACAGAGCTAAATCATGGCGAAATGAGCATACAAGCTTCATGGATCTAGGCCTAAAACATGTTCAAAACAAAGGCATGCAACCTAGACGTGTTAAGGCAATAAGGGGGATTACAAGGCAACTATGCTAAGCATGCATAAGGAACCTAAACCAACTTGAAATCATGTTATAACATGGAAATATAAGCATGGAAAACAAGTCAAACATGCTCAACACACACTCAAACATGAAGCTCCATAAGGAAGCAAAACTTGCCCTTTTCAAGGACATCAAGGAGAGGGGGTGGCCCTCTCCTTCTTGAGACTCTAAGGCATGCTCTTCACCACTGAAATCCCTCAAGATTTCAGTGGTGAAGAGATCCTAACACCAAAGTCTCGGATCTCTCACAAAATAGCACAAAAAGTGACCTTTTCAAAGCCTAAAGGGGGGCAAACTTGCTCAAACCACAAAACACTCTTAATGAACAATAAAGAGGCTTAAAAAACAGAACTTTTATGTGTTATAGACTAAGCACAAAGACTGTTTTAAACTAGGTAAAAACAAGGTGCAAAAATGGGGAAAATAAAGCAAGTTGCTTACCCTTGATGACTACCTTCACAAGAGTTGTTGTGCTTGGTCCCTTGAGCTCCAAATCAGCCAAGAACTTCAAAAAACAGCTCCTAGAACCTCAGTTGCAAGGAGAAGGTGAAACACTAGGTGTTTGTGTGCAATAGTAAGGCACAAAACACCTAGACACACAAAAGAAAGATAGAGATAGAAGGTGTATGCAACTCAAACCCTAGAAAACCAGAGCTTCTCTCTCTCTTTTTTCTCTAACTCTCTAAAATTGCTAACCTTTCTAACCCTTGAGCCAAGAGAAGAGCCTTCTCTCTTATAGGCAACCAAGACTTACAAACTAAGTCATCCAAGGGCTCATCCCTCCATACACGTGTATGGAGGGGAAACAAGTGCAAGAAAGCTGTTTGAAAATATCTCAGAAAGCAAGTGCACAGGAGTCGGCAGGGCAAAATGGTCATTTTGCCCAAAAGAGTGCCGACCGGCACAAAAGAGTGCCGACCGGCACAACGTAGTGCCGGTGGCAACACCAGCCAGCCGGTGGCCTCTAGCCAGTGCCGGTGGTGTGTGGGGATGCCTCACAAAGCATTCCCTGCCCTTCCAAGGCAAAACACAAGTGTTTGGTGCAAAACCAAACACAACACGGTCGAGTTCGGAGGTCCTGAGGCAAGGCGCGCGAGCCGAGAACTCCGGGAACTCCAAACGAACACAAGCATGGATAATCACCGAGTGTCCCAACGGTGACGTCCAAGTCTTGAGGACGGTCAAAAATGGGGTGTCTACAGATACACTAAGAGGTGCTTTCTTTTTCCCTCTCGCGTGTGATACGCTAAGGGGTGCTTCATTTTTCCCTCTCGCGTGTGATACGCTAAGAGGTGCTTCCTTTTCCCCTCTCGCATGTGATACGCTAAAAGGTGCTTCCTTTTCTCCTCTCACGTGTGATACGCTAAGAGGTGCTTCCTTTTCTCCTCTCGCGTGTGATACGCTAAGAGGTGCTTCCTTTTCCCCTCTCGTGTGTGATATGCTAAGAGGTGTTTCGTTTGAGACTTTGGGTATTCCCGATAGTCGCTTTTAGCCTTTCCTGTGTGAGGCGCAGTTAAGATTGCATAATTTTCTTACGTCCTTTCCGTGTGAAAGGTGGCTCGGTTCGTGATTCTCACGCGTGGCGTGTTTATTTGCTTATTTACTTCTTCTCATGAGTGAGATAGTTGTACCTTATTGGTTTGCTTGAAATGTTGTATTTTCTTTGCATAACACTTGCATTTAAATGCTTCATTACAGCTTCCTTTGCATGATCATAAGTTATGCTCTTGCATCATGCATGTCTTTTGCATTTTGCTCCAGCCTGCGGGCGAGTCTATTTTGTTATCTTGCAAGTTTGTCTAAGTCTTCGGCCTTGTCAAAAATGGGTCGTCTCTGGGGCTTTGACATTCACTCTCGTCATTTCATGACTTTTGAGTTCTGTTAAAGAGGGGCAACTGTAGACACCCTATTTTTTACGGTCCTCAAGACTTGGACGTCATCGTTTGAACACTCAATGATTATCCATGCTCGTGTTTATTTTGAGTGCCTGAAGTTCTTGGCGGAGTGCCTTGCCTTCGGACCTCTCAACTTGTCTATTTTGAGCTTGGTTGTGAACCAAGAGCTTGTTTCTTTGCTTCTGGGGAAAAGGGTGACCTATCGACCAGCCCTAAAACCCATTGGCCATGGTTTGTGTCCATCGGCCATCAGTGGTGGCTGGTCGGCTACACTGATGGCCGGTCGGCCTCAATGATGGCCAGTCGGCCACCAATAATGGTCGGCGACCTTTTTTCTGCTTTTTCAGATATTTTGTGTGCCAGCTATGCGAGCTGTTGGTCACTGAAGCCATCCTCCATACACGTGTATGGAGGAATGGAAACAAGCTTTTAACTTGCTTTCCTATATAAGGGGAGGTCCCTTCCCCTTTTGGAGGGTTCTGAAATTTTAGAAGAAAAATTTCCCTCTCTCTCTCTCTCTCTATATATATATATTGTGTTATATTGTGCTTGAAAGTGAGTGTTTTTCACATATTTGCATACAACCCCCTTAGCCAAACATCTTGACCTTGGAGCTGAGATTCCTTAAGGCTTGTTTGGACCTCCTAAAGCTGGTTTTGGCTCAGAACATTTGCTGTTTGCTGTTGTTCTTCAAGGGTAAGGCCTTACCCCTTTTAAAGCTTTGTTTCATTTACTAGTTTGGCCACCTTTTGTATGCTGTTTTGGCCTAGTTGTCAACTACAAAAATCTCTATTTTTAAGTGTTTAAAATGGTAGTTTGAGGCCCTTTTGGAGTTAAGGGTGGTCCACCCTCTTTTGTGGTTTATTTGCTAAGCTTTGTGCCATCCTCTAAAGCTCTTGGCACCATCTTTTTTTGGCCTTTTAACCATTGAAATCTAGGGGATTTTCAATTGTGAAAAGTTGGTTTTGAGGTCCCAAATAGGAGGGGGTGGCCTCCCATCCTTGTCTCTCTATGCCATGCCTAGTTAGCATTACAAAGTAGCATATTTTTGTGCCTTGTGTTAGCTTGTTTCAAGTATTTTTTTGTGACCTTTTGGACCTTCTCTAACTCTGTTTTTGGCTGGTTTGGCCATTGGTTGCTTGCTTCCTTCACTTGTAGTGTAATCTTGCTTACTAGCTTAACATGCCTAATGAGTTAGCCTATTTTTCTACTCTTTTGTGACTTGGTCTCAACATGTTTTTGCTACTAATTTAGCATGCTCTAACTCTGTCTTGAGTGGTCTTGGTCCTTCAAAGCTTGCCTTGCATGGTTATAGCGTAAATCGCCTTGACTAGCTTTGAGTTTTGAGGCCTTTAACATGCTGTGCATATGATGATTGCATGTTTTGGCATCATTTGGCATGTAATTTCAGCACATATAGCGTAGTCACACTCTCACATATTCTACTCTTTCATTGCTTTTGAGAGTTGTACTCTATGCCTTGCTTATGAGCCTACATGCGAGCATGTTTTTCTTGCTATTCGAGCTTCAATTTCAGCATGTTGTAACCACTATTTTGGCATGATTAAGCTCTGTCCAGAGCTAGTTTGGTTGTTTATGCTTGATATTACATGCTTCTAGAGTGATGCTCTTTACTAGCTTAATGTATTTGGCTTTTGAGCATGTCTTGTATGGATTGTTTGCATGATTTAGCGTCTTGAGCATACCATTTTAGCATTGAGAATCTGCACCTCCCTCATTTCTTCATCTTTTTATTTGCTTTGAGAGTTGGTTGGCCTTGAGATTGTGTTTAAGCTTGGGATTGAGGCTTGTGCTTAAATGGCTTTAGCCCTCTTTTGAGGGTTCCTCCTAATCAAAGGCATGGTCTCTCCTATGCCTTAAACCATTCTTTTGTTTGACCTCCTCTCCTTAGAGGACTTGCACATTGGACTTAACCAACTAAAGAATGGCTTGGTAATGAAAATGTGTAAACAAGAATCAACCAAGTAAAATATGCCAAGATAAGCATATGTGTGTTACATTGCATGTGTTTGGATCATGTATTTGGATCGGATGTTAATCCAAACACAAGAAATGTGTGACGTTTCATACTCAAAGTGATGAAACGTGTCACTTTTCTTGGTCGTTGTCAACCTTGATTATGCATGATAGGGTGATGGCCATTTGAGTCTTATTTGTGCATTCACTAACATTGTACAAGCTTGGTCTTTGGGCCATCATGCATTGAGATGCTTGATTGGTGGCTTGAGAGTCAAGAGCTACACTCTTTTGAGCTTGAGAAATGATAAGGAGTGCAGCAGTACACACATTTCCTTGCAAATACACTACCATGCCTCTATTTGCTCTCTGTTGCAGCAAAAGGAGGAAATTCAGGGAAGCAGTGGTCGACCGGCCACTAGTACTAGCCGACCGGCTACCAAAGAAGCCGACCGACCATCAGTACTGGCCGATGGCCACCAATCATGGCCGATCAACCATTAGTGTGTTCTTGAGATCAAACAGAAGCAATCTGGAGGTTGGCACAATTTTCAGAGGTCCAAAGATGTGTAAACAGAGGCATCTAGAGGCAAGGTGGTGGATTTTCGGGAGGACGCAATCAAGCATGCACATCTCGCTCACTTCCCGAGGCCATTCATTTGAATTGCTTAGCTAATTAGTTCATTAGCTTAGTCGTTTCATAATTAATTAGTTAAGTGTTTAATTAATTAATTCGGTTTGTAATTAATTAGCTTAGTGTAGCTAGTTATTCAATTTGGTTTTATAATAATTAATTAGCTAGAATAGTTAATTAGTTGGTTTGTAATAAATAGCTTAGCTTAGATTAGCTTAGTTTATTTATTCGGACCCTCCTTCGAGAGGGCATAATGTTGTAATAAGGGTGTGTGTGTGTGTGTGCATATCTTTCAACCCCACTTCTTTCTCCCTTTTACTTAACCGCTTACGATGGTTAGTTTAGTGTCATTTTTTATTAGCATATCTTATACTTTGCATGTTTGCATCCATTCATTTGTCTTGCATGCACCGGGCTCGGCGCATCATTCAAACTGCATCGTATTTCAATACTTATTTGAATACGTGTATCAAATTGTTGCATTCATATGCCATCTTAGATAGCCGAGCCTATTTAGTTGCATTATTGCATGTGTTGCATTAGGCATTTTGCATAGTTAGGAGCATGCATATTTCTAACTAGCTTTTGTTTTGGCTTGGAGTACATTGTAAGTGTTACGCTTCAGCATACTTGCATGAGTGTGAGTGTTGCCATGATAGCATGCTTGCCATGAGGCTATTTGCTTAAGTGCTAAGCTGCTTGAATGGCTGTGGGTGGAGGCTTGATTGCCTGAATTGGAACAACTCGATGATTGTGAGTTTTAAGCCCACTTTGCGAAGTAGCAAAACCTTGTTTTAAAGCCCACTTGAGGGTGGCAAATCCACACTTTAGCCTACTTGCGAGTAGTACTTTCAAACCATTTTCAAAAACAAACGTGAGTTGTTTTGTTCCAATTCTCGTGATTAAGTCTATACTTGTATGCTGTGTGCGTCACATAGTAAAGTTAGCTAATAACTGGATAAGAACACATGAGGTTTATAAAACAACATATCATGTTAGTAGAGGCCGATCCTTGATCGGACGAGCGGGGGTGCTCATTGCATGACCTTTCCCTCTCGTACCCAAGTTCCCGAGCCGAGGCAACTTTGGTGATGACGGACACGTGGCCTTAGTCATGAGTTAGGGTTTCCTAAATTTTTCAAAAATAAAATATTTAGGTGGCAACTCTATAATCTAGCAAAGCAGTCCATGTTTGGCGCTTTTTCATTCAAAATTGATTTTCCAAAACCAATTGCCAGATTTGGACTCTTTGGTGTTTATCAGTCTCACATTGCACTTTGTGAGATTAGATTCAGAACCGTGATAGGAGTCCGAACTGTAGTAAGAGACCGCCTCTCCGAAAGGGGGGCGCGCGAAGAAAGTTGAGTCTATAGCCCCGTTCCACTTTCCTACTGGAGATCTTCTCCCGAAGGGTTTCTATTTCAAGGTCACGCTTCTGTGCCTCTACCACTCGGTTCATAAGTGTAGGTTGGGCAACTACCGTAAACAAAGTCGCGGATTCAATGGACTCGTTAAGATACAAGTCAAACTCCCTAAAAGCACCGAATATTTACCACTCTCGGATGGCAGTACAAGCTGCGTTACTAACGGATTTTCTACTCAAGGCATCGGCCACTACATTGGCCTTCCCAAGATGATAATGCAACTCAAAGTCATAGTCCTCTATGAACTCCATCCACTTTCTCTGCCTTAAATTCAAATCTTTCTGAGTGAACACATACTTCAGACTCTTGTGATCAGAAAATACCTCGAATTTCTCACCATACAGATAGTGCCTCCAAATCTTCAAAGCAAATATCACCGTTACTAACTCTAGATCATGGGTAGGGTAATTCCTCTCATGTGTTTTCAACTACCGTGAGCCATAGAATACTACATTTCCATCTTGCATTAATACACAACCCAAACCTTCTCGTGAGGCATCACAATATACCAAATAGCCCAAACCCCTCTCCGGAATAATCAAGACTGGAGCAATGGTAAGTCTAACCTTAAGCTCTTGGAATAACTTATTACTGGTCTCATTTCACACAAACTTCACTCCCTTTCTCGTCAGTCTGGTTAACGGTGAAGCTAATCTAGAGAAGTCCTTCACAAATCTTCGATAATACCCGGTCAACCCCAGGAAACTATGGATCTCAAATGAATTCTTAGGTTGTGCCCAATACTGCACTGCCTCTATCTTGGATGAATCTATAATCACCCCTTCCCCAGATACCACATGGCCTAAGAATTTAACCTCTTTTAGCCAGAACTCTCACCTCCCAAATTTAGCATACAGCTTATGGGTTCTAAGCAACTCAAGCACTACTCGTAAGTGTTCCTCGTGTTCCTCCTCAGAGGGTGAATAAATCAAGATGTCATCCACAAAGATGACCACAAAGCGGTCTAGAAACTCACAGAAGATCTGATTCATCAAATCTATAAACACCGCTAGAGTATTAGTCAGTCCAAAAGACATCACTAGGAACTTATAATGGCCATACCACATGTGGAATGCCGTCTTCAAGATATTCTCCTCTCTTGTCCTCAACTGATGATAACCCGATCTCAGGTCTATCTTAGAGAAGCAACAAGACCCCTTCAACTGATCAAACAAATCATCTATACGAGGCATTGGATACTTGTTCTTAACAGTTACCTGGTTCAATTTCTGATAATCAATACAGAGTCGCAACGCTGCATCTTTCTTCTTAGCAAAGAGAGCCGGTGCTCCCCAAGGTGAATTATTAGGGCAAATAAAACCCTTATCTAACAATTCCTGGAGTTGAACCTTCAACTCACTCAACTCAGTAGGTGCAAACCGATACGGTGCCATAGAAATCAGTGTCGTGCCAGGCACTAAATCAATAGAGAACTCAATCTCTCGGTGAGGTGGTAAACTAGTAAGGTCATTGGGAAAGACATCGGGGTATTCACAAACCACCCTTGGCAACTTAACTCGAACTTCATCACATTCACTATTCAAAAAGCTAGCAAGGAGACAACTAAGTTCACTCCACCCACACAGATTGTACACTGGTGATAAGACTCTATCCATCCGGTCCCAAAAGAAATAAAAGCAATCACCGTTCAAGGTACATACAGTAACCCTCTGACAGTAACAATTTATAACAGCCCGATATGACAATAACCAATCCATACCCAAAATAACATCAAAACTAGTCATATCAAGCAATACAAATACAAAAGGCAATCGACGACCGGCAACCTCGATGTCACAACCCCAACATCCCTGCTTCAAGATAGCCTCACCACCAATAGGTGACTCTACACAAATAGGAGATGCTAATTGCGCCAACTCCATCCCCAAAACCGATGCAAATGCAAACGAGATAAAAGAAGGGCATGCATCCATATCAATCAACACATTAGCAACTGAATTGCAAAACAAAAAGGTACCTTTCACTACAGAAGGCGCTGGTACAAGATCTGGGATGGTAACAACATACACACACCCAATAGGTCTGTACTCAACCTGCTCACCCCTTGGAGCATAAGCCTGATGCACTGATTGAGCCGAAGAGGCTCCTTGATTGGCCCTCAAGGCCTGTGTTGACTGTGGAGAGTGGTGACTCTGCGTCTGCCTTGAACCAGACGCACCAAATATGCCACTCAACTGTGGACAAAATCTCTTCAGGTGTCCTGCCTACCCACACTGATAACAAGTGGGCGGTTGCCCTCTACCCTAATTCTGGCCCTAAGAATGAGCCGAAGACGATACAGACCGTTGCCCTCCTCCCCTCTGCAGGCAAGCTGGAGACTTATGGCCCAACTGACCACAATTGTAACAAGTAAAATCGCCCTGACCAGAACCCAAACTCGATACTGGAAAGATGGACCTCGACTGAGCTCCCTAGGACGACTGAGGGTTAGAACCCCTCTGTCTCTTCCTGTCCCCCTGACTATCCTGACTCCTCTTGGAGCCCCTCATCCTCTTCTTCTCTGCTTGCATAACGGTCTCAAGATGGGTTGTCGCCTCCACAAGGCACCTATAGTCCCTAATCATGGATTCGATCACTCTAAACATGAGCCCGATCCTCAGCTTCTTCTTGAATTCCAAACAACAGCACTCCTCAATTGCCACAAATTCCGGTGCAAACCTCAACAAACTGGTGAATGTGGCCTCAAACTCGGCCACTAGTGCACCAACTTAGAGAACTGGTCCACTAATGCGCCATCACACATACTTCCACCATTGACCCGCATCTCCCCTTAGCTGGAAGGACGCCAAGGTCACTCTCAGACCCTCGTTTTCGATGCCGAGCATCTCAAAAGTTTTCACCATCTGCTCTAACCACTCATCTGCTTTCAGTGGTTCCTTAGGATCGCCCAAAAATGCATCCGGGTTCAATCGGAAAAACTCCATCTTCAGAAAAGATGGCCTTGCCTCAGCAACCTGGGCCTGGACTTGATTCTCAGCTCTAAGAATGTCCATATATTCCCGCAAAGCTCCGGCCATTTCATGGGCTAAGGCGCTCATGGCCTGTTGACCTACTCGCTCGGCCACATTGGCCTGACCAACCCCTTCTTCCTAAGCCGGAATTTCATCTGGTATAGGTATCTCGTGCGTCCTAGGCCTACCACGCCTACCACCATGACCATGTCTTGGCATCTTAATAAAGGTAACAAAAAGATTAGCACATTCACAAATGTGCCGAAGCTAACTCACTCCCGTCCTAATACGATGGACAACAGTAAATCACTCTATATAGGCATGTAATCACATAAACACATACAAATTTCCTTCTTAGATAATGATCATCCCGCGGTGTTGCTAGAGTTCCAATTAGAAACAGCAATGATCAAGTGCTCTTCTAATAGGACTTCCAGAAACCCGTAGACCCAATCAATATCTTAGGAACTAAATCCCAAGCATCTCTGTAAAGCGAGACAAACCCATTGTGGTACTAACCACTTCCCACGTACCCAAAGTATTTAAACCCGATACGCTCTGATACCAAGTTGTAACGCCCCCAAAATATAACCATAAGTTCAACCCAAATAGATATATGAATAACTGCATGAATCAGAATGTAAAGTTCTTTCATTTCATAATATTCATAGTACAAAAGAGTTTAGCATAAATAAATTCCCTATAGGCTTACATCTTTCCAAGTCTTGGCTTGCTTACAACAAAAGTGAGACTAGCTCATACAATTTAAGCCCTAGGCTATACAAAAATGAAACAAGACAAAGAAGCTCTTGCTTCCCAAAAGTCCCTCTAATGCTATTGCCTTAGTGGAGACATGCCATCATTTCCTGAAAATGTTTTTCCTAAATAGGGTGAGCCACAGCCCACTAGGAATAATCTAACACAATATATGAGATTTAACAAAGGTATAAGTACAATATGCATAAACAATGCCTGTGACAAAACATTCACATTTTATATAGTCATAAGGTACCAAATCCAAATCTTAATCCATTTCCATTCAATTCATAAGTCAATTTCATTATTTCTCAATAACCCAAATGAGACTACAACTCAATGGTTCAACAATCACATCATTAACACACAAACACTTCAATCTGCCATTTTACAGAAATTTCATCTTCGGGATCAGTACCCATGTATAAATTTCGGGACTTTCACCCATGACACTTCAGCCAACTTAATTATAATGGAGTCCATCCCCTTTCTCCTCCCAAACAATGGAGTACATCTCCTTTCTCCTCCCAAACAATCATACATATGCAATGTATTTAAACACATAATCATACATAAAGTACATCACCTTTCTCCTCCCACACAATCATACATATGCAATGTATTTACAACATGATCATATTCAATGATAACCAACGGCGGATTAGTTTTAATTCACCTAATCCTCATGTAATTTCTACAACAATCATAGCTATTCTCCATCGATAGCCCAATACAGTTATTTCTAAACAGATAACCAATCTCAAGATATATATATATATGTATTATTTAAAATTTTCAAAGATGGGGCGTATCATCTACTCAATTCCACCATATGGATCAATACTCGTTTAATTTCATGTTTACAACACCAATTTCATTTATTTATACAAAATAAATATCATAATCATTTCAGGGCAAACTCCATCTTTTTCCAAATATCAACTAAGCACCAAAATCAACAATTTTGACACCATACAACATCATTTTCAAACCCCACAATCATTTTCTTCTCATTCACCAAAAACCCATCTTTCCATTTTACACCCAAACCCTAGGTTTGTTCACATTACCCCCAAATCCCACCATTGTTACACAACGACAAATAACTAAGTTAAAAACCATATTAAAGTGTAGAAAATCCCTACCTCAAGAACAAAAGACCAAGCAAAGCAAAGTAGAATCCTCAACAACGTCGAGACCATGTTCCAATCGGATCAAAATGAAGCTCTTTGAATGCTCTAACTTTTTCTCAAAGGCACTAGGGTAGAGAACCCAAAGGATCTAGGCCAATATATATATATAGAGAGAGAGAGAGTATTTTAGGGTGAGAGAGTCAAGATCTAGGTTTTTGGAAAGTTTTAGAGAGAGAGAAGAATAAAAATAGCTACTGGCTCAACAACTACTATTGTTGGTCAAGCAGTAGGGGCTTGTTGCTTACTCTATTTACTATACCCCTACCTAAGGGCCTGTCACTTTCACGATCTGATATACGTATGTAGACACCCCATTTTTAACCGCCCTCAAGACTTGGGCATTACTGATGGTTTGCTCGGTGTTGAGAGATGTGCAGGGCACAGGTTCAATTCCTTCGACAAGAAGAGAGGAAAATCTTCCCAAACACTTTGTTTAAGGGTTTGGAGTTGAAGAAAAGGGGAAAGGAGAGGAGAAAATTGGTCTGGGAGAAGTTCGACATGAGTCCGGGTAGAAGATAATCGAGCAGCCCTCACTAAATCGGGCTTATTCAATTGCATACTTGGAGTTAAGCTATGAGGCCACCATCGTTGGAAAGAAGACTTCCGGGGCTTCACTTTGCACTCAAGAATCTCCCAAAGCCAAGTCCGGGTGGAGGAGATATGATTGGTTGAAGCTGGGCATCATCCCGGTTGGATCGAGTCTGCGCGACTTCACGGAAAAGGGCATAACTTTTTGCATAGGAGGAATTTTGATGCAAGGTTTGCGCCATTGGAAAGATAACTTCCGGGGCTTCGATTTGCATACCCACTGGCCAGTTTTTGACCAACGGATCATCCATCGGCACTCTATTTAGCCGACCGGCAGAAAAGAGTGCCGACCGGCACTTTATTTTGGCCGATGATCACACCTTCTGGCCGACCTGAACCCTTTGAACCCCCCAAGCTTAGTGCATACCAGCTGTGCCAGCTGGGATGCACAGAACCACATCCACGTGCATGCATGTGCACATTTTGCACCCTTATGAGCCCTTTGACCCCCCCTCTCCTCTAGGAGCTTGAACCTTTGGCCAAGCTTCTTGGAGAAGCTTGGCCAGCTGTATTAGCTTCTCTTAGAAGCCAAGAACCTCTTGCACCTCTTGAACCTCCCTCTCTTTGCTTAGCCATTAAGTTAAGAGCCTTTATTTTGTCTATATAAGAGCTCTTCTTCTCCTTGGCTTAGGGTTGGGAGTTTTGGAACAAAAACCAGAGATATATAGATATATATCTGATATAGATAGATACAACCCTCTATCTCTCTCTACATCTTACTCCTTTGCCTCCAAAAGTCCATGATTCTTGGCCATTCCTTCACCAACCCATAGCACAACACCACCACTTCCATTTCCAGCATTTTGGAGGACATTTGCAGAGCTTAGGAGCACCTAAACTTGGATCAAAAGGTGCTGGTTTGTTGGTCTACAAGGGTAAGTGTCTATTTCCCCTAAACTAGCATTTTCTTGATTCATTTCTAAGCCTTGCTTGCAAGCACTTTTGGGCTCCGACCCAAACTTCAAATAGTCTTATTTTGGGGTCCTCTTCATGTTTGATTGAGGACCCCTTGCTGTTTGGTGGTAGCATCTAGCACCTATCTCTTTACCCCCTTGTATGCCATGATTCTTGCATAGTATATTTGGCTGGTGTATAATCTGTTTTCGAGCATGTAATAAGCTGTAAGTAGGCCTATTTTGAGCCCTTCTTCAACATTGAAGAAGGGCTCAACCATGTTTGATAATTTTATCGTGCACTTGTTTCATAATCTCTTCTATTTACCGTAATTTCGCATGCTTTGTTAGCCCATCTTGCTTCTGTTTTTGTGGCTGGTCATAAACTGAAAATGTGCTTGTTTTTCCATGTATAAGATCTGTTTTTGGTTGTTTAGGCCATCCATGACATGCCTTATATAGTCACTTTGCATTTTGGCTTGCTAGCCTTGGGGTGTGTGAGTCTTTAGCATGTTTAGCTTGCCTTGATCTCATGATGTGGCATCATTTTAGATCACATTTCAGTCCCTAAATCATGCTCACATATTTGTGCTTGCCATCTCTTTCATGTTTCAAAGGTGTGTCCTTTTATGCCTAAGAATAGGCCTTGTGTATGCTTCCATGATTAATGCATTTTGGGGTGCCATGTGAGGGGATTTGGGTGTCATTTTGCATACTAAAAATCTGTTTTTGGTTGTTAGATTCATGCCATGAGTGGTTGTGTAAGTGGTAGCAAGATGCTCTTTTGGGTGCCTTAGGTTTAGGCCCATGAACTTGCATGTTTGTATAGCATTTGGCCCATGTTTTGAGGCATGTTTTGCCACTGTTTTGGGCTGGTTTGAGGGCTGCCCTCTATGGTTTGAGTCCACCATTGCATGCTTATATCATGGGTGTTGCATGTTTGATTGATGAAGCCTTGAGTACATGCTAGTTATATGCTTGATTGGCCCATGTTTGCATGCCACTTATACCTTGCATGCTCTAGCATTTTGCATGCCTATTGTGATAGTTGCATGACACTTGGTAGGCCTTGCATCTTAGTCCCATTGTTGCATCATTTGAGCTATGTTGCATATATGCATTCCATGGTTTGGCTTGGGGATTGTCAAGCCAAGCATAGGATTGAGAGGAGTTCACACTTCAAGTGGTGCAACTCGTCTCAATTCTTGGTCACCAAGACCTTTGACTAACATATGATAAGGCTTTGGATTTCATTTGTTTGTTTGCATGCATTACCATCAAAGTTGCAATCTTGGTTCCTTAGGCCATCATGCATCAAATGCGTAATTGATGGCCCAAGAACCAAGGGCCATGTCTCCTTGAGTCCCCAAACATGATAGGAGGCATTGGCCATGCTTACATATGCTCAAAATTCTATGCTATGCACTGCTGGTTTGCTGTTTGCTGTCAAAACTGTCTCCTGCAGGAATTTAGTGCCGACCGGCACTCTTTAGTGCCGACCGGCAATCTTTTTGTGCCGATAATCTCCCCAGCAGCCGGTGGCCACCTCAAGCAGCCGGTGGTTATTTCCTCTAGCCGGTGGTGTACTGCAGTGAATTTGGAAGGTTTTCTGGGACTTTGGCAATTTTCCAGGGAGGCAGGACAGCGAAACAGAGACAGTGGTGGCACGGTGTAGGCTTTTTCGGGCAAGTCGCAACGAGCATGCATCATTCGCGCATCCCGAGGCAGGGGCTGTGGCCTCCTTTTATTTTGCATTTATTTATTAAGTAATTAGAGTTTTGTAATAATTAATTTTATTCATTATTCGGACTGTATTATTATTTTGGTCCCTCCGTGTGAGGGCATGTTTGTAATAAGTGTGAGTGGGTGTATGTCTTCCAATCCCCACTTCTTTCTATCCCTTTTATTTACCTGCTTACGATGGTAGATTAGGGCATACTTATTTTAGCATACCTTATGCAATGCATGCGTGCATTCATGCATTTGTTTACATGCACCGGGCTCGGTACATCATACAAACTACATTGCAATTTTCAATTTCTAATTGAATACGTGCATCAAATGACTGCATTTCATATGCCATGTTTAGGGTTAGCCGAGCCTATTCTAGATTACATCTTGTCTGTGTTGCATTAGCCACTTAACATGAACTAGGTCATGCATGTTTGCTAACTAGTTTACTGTTTTTGGCACGGAGTACGATGTAAGTATTTTACGCTTTAGCATACCACATGCGTGTGAATGTTAACATGACAGTATGCTTAACATGCGGCTAAATGCTTATGTGTTAAACTGCATGAATGCCTGTGGGTGGAGGTTGGATTGCGTGAGTTGGGAGTACTCATTGAAATCCGTATTTTAGCCTACTTGCGAGTAGCAAAAAAACCAACACGTTTTTCGAGACAAAACGGATATGCAATGCTTATTTCCAAATTGGGCAATCTAGTCTATATTTGTTTGCTGCGCGCATAACATAGTAATTCTAGGCTAATCACCGGAATAAGAACGCATAAAGTTTTCAAAAATGGATATCACGGTTAGTAGAGGCCGGTCTTCGGACCGGGCGAAAGGGGGTGCTCATAGCTGACCTTCCCCGATCGTACCCAAGCTCCCGAGCCAAGACCACTTTGGTGATGACGGACATGTGGCCTTCGGCACCGAGTCAGGGTTTCCTAAATTTCCCATTTTTAAAATATTTAGGTGGCGACTCTGTAATCTGGCAAAGCAGTCCATGTTTGGCACTTCTTTTCAAAATCTGTTTTTCTTCAAAACGATTTGCCAGAGTTGGACTCTTTGGTTCAGATTTAGAACCGTGACAAATTGAGTCCTTTGAACTGTAGTGAACCCATATGAACAGAACGGGATTCATCCTCCCGGATGCGCACGGGCACGTCTACAACGTACAGTCTACTCGAGCGAAAGAGTTGACGTTGGAGCGTCAGATACAAAAAGTTGTTCTGCTCGAGCGCAATAAAGGTCGCTCGAGCGCCAAGACACAACGAACGCTCATCGCCCGAGGGAAAGAATTCTCCGCTCGAGTGTAGAAAACACACATCCAGAAGTTTTGCAGACAACAAAGTAACCCTCGAGCGTAGGAAAGGCCACTCGAGCGCCCACCCGCTCAAGCGTAGAAATCACTCTCCCAGTAGTTTTACAGACCTGCAAAGTACTAAGAGTTTGTAAAGTCCGCTCGAGCGCAATAATGGCTGCTCAAGCGCAATAATGGCCACTTGAGCGGAGGAGTAAAAATCTGGGCATCAAAGCTTTGGAAAAACAAGCAACCAACCTGTTCCAAACACACAACCCCAACTCGATAACCGAAAATAGAGGGGAGACAAGGAAAACAAGATATGAATCACCATTCAAAACTATACAAACCCAAGTCCGGAATACAACAAGTGACGAGTCAAAACCGGAATCACTATAACCTCTCCCCTTAAAGAATTTCGTCCCCGAAATTACAAATCAGTTCAAAATCAACACTAGATCATTCATAACAACGTTATTCTCACAAGTACAATACCACGACCCATTCTCCGGTCATCCATTCTCATCGACTCAATACACAAGTCCCATATTTAAATGAAATTTAAAATTTCCCAAAACATTTACAATGTTTAATCAGAATCCGAGTTTTCAAAATCTTTACAATATATACAATGTTTCCAAAAGTGATACAACACCCACAATATTCCATATTCTCAAAACATATGCAATGCTTAAATTGAATCCATGTTTCCAAAATGCCCATAACATACATAATGTCTTTACATTTCATTACATAATGAAAATCTCAATATAAAATTAAATATCAACAAATAAGTCTGGATATTTCTCTCGGACTTCCAATTCACGTTCCCAAGTTGCTTCCTCAACTCCATGATGTTTACACAATACTTTAACCACAGGAATTGTCTTGCCTCGCAAAACTTGATCCCAAGTATCCAGGACTCTCATTGGTCTCTCTTCATACGAGGCATCTTCCTCTACCTCTAAGTCGGTCCAATTCAACACATGCGATGGATCTAGTTCATACTTTCGAAGCATACTAATATGAAACACGTCATGAACCCCGGAAAGTTGTGGCGGTAACGCCAAACGGTAAGCAACCTCTCCAATCCGCTCAAGGATCTCAAAAGGGCTAATAAACCGAGGGGACAACTTCCCACTCCTTCCAAATCTCATCAAACCTCGCCTAGGTGATATTTTCTAAAAGACATGATCTCCTACCTCAAAAGACAAGGGTCTCCTGCTACGGTCGACATAACTTTTTTGGTGACTCTAAGCCGTAACCAATCTCTTACGAATAAGTGCTACCTTCTCCGTCATTTCCTGAACTAACTCTGGGCCCAACAAAGGTGCATCACCTACATCGGCCTAACATATCGGAGATCTACACGGTCGGCCATACAAGGCCTCAAATGGTGCCATGCCAAAACTCGATTGGAAGCTGTTATTATAGCCAAACTTCACTAAGAGCAAACGACTCTCCCATGGCCCTTTAAAATCAAGGACACAACCTCGAAGCATATTCTCAAGGATCTGAATGGTACATTCTGACTGCCTGTCAGTCTGAGGGTTATACATTGTGCTAAAAGTCAGTCTAGTGCCCAAGGCACTTTGCAAGCTCTGCTACAATCGAGCTGTAAAACGTGAATCTCTATCTGAAACAATCGTTACAAGGACCCGGTGCAACCTCACTATGTCTCGAATATACAAGTCAACAAGGAAATCTATTAAGTCGTTCACATGCATAGGTATAAAGTGCGCCGACTTGTTCAACCGGTCAAATACCACACAAATGGCATCACTACCCCGTTGAGTCCTCGGAAGACCCCAACAACATCCATCATGACATGCTCCCATTTCCACTTAGCTATAGGCAAGGGTTGCAACAAACCCGTTGGCCTCTGATGCTCGGCCTTCACTTGCTGACAAGTAAGACACTTCGTCACAAACACTGCCACATCCTTCTTCATACCTCTCCACCAAAACTGGCGACTCGGGTCATGATTGTAGCGATCCTGATTTTGACCCGGTCAACTTCGAGGGTCGAGATTGTAGCTCGCCAAAAGCAAAAATGCAAAATGCATTCGAAATTGCTTACGGGAAAGTGTATTTCACGCTCGAGTGACCTTGTTATATCAGTCCATAAATTAGGGTTTCAGATCACTTTTTGGAGCCCCCTCTCTCTCTAAAACTCTCCAAATTTCCAAGTCTAGAGCTTCTCTCTCTAGAAGTCATATTTTCTCTTTGATTTCTCCAAATCCATTGGGATTTAAGCCTAAGTTCTTCACCAAAGTTGGTTATCACCTCGAGGGCTTCATTGTGTGAGGTGGAGATCGAGTTTCGACACTGTAGATTTTAGGGTTTCATCTCAAATTCTCTTCAAAACTTGAGGTAGGGATTTTCTACACTGTAATATGGTTTTAAGCTTAGTTATTTGCTATTGTGTCTAGATGATGAGATTTGGTTGTAGTTTGAACAAATCTAGGATTTGGGTGTGAAATGAAAAGAGGGGTTTTGATGAATATGAGGTAAACGAGTATGAAGCTTGAATATAAGATCATGTTGTGTCAAAATAGTTGATTTTGGTGTTTGGGTTGATATTTGGTGAAAGGGGGATTCTGCCCTAATTTTGATTAAATTATTATTTTGCATAAATAATTGGGATTAACATTGAAAACATGAAATTTGAAGGTTGTGATTATAAATAGTGATATTGGATATGTATTATCTCACTTATGGAAGTTTTGAAGAAGCTATTTATTTTGATATTGAACATCTCTTTAGAAATAATTGCATTGGGCTATCGATGGAAGATAGCTATGATTATTGTAGAAATTACATGAAGATTAGGCGATTTAATGCTAATCCATTGTTGGTGTCATTGAATATGATCATGTTATAGATACATTATATATGTATGTTTATTAGGAAGAGAAAAAGGGATGTACTCTATATGTGATTATGTTTATAAATACATTGCATATGTATATTTGTTTGGGAGGAGAAAGGGGATGGACTCTATTTAAAGCAAGTTGGCCGGAGTGTCCTGGGTGAAAGACCCAAAATTTTATATATAAATGGGTGCCGATTCATTCGGACAAAATATCCGTAAAATGGCAGGTTTGAAGTGTTTATGTGAGTTTTGCATAATTGAAAAATTATTGAGTTGTAGTCTTATTTTGATTGTTGAAAGATAGCGAATTTAACTTATGAATTGAGTAGCATATATGAATTGGAAATGAAATTAAAGGAAAATGGAATAAGGTTGGTCTTAGTGGCATATGGATATGCAGG
The DNA here is from genome assembly GCA_036172215.1 of Camellia granthamiana. Taxonomy (NCBI): domain Eukaryota; kingdom Viridiplantae; phylum Streptophyta; class Magnoliopsida; order Ericales; family Theaceae; genus Camellia; species Camellia granthamiana. Next base: position 128,277,893 of record CM069909.1, on the reverse strand, counting down.
TCTTGTGGATGTTTCAGGATCGGTATCGTTTATGTACGTGGTATTTATACCTTTGCTAAACCTCATAAATTGTGTTAGATTATTTCCATTGGGCTGTTGGCTCACCCTATATGGGAATACCATTTTCAGGTACAGGTGAGATGCTTCCTCCAAGGTAATAGCGTGGATGGAGTTTTGGGAAGCAATAGCTTTTTAATTATACCTTATGTGTGTATGTTTGTTATTTGTAAAGCCAAGGGCTTAAGATGTAATGAGCGATACTCAATTTGTGTAACCAAGAATGTTCTTGGATAAATTTGTAAGCCCGTAGGGCACTTATTACCTGTTTGGCTTCCATTTCATACTTGTTGTAAAATGCATGTTTGGGATTGGAACTAGGGCATGGAGATGTGAACAACATGTAATTGGCATTTGGGATTTAATGGAAATGGGTGTATGGATTACTTAGCAATATATATGTGTTTGTCTATCAGGTGAGTTTTGTTGCATAAATAGATATATCCTGCCCATATTTTTGGGGCGTTACAATGATACATCTTTGTGCCTCCCAGATGCACCACAAGGTGCAAATGGTAAAACTCTCGGAGTACTTCCTCCCGACAAGACGGTTACGGTATCTTACACTCGAGTCAGGATACACGCTCAAGCCCGTTCTACTTTCCTACTGGAGATCTTCTCACATAGGAAACGTCGCTCGAGCGTAGAAATCACTCTCCCAATAGTTTTACAGACTTGCAAAGTACGGAGAGTTTGTAAAGCCCGCTCGAGCACAATAACGGTCACTCGAGTGAAGGAGCAAAAATTGCAAAGCCCGCTCGAGCGCAATAATGGCTGCCATCAAAGGTTTGGAAAAACAAGCAACCAACCTATTCCAAACACACAACCCTAACCGGATAACCCAAAATAGAGGGGAGACAAGGGAAACAAGATATGAATCACCATTCAAAACAATACAAACCCGAGTCCGGAATACAACAAGTGACGGGTCAAAACCGAAATCGTTATATGAACGATCGATTAAATCAATCAAATCCCTAAAGTTTTTAATTAGAACTTATTTAGTCCCCGAAAAAATTACAAAAATAAAATTAGTAAAAGACCCTAACTTCTATTCCAAAAAAAATTTATATTTCTATTTTATCTTTAAAAAGTATTTTGTTTCACTGTGTGTTTAAATTGGTATTAGAAGCTAATTTATCAATTTTGCCAATAAAATTATATGAGTATTTGATATATTGAAAAAATTGAATCAAATAATTTAAATAATAATACTTTGCTACAGCTAATAATAATAAAAAATAATATATTAATTAAGTTATTAAAATAACTTAATGAAAAACTTAAAATAATCAATTATAAATTATAAACGAAATTTGGCAAGGACTCAATAGAATGATTTATATATGTTAGGGACTTACTAAACTCAGTTTATAGTTCTAGAACTAAATACATAATTTGACAATAGTGCAAGGGTAGAAAGTGAAATAAACTCTTTTTGTTATAAATTATAGGGCGAATTATACTAACAGTCCTTATAGTTTCAGACTCGTGTCACTTTGGTTCCTGACTTTTCAATTGTGACACATTTAATCGTGAATTTTGAATCTTATTCCAAATAAGGACAATTGAAGATCCCGTTGCTTAATTTCAAGGGTAAAATTGTCAATTTAATAAAATATAAACTAATTTGACAAAAATAAATGTCAAAAAAATATTTTGAAATTATTCCTACCAACCAAGACAAAATTATATAAAATTGATTAATCTTTTAGATATTTATTTATTTATTTATTTTATCAAATTAATGTTTATTGTGTGTTTAGATGATGATCATGTAATGGGTGGTTGTTAAGATTTTAATGTGTAATCGATATATTTAATATATGAAATATTTTTAGTTTTAGATTTTTTTATTTAATGGATTGGTTTAATAATGATATCAAAATTGTCATCATATTTGACTTTTGAAAAAGTAGAAACTAATTTAATGAAAATAAAAATAACCACCCATTACATGATCATCATCCGAACACATAATAAAAATTAATTTAGTAAAAAAATAATAAAATAAATGTCTAAAAAAATTATCAATTTACATCATTTTATCTTTAGTGGGTAGAAATAATTTTTAAAAATTTAAAAATATTTTTTTGACATTTATTTTTGTCAAATTAGCTTATATTTTATTAAATTGATGATTTTGCCCTTGAAATTAAGTAATGGTATCTTTAGTTGTTCTTATTTGGAACAAGATTCAAAATTCAGGGTCAAATATATCACAATTGAAAAGTTAGGAACCAAAGTGACACTAGCCCCAAACTATAAGGACCATTAGTGTAATTCACCCTAAATTTGATATAAATATATATACATATATATATGGGATAAAAGGCCGTTCTAGTTCCTAAAGTATGCGTTTGTTGTCATTTTAGTCTCTTAAGTTTTAATTTTATCATTTTAGTTCTCAAAGTTGTCAATTTAAGTCAGATTGATTTAATTCCAAACGGTTGTTTAAATTGTTAATAAAATAATTATAAATTTCAACTATGGTCCCTAATGTGTATATATATTTTTGTTTTTTTTTTTTTTTGTCATTTTGGTCCAAAAAATATCAAATTTATCAATTTTTTTAATATTTCATGATCAAATTGTCAAAATAAAAAATTTTGGAAACCAAAGTGATACGAAACAAATACTTTAAGGATCATGTGTATATTTTATTACTATTTTGTTAACTATTTAGACAGTCAATTTGAAACTGAACTAAATTGACTCAAACTAAAAATTTTAAAAATAAAATTGACAAAATTGAAAACTTAAAAGATCAAAATAATAAAGAACACATATTTTAAGAGTTATAAATATATTTTATTCTATATATATGCAAGTGCCATGATTATTTTTGTTATACCATTTTTGTTGTGCATTATCTTTTGAGTTTGTTGGTTTTTCAATTACTTGGATAGATATTCCTAATTAATTTACTGTTTGTAAATAACTATTAAAGGAACAAATAAGAGTTTGCTATTTATTTTGATGACTACAAAACTAGTGAAAATTAATGATGTATACTAGTCTCTTTGTAAAAATAATTTGGATTTTTTTTTTTAAGGTCTCTGATATTAAGATTTTATAAAATAAATGATATATAATATTTTTGTAGCAGTTAAGGTCTCTTAACATTTTCACAGAGAAAATTCGACTCAGAGAAATTTCACTCGACTCAGAGAAAATTTGTCAAACTCAGAGAAATTTCACCCGACACAGAGAAATTTCGGCCCTGATACAGAGAAATTTTATCGAGAGACATTAACTATAAAAAAATATTTTGGACCTCTCCTACTACACAAAGTTGAATAGGGATGTTTCACTAATTTCCCTTAATAATTTACCAAACAAGTTTTTTTATGTTAATTTTTATTTCTTTCATTTTTAAAAAACAAAAAAAATAATTATAGAAAAATACCAAAACATATGTAATTGTCGATATAAAGTCAAAAGAAACAAAACTATTTGTCGAATATCAAAAAAGCATGAACCATGAATCACCGCATGTCTTATTTTAATAATTTAAATTATTTATTTTAGTAATATAAATTAAGGAAATTTACCGATAAATCCCATCCTACAAACTGCTTCACCAGTTGGCCCCAAGTTTGTTTTATTGTTCTTATCAGTCCTATTAGTGGGGAAATATATTCCCGTTTGATCATATTTCCTTTGTTTGGTCTAATTTAGTGAGACAATTGTGCCCTTCCTTACACGCATGTCCGTTTTTGTTGGGATTAGTTGTGTACAATTGGCAATTCATATATTCTACTAGTTGGACGTTCGTTGTACTACGTTAGGGTTTTGGGGGGCTGTAGAGGTGGGGGTGTGTGGAGACTGCGTGGTTTGGGTGTTTGGGTGGCATATTAATTGCAAAGCCGAAGACTGCCGTCGAAACTGCCGAGTTGCGAAGGTATGTTTTTTTTTTTTTTTATTTGTTGTGTTTTTGTGTAAATGAGGGGTTGTCTTTTTTTTATTTTCTTACTGGGAGGGGAGGGGGGTAGCAAGTTGTTTGCGACGGCACATTGGTAGCCGCTTGTTTGTGACGGCACATCAAGAATATTTGATGTTGATACTATTGTGAAATTGTGTGTCTGTCACATTTCCATTGTGTTGTTTAGAACACACACGCACGGTACGGACTACCTGTTCGTCAATGTCACATTGGTTACATTTCAGTTTCATATGTTTTTGGTATAACGTTTGTCATATATTGCAGGTATGGACGCGTATGTTATGTTTGTGTGTTGTTACCGCAGCACAAATGCTGCAATCAAATTGAATTTTCCGTTTCAATTTAATGATCTAATCAATTGTGTGTGCTTGAAATTTGATGGTCTAACCCATGGTAATGTGTCTTTGTTTTTCAAGATGTCGGGGTATAATAATTTCACATTACAGAATGATACTGATATGGAAAACATGGTTTCCCTTGCACGGTCTTTCCGCTTACAACACATTGATATCATCATTCAAATTGGGAGAACTCATGGTGTAGTTGACATTTTTGACACAAATCGAAGTCCCCGTGTTGTTACACCTAACTTGCTCACACTTGGAGACAATTTAGATATTGATGATAGTCAACCAGATTTGCCTCCCAAATTTTTCCCCCATGCCGAAAAGGTTTTTTTTGTCCGTTCCATGGGCTCATGGTATCACACACATGGGTCAAAGTTTCAAGGGTAAAGCCGATGAAATTCGTAATGTTCTTCAGAAATATGTGGTTAAGTGTGGATTTCGATTCAAATTTGTGAAGACTGACTCCATTCGGATTACAGCGATGTGCATGATAAGGTAATCGATATTATGCATGTGATCTATACATGCACGAGTCTTACATGCTAATGAGTTTTTCCACATTCACAAGTAAAATAGGGAACATAGTTGTGGTGTTGCCATCCGGACAGTAAAAAAACCCAAGGGCTGGATTTGAGTTAGTGTCTGATGTTATATCTGAACGGGTGCGTAACAAACCGCTTACACGTCTGACTGATGTAGTGTACGATTTGAAGAAAGATTATGGATTAGAGATTAGCTACTGGGTTGCATGGTTGGGCGTTGAGAAAGTGCGTAGCAAAATGTTTGGTGCACTTTCCATTTTGTTCGATCAGTTACGATGGTGCAGTAATGTCGTTATGGAAAACAATCCAGGTAGCTACATTACCATTGATTCCGATGAACAAAATCACCGATTTGAACGGTTTTTTATATCATTCAAAGCATGTATTGATGGGTTCAACCATTGTCACCCTTTACTCTTTTTTGATGGTACCTTTTTGAAGGGTAAATTCAAGGGTAACTTGCTAGCGGCCAGTGCGAAGGATGGCAACAAAGGTGGTTCTTTCTATTTGCATACATAACATATTTTTTTCTATTCCCCCAGGTGCATGGGGTTGTGGCATAATATTGTCATGTTTGTATTAGTTTTTTTTTCCAATTCATTTCGTAGATATATGTTTCATATATTACTATTGAACCTACTAACAAATATGCACACAGGTCTATTCCCATTGGCAATAGCAATTGTGGAATCTGAGAACACGACAAATTGCTCTTGGTTCTTGCAACATCTTGCGAATGTTGTCAGCAATGACAGGCAACTAACATTCTAGTCAGACCGTCACACAGGCCTACTCAAATCAATTTCCACAATCTTTTCAACAACCACCACGCATTCTGCTTACAACATTTGCAACAAAATCTGCAGGACAAGATCTGGTACGTGAACAATGCGTACCAAGCAGGTTTGTTAAGCAAATTCCGAGAATGCGCATACGCACCAACTGTGACAGCATTCAATGCTAGCATGGAGAACTTCAAGAAGTCTGGACGGAATGTGGCAACAGCTTTCCTGAAAGATTTACCTTCACAATATTGGGCGAATGCTTATTTTCGATACACACACTATTTTTACATAAAATATACTATAATAACTCTAACATGTTGTCACATAAAGACTTTTACCGTTAACACTACTTGAACATGTATGTTGACTATGGGTTGTTGACAGTGGGTCACATTACGGTGAGATGTGTTCCAATGCCGCTGAATCAGTCAACTCATGGATCCGTGAGGCACGACATCTTCCCATAACCCAAATGGTCGACAGTATTAGGACGAAAATAATGAATCAAATGTCGAGATGCAGACACAAGTCATCAGCATGGCCCAGAGTTGTTTGTCCCAAAATAAAGGCTCGATTGGTCAAAGCATATAAGAAAGGCAGGGCATGGCTTGTAAGCCAATCAAATGATAATGTGTACGAGGTCCATTCATACCCATCAGTGCTGGTTGATGTTGACATGTGTACGTGCTCCTGTTTTCAGTGGCAGATTAATCGATTACCATGTGCACATGCGATGATTGCAATACGTAACAGCAGCAGAGATTTGTACGATTTGGTACAATCATTTTACCATGTATTCGAATATCGCTTGTCATACACTTCAAGCATAAACCCAATACCAACGGTTGAGAAACCACTATTCTGACTCGAAGACTTCATCATACACCCACCAGTTGTCAAACGGCAGCCCAGGAGGCCAAACAAAAAACATATGCTTTCTAGGGGGGAAGAAGTGCAACCAATTCGTTGCGGACAGTGTCAACGCATGGGGAATCATAGCAAAAAAAAACATGCAAAGAACTAATTTAGGCTTCAAAACATGGAACTACATTTCAAATTTTTGCAGTTCAAAGTATTTCTTTATTTACATACTGTTTACCTCCATACGCGGGTGCCTTAACCACCATACCTACCACATTGTCATGTCTTGTGTTTCTCGTTTGTTTTTTTAATTTACCAACATTGCAAATAAATGGGTTCAGCACACGCTGAAACACTGTCTACAACTATGATTTGTGCTCAATTATAATCATTTTCCCAAGTTACATGTCACATTTATGTACTTTTCATACCTCGACAAACCGCATTGTTCTTCTATGCTTTCAACTATTTCCATTTCGTTGATGAGCATAATTTGCATGTGTTACTGTGACTGTTCCAATTTGTTGACACACGATTGCATGATATGTTAACATGGGTTTGTAAACAACATAAGCCAGACACCCAAACAACACATTTTCACTTTACTATACTACTGTGTCATTGTTGTCCGATATTTGACACAACGTAGATGACCAAATGGATCACCAAAAAAAAATATGTGTAAGAATAAAGCCCCAATGTTGTACTTATACATTACATAAATAGCGCACGACAATTCGACACAAGCACATGCAAAACACCACCACACACAACCAACACCTAAACCTACACCCACATCCAAATTACAATACAAACTGCTTCGACCACATACAAATTAAAATACAATCCCCACAAAAGGTGTACACCACTGACACAGACCCATGCCACAAATTACGACACATAGATCCAACATTTAATATTTATAAGACTAAATGAAACAAAAAGTCAACATTTAACACTAACTACGCATCCAGTCTGCAATAGAATGGCACACAACATACAACACTATGCTCCTGCTATCCAACAAAAAACACCCAGATCCCCCAACAACGCCCACACTATACATAGTCAGTAACCACATTACCACATACTTTTCCCGGATTTTAACACACTATCCAACATGCACACATCCGACAACCACAAACAAACAACCAACACACATAATGTTATTGCATAAAAATTACTTTTTATTCCATTCCCAACACCGTTGTAAACAAACCAAGGTTACTTTTTATATCATGTGATTTTATGTTCAACTCTCCCAAGCAACATAGTTACGAAAATTTTCTTGCCATTTGACAAAATGAGTGCTCGGCCGATTTAACTAAATCAGTTTCAGTTTGAACAGTACCCGAACCAGACACCGGGCAGTCCCAGTCTGATTTTCAAAACAATACTTTGGCAATTAACCTTTTTTGTTTTAGTCGCGATAGTTATATGTTCAACGACCAAAAGTTTAGCCGCTAAATACTCTTTTTTTTTTTTTTTTTTTTGTCGCATAATGTTTTTGCTGACTAAAATAGTATTTTTGCTACTAAATTTTTAGTTGGCAAAAGTGTAATTTCTTATAGTGATAATTATGAAAAAACTATGAGATTACTTATATTTTTTTAAACCTTAGGGTAGGTCAGTGTAGTTTACCCTCTCTTTTCTTAGATTTGTGTTTAAAAAAATTACTTTTCAAGTGCATCTAATCTGGAAGGATCTTTAAATTAGAAAATTCTAAAACAAGTTCACTAAAAGTAGGAAGAAAAAAAAAAAAAAAAAGTTTTGTTTGTTGTCTTTGGTGGATTTTTTTTTTTTTTTTTTTTTTTTTTTTTTTTTTTTTTTTTTTGACTTCTTAGGTTGATGTAGTCTAGTACTATTTAAAATATTTTAAAAAAAGTTCATAGAGTGAAAATAAAGAAAAAAAATAAAAAAATTAACTGTCAAACTCCACCACCATTATATGAAGCATCGGTTTCTTTGAAATTTTGTCACGATTTTTTTACACTTAAATTATTTCTTATAGATCTAATTGATTCAAACTTAGTTAGGAAATACTACAATAGTTTGAAAAGCTATAATTTTGTGCACTCTTAAAATTATGAATGAGAACCACATAGATTAGTGAGATAATCTATCCATGTAAAATGATGTCACATTCACTATCTGTTCCAAAAAATACCCCACTTGCAGAAAAGCATGGGATGGACCACTCCTACTTGCATTCTATTTCTATAGATAGGGTGCTCTACTTTGGCAACATCATAGTTCATAACCAATCTCTCCCACATTGTTTATGCCAATCTTCCTTCCCTTGTCTGAATTTTCCCACCATTCAATTCCTCCAACCATCTTCCCACAAATCATCAAGACCTACCTCACCTGAATTCCTTCATCCATGGCCGCCACCACCGCCACCACCACCACCACCACCACCACCACCATCTCCGCTACCCACAAATGGAGCATTTCTGTTGCAGAAGACCTCAAATGCCTCACCCCCCACTGCACCTTCACTGTTAAGTTTTTTCTTCTTTTTTCTTTCTTTTTCGGGTACAGTACTTGTGATCTTTCAATGAGGTACACAGCCTCTGGCCAGAATGCTAACTAACTGTAATAATCATCTTCATCTCCGTGTACACTGGTTCTGGCCACTGTGCTAACTGTGCAGTGATTTTCTTCATTGTTATTTTATGATAGGGAAGAGCTTTGGTTTGGACCGGAGAGAAGGTCTCTGGCCTGTGGGTCCACCACGGATTCTAATTCATTGATCCAAGCCATTGATCTCATAATATCTTGTGTAAACTACTAAAATAAATAAATAAATAAATAAAATTTAAATTGATCGATATCCCTAGTCACACAATTTTAGATGGATGTACAATATATTTTCAAAATCATACTAAACGTTACTTTTTTGAAATTGTTGACTGAACCACCTGGATAAGAGAGAAGATGCTCCTTTTATTCCTTACCTTGAAATCCTGATTTTCTAGGAGCTGACAACATCGGCTTTTCTTGGAGGATGAAATTTTAGCAAAGCAAGAACAACAATTTGAGGAAGTTAGGAGTGTGTTAAGAAATGTAGGAGGAGAAGATGAAGACTCACTAAAAGGTCCGGTAATTATCGATGCCCTCCAACGTCTAGGCATTGATTACCACTTCCGGGAGGATATTGAAGCTGTTTTACACAGCCAATATATGAATTCTAGCAGCCATTTTACTGATCAACATGACGATCTTTATGAGGTTTCGACTCGCTTCCGTCTGTTGAGGCAACAAGGCTACAATGTGCCCACAGGTGTATATACTACGTTTGTTTCGGTGGATTTTCATTTCTTGTGGAAAACGTTTTATAAAAATATTTTTCGTACAAAATATTTTCCTTGTTTGATTGTCGCCTTGAAATTAGTTTGCTAGTAGTGGTGTTGGCATGGTGATGGTGGTGGTGGTGGGGTGGGGTGGCGGTGGGGTGGTGGTTGTGATGGTGGAAGGTGTGTGGGTGATGGCAATGGTGCGGCAGCAGTGGCATGTGGTGGTAGAAGTGGTGGCACCAATGGTGGTAGGGTGGTGATGTTGGTAAAATTTGTTTGGTTAACACTTTGTTCTTTTCAAAAGTAGAAAATATTTTTCGTCCAAATAATCTTGTTTTTCGCTAACCATAGAAAACGTTTTGAGTAGATTTTCATTTCCTGCCATACTAAATGTTAGAGGAAAAAAAAGAAAAAAAAAAACATTTCCAGAAAATATTTCCCGTTGAAACAAACAGAGCAATAATTTCTTCTTCTATCCACAATCATCCTCATTACAGTAGTTAACAAGTTGATTGGTATTGGGACAGATGTGTTTCACAAGTTCAAGGACAAGGACGGAAGGTTCAAAACAGAACTAAGTGAAGACATTAGAGGGTTAATGGGATTATATGAAGCATCACAGCTAAGCATAGAAGGAGAAGACATACTTGATCAAGCTGCAGACTTCAGTGCCCAACAACTTAATGGGTGGTAAAGTTCATGGCCAAGAACTGCCTCACTGATTACAATGGCCCCAATGCAAATGTCCTGCAAGAACTAGCAAAAATGGATTTCAATGTCTCCGTCCATGTACCAGAAGGAAATGCTTCAAGTTTCCAAGTAAGTTTGGCCTTAATTTTGTTTTAACTGTGGTACTAGGTGTGTTCAAGAGGGCGTAAGATTCTCTATCCTTAAAATTTATATGCCCCTGTCCCTAATGCACTTCTAGTCGCATGATCGTGCCTCGAGATTGTAATATTTTGAGATTCACGTCAAATTGTTAGGTTGGAAGTGTATTAGAACAAGGTTTTTGAAGACAGAAGATCCCTGGCCATTTTTTTGTCACTTTTCCCTTCTCTTTTCTTTCCACTTACAAATCTCTACTCGAACTCAAGATCCAAACACATGCTAAGTGTGTTGAAAAGGACATGATTTTTTGTCCTGAAAATTCATGTCCACTGTTCCTAATATACTCCCAGTCAAAGGATCCTACGGACTAGTTTTTTTTAGTGCAGAAGATCCTTGGCCGTTCAAGAATGGAGATTATTGTATGATTTTTTCATCTCAAATGGTGGAAAAGCACAGGTTTGGGCAATGAGTTGAAGTATGCAAGAAACCAACCACTAAAATGGTACCTGTGGTCTATGGCAACCCTCACTGACCCAAGCTTATCAGAGCAAAGAGTTGAGCTCACAAAACCCATCTCTCTTGTCTACATAATAGACGACATTTTTGATGTTTATTGCACACTAGAAGAACTTATTCTCTTCACAGAGGCTGTTAATAGGTATGCATCTCCTCCATCATCATCATCACTACATTCATCTTCAAAATTTTCAATTCTGTAATACTAACCAGTAGTTACTGCATGCAGATGGGAACTAGCAGCTGTTAACGAACTACCCAGCTATATGAAGCTTTGTTTGAAGGTTCTTCATGACAGCACAAACGAAGTTGCCTATGGGGTCCACAAAAAGTATGGTTGGGACCCCATCGATTCTCTGCGAAGAACGGTATATCATAATATTACCAGCAAATTATGTCATGTGCATACTTAGGATTCTATTACATAGTTTGTGAGAATTACAAATGGATTAGCTTTAACAAAATCCTTTATTGTTCCAGTGGGCAATTTTGTGCAACGCGTTCTTAGAAGAAGCGAAATGGTTTGCTTCAGGGCAGTTGCCAAAAGCAGAAGAGTACTTGAAGAATGGGATTGTTAGTTCAGGTGTGCCCGCTGTGTTAGTTCACATGTTCTTTCTCTTGGGTCATGGAATGAACAAGGGAAGTGTCAATTTTATGATCGACAATCCTGACATCATAACCTCTACTGCTACAATTCTCCGTCTTTGGGATGATTTGGGAAGTGCCAAGGTAACACAAAGTTCATTTTCTATCAAGATAAAATGTTGTCCTAATGTAAAGCCAACCACCCAAAAATATCAAGTAAATTAGAGGACCACATTCTGACCTACAAGGAGGCATTAGCAAGGCCTACACTGATAATGGCACTCGCAGACGTAGATGGTGTCGGCTGGTAACACACTCTGGCTCAATGGTATCACATGATGTAATCCAAGTTCCAACAGAGCCATTGATTCAGACACCATAACAACTATGAGAATTGTCATGGACCCTGATAATGAAACAGAGCCATTAGTGCAGACACCACAAACATGAGAATGGATTCCACAAAAAGGAAAAGAAATTGTGACAGCATTTCAGAAAATGGTGGCCCTATTTGTGTTTGAGTCCATGGAATCCATTCTCCACAGCAGGGCCACCATTAGAGAAACAAAAAGTATGAAACATCACCCACCGAGGCCATTTGTCAAAGTTCAATGTGAACAATCATAATGACAATCATAAAAGGTTCACTCAATGTCAAGCCTTCTTAACATGTTAGGAAATTTTTTTTAAAAAAAATTAAAATTAAAAATAAAAAAGTGCTTGTGTTTAGCAGAGATTTTCATTTCCGTACATGAACCATTTATATTCGGTTCAGCTCTAATATAAGCTTGGACTTAAACTGACAGGATGAGAATCAAGACGGTCATGATGGATCCTATGTAGATTGCTACATGAAGGAACACGAGGGCTCTATAGCTGAAACCGCAAGAAAGCAAGTCGTTGACATGATTTCAGATGCATGCACTACAGGAAATTTGCTTTTTAGCGGCGTTTGTAAAACGCCGTGAAAATTCTAAAAAACGCCGTAATAGCTTATGGCGGCGTTTAAATTTTTCGTCGCTGATACGGCCGCCGCAATAGCTTTCCGACATTTTAAAAACGTCGCTAAAAATATTAGACGGCGTTTTTTAAAACGCCGTAAAATATTTGACGCCCGTCTCCCCCTCCGTCCCAAATTAACATATGACGTCACAATGACGTCATTTAGTGGCGTTTCTCAAAAAACGCCATTTTTTTTTTTTTTTTTTTTTGTCCTGCTTCTGCTGCAAGAAGCTAACGTGTGACGTCATAATGACATCATTAAGTGGCATTTTAAAAAAAATGCCACTTTTTTTCTTTATTTTTTTTGAATATATATTGGCTGCTGATGCAAGAACATGAAATAAAATATCATTTTTTGTTTTCTCTATGCTGCTATTGTTGTAAACTGTATTCATAATTTGTGATCTCATGTTTTATGTTTGCTCTATGCAACCAAACTGTTAGATTTATAAGCAACTAGGACCCCAAATTTTCCATTTCTTTGCATTTTTTCTAGTCATCTGTAGTGACCAACCAGTTCAGAAAGTTGGGCTACAATCCAACCAGTGAAATTTGTGCTTCAGTAATGTGTTAAGCTAGTGATCATGTGCCTGTTGGCACTTACTCAATTAAATTATCAATACAAACATCTAATAGGCAAACATCAAAAAAAACAAGTCAAATCCACTGTCCAATCCAATAGGCAATCAAATTTCGAACATCAAAAAACTAAAAACACACCAAATACTGTGAAATCAAATTTGATTGAAATTTGATTAATAAATTAATTAAAGAAGTTCCCAGAATCATGTGAAATCAATACAAACATCAAATTTGGTCATATGTACAAAAAGAAGAAAAAAACAAGTAGGCAAGTCAATATCCAAACATCTAGTAGTTATTCCTAAGTCATCGGGTATAGGCAGTAATTGACAGGAGAAGTTCAGTCCCAAGTTTTAGTTCTCATCACAAACCTTTTAATTCCATCAGTCAAAGCAGGAAGAGTAGAAAATAAACAAGCATGTTCCACATTTCCTTGTATGCTAATTCCATTTCCAAATGTTTACTTCCATCTGCCATATCCACTGTCCAATCCAGTCCAATCACATCAACCCCAGTTCCTTTCATCCGCTCAAGAAAGCCACCATTCCCATTAATGTAGAGAACAAGTGGAGTTCCAAGACAATGTCTTTACTAGACTCACAATCTGCAATTCCAACAATCCCATAAGGTGATTGAGAAGGAAAGAGAGTAAAATGATAAAAACAAGAAGTACAGGGCAGCATATTATTGAAATAGAAAATAATAAGTTTGTGTGCGTAGATTACAGAATCTAGGCAACAATTTTAAATCACTGAGAAAAAACAAAATCCATTTAATGTCCATGGACTTCCCACCTTCTAAATCTCTCCTTTTAATTTCCTGACCCTCACAAATTAGCATTTTCTAATGTTTATGACCATGCACATCATAGAACTCAACTAGATTGAACCTGAAGCCAATCAACAAATAAGTGAGAAGGAGAAAGCAATCCAACTAGAATGGTTTAGAATGAACTTGAAGCCAATCAATAAATAAGACCAAATAACCCGGTCTACTTTCTATGAGTCTGTGTGCATATTCAATCAAGAAGAGAGACAATAATAAAGTATAGTTCATCCAAAGCAATATATAGGCAAGCCAAACTAATAAATTCCAATAAGGAAACAAATATAAACTAAGAATAAAATCCTAAAAAAATTCAACTTCATTAATAAAATAAAATTCACAAATAAACTAAAAATATATATGGTACTATTGCTTCTTATCTAAAATCTTTTGCCCAAGGGTCATTATATGTATAAAAAAACAGAACTATTCCTTACGAACTTTCACACTCCATGGTGCCTACAAAATTCAAAAGAACCTCTAGCAAGGGTCAGCTCTCTCCAACTCTTTAAGTTTATTATGATCATGGAAAAATACTCTTCATACGGTACAAAGATCTCTTCAAGTCCCCAATGCTATTTGGTGGGATGGCATAGTATATGGTGTGGTAGATAGATATAATAGTTTGAGAAATATGCTGGTTTTGGGCAGAGGATATGAATGGATGCTCACATGGACTTGCTATTTTGTTTATTTGTTTCACTTACCATTAATTGTAATGGTGTCTCACCATTCACAACCATTAAATTGCTGGTAAATGCATATTTGATAGAGGCTCAACAATTTACATATTTTTATGTGAAAATTTTCATTTCCTCTCTTGCTATTGATGAAAACATCAAGGGTTGTTGATTCCTAACTGCATGTGTTCCTTTTTGAGTGCTTCAGGAAATGGCATCTAATATATTGGTTTTGTTTTTAGGTTGGATGACTTGGACTCTAGATTATCTTCTCCTTCTGCTTCAGTCGGAATGAACAAATGTGGATTTGGCATCGAAGATTTAACACGCAAAAGGCATCGAGACTGAGAAAAGGATCTGAGGGACTTAAGTCCATTGGTTGATAGATACGAGTACTAATTGAAATACACTATTAATGAGACTTACCAAACATAAAAAAAAATTACAGGAGCTCCACAACCAGGGCTGATGCACCTCCTCCTCCATTGCAAACACCAACTCCATATTTGCCATTCTTCTGCTTCAGTACCTAAAACATTACACTTCGAATTAATGCAAAGCCACAGGGAAAACCCTTCATCCCAAGAATTAATAGTCACACAGCAAGAATAGCTATGCAGTATATATTTACATAACATAAAATAGTAATACAGTAGAAATATACCCCCAAAAGCGTGACCAAGATACGGGCACCACTACAACCAAGAGGATGGCCCAAAGATACAGCTCCACCATGTACATTTACTTTTTCCTACAATCAACATTAAAAAGGTGATTAACAAAACAGGATATGGCCAACCCTCGTGCCCACGAAATTCTGAAGGCAAAGGGTAGTAATAACGAAAGAAGAGCTACACAAAACAAATTCTGAGCAACAAGTTCAAACAAGATCATTGACCAAAGATTAATAAACTCACTGGATTAAGTCCCAGAAGTTTCATATTTGAAAGGGAGACAACCTGCACAGACCACATTATAAATAAGATTTTAATTAACTCATATTTGACAAATTAGTTGCTAGGTCCATATTATCAATTAGGCATGAAAGCTTACTGCAAAGGCTTCATTAATTTCATAATAATCAACTTGAGAAGCCTCCAAGCCAGCATTTGAAATAGCTTTTGGTATTGCAAGGGCTGGAGCAGTTGTAAATAGTTCTGGTGCCTGCATGGCATAACTCATATCAGCCCCGAGAACATAAAACCCAAAAGATGATAGAAACGAAAATGAGCAACATATTTTTCTTTTTTATGTTCACAGAAGCCTCTAGCATTTATTTAGTCTGCTATATATTGGATAAGTACCTGGGCAGCATCAGCATATCTTGCGATCTTTCCAATCACATGCAACCTAAGCTTAAGTGTCGTCTCTCCACTCACTAAGACTAAAACAGCAGCACCATCACTGTCAACGTAAAAAAATTTACTTTTAGTAAAGTGTTGTTGTTCAGTTTTTTATAAGTCTTGCACAAGAAAATGAATACCACGGTACCACTTCAATGTAACTAAGAAACAGAGCAACTATATCCATCCCAAAAAAGTGCAACCAATTATATTATCAACTTTAACTATTAGTAGGAAAATCGGATAATAAATTGATGGAGAACAGCACCCTATAACTCCAAGAATGATCATATACAAGAGTAAGGTTCTTCTAAAATCAATGAGATGCTTTGGAAGGAAATACAGTGAAATAAGTACTATAAGTGAAAAGAAGCCCGTTATACATTGTTCAACAAGGCAAATTGAAAATAAAAAATAACTAACGATTTGAAGGAAATACAGTGAAATAAGCACTATAAGTGAAAAGAAGCCCCTTATACATGGTTTAATCAGGCAAATTGAAAATAAAAAATAATTAAGGATCAAAATGTGGAAGAACAAGCAATAAACCTTATGCTAGAAGCATTGCCAGCAGTGACAGAACCTCCAGTCTCCTTGAAACTCGGTCGGAGCTTCCTCAACTTTCAAGCATCAAACTGGCAACACAGAAAAGCAACAATTGGTAACATTATCAACAACCAGGTATTGAGGCAAATAGAACTAACTGATTCCACATAAATTTTCTTTTTATTTATGTACTTATTTTATTGGGGAAGACGGGAGGGGGCATTACTACATGTAAACATATTGATAAAATAATTCACCTTTCCAAGACCCTCATCCTTATCAACAATTGTTGATGGTTTTCCTCTTCCTCCAGAAACTTCAACCTGCACATCCCCAAATTATGGTTTACATACTGATTTACAACAAAATTTCATTGGCTTCACTAGAAACTTAGAACTAGTTATCTGACCGGAACTATTTCCCATGCAAAGGCACCGGAATCTCGAGCTGCAATACCACGCTCAAAGCTCTGAACGGCATAATCATCCTGCACAAGTCATCCAGATATAAGTAATGCAACTTTTATGCAAGAAAAATAACAAAATTCATGCAAGATGATTCTTGTGAGGGGGAATGAAAGAGAGTGATTAATTACAAATGGAGAATTTCATCATTATAAATTTGAGTTACTAGAAAATAGACCAAATGAGCAAGAAATGTTACATCAACATCTCAATAGGTAGGTTTGTAACCAACCTGCTCTTCTCTTATTGCTTTATGCTGTTCTGCACATAATTCAGCACAAACTCCCATTCCATAATCGTTATAAACATCCCACAATCCATCTTTCAACATACCATCAACAAGAGAATCATGTCCAAGTCAAGATCCCTTCCTGCAATTAAATAAAAATTTCAGCACAAATTGCAACATAGGAGGTTCTTCATTAATATGACTAACTAGGATATTGAAGCAATAAAGACAATAATAGCAGATCAGGAAGTCCAATATTCCAATATCATCCTAGTGTATTTAATAACGAAGTAGCTAAAAGGAATCAATATGAGAAGCAATACTTTGAAAACTATTTAAAAAGTATGGAGGTTGAGAATTTGATATGATTTCAAAGATGTTCAAATCAACAAGAATGAAAGTTTAGAATCTACAGAAATACATAGTACATTTGAAGGACAATGAAAATGGGAATTAGAGTCAACATTTGAAGGAGAACTCGAGCATAAAGGTTAATCACTAATCTGAGGCACAACGAATGGCCATAGACTAAACAGTGGACCCATACAAAGCAAGAGAAACAACACGTTTAACAAAATTATCAAGTTTAAATGTATGGAGCCATCTTCATAAAATCATTGACCAGAGATATGTGTTATAAAACGAATCAAAGCAATCGACCTCAACTCATGTTTATCCATCAGAGATATGTGTTATAGAGATGCAAGATATGAGTATGAATGTATACACTCTTCAACCCAAAAAAAAAAAACAAAAAAAAACAAAAAGAAAAAGAAAAAGAAATGGCTAAACGAATTGAAACTCACAAAATGGAGAACCAAACTTCAAAATCTGCAATCCAAGTGGTGGCCTTCAAATCATCGCCAGATCTGAAACCGAGCGAGAGAGAGAGAGTTTTCGAAATCGAGACAGAGAGCGTGTTTGAAATCGAGCGAGAGAGTAGACTGAGAACAAATCTGAAGGAGTAGACTGAGAACTTTAATCGCTCAGATTCAAATCTCCAAATCTTCAAATCTTTGACAATCAACAGCAAATCGCAAATCTGGAGCGAGAAATAGAGAGAAGTCGCAAATCGCAAAGCAATTTTGCTCAGAATGAATTTGAGTACTACAGCACTATCGCAAATCGCAAATAAATTTTGCTCAGAATGAATTCGAGCTCGATAGAGAGAGAGAGAAAGAGAGAGAGAGAGAGAGAAATCACAGCTTTAGGGCTTTAGGATGTGGGTAACGACGTTAGCCAATTAACACGCAGAGATGATGTTTAAAAGAAATCTAATACAGCGTTTTGAAAACGTTGTTTTAATTGAAAAATAGCAGCGTTTTTATAAACGTCGCAAATAAAACGTTGCTGTAGCCCCTTTTTCCTGTAGTGATGGAAGCGACTCAACCGGGAATGCCTATCTCCAAATCGATTTTCTGCCAATTTCACCCAGGGTTGTCTTAATAATGCAAGGATGGTTCCTTTGATGTACTGCTATGATGACAATCATCACCTCCCAATCCTTGAGGAGCATATGAAGTCAATGTTCCATGATAGTGTTTCTCTCTAAGGATTCAATGAAAGTACTAAAATATTGCTATTTTTCCTTAGCAGAGTATACCAGACTAATACTGTTATATAGTCCAAACAAAATGCAAAAATAAATACTATATGATGTAGTAGCAAAAACATGTAATAGAGAAATTAGGGTATCGATCTTGGGATCCATTGATTCAAGAATAAATTGTTCTATAAACTCGTTGATTCACAAAAAATGCTGGAAATAAAGGCTCAATAATGATTGATTCAAAACGAATATTCAAGATTAAAAGAATAGTATAAACTTAAAATTGTAAGGCTTACAATAATTATTTATAATGGAAAGCAGGCCAAACTATACTGGGAAACAACTGAAATTGGCAATTCCTTAACTAGCTAGACAAAAAATAAGGAAATATAATGAAAATTAACAAAAATGGAAACATTGAAACATAACACACACACACACACAAAAACTACTAATTTAGAGCATTTCCATCAAAATAGTCAAATTTTTAGTTAAATTTTAACTAAAGTCTATTTTTCTATTTTAGCTAGCCATCTTTTCAAATACATTCTCCAATAAACACTTTATTTTGTATTGCATTTGTTGAGTTCTTTTTCCTTGGCTACATATAGCTCGTGGTTTGATATTCAACTAAAGTAACTAGCCAATAATTGAGTTTGATGGAGTGTGTTTCTATAATTTTGTACTATAAAATAGCCAATAGAATTCTCTAATAAGGTTGATAATGATGTTCTTAGGTCACCACAATAAAGGCAAATTCAATGGAAATGAATTCTGACTTTTATACTAGAGAGTAACTAAAATTGCAGACTTTAGTCTTGGAAATTCTAAACCTTTGCGTTCTAGACTTTGCCATTCGAACTCTAGTTTCCACTGTCTTAGCAGTGTAATTTATTAAACTTAAAAGATAAACCTCGTTATCATATTGAAACAGTGATCTAGACATCACAGAAACCAAAATTAATTTTATACATGAATCTAAGTTATTCTAAAATACTAGATGAATCTATTTGTTCAATTTCATGGGAAAGTATATATAATCTGTTTTAAGATTGTTGCACAAATTGCGTGATTAAACAAAACAAATAAATTCATATTTGATAAATTAAATTATGGAGCATGAAACAGAAATACATAACACATAATATATTAAAAGGCGAGGAATCAAACCGAAGCCTGTGTGGTACCACAGTCTCCTTAAAACAGATTAGCCATCTCATCATGGGTGTTGGAGGTACGTCGACTTCTGTTTCCCAGGATATAATAGTTTAGACCGGCTAATGCAAAAGCAATTTCTGTTAGATTTGGTGAACCAACAATGACAGCACTCTCACACAGGAAGAATAAAAATTCTAGAGGAAAACTTTTAACACAAAGGGAGAGTAAATTTTCTGGTCTAAAAGAATGAAGGAGAGGGTCTCCTTTTATACACATAGAGGGAGAGAGGAAAAGGCTCCTGCAACAAATGCAGGTTTTAATTTTGCAGAACTTCCAAAACGTAAATTGCAAAATTGATGGCTTTAATCTATCATGAATACAAAGGAGTTACTAGGTTTTATACACATATGTATTGTGTATAATCCTACAGCCACCATTTCCAACACCTTTTTCATGAAGCCAACTTTATGAGTCAATTTCTCATTTAAATCTCAATGGTTTTTTTTGTCATTCTTTTTGTGGTGTAAAGATCCTGTTATAAAGAATCTAAACTCATTTAATCCCACCTCAACCAATAGTTGGGACCTACTTTAATTTCACATTAAAGTCACCATAAAACCATTTTTTTCCAACACTGTAAACATGTACAAAATAAGATTATATATATAATTATTCTTCATATATTTGGTTTTATAAAAAATAAGATTAAAAAAAAGGAGATAAATTATACTTTTGACTCTCAAACTTTTATCCAATTTTTACTTTAGTTTGCTGTTAAATTTCAACTTGCATTTTAACGTGGCCCTTCCATCATTCTATCATTTAAATTTGAACAAAAGTTGAAAAATAAAAAGTATAATTTGTTATACAATTTTATTTATTTATTTATTTATTTATTTATTTGTGGTTCTAATACCTCACAAATGTGCTCATGAAGCCCTCGTTTGAGCTCTTTCATTCAAAATTTTAATTGTTAGTAACAAAAAAAAAAAAAAAAACCACTTTGAAGTATAAATAGAAGTCGAAAAATTTAATTGCTATAATTAAAATAGGAGACTTACGTGTAATATGTGAACTTATTATTCAATAGGTCCAATGATAATTAGGGATATTTTTCGTCAAACACTATTTAAAAAAGTCACTAATTGTTAATTTTCATCAACAATTTAAAAATTATCACAAAAAATGTCACTAATTGTAATGCCCCAAATTTCTAGCCCAAATGATAATACAACAATCATGACTCTTTTAAGGAAAACCGAATATAAATCTCCGAACTTACATTACATGATACAATAGTTCTTCATGCAACAATACATTAATCCAACAACAAGTAAACAAACAAATAAATACCCCCAAGGGTTTACAAGTTTCCAAGGCTTGAGCTTGGTTACACAAAACGGTTATTCAAACCCACACACATACAGCCCTTGGATTACACACAGAGTCACAGCAAAATGAGAGTCTCGTACTCTCAACACACATTTCCTCGCCTTTAGTTAGGCGGTATCACCACATCTTTTTCTGTATAAAAATCCTGTAGGGTGAGCATAAAGCCCAGTAGGAAATCCTTAACAAAGTATATACATTTTATACAAGTCTCAAGAGATGAAATGCACATGCCATGCTATGCCCCTTTTGGAAGATAAATCATATTTTCATCTTTTGAAAACCATCATGCTCAATGATGTCATGCAATTTCAATTGTTCAAAACTTAACAATTTATTTTAAGGGCGGTAAATACGACTCTGGTAATTCCTAGGTCAATGTCTGCAAGTAGACTATACAAGTACTACCAAATTGTCATTTTTACCGGTATTAATCGAAAGGCTCGACACCTATCCGCGCGGGTTTTCGATCTTTCACCCCAGACTCTCAGGCCAACTTATTCAATATCATCTACACCACCTATCAAGACTTACCAATGTATTTACCCCAAAACCATTTCATAAAAACTTGTTTCTCAACATTCTTTTCTCAATGTAAGTTTTCAAATCAACTTTCAAAGTTTAATATAATCAAATGAATTGTTATGCCAACACAAGATGAATATAAATACTTTTATTCTAATTCATTATCCAAGAAATAACAATTCCCTCTTCTCAAGTATCCTCAACAATTAGTCATTTCAAGACTATTTCAACGTTTTGAACAATAATTTCCAAAATGATTAACAATTCTCGTATTCCCTGAAATTCATCATTTATATAAATATAAATAAGAAATTTTCCAAACATTCATTTATTTTGATATACAAAATAAATACAACAATAACATTCATGGATTTTCGGTCTCATTTTAAAAAATTCTCAAATTCTAGGTTTTCTCACAAAAACTATGCAACTCAAATCCTTTGAAAGAAAACTTTCTAAAATCATATTTTCTTCAATCAATGAAGATCAAAACCCATAAGATCAATTTAAAAGAACAAGAGACAAACCCACTTTCAAAATCACTCAACTTCTTGAATCAACAATCAATTTTCAAAGCTATTGAAAGATGATTTTGAAAATCATATAGATCTTGCAAAAATATATATATATATATAACTTTAAGAAAATCCCTACCTCAAGTTTTAAAGAAGAAATGAGATGAAACCCCCAAAATCAACGGTGTCGAAACTCGATCTTCACCGCACACAATGAAGCCCTCGAGATGATAACCAACTTTGGTGAAGAACTTATATCTAAATCCTAATGGATTTGGAGAAATTAAAGAGAGAAGATGACTTCTAGAGAGAGAAACTCCCGATCTGGAATTCTGGAGAGTTTTAGAGAGAGAGAGGACTGAAAAAGTGATATGAAATATCAGATTCACGAGCTGATATAACATGGTCCGCTCGAGCGTCAAATACACTAACCCAGTACTTTTGCAGACAAGTCAAACTTCTGAAACCAAACATTCTCCGCTTGAGCGCATAAACGGCCGCTCGAGCGGACAAGCAACTTTGAATGCATTTTGCATTTCTGCTTCGGGGGCGCTGCCCCTAGACCCCGCCAGGGCGCTGTCCTCGGACCTGCCAAGGGGCACTGCCCCCTCGACCCCTGCGAGCTGACCGAGCAGCTTGATCCCCGACCGGCCCAGTCGAAGTGGCAAAACATGAAAGAAGAATCGAAACCGGGATCACTACAACCTTCCCCCCTTAAAGAATTTCATTCCTGAAATTTCAAATCAAACTACTCAAACAAAGGGGTTTCTAGCGATCAAAGCCACGCTATTTCATTTTCAAATCACAATACTAACTCTCAACCAAATTCCACCATTTCCACCATAGTTGTCTCATTAATAACAACCTCCCAAATATGCATAAACATGAAATTTCCTAAAAAGTAATGGCAACTCTCAACAACCTTATGCTTAAAACAACAACGCACATATCAACATATGGTTAACAACTTTAAATACGTTTCCCTCAACACTAGGGAATATTACAAAGAAAAGCAACTTAAGCATTTTCAAACAAATCCGGATATTTGGAGCGAACTTCCGCCTCCCGTTTTCACGTCACTTCTTCAACCCCATGGTGTCTCTACAACAACTTTACCAACAGTATAGTTTTTCCCCATAACACTTGCTTCCGGGTATCTAATATTTGAACCGGTCGTTCTTCGTAAGAGGCATCCTCATCTACCTCGAAGTCAACCCAATCAAGAACATGAGAAGGGTCGGGTTCATACTTCCTAAGCATAGATACATGAAATACGTTGTGAACTCCCGAAAGTTGTGGCGGTAAACCTAACCGGTATGCCACTTCCCCAATTCGCTCTAAGATCTCAAAAGGCCCAATGAATCTTGGAGATAATTTACCACTCTTACCAAATCTCATCAAACCCTGCCTTGGTGAGATTTTTAGAAACACATGGTCACCAACTTCAAAAGATAAAGGCCATCATTTCTTATCAGCATAACTCTTTTGTCAGCTTTGGGTCGTAGCTAACCTCTTTCGAATGAGAACAACTTTCTTGGTTGTCTCTCTAACAATTTCCGGACCTAGTAACGGTGCATCACCCACTTCGGCCTAACAAACCGGTGATCTACAAGGTCAGCCATACAAGGCCTTAAATGGTGCCATCCCAATACTAGCTTGGTAACTATTGTTGTAAATAAACTCAATCAATGGTAAGTGCCTTTCCCAAGGCCCCTTAAAATCAAGGACACAAGCTCTAAACATGTCCTCCAAAATCTGAATGGTATGTTCCGACTGCCCATTAGTTTGAGGATGATAAGCAGTGTTAAGAGTCAACTTAGTTTCCAATGCCTCTTGAAGGCTTTGCCATAACCGGGGCAGTAAAAGGAGAATCCCTATCCGACACAATAGTCACAGGGACTCCATGAAGTCGAACTATCTCTCTAATGTACAACTCTGCCAAGCATTCAACTGAGCCGCTGGTGCACATCGGAATGAAATGTGTAGACTTAGTCAACCTATCAACAATCACCCAAACGACATCATTGCCTCGTTGTGTTCTAAGAAGCCCAACTACAAAATCCATGGTAACACGCTCCCATTTCCACTCGGCTATTGGTAAGGGTTGTAACAAACCCGCTGGTCTTTGGTGTTCGGCCTTCACTTGTTGACAAGTAAGGCACTTTGATACAAATAAAACGACATATCATTTTATACCCCTCCACCAAAACTGACGACTAAGATCATGATACATTTTAGTGCCTCTCGGGTGTACCACAAGGCGTGAGTGATGGAACTCCCGAAGTACTTCCTCTTTACAAGATTCTGGTACAAACAAACGGTCTAGGTAACGTACACTCAGATCCGAGTGAACGTTCAAACTTTCTCTTCCTTCCCATTGGAAATCTTAACACGAATTGATTCCACATCACGGTCTCCTCGTTGTGCCTCTATGACCTTACTAACCAAGGTAGGTTGAGCATTCAAAGTAAACAAGGTAGCACTCTCTCCAGACTCACCCAAGTGCAAATCAAACTTGCCAATAACATTTAGCATATCCCATTCCCGAATGGCCACACTTGCCAAACTACGCACAGATTTTCGACTCAAAGCATCGGCCACCACACTGGCTTTCCCCGGATGATAATGTAACTCAAAGTCATAATCCTCCATAAATTCCATCCACCTCTGTTGTCATAAATTCAAGTCTTTTTGAGAAAACAAATACTTTAGACTCTTATGATCGGAGAAAACCTCAAACTTCTCACCATACAAGTAATGCCTCCAAATTTTCAAGGCAAAAATCACTGCCGCTAATTCTAAATCATGGGTGGGGTAATTCTTCTCGTGAGTTTTCAATTGTCGTGATCCGTAGGCCACAAATTTTCCCTCTTGCATCAAGACACAACCAAGTCCATCCCCGAACGCATCACAATTGATAGTGCAATTCAAACTCCTTTCCGGAATTATCAAAACCGGTGCGATAGTCAATCTAGTCTTAAGCTCTTGGAATGACTTTTCACAAGCCTCACTCCACACAAATTTGATACCCTTTCTAGTCAACCTAGTCAAAGGTGCAGCTAGTCTAGAGAAGTCCCTTACAAAACGTCGATAATACCCCGCTAATCCTAAGAAACTCCGGATTTCAAAAACATTCTTGGGTTGCTCCCAATCCTGTACGGCATCTATCTTTGAGAAGTCCACAGTTACTCTCTTTCTAGACACTATATGCCCCAAAAACTTCACCTCAATTAACCAAAACTCGTATTTCTCAAATTTGGCATACAATTGGTGCTCACTAAGTAAACCCAACACTACCTGTAAGTGAGTCTCGTGTTCCTCCTTGGAGGTTGAATAAATCAATATGTCGTCCACAAAGACAACCACAAAACGGTCCAAGTATTCCCGAAAAATTCTGTTCATCAAATCCATAAAGGAAGTAGGTGCATTGGTTAACCCAAAAGGCATTACAAGGAATTCATAGTGGCCATAACGCGTACGAAAGGCCGTTTTCTGAATGTCCTCCTCCCGGACTCTCAACTGATGGTACCCCGACCTCAAATCTATTTTTGAGAAGCAACGAGACCCTCTAAGTTAGTCAAACAAATCATCTATTCTGGGTAGAGGATACTTGTTCTTAACTGTAACTTTATTCAACTTGCGGTAATCAATACACAACCGCAACGATCCACGCTTCTTTTTTGCAAAGAGAGCCGGTGCTTCCCAAGGTGATGTACTAGGACGAATGAAGCCCTTATTTAAAAGCTCTTGGAGTTGAATCTTCAACTCATGTAATTTGGCGGGTGCAAATCTATATGATGACATGGAAATTGGCGTCGCGCCAAGAACTAATTTAATGGAGAACTCAATCTCCCGGTGAGGTGGTAAACTAGTAAGATCTTCTAGAAAGACATCCGGGTATTCACAAACTACCCTTAGTAACTTAACACGAGCCCTGTCACTCTCATTATCCAAGAGAGTTGCAAGAAGGCCACTAAGTTTGCTCCTACTACGAGGGTCAACAACTGGCGACAAGGCTCTATCAACTCGGTTCCCTAGAAAATAGAAACGATCACCACCTGAAGTGCACACCGTAACTCTCTGACGGTAACAATCAATCACAGCTTGATAAGAACACAACCAGTCTATGCCTAAAATGATATCAAAGTTCGACATATCTAGCAACACAAAAGCAAACGGAAGTCGACGCCCAACAACTTCTATTTCACAATCACGACAACCCTGGTCTAAATCAACTGCACCCCTAACAGGTGACTCTACTCTGAGTGGAGGCACTAACCATACTACCTTTAATCCCAATGCAGAAACAAATGCAGTAGATATAAATGAATGAGATGCACCCGTGTCTATCAATACATTAGCCAAAGAATTGCACACAACAAAATACCTCTCACAACTGAGGATTCTGGCAACTGCTCTGGCACGGTAATAGCATACACACGCCCCTATGGCCCCTGATTAACTTGCTCCCCTCTTGGAGCATAAGCCAGTTGTGCTGACTGAGCCGAAGCGGCTCCCTGATTAACTCACGAAGCTTGGACTGATTGAGCCTGCTGGTGGCTCTGAGTCTGCATCGACCTTGATGCGCCAGATGCACCTCCCAACTGTGGGCAAGTTCTCTTCATATGCCCCGGCTGACCGCACTGATAACAATTAAACCCTTGACCTTTATTCTAAGACTAAGACTGACTTTGAGATCGGTTAGGTGGTGGTATCATTAACTGCCCTCCTCCCTTCTGTGGGCATGAGAAGGATTTGTGACTCGGTTGGCCACACTTGAAACACGAGAAGCTACTCAATGCACTTTTTCCCGAACCTGCACTAGGCAAAGGAAAAGTGGATCTAGACTACTATGGTTGGGACTAGGATAGATAGGTGTTCCTACTCTTTTTGTTCTGCCTATAGTCTCCTTGAGACTCTTGGCCCCTAGACCTTGAACTCCGAAGCCTCTCCTCTTCGGCTTTTATGGAAATTTCTACATGTGTCGTTGTTTCCACAATACAGTCATATTCCCGAAATCATATTTCCGACAAGCTTGAACATAATTTTTGTTTTCAATTTCTTTTCGAATTCAATGCAACGGCGCTCTTCCGTTGCCACCAACTCTTGTGCAAATCTAGACAAACTAGAGAAGACCGCCTCAAACTCGGCCACGGGCATTTCAAGTTGTTTGAGGTCTTTAAACTCTTGCCTCAATCGCTCCCTAGCAGTGGGAGGTATATACTTATCTTGGAAAGCAACCGCAAAGGCTTCCCATGTCGTCTCCACTCTACCCTTGACATATTTCCACCATTGACCCGCGTCTCCCTTAAGGTAGTAACTTCCTTGAGTCACTCTTAGTTCACTATCTTCGATGTGAAGCATCTCAAATGTCTTCACAATTTGTTCGAGCCACTCATCCGCTTTCTTGTGCTTGGGGCCACCATGGAACTCATCCGGTTTGGCCTGCAAGAACTCTCTAGTAAGGAAACTCGCCCTTGACTCCGCGGTGTTCTCTTGGGCTTGATTCTCCACCCTCAATAAGTTCATAGACTCTCTTAAATCCCCTACCATTTCTCGAGGTAGGGCCCCCATTGCGGTTTGACCGGCTTGTCCCACCTGCTCGGCCATATTAGCTTGGCTGAACCCTTCTTCTTGTATCGGAACCCTATGGACTGGTACCTCATGCACACCTTGATGAGCCCTACTACGCCTCCTGCCTCTACCACCACGGACTTGACCCCTTCCTGACATCCTAATAAAGGACACAAGAGAAATAATTTAGCACATTAACTCATATGTGCTCGTAACTTGACTCACACGTTCGACTACAACAATTCTATATATTTCTCTACCGTATACATAATTCAATTTCACTCCACATAAGCACTTAGTCATGTAAACACATACGGACTATTTTTTTACAATGAAATCTGTCCCACGAAAAACCAAGAATTCTTAGTAGAACGAGTATTGATCAAGTACCCCTCTAACGAGACCTCAAGGAATTTAACAAGTGCAAATAACATCCCAAAAGTCCAATCCCATACCCATTTAGTTACATAAGCATGTTATCACATAGTCATAAAATGCATAACACTTTCGAAACATGCTAAATGAACCCATTGTGGTTAAATAACCACTTTCCACGAGCTCCAAGTATTCAAACCCGTTAGCTCTGATACCAAGTTGTAACGCCCCAAATTTCTAGCCCAAATGATAATACAACAATCATGGCTCTTTTAAGGAAAACTGAATATAAATCTCTAAATTTACATTACATGATACAATAGTTCTTCATGCAACAATACATTAATCCAACAACAAGTAAATAAACAAATAAATACCCCTAAGGGTTTACAAGTTTCCAAGGCTTGAGCATGGTTATACAAAACGGTTATTCAAATCCACACACATACAGCCCTTGGCTTACACACAGCGTCATAGTAAAATGAGAGTCTCGTACTCTCAACACACATTCCTCGCCTTTAGTTAGGCGGCATCACAATATCTTTTCCTGCACAAAAATCCCATAGGGTGAGCATAAAGCCCAGTATGAAATCCTTAACAAAGTATATACATTTTATACAAGTCTTAAGAGATGAAATACACATGCCGTGCTATGCCCCTTTTGGAAGATAAATCATATTTTCATCTTTTGAAAACCATCATGCTCAATGATGTCATGCAATTTCAATTGTTCAAAACTTAACAATTTATTTCAAGGGCGGTAAATACGACTCTGGTAATTTCTAGGTCGGTGTCTGCAAGTAGACTATATAAGTACTACCAAATTGTCATTTTTACAAGTATTAACCAAAAGGCTCGACACCTATCCGCGCGGGTTTTCGGTCTTTCACCCTGGACTCTCAGGCCAATTTATTCAATATCATCTACACCACCTATCAAGACTTACCAACATATTTACCCCAAAACCATTTCATATAAACTTGTTTCTCACATTCTTTTCTCAATGCAAGTTTTCAAATCAACTTTCAAAGTTTAATGTAATCAAATGAATTATTATATCAATAACACAAGATAAATATAAATACTTTTATTCTAATTCATCATCCAAGGAATAACACAATTCTCTCTTCTCAAGTATCCTCAACAATTACTCATTTCAAGACTATTTCAACGTTTTAAACAATAATTTCCAAAATGAACAACAATTCTCGTATTCCCTGAAATTCATCATTTATATAAATATAAACAAGAAATTTTTCAAACATCTATTTATTTTGACACACAAAATAAATACAACAATAACATTCATGGATTTTCAGTCTCTTTTTAAAAAAATTCTCAAATTCTAGGTTTTCTCACCAAAACTATACAACTCAAGTCCTTTGAAAGAAAACTTTCTAAAATCATATTTTCTTCAATCAACGAAGATCAAAACTCATAAGATCATTTTAAAAGAACAAGAGACAAACCCACTTTCAAAATTACTCAACTTCTTGAATCAACAATCAATTTTTGAAGCTATCGAAAGATGATTTCGAAAATCATATAGATCTTGCAAAAATATATATAAAACTCTAAGAAAATCCCTACCTTAAGTTTTGAAGAAGAAATGAGATGAAACCCTTAAAATCAACGGTGTCGAAACTTGATCTTCACCGCATACAATGAAACCCTCAAGATGATAACCAACTTTGGTGAAGAACTTAGGTCTAAATCCCTATGGATTTGGAAAAATTAAAGAGAGAAGATGACTTCTAAAGAGAAAAGCTCCCGATTTGGAATTCTGGAGAGCTTTAGAGAGAGAGAGAGAGGACTGAAAAAGTGATATGAAATATTAGATTCACGAGCTAACATAACATGGTCCGCTCAAGCGTGGAAAGCCCCACTCGAACGTCAAATACACAAACCCTGTCATGACCCGAACCCGCCCCCAAGAGTTAAGGACATTACCGGCCAGTAATCATGAGATTACCTACGGCCTCAAACCAAACCAAACGTATTTTAATAGAGTTAATAGGGGCCAAACGGAAGCAATTTAAAACTTTGTCCATAGAGCTGTGCTTACATGACACATCATAACAAACCATACATATGTACATTAATAACTCACATCAAAATATGAACTACACAAAGCTCTGTACATATAGGATCATATAGGTCTAAGCCAGGCGAACAAAACTATAAACAACATATTCAAAGACTTCGCCCATATGACAAAATAAAACAGAATGACAAAAAGGCGAAGACGGGTCTCGTGCGTGAGACGCAAGGTCTGACACTTCAAAACCTTTGTTGTTCCTCACAGACTTCATTGGGGCTGGGTTTGGACTTCTCTTGGCTCACCTACAAATACATGAATGAGCGTGAGCGATAGCCCATTGAATAATATCAAATAAAGAAGTTATACAAACGATATGTAGAACAACATGCTTCAAACGGCCTTGGGCCCAATTCATATTTCTATTTAACATATATATACGCAATTTAAGTCAAGTGACTGTGGTTCCGAACATACTGGCCTTTGTCGCATTTATCTTCCATTCATCAAACCGGCCTTTGGCCCATTCAGACCTTCGTGTCAAACTAGCCTCTGGCCCATTCATTCATGTCAAACGGGCCTCTAGCCTATTCATTCATGTCAAACTGGCCTCTAGCCCATTCATACTTTCATGTCAAACTGTTATTCGTGTCAAACTGCTATTCGTGTCAAACTGTTATTCGTGTCAAACTATCATTCGTGTCAAACTGTTATTCGTGTCAAACTGCTAGTCCTGTCAAACTGCTATTCGTGTCAAACTGCGATTCATGTCAAACTATCATTCGTGTCAAACTGTTATTCGTGTCAAACTGGCCTTTGGCCCATTTATTTATTCATGTCGAAACGGCCTCTGGCCCATTCATTCATGTCAAAACGGCCTCTGGCCCATTCATTTGGTATAGCAAACATTGTCTACTAATCGAATCAACGAATCTTATAAAACTTACATGGATATAAGCAATTGGACAATAATATATTTCAGATATCTTTGTTAAGATATTACTCACAGTGATCAGCTGATTGATTTGCCCTGGAGGTCGACCCTACACATCACATAACACATATGGGTCACAACCGATTCAATCCGTTCTTAATTCACATATTCCTCTTTAGGCTTAATTCTTATTCTTCTAACTCATTTACAATGCTCAATGTATACCTAAGAGTACTTAGAAGTGAAAGGGAACGGAAAACGGAACACAGAATGCATTTTCAAAATTTCAGAAAACAGGGTCCCCGCTCGAGCGTGGAATTCCCCGCTCGAGCGGACCCATGAGGTCTGCAAAAGTACTGGATACATCGAATTCACGCTCGAGCGTTAAATCTGGCGCTCGAGCTGAAGATCTATCTACATAGCTCCCCGCTCGTGCGTGAACTTCCCCGCTCGAGCGGACATCAAATTTTCTAGGTTTTCCAGAACATGTTCTTGAGCTCCAATTCGACATTCAATGATTCTAGATACATCCTTTTGGCTCAAACTTCATATAAGCAAGTACTAACATGGTACAAACACCAAATTACAACACAATGAAGCTCAATTCCTTGAATTACTTACATGCATGCCTCAAATTGACTCAAACTCATCACCAACCCATTAAATTCAAACATTCAAACTCACACTTCCATGATTTGCACATGCATGTGGGAGATACACATTATTCTCAACTTAATTGGTGAAGAGATGATCAAATACATGGACTTAAACCAAAAATTCAACATGGATCACATACCTTATGCTCAAACATGGAAATTCAAAGCAATTTCTTGCATGCATGTATATATTGGCTTCCAATTCAACAAAGCCAACCCAATTTCATTTCAATTCTTACTCTTGATCATTAATCAACTTTGAATACACAAAATTACACATTAAACTCATGAATTCAAAATCAATTGCTTACCTAGAAGCCCAATCTTCCCAATCTATGGTTAATTCTTGAGTTTAACTTCAAGACTTCCAAGCTTCAAGACCAAAACATAGATTTTCTCCCCTCTCTCTCTCTCTCTAGTTTCGGGTCTCTCCCCCTCTAGAGAGCTAAATCAGCCAAAAGATTAAACAAAGAGAGGAATTGAGTGTGTATTGCCCTTTTTATAAAAGCCCCACTAAATCAATTTATCAATATTAAATAATTGAGTACTACTCCATTAATTTAATCCATTTAATTTGATCCGAATCAATTTTCAATTAAACTTCACCGTAGGCTCTAAAAATTATGCCAACCACAATGGCGTAATCAATTTCAGTTTCTATGGCCGATAGGGCCTTCAATTTAATTTTCAAAGTAGATAATCAAACAGATATTCCTACGGTGAACAGATAGAAATTCAAAACCACATATTTTCACATAATGGCACTCAAAATCATATCAAACACATAATCACATTCATAATAAGGACCAATTAGCTAAATACGGAACAGGATTATCACAGTCTTCCCCCCTTTAGGAAGTTTGGTCCTCCAAACTTATTTTATCTCTAGTTGAAAGCAACTCGGGAGACTTTCTTATTCAACGGTTCCAATCCTTTTGATAGTTATCTGCTTAGTCTCAAAATCAAGCAACATTCTGTTCTTAATCAGTCAGAGACTTACCTTTCCCGCCATACAAGGCTTGTATGGTGCCATACCGAAACTAGAGTGTGAGCCGTTGTTGTAAGCAAAGTCTACCAACGATGGATAGATTTTTCCAACTTCCCTGAAAAATCTAAAGCATGTATTTAGGGCATTCCTCCCAAAATCTAAAAGTTCTTTCTGATTATACATCAATTAGCGGATAAAAGGTAGTGCTGACTCACAATCCGGTTCCCATCGCCTCTTGAAGGCTTGTCAGAATTCAAACACATTTTAGGATCCCTGTCCAAAACAATAGATACTAGGATCCCATGCAAACGAGCAATCTTATCGATGTAAACAGTTGCTAGTCTATAAGCATCATACGAAAATTTCACAGGGAGGAAATGAGCAAACTTAGTAATCCTATATACAATAACCCAAACGGGACTTATACCCTGGGTGTCCAAGGCAGCCCTACAATGAAATTCGTAGTCACATATTTCTATTTCCATTCCGAAATGGAGAGAAGTCGAAGTAGTCCCGTCTATATCTGATGTTCAACTTCGACTTGTTGACACCGAAAACATTTGGACACAAATTCAACGATTTCCTGTCACAGAAGTTCAATTCATTTTCCAATAATCCCACAATTTACAATCTAATTCGGTATTTAGTTCGGTGACTCATCACAGTTTTCCAAGGTCAATCAAAAGTCTTTAGGAATATAAAGTGGATCCAGATACTGATTCCTGAATCAACAAAGGTGGCATCGAAGCAATTACCCATACAATACACACAGTCCGCCTATCCCCATAATACTGATTGTAAAGTACAATAACATCGAAGCAGTCAATTTCTAACACAATACACGTGTTCTCAATTCATTCAACGGTTTACGATTTACAATTCGGTTCAATATTCAATCCTCTGTTCCATCGAGTCTTTCCACATTATCAGATAGTCGTCAAAAGCATAAGGCAATTCATATATAAACCCCCATGATGTCAGACAATATCAAAGGAGTCAATCACACGTTAAGCACAATTTGCACATCCCCGGAGTCCCAATTACAGAATATAACGGCACTGAGTAGTTATTTACAAGACGTACCCAATTCACATACTTACGGACAATCAAGGTTTTTCAAAGCTTCTTGGATGTCAATAACATCTACATAACACCAAAGGATGACATTCCGAACAAAACAAGGGAATAATTGTCTCGGGATCAAAGCACACCCGTTCATGACCGTCGGTGGCCGACCTGAGATCGATTAGACAAACCCACCCGTACAAAACCGTCGGTGGCAAAAGAGATATCTCAACAAAGGTGCTACATAGGCTTAACGTCCCCTAGCATAAAAGGACGCCTCAAGAATGTCATCAAAACAAACACAA
The DNA here is from genome assembly GCA_036172215.1 of Camellia granthamiana. Taxonomy (NCBI): domain Eukaryota; kingdom Viridiplantae; phylum Streptophyta; class Magnoliopsida; order Ericales; family Theaceae; genus Camellia; species Camellia granthamiana. The sequence continues at coordinate 128,243,385 of CM069909.1, read as the reverse complement.
TACCACTCACCATAACCTGATTTCCCAAAATCCGATAACACTGAAGCAGACATATGAGACATATTCTGATTAGTTGAGGATAAACATTCAGTACTGTTTACAATCAAATCAATATGTTGTCACCAGCTTCCTTAGCGTCAAATACGTAAGAACATGACAATGCACAAGCATTGTTCCTTAAGACACCCAATCACTGGACTTGCACAATTGGGTTCATTTTTAACATATATGCCCTCGATAGTTGAAGGTTGGTTCTCAATGGTGTTCATGGTTAGATCAATCTGTTGATAGCCCGCAAAAGGTCTTTCAAATAAGTCAAGTATTCTGAACGGATTCAAGTTTTGGGTCTATCAGTTTTCCTGCCCAGAGTAATTTGGCTATTTATTTATAAGTAATTCTTAATCCCTTTTTTCAAAATCAAATTAGATAGAGGGTCGTATCGAGCAATCCAAGCAAGGGTCTTGTCAAATCATATCCAACGAGGGTTCTATCAGGCCAAATCAAGCATAAATTCTATCAAATCAAATCAGATAAAAGTTTTCTCAAATAGGGTACATTTGGTTTTGTAAGGCATACTTTGTTTGCTTAGGTACATAGTTGATAGTTTCACAACTGTTCTAAGTTCATCAGTTCTCAAAGTCAAATCGGAGTCATTCATCATGACTGTTTATACCAAAATATCTCAGGTCATGTACAATATGGCATTGTTCACATAAGTTCAGGTATAGTTGCGGATGCATGCAGTTGTTCATATCAAGAGGTATGTATCATAATCAATACAGCAGTTCCCAAATAAGTCTTATATGCAAGCACATGGTGCACAGTAACACATTAAACAAAGTTCCTCGGTTGCACATAAGATAGGGTCTGTTACGCAAAAGTTCCAAATTAGTCACGAATCATAGGTTTACGAGTTAAGCCCAATATAGTCACATAGTTCAGTCAATTTTCTACCAATCCAAGTACATGATCTCGCAATTTATAGAGTTCGTTATTTGGGGTGCTCAACCCAGTCACACAATCACAAAGTCATAATTCCAGTGGTTTAGTCATTGAAGACAGTAATATAACAAATCACCCTGAGCATAGGTTTAGATGTACATGGGCATGTGCAGAGTTAATCGATATCCCAATACATATTTCACAAATTTCCCAAATGGAGCATATACATTCAATGAATACGGTCTCGACCTTGTGGGTCTAACCAGTCTGGATACACATGCAGCAGATATGAAAGAAAATGCCGATCCGAATCAAATAATATCTCAAGCGAAGATGTACACATGTACTAATTCTGAATCAATCAATACATAAGCATTCGTTTATAAACAATGTAGATACCTGGGATAACGTTTGCAGTATTTTGAGCGCTTTCTGGGATGAGTGTGATTACTCTATCCTGATTAGCAATTCCTACAATTGGTACGAATCTAGCTGAGACAGAAGATTTATTCACGTTCCGTTCAGTTCGGGAACAGTTCCTTACTATATGGTCCATTTTACCACACCTATAACAAGCCCCAGAAATTCGATAGCAAACTCCTCAGTGTTTCTTACACTGGTGGTGGCAAAGGTTCTTACTGTAGTGGCAACTGACGTTGTTGTCTTAAAATCTCTGCCATTTCTTGTACTATTCTTTACAGTCTATCAAGTCGGGCTATGGAAGAGTCTGCCAACTCGTATGCCCTTACTCTATCCATGTTCTACACAAATTCTTATTAAGCCTTGCCAAATACCGGGATGCCCAATACAAAAATAAACAGATACACATGCGTACATTCGCACATAGGCACATTATTATATTCCCATTTTATGTATCGTCAAGGCACAATTAATCACATACGTAACAGATGATTGCATACTTATCAGATATCACATGCTGAACATTTACTAAGTAGTTATATACTCAAATCATGTTCATATTTCACATAGACATCCGTTTGCAGAATCGAATGCACATAAGCAACTTTTCATGACTCATATGTTCATGTATGTGCATTATAACAAAACAAACTTGTTATACACATTAGTGTAACAATTCATATCTCATATAATCACATGTTCTCACCATTTGATTAAACTTGCATTATACTTTATACCAAAGATTCACAGGTATGCATATACTAAAGAGCGTACGTATTCAAATAATTTGCAATGCAAGCGAATTACAAACTTATAATACATAATCGTTCACATTAAACATTTAAGCGTATTCTTGATGCTTCAGATTCATACTTATCACATGAATGCATCCTAGATCTTCTCTAGACGCTTATTGCTCTTTTGGACAAGTGTGTGAGTTATTAACTCGTGCTTTGATACCACTCTATCATGACCCGAACCCGCTCCCAAGGGTTAAGGACATAACCAGCCAGTAATCATGAGATTACCTACAGCCTCAAACCAAACCAAACATATTTTAACAGAGTTAATGGGGGCCAAACGGAAGCAATTTAAAACTTTGTCCATAGAGCTGTGCTTACATGGCACATCATAACAAACCATACATATGCACATTAATAACTCACATCAAAATATGTACTACACAAAGCTCTGTACATACAGGATCATATAGGTCTAAGTTAGCCAAACAAAACTATATACAACATATTCAAAGACTTCGCCCATATGACAAAATAAAACAGAATGACAAAAAGGCGAAGATGGGTCTCGTGCGTGAGACGCAAGGGCTGACTCTTCAAAACCTTTGTTGTTCCTCACAGACTTCACTGGGGCTGGGTTTGGACTTCTCTTGGCTCACCTACAAACACATGAATGAGCGTGAGCGATAGCCCAGTGAATAATATCAAATAAAGAAGTTATACAAATGATATGTAGAACAACATGCTTCAAACAGCCTTGGGCCCAATTCATATTTCTATTTAACATATATATACGCAATTTAAGTCAAGTGACTGTGGTTCCGAACATACTGGCCTTTGTCCCATTTATCTTCCATTCGTCAAATCGGCCTTTGGCCTATTCAGACCTTCGTATCAAACTGGTCTCTGGCCCATTCATTCATGTCAAATGGGCCTCTAGCCCATTCATTCATGTCAAACTGGCCTCTGGCCTATTCATTCATGTCAAATTGGCCTCTGGCCCATTCATACTTTCATGTCAAACTGTTATTCGTGTCAAATTGCTATTCGTGACAAACTGTTATTCGTGTCAAACTATCATTCGTGTCAAACTGTTATTCGTGTCAAACTGGCCTTTGGCCCATTCATTTATTCATGTCGAAACGGCCTCTGGCCTATTCATTCATATCAAAACGGCCTCTGGCCCATTCATTTGGTATAGCAAACATTGTCCACTAATCGAATCAACGAATCTTATAAAACTTACATGGACGTAAGCAATTGGACAATAACATATTTCAGATATCTTTGTTAAGATATTACTCACAGTGATCGGCTGATTGATTTGCCCTGGAGCTCGACCCTACACATCACATAACACATATGGGTCACAACCGATTTAATCCGTTCTTAATTCACATATTCCTCTTTAGGCTTAATTCTTATTCTTCTAACTCATTTACAATGCTCAATGTATGCCTAAGAGTACTTAGAAGTGAAAGGGAACGGAAAACGGAACACAGAATGTATTTTCAAAATTTCAAAAAACAAGGTCCCCGCTCGAGCGGACCCATGAGGTCTGAAAAAGTACTGCATGCATCGAATTCACGCTCGAGTGTTAAGTCTGGCGCTTGAGCTGAAGGTCTGTCTACATAGCTCCCCGCTCGAGCAGACATCCAAGTCTGCAAAAATATTGGGAGCACGAAATTCACGCTCGAGCGGCGGTTTCCCCGCTCGAGCGGATATCAAATTTTTTGGGTTTTCCAGAACATGTTCTTGAGCTCCAATTCGACATTCATTGGTTCTAGATACATGCTTTTGGCTCAAACTTCATATAAGCAAGTACTAACATGGCACAAACACCAAATTACAACACAATGAAGCTCAATTCCTTGAATTACTTACATGCATGCCTCAAATTGACTCAAACTCATCACCAACCCATTAAATTCAAACATTCAAACTCACACTTCCATGATTTGCACATGCATGTGGGAGATACACATTATTCTCAACTTAATTGGTGAAGAGATGATCAAATACATGGACTTAAACCAAAAATTCAACATGGATCACATACCTTATGCTCAAACATGGAAATTCAAAGCAATTTCTTGCATGCATATACATATTGGCTTCCAATTTAACAAAGCCAACCCAATTTCATTTCAATTCTTACTCTTGATCATTAATCAACTTTGAATACACAAAATTACACATTAAACTCATGAATTCAAAATCAATTGCTTACCTAGAAGCCCATTCTTCCCAATCTATGGTTAATTCTTGAGTTTAACTTCAAGACTTCCAAGCTTCAAGACCAAAACATAGATTTTCTCTCCCCCTCTAGAGAGCTAAATCAGCCAAAAGATGAAACAAAGAGAGGAATTGAGTGTGTATTGCCCTTTTTATAAAAGCCCCAGTAAATCAATTTGTCAATATTAAATAATTGAGTACTACTCCATTAATTTAATCCATTTAATTTGATCTGAATCAATTTTTAATTAAACTTTACCGCAGGCTCTAAAAATTATGCCAACTACAATGGCGTAATCAATTTCAGTTTCTATGGCCGATAGGGCCTTCAATTTAATTTCCAAAGCAGATAATCAAACAGATATTCCTACGGTGAACAGATAGAAATTCAAAACCACATATTTTCACATAATGGCACTCAAAATCATATCAAACACATAATCACATTCATAATAAGGACCAATTAGCTAAATACGGAACATAGTTATCACAAACCCAGTACTTTTGCAGACAAATCAAACTTCTGAAACCCAACATTCTCCGCTCGAGCGCATAAACGGCCGCTCGAGCAAACAAGCAACTTCAAATGCATTTTGCATTTTTGTTTCAGGGGCACTTCCCCTCGACCCCCGCCAGGGCGTTGCCCCCTGGACCTCCGCGAGCTGACCGGGCAGCTCGATCCCCAACTGGCCCAGTCGAAGTGGCAAAACATGAAAGAAGGATCGAAACCGGGATCGCTACACTAATTATAAGTTTTATCGACAGTTTAAAAAAATCGTTCCAAAAAAAATCATTGATTTTCAATTTTCAACAACAGTTTGAAAAATTCGTCATAGAAAAATATCAGTAGATGTAAGTTTTAGGGCTGAGCAAGGAATCCGTAAAATCCGTAATCCGATCCAGTCCAGTCCAATCCGATAGGTTTGGATTGGTTTTTTGAATCCATGGTTCGGTTCCGGATTGAAAATTTAAAAATCCGTAGTATACGGATTAGTTCCGGATTGAACCCCACGGTTCCAGATTGGAACCGATCCGGACCGTATACAAATAGTTTATATTTTTATTATATATCCTCTCCCATAGTATCTTCTCTTACTCTATATAAAACCTAAACTCAAACCTAATCCCATATAACATCTTCTTTTATTACTTTTGTTTGTTAGTTTTAGTTTTAATTTGTAATGGTCTAATACTTATAGTGAAACTAGTTTTCCTATGATTGTTTAAATTCTAAAACATTATGTCGCTATTATAAAAAAACATGTTGTTATTGTGGAACTAATATAGCGCTATGTTTATGTTTTTATGAAATTAATGTGTTATATATATATATATATTATTTAATTATGTGAATCCGTGGTCCTAACCGATCCAATCCGTGTTTAAATGGATTGGTTCGGATTGGTTTCATGATTTTAAACGGATTGGATTGGTTTCGATTTTTCAGGAACCGTAGATAATGGATTGGTCCGGGTTTTACCCCAATCCGTCCATGCTCACCCCTAGTAAGTTTTAGTGACAATTTATAAAAAACGACGACCAAAAAAAAAAAAAAAAAAATCATTCATCATGTTTGGTTCCATTTTTTTGAATTATTTTTTCCAAAAATTGATTTGAAAACTGCTATTTTGAAAAACGATCTTTGTTTGGTTTTAAAAAAATATATATTATTGCAAATTCAAGTTTTTCTCCAATTTAAGGAAAGAAATAATTTAAAAAAAAATTGTCACATCAAAACATACTTCCACGTTATATATATGTACATGCAATATATTTATGAAAACATAATTTGATATGTATCCATTTATGAGTAAATATTTTACCATTAAATGTGTGATTTTATCATAAAATTTTCACTCATGAATTTGCATTTTCAATTTGTTTCATAAATTGTTAAAGTTATATAAATTTTGCTTCATATTTGAAATTGTAAATATATATTTAAAAATTATGCAAATAATTTTTGAAGCCCATTATTAATACACTAATACCAAAAAGATTAAAAAATCCAAGAAAGTGTACATTTTCATATTTTGAAAACTTTATCAAAACTTTGTACAAAAAAGTGTACCAAAAACATTAAAAAATACAAACAAAAAAAAATGTACCAAAAAGATTTAAAAATACAAAAAAAAGTGTACATTTTCAAAAAAAAACGTGTAAACTCAAAAAAAGTAATCAAGAAGCCAGCTTTTGAAAATTTTATTCTGTTTTTAAAATAAGTCAAACAAAAATTTCAAAATTTTCAAAAAAATGAGCTTAGGAAACAGAACCAAACACAATGATTAATTGTCAATTTTTAATGAGACATGTAAAAAATCGTCATAAAAAATTATTTTTTGTAACAATTTTACTACAACTTATTTTCAATAGGGTTTGATGAGAATTAAATGCAACTATTAGAACCTATTAGTAATTTATCCATTAAAATATGATAGTCTAAGTGAAATTCTCATGAAAATTTAAGAAGTATAAATTATTCATTAAAAAATAAAGTTGATGTGAGAGACTACGAAATTGTTGCAAATGCTAACATGTTGTAGAAGAACCGACGTATGGGTACGAGGAGCTAATTTGTGCACAAATATTATTATATTAATTAGATTTTTATATCACATTTAGTGTATCATTTTATCCATCTGTATTACATTGAAAATAAATATCAACACTATTTTGGGAAGATGGTTATAATCAGTTTTTTGGTGAAAAGCTGATTATAAGTAGATTATAATCAGCTTTTTTGTGAGAGAGGAAGTTGGTAATAATCTAAAAATCAGATTATTACCAACTTGCCAAAAGAGCCCTATAAAAAATAATAAGTGTAATATTATTGCTAATGAAATCTTTGAATTTGAAGATGCCATGTTTTTTTTTTTTTTGTGTGTATAATTTATGATGTCCATATTTTAATTTCTTTTTTCAATTGATTTTTTAATTTTTAGGTCAATAATAATTAAAAATTATAAAAATATATATTTTTATGAGCGTCCAATCATTTGAAAAAAAAAAAAAAAATCTCAATCATATATAAATTATTGTATTTATCATGAATATCAACATACAGTCATTTGAAGAGAGAAAAAAAAAATAAAAAATAAAAATAAATAAACAAATAAATAAATCGGGTAAATTACACTGACACCCCCTGAGATTTATGTTTATTACGGTTTTTCCCTCACATTTGGAAAACTATACTGATCCCCTTGTCAGTGTAATTATTTGACGGTGTTAACTTTTAAATTAAAATGACAAATTTACTCTTAACCTTTACATATACTTTAAAGTGTAAATTATATTGACACCCCTTGAGGTTTCAATTCAATACGGATCCCCTTGACATTTAAAAAAAAAAATAATTTAATAAAAATAAATATGAAGAAATATATTTAATTTGTAAAAAATTATTTCTAACCACTCGAAAGATAAAAATTATATAAAAATGATAATTATTTTTTATTTTTTTCTTAACCAAATTAATTTTTAATTAAAAAAAATTAAAATCAAACCATACATAACTTAAGAATTTTTTGATAAATCATTTCTTACGTTGGTAACTTATTTAATTATTTGTTAATTTTACAACATTTTTATTATCTAAGACCTGTTTGGTAACCATTTCATTTTCAGTTTTCAATTTATATTTACAAAAATTTTAAAAATTATCATAAAAACTTATTTGATAATTTTTTTGATTTATAAATGGTTGTCTTAGTTTGTAAATTTGAGAAAAAAATGTAAATTTAAAAAATGAGTTTACGTTAGTTTTTAAACAGAAATTTAAAAATTTGACTAACAAAATTTTTTTTCAAATAATTTTTTTTTCAATTAATTTTTTTTTCAATTAATTTTTTTTTTCCAACTAATACTAACCGATGGGACAATTGGTAATGCTACTTTAAACCTTGGGGAGGGGATTGTAATTTTTAAAATGTGAGAGGTATCAATGTAATTGACCTAGTGGGGGTAAAATTTGTATTTAAAAAAATTAAATTGTTGACATCAGCAAAATTTGTTAGTTGACTTAACAGTCAACTAACTGAGTGAGTAATCTGTAATGAAACTTCAAATCTCAGGGAGGGTGATGTAATTTCCAAAGGTGAGGGAAAAACTATAATAAACATAAATCTCAGAGGATTTCAATGTAATATACCCAAAAAAATTTATATAAAAATTATTGTACTTGTCATGAATATCAACACAATCATTTGAAAAAAAAATAAAAAAGGTTAAATCATATAAAATTATCATACTTGTCGTACCTATATCTCAACAAGTTATTGGTTGATTTTAAGATATCGATAAGTGATATCTCAATAGTATGAAATCTATAATTTTGTATTAGATAACTAAAAAACATAAAAAGACATAATATATTATAATTTATGAGAAATACCATCACGTGACACCTCAGGAGGACCAAATAATTTTTCCCATATCTCTTTTCTTCTAAATTTTATTCATGTGTTTCTGATGCACTCTATCCATGATCCTTGTCCCACAACTTAGGAATTGTAGGTGTTTGGAAAGTGAGTTTTTATGTAAATTTTTTTAGTTGTACGATATTATTGGATAAAATTTTTTTGGTATTTGAGAAGATAATTGAGTTTTTTTTGTAGTTAAATGTGATATTTGTGAGAGAAAAAGTAAAATAATTATAAAGTTGGATGTGATATTTTGTTTAGATTTATTTTTTTTAATTTTGCAAAAACTCTATCTTTTAATAAAAAATCAAAAAAAATCTAAAACCAAATCTTACCAAACACGGCCGAAAAGGTTGAATTAGGTGTTGACCAAGATGTAATCGTTCAAACAACTTTTCCACATCGTGTGGCACACATTTTTTGTGTGCAGAGATGATCCAGATGTACTCGTCCAAACAACTTTGGGGTTAACCAAGATGTACTCGTTCAAACAACTTTTAATATAACATCGTGTGGCACACATTATATTATTTTATTTTATTTTATTTATTTATTTATTTTTTTTGTGTGTGTGTTTTCCTCCCATCTCTCTCTCTCTCTCTTATTTATGTTTTTTTTTACCCACTTCTCTTCAGCTTATAAACCTTCCTTTAACCATTCATAGGAAATTGCGACTACAAGAAAATACGCTTTTGACAATTATTTTTGTTGATTAAAAATATTTTTGTCGTTACAAGTTGTGAAATTGACGATCAAAAATTATGTTAGTTGATAAAAGTACGATATTTAGTTATTAAATTTTTTAAGTATTGATTACTGGCGACTAAAAAAAAATTTGTCGCTAAAAATGTCACAATTGATGACTAAAAAAAATTTAGTCGCTAAATTAAAATTTGCCATAATTGACGACTAAAAAAATATTTTAATTGCTGTATAGTTAGTTTTGACTACTAAAATTATTAGTCATCGAATGAAAAACAAAATCTAACTTTTTATTTTTGGCAACCAAAAGTTTGATGGCAAAATATTTATTTTTAGCGATTAAAAAATATTTTAGTCGCTGTATAAATAGTTTTGGCAACTAAAATTATTTAGTCGCCGAATCAAAAACAAAAATTTACTTTTTTATCTTTGACGACCAAAAGTTTGGTTGGTAAAAATTTAATTTCAGCAACTAAAAAATATTTTAGTCCCTGTATAGATAGTTTTGGCAACTAAAATAATTTAGTCGCTGAACGAAAAATGAAAATTTACTTTTTATCTTTGGCGGCTAAAAGTTTGGTTGCCAAAAATTTATTTTCAGCAACTAAATAAATATTTTAGTCATTGTATAGTTACTTTTGGCTACTAAATTTATTTAGTCGCCGAATGGAAAACAAAAATTTACTTTTATTTTTGGCGTCTAAAAGTTTGGTCGCCAAAAATTTATTTTCAGTGACTAAATAAATTTTAGTCGTCATATACCAACTTTTGCCAACTAAAAGAAATTTAGTCTCCAAATATCGAGTATAATTTTATTTTTAATCTTTGGTGACTACCTCATTTGGTCGGCAAATATACATTTTTGGTGACTAAAACACATTTAGTCGGCAATAAAACTCAATTTTTTTGGTGGGAACACATACTGCCCAATTTGAGTTTACGTTTAATTTTATTATTATTATTATTATTATTATTATTATTATTATTATTATTATATTTTTTATTTATTATCATTTTGGAGGGATTTTTAAATTAATTGGGTGAGGAACTCTGGAGGGATTTCAAACACACTAAAATGAGTTAGGGCTTAAACACGTCTCTCTCTCTCTCTCTCTCACTCTATGACTCTCTCTCTCTCTCTCTCTCTCTCTCTCTCGCATTTGTCCTCTTCCGATTCTCTCACGCCTCTGTCTCTCTCATTCCATTACTCCCTCCCTCTCTCTCTCTCTCTCTCTCTCTCTCTCTTTCTCTCACGTAGATTGCCCTCCTCCTGATATTGAATCTCTGTCGCTTTGTTTCCATCGTTGTGGGGTAAGGAACATCACCGCCATTGAGTACCATCGTCGATCCACTATTGGAGCATTACTCCAGTATGTGCTCTCTATTTTGCCTTCTCTATGTCTCTCTCTCTACCTCTCTTTCCCTAATATCTGTCTCTCTCACTCTGTGACTCTCTCTGTCTTTGTTTTCTCTTTGACTAAAGTAATTTAGTTCTACAATGTCTCACCCACCAGGGCCTTCACCATCCCCATTTTCTAGAGCATCTTCAACTCTCCCTAAAAACAATATGAGGTATAATATCCCTCTCTTTCTATAAAATGATTCAAGGAACATGTAATTTCTTGTTTTTCTTTTTTTTGGGTTGTGAAAGCCTAAAATTCATAACACTTAAATTTTATCTTATAGTTTCATCTTATACTTAATTTATACTGGTAGCGCCCGATAAAGATTCTTGAAGTTGCCTTGCTGAACTTTGCTTCTGTGATCTTCATCTTATACTTAATTTATACTGGTACTGCCCGATAAAGGTTTGGAGTTTTGCTGACTAATATTTTTTTAGTTGCCAAAATATAATTTTCTATGACCAAATTGAAATTTGGTTGGCAAAAGCCGAAGAGGGAAGACAAAAAAAAGAAAAGAAAAGAAAAGAAAAGTGAGAATGAAAAAATGTTTAGCGACTAAAAAATTTTGGTCGCAAATAATAACATTTGCCGACCAAAAACCAAATTTGTCACCAAAGCATGAAAATTTTAGAGGGAAACCATTTAATTGCCCCCGTTTGTTCTCTGTTTAAACCAATCAGATTGTTCTCTCTCTCTCATACAGATTCTCCTTCACCACCAAACCTCACCCCATCTCACTTCACTCTGTGACTTAGAGCTTAAAAACATCTCCGTCTCTCTCTCACTTTGTGACTCTCTCTGTCTCTCGCATCTGCCTCCTCCGATTCTCTCTCTTGCATCTGCCTAGCTCTAATTCTCTCTCTCTCTCTCTCGCTTTTGTCTCCATCGCCGTTGGTACAGGAGCACCATCAGCGTCGACGCCCGTCGCATACGAGGACCATCGCTAACCAACAGCCTATATTATCTTATCTCGTAGTCACGATCCATCATTGGGGCACTAGCCAAGGTATGTCCTCTTGGTTTCTCTTTCTCTCTCTCTCTCTATATGTATATATATATGTATCTCTATATCTCTATCTTGTTCCCCTAATTTCAGCCTCTAGGGTTTTTTTCTTCTTTCATCCGCATACCTTCTTGAAACCCAGCCACCGTCATTCATATAGTGGGCAAATGGTTTCCTTGACTCTTCCCGTCTTTACCTCCATATCTACGAAATCCATTCTTGAAGCCCCTCCTCAAACCTTCCTTTCCTAGACAATCGAAAGCACCAAGTATTTATTTTAAATGTGGTATAAAAAGCATGATATGAGATTAAACATTTTGATTTAATTTCCTTGTATTTGTATGAAGTTGGGTTTGCTCTGAAACTGTGTAACAAAGCTGATGCTAACATTTAGAGCCCTCAGTTTTGCTTATTGTAACTGTGTAACATTCAGCCACTATAGAGTTCAATAATCTAGATTTTGACAATATGAGTTCAAATGGAACTTGGACTTTAAACTGTATGAAGAAGTTGTGGGAATAGATGATATGTAAATGAGACCGCCCCTGAACCACTTAAGGGATGTTTCTGGGTTTGAATTTGCACTTGGGGCTTTGGGTTCTTTGCTATCTTATGTACAACTACTTGCTAATGAGAGCAATTATAGAAGTTATAGTATTTGACAGTACAATATTCACAGCTACGTAAGGTTAGATTCTGTTGCCATGAGGGCTGTAAATGTTATGGAGAGCAAAACTGATGCTAACAATGCCATCCTCTGTTTGCTGTTTTCCTGGGTAAGCTACCTCTTTTATTGTATTTGTCTGTTGATTTGTAGTGCTTATATGGCAACTTTGATGTTATTAGTTTAGGTCTTAAGCATTGTAAAACATAACACATTAGGCTGTATTGGCTGTGTCTCTGGCTTACCTTTGTGCCATGGTGACTATGTAGATATATATTTAGTATGTATGGTCTAATATAATCTGAGGACTGCTATTGGGTCTGTTAGAATCTGAGGGCTGTTATTTGGTTTGTATCTGATGGGGTCTAGTCTGTAGTGGTTGCTGTTTTGGTATTTTGGGTGGATTTAAAGTGACCTGGGCTGCTGTTATACACAGAAGTATGGGTTTGCTAGAATCTGAGGCCTGATATAATTTGAGGGCTGCTATTGGGTCTGCTATAATCTGAGGGCTGTTTTTTGGTTTGTATCTGATGGGGTTTGGTCTGTAGTGGTTGCTGGTTTGGTATTTTGGGTGGATTTAAAGTGATATGGGCTGCTGTCTTGGTATTTTTGTTGCTATCTGTTGATGTTGTCTTTGTGTATCTGTTGCTGTATTGTAAGCTCTGGTGGTGTGTTGTATGTATCTGTTGGTGCTGCCATGTATATATGAAATTTGCTAGTTTGGTATTTTTGGTATCATGACAGCATAAACAATTTTAAATAGGCTTCTTTTTATCTTTTTGGCTTTGCTAATATGTAGATTTGTTAGAGTATATGCTTCAAGGGTTTGCTTTGAGTTCGGGATGTTTTCCTGTTACAAAGGAGTTGTGTATATTATAGCAATTTAATTGGTTATTATGTTTTCAACATGTGTCACTTTCTTGGCCTTTTCTAGGGCCATAGTAGTAGGTCAACACTAGATCAAAGACAAACTTTGCATAACAGCCCAAGTTAAAGATCTTAGGTGTTATATGTTGATCTAAGGATATTATTCAGATTGTATTTGTGTTCAAGAAGCAAGGAAGGATATATCCCAAAAAGTTTGAGACACCCTTCACAAATCCCATTGTAACAGCCCTAGTAGCACAAAGCAACAATTACAATTTTATAACAGTACATGAGGTAAAAACACATTAACCACAAGACCCATCAGCAGCTTAGCATCAAACCCGTCACAACCCTTGACTCCCAAAAATATTTTGCCTTATCTTAATGCAAAATAAGTAGCATAAAAAATATGAGTAGAAGGTAAGTGTTTTAATTTTTTGTCTGCTGTTTGTTGGTAATATGCTTTTGATAGAGAGATGGGTTTGTTGTTTTGATGGAGTTTGTGTTGATAATCCCAACCTCGTATCTTCCACTCCGTTCTCACACTTATCCTCCTCCAAGTAAAAGTTCAACCAAAGCATATAGACTATTCAGAAGTAGAAAGACTATTTTAACTTAGTTTCTATTGTTGAAGCATAGGTCAGTATTGGCATATCGTGGAACAATAGTTAGAATTGATATATACATATGAATGGTGTTTTATTTACAAAATGGTATTGATAGTCATTTAATTTGTTGATGTTTCATTTACTTTCCATGTAGAATTTACATTTTTTGTCCAATTTTACAATAAAGTGATGTGCAAATATTTTCAACAAAAATTTACTTGACATTATTTCTCATTTTCTTTGGTACAGATGGATTATCTCGTGCACAAAGCTAAATTGTACATGACTAATTGACACTATAAGCATTTTTGGAAGGAATATATATTTTTGGATAGATGTGTATGGAAAAGATTTGGGTGGACTAGTAGTTATATTTTTGGAAAGACTAGTAGTTATATTTTTTGGATGAATGTGTATGAAACATATTTGGGTAGACTACTAGTGTGTATATTTTTTGATAGATGCGTATAGATAACAATTTAAAACATAATAACAACTAATTGTTATGTTTTAAATTGTTATGCTAGATGGATGTGAGTTGGATGATTATATAGATTACAAGTGAATTTTTAATTGGAGGAATATGTAGTTTGAAATTACTTATGGATGAAAATTTATAATAGTTGATGACTTTCATTAAATTGGTTCAGTTTGGATGATTTATATTTTGTCGAATGTTCATGATTCAGTTGATTTGAATGATGCTTGTAAATTATATATTATATTGAATGGATTGGATGAATTATTATGAATTACAAGTTTATTTTGTTGGATGTTGGCGACCAAATGTTGATCTTATTTTTTCTGTTTTGGCGACCAATTGATTAGTTGGGAAAGATAACTAATACTTTCGCCGACTAAATAATTAGTTGTTAAAATTATTAATTTTGGCAACCAAAAAGGAATTCGTCGCTAATACGTCAATTGCCGACTAAAGTTTTAGTTGCGCAAACATTCTTTTTCACAACTAACATGTTTGATGGTAGAATGTGACAATTGCCGACTAATCTTTTTGGTTGTGGAATGTGTCATTTGCCGACCAAACTTGTTGGTTGTGAAATGTATTGCTGACCAAACTTGTTGGTCGTGGAATGTGACAATTGGTGACCAAATTCGTTGGCCGTGGAAACGGGTCACAATTGTCGACCAAACTATTTGGTCGTTGAATGTGCGAATTGGCGACTAACATGTTTGGTCGGGAAAATATGACTTTTCGCGACTAAAGTGTTTTAGCTACTAAATGGATTAGTCGCAGTAATTATATATTTAGCGACAAAAAATTTAGTCAGCAAATATAACTTTTTTGGGACTAAAAAACTTTTTAGTCGCTAATTACTTTCCACGACTCTCAATTGGCGACCAAAGTGGCTACCAAAAAAATTAGTCGTGGATAACTTTTGCCGGTTAAAAATTGACTTTTGCCAGCTAAATTTTTAGTCGGCAAAAGTGCGAATTTTTGTAGTGTGCAGTGTCTCCTTTTAGTTCAATTGGAAAAAATATTGGGAAAATTAAACATTAGTAGAATTTTTACAAAATATTTATAGATTAATGAAAAAAATTATTTATTTAATTATTAATATTTATAAAGTTTTCTATTGATTTAATTTTGTTTAAAAAAATACACTGATGTGTAATTCTTCCAAAAATATTTCACACATTATAGTGAGAAAATTTTAAATGTCAAAGTGGAAAACTTATTTTTGAAATTATAAAAATATTCAATAGCTATGATTGGACTAAAAAAAGAATAAAAAAAATGTTGTATATCCCTTTTTTTTTTTTTTTAATCATTTTATATCACTCAGATACATGACGACATATTTTCTTTCATTAGTTCTTTAATAATTATCTCTAAACAACTCAAACAATTATAAGTATTCACATAGCTAGTGATGTAACATGGTGACAAAAAATCGATAATATATAACATTGCTCAAAATGAAAAGGCTTAAGAACCAAATTAAAAAATAATTAATTTCAAGGCCAAAATGAAAAGAACATGCCTTTCTTAAAAAAAATGAAAAGAATATGTTCTCCCTAATAATGAGAACGTCTCCAACGATTAATAAAAATGTTTTGGAGCTCTAAAACATGAGTTCTAAAGAAGCTCTCTAGAGGTGAGCCCACTCTATTGATGTGATGTTTTTTTTTTTTTTTTTTTTTTTTTTTGAATTTTCACAACACTAAAGCTAATTCAGAACCCCAGCTCTAAAGCTCTCTATCATCACCCAACAATTAAATACATGTTAGTGTCAGCCACTAAGTTAATTAACATACTTGTAAATTTGCACTCCGTCAGGTGTGAAGTCCAAGGTTAGTTTATAAATTTGTTAAATCAAAAATTAATTGTAGTGAGTCTTTTAACAAACAAGGGTGGGCAAGATAGCTAATTCAATGGTCCATGTAGCTATTTTTTGGAACAATAAGAAGGTTAGAGGTTCAAGATCCAAATTGATAGAACGATTATGACATTTTGTTATTAAAAAAAAAAAAAAAAAATAGAAGAAGGGGAGATAGCATCCATTTTTATTACTATTTTTATTTTTAATACACAGTATATATATATGCAAGTACCATGCTTATTTATATTAGGATTGATTTCACTTTTTACCTTTAAAATATTGTCAAATTATCTATTTAGTCTTTAAACTATTGATTGAGTCTAATAAGTTTCTAGAGTTATATATGTTACTTGGAACGTGGATCGTTTCGGTATAGGAAAATGAGTGGGAGCACTAATTAGTGCTCTCACTAATGATGTGGCAGTAGGGCTCACCATGAATGATTTGATATTTTAGCCTTGGTGTTGTATTTTTTTTCTTTTTTTATTGAGTGCCATGTCATTAGTGGTCTTTTTAGAGCTCCAAAATTAGTGGTCTCTATCATTGTTGTCCGGTATATGGAACGAGAATGAGAATGGAAATGTGGTACGCCATATGCTCTAAAATGTGATATGATAAGGGTAGACTTATATATATATACATATAACACTTGAGAATTTACAGTATTTCTAGAGTAATTTGCTTTTAACTATTAGCTATTTAATAAAATATAATTTTTTTTCTTCTCATGTAGCAAGGCATTTCTATGGCATTGTGATAATTTTTTGTTTTCTCTAGTCAAAATTTAACTCACCTTAGATTTGAGATTATTATGTTGACTTTATTCTTCCTAAGCACGTATATATATTGAAAAAAAAAAAAAAAAAACTTTTAGGATTACTTCGGATTACTAAATTTATCATTTTAGAACGGAATTGTATTATGTTTCGAAACGTGCGTACCAATATGTAATTCGTTAGGGTATTAGCGTTTTCTAGTAACACAACTCTAGCGTATACAAATCAAAATCTATTTGGTTTCTGAGCTATCGATTGAATCAATCAAATCCCTAAAGTTTTTATTTAAAACTTATTTAGTCGCTGAAAAAATTACAAAAATAAAATTAGTAAAAGACCCTAACTTTTATTCCAAAAAAGTCTTACATTTCTATTTCATCTTTAAAAAGTATTTTGTTTCACTGTGTGTTTAAATTGGTATCAGAAGCTAATTTATTAGTTTTGCCAATAAAATTATATGAGTATTTGATATATTGAAGAAGTTGAATCAAATAATTTAAATAATAATACTTTGCTATGAGTAATTATAGAACAAAACAATATATTAATTAAGTTATTAAAATAACTTAATGAAAAACTTTAAATAATCAATTATAAATTATAAACGAAATTTGGCAAGGACTCAATAGACTGATTTATATCCGTTAGGGACATACTAAACTCAGTTGATAGTTCTAAAATTAAATAGATAATTTGACAATAGTTCAAGGGTAGAAAGTGAAATAAACTCTTTTGTTATAAATTATATATATATATGGGATAAAAGACCGTTCTACTTCTTAAAGTATGCGTTTGTTGTCATTTTAGTCCTTTAAGTTCTAATTTTATCATTTCAGTTATCAAAGTAGTCAATTTAAGTCAAATAGCGGTTGTTTAAATCGTTAATGAAATAATTATAAATTTCAATTATGGTCCCTAATGTATATTTTTTTGAGTTATGCTAGGCATTCCAAATAATCTACCAAGTCTCTTACATGGGTGTGGGACCTACACATATGTGGATTTGTGTGGGTCCAACACCTATGTGAGAGGTTTGGTAGAAAATTTGATAGATTATTTGGGGTCTATAGCATTTTTTTTTTTTTTGTCATTTTGATCCAAAAAAGATCAAATTTATCAATTTTTTAAATATTTCATGACCAAATTGTCAAAATAAAAAATTTTGGGAACCAAAGTGACACGAAACAAATACTTTAAGGATCATGTGTATATTTTATTACTATTCCATTAATTATTTAGACAGTCAATTTGAAATTGAACTAAATTGACTCAAACCGAAAATTTTAAAAACAAAATTGAGAAAATTAAAAACTTAAAAGATCAAAATAATAAAGTACACATAATTTAAGAATTATAAATATATTTTATTCTATATAAATGCAAGTGCCATGATTATTTCTGTTATACCGTTTTTCTTGTACATTATCTTTTGAGTTTGTTGGTTTTTAAATTACTTGCTATTTATTTCGATGACTAAAAAAATGGTGAAAATTAATGATGTATACTAGTCTCTTTGTAAAAATAATTTGGAATTTTTGTTTTAAAGGTCCATAATATTAAGATTATATAAGATAAAGTATATAGAATATTCTTGTACTAGTTAAAGTCCTTCAACATTTTCACAAAGAAAATTCAACTCTGAAAAATTTCACCCAACACAAAGAAATTTCGCCCGACACAAAGAAATTTCATCGAGAAACCTTGGCTAATAAAAAAAAATATTTTGGACATTTTCTACTAAACAAAGTCGAAGAGAGATGTTTCACTAATTTTCTTTAATAATTTACCAAACAAGTTTTTTGATATTAATTTTTATTTCTTTCATTCTTAAAAAACAAAGAAATAATTATAACAAATACCAAAACAAATGTAATTATTGATATAAAGTCAAAAGAAACAAAACTATTTGTGGAATATCAAGAAGACATTTGCCTAAAGCGTGAACCATGAATCACCACGTGTTTATTTTAATAATTTAAATTATTTATTTTAATAATTTAAATTATTCATTTAATGATATATATATTTTGTGTAAGTTACATTAGTTTCTCTTAATTTTTTTTTAAAAATATAATAAATTTCATAATTTTGATATAATTATATTGAACACCCTTATATCTTATTTTGATAGTGGATTTGTGTAAAGATTTGAGAGAGAGAGAGAGAGAGAGAGAGAGAGAGAGAGAGAGAGAGAGAGAATTTAGTTTATATTTCGTTCACATTTCACTTACATTTTTCTTTTGGAAGACTTACGTGTAGATCTTAATAAATGCATTTATTATCCAATAGGTCATGTTATAATTAACGGTACTTTTCATCAAACACTATTAAAAAACGTCACTAATTGTTTATTTTCAGTGACAGTTAAAAAATTTGTCACTAATTTTTAGCTTTTAGCGACAGTTTGGAAAAAAAAATCATAGAAAAATGTCACTAATTGTAAGTTTTAGTGACAATTTATAAAAATCATGACAAAAAATGTCACTAATTGTCAATTTTTAGTAACATGAAAAAAATCGTCACAAAATTTTTTTTTAACAACAATTTTACTAAGACTAACGCTTCGATATGATTTAATAGGAATTAAATCTAATTATTAGGACCTGTTATCCTTTTCTTTTTTACTTTCTAAATCTTTATCTAAATTCATAATGCAAATACAATCTTAAGGTTGTATTGCATATAACGTTTTGTCGCATTTTCATCAATAATTCGTTTGTTATATGGATTGAAAAATGATATGGTCAACTTATTTACACTGAAATGTACAATTGTTAGAACCTGGTGGTCCTCTATGTAAATGTGTGCGCAAATAAATGTATACAAAAATAATAAAATTTCATAAAATAATTTTATAAATTAAAATATGATAACAAACCTTACAAAATTTTTGTAGACTACTACAACTGAAAATCGATACTTGTGTTGAACACAATCGCCTTAAAGCAAATTTCACTATCGCTTCGGTGCTTCGAGTTTGACGGGCATCTGCTTCTCAGTATACAACGACTACACTTAAAGTTGCATGCACATCAACTCTAAGCCTGGCGAACCAACCACTGCAAAAATTCTCTCTCAGAATTTCCTAAACTTCTATTGTGCAGAAAATGCAGAAGCAGATGAGAGACAAAAAAAAAAAAGAAAAGAAAAGGAAAATGAAGATCCGAAATTAGAACCTTTCTTTTTATTTTTTTATCTTTGTGTATTCATACTATTTTTCGATCCCTTTCTAGTGTACACTACAAGAACTAACCACTTTTGCTGACTAAATATTATTTAGTCACGAAAAGCACATATTTCTTGGAAAAAAAAAAAAAGTAGCCAAAAGTTTTTATTTTCCACTACTAATGTGATTTAGTGGCAAAAATGTTGTGTTTTGTCTAATTTTAAATATTGGTCGCTAAAACTAGAAGGTAAAAGGGAGGGACAAACGTCAGGCCGGGTCAGGTCGAGTCGAGTTCGGGTCGACACTACATAATAAGGGATTTTGTGTTTGCTGAAGCTCGGCCCGGCCCTAATATCGGGCCTCTATATCTGCCCAAGCCTAATCCAAACGATAATTATAAATCTCAAGCCCACCCAAGTGGCTATATGTTAAAATTTTTTTTTAAATATTTTATAATTAAATTCAACCACACATTATTTTTCTTAAATAAATATATTGATATATTATTATAAATTGAAAGATTTGGTGTATAAATTGAATGATTTTTATTAAATAAATTCAATCACACACCACCACAAATGTGAGTTTCAATAAAATCAACAAAGATAAAAGTCTAGATCGCAAAAAAATATATAGTTTTTAATGTATTAGATATAATTAATTAATTAATTAATTAGCAGGCCGGGCCGAGTCGGGCTAGGTTAAAAGTATAAATCCCAAGCCCAACCGACTAATATTTTCAAGCAAAAAATGTAGGCCCAACCCAGCCCTATAGGCTAAAATAACCTTCCCAAGACCTAAAAAAATAACTCTGGGCCAGGCGGCTAACGAGCTGATTTCCATCCCTAGGTAGCCAAAAAACTTTTAGTAACTAATGAATTTTGGTTACAGATATCAAAACGATGCTGCTTTGATGGTTAGCATACCCATTGTATTATGTGGCGACCAAAACCTACAGTAGGGAAAAAAATTCGTTTGGTTTTTTCTCTTTTGGTGACCATGTGATTGATCGAAAAAAATTGCTAATACTTTTGAAGACTAAATTTGTTAATCAATGTTTTACTAACTAATGTCTTAAAAATCGGACCAGTGAGCGAATAAGAAAATAGATTGGGTGGACGGGTGGGTCACTGGTTCAATCATCGGGTCAAACTGGAATCAAACTGAAATGTCATAATTATTTTATAAAATTATTTAATAAAAACATAAGAATTAAGAAACATTTATTTAAATTATTTTTAATTTTTAACAAAAACATATTTATATTGATTATTTGTAAAATATATTAATTATATGTGATGTTTGAAAAAAATATAATAAAAATATATATTTACCAAATATAAACCAAGGTTGAGTGTGGGATGATGATTATTTGAAATACTACTTTCATGTGATTCTATGTTCAACTCTCCCAAGCAACATACATGCTTACGACAATTTTCTTGCCATTTGACAAAATGAAAGCTCGGTTGATTTAACTAAATCGGTTCCAGTTTGAACAGTACCCGAACTAGACACCGAGCAATCCCAATCTAATTTTCAAAACAGTACTTTCGCAATTAACCTTTTTTGGTTTAGTTGCGATAGTTATATGTTCAACGACCAAAAGTTTAGCCGCTAAATACTCTTTTTTTGTTGCATAATGTTTTTGCCGACTAAAAATAGTCTTTGTGCTACTAAATTTTTAGTTGGCAAAAGTGTAATTTCTTTAGTGGCAATTATGAAAAAACCATGAGGTTACTTGTATTTTTTTTCAAATCTTAAGGTAGATCAGTGTAGTTTACTTTTTCAAGTGCATCTAATTTAGAAGGCTCTTTAAATTAGAAAATTCTAAAACAAGTTCAGTAAAAATAGGGAAAAAAAAAAAGTTTTGTTTGTTGTCTTTAGTGGATTTTTTTTGTTTTTTTGTTTTTTTTAAAAAAATATAGGTTGATCTAGTTTAGTACTATTTAAAATATTTTTTAAAAAGTTCATTGAGTAAAAATAAATAAATAAATAAATAAATAAAATATAGATCTAATTGCTTCAAACTAAGTTAGGAAATACCACAATAGTTTGAAAAGCTGTAATTTTGTGCACTCTTAAAATTATGAGATAGAACCACATGGATTAGTGAGATAATCTATCTACTTAAAATGATGTCACATTGACTATTTGTTTACCCCACTTGCATAAAAGCATGGGATGGACCACTTTAACTTGCATTCTATTTCTATAAATAGGGGTGCTTTACTTGGCAACTTCATAGTTCATAACCAATCTTCCTTCCCTTGTCTGAATTTTCCCACCATCCAATTCCTCCAACCATCTTCCCACAAATCAGCAAGACCTACCTCACCTGAATTCCTTCATCCATGGCCACCACCACCATCACCACCACCACCATCTCCACTACCCACAAATGGAGCATTTCTGTCGCAGAAGACCTCAAATGTCTCACTCCCCACTGCACCTTCACTGTTAAGATTTTCTTCTTTTTTCTTTCTTTTTTGGGTACAGTACTTGTGATCTTTCATTGAGGTACACAGCCTCTGGCCAGGATGCTAACTAACTGCAATATTCATCTTCATCTTCGTGTACATGGGTATGGACCGGAGAGGAGGTCTCTGGCCTGTGGGTCCACCACGGATTCTAATTTGATGATCCAAGCCATTGATCTCATAATATCTTGCCTAAACTACTAAAATAAATAAATAAATAAATAAAATTCAAATTGATGAATATCCGTAATCACACAATTTTAGTTGGACGTACAATATATTTTCAAAATCATACTAAACGTTACTTTTTTGAAATTGTTGACTGAACCACCTGAATAAGAGAGAAGATGCTCCTTTTATGATAATTCCTTACTTTGAAATACTGATTTTCTAGGAGCTGATTGCAGGATGAAATTTCAGCAAAGCAAGAACAACAATTGGAGGAAGTTAGGAGTGTGTTAAGAAAAGTAGTAGAAGAAGAAGACTCGCTAAAAGGTCTGGTCATGATCGATGCCCTCCAACATCTAGGCATTAATTACCACTTCCGGGAGGATATTGAAAATGTTTTACACAGCCAATATATGAATTCTAGCAGCCATAGCTTTACTGATCAACATGACGACCTTTATGATGTTTTGACTCGCTTCCATCTGTTGAGGCAACAAGGCTACAATGTGCCCACAGGTTGGTGTATATACTACGTGTGTTTCAGTGGATTTTCATTTCTTGTGGAAAACGTTTTATAAAAATATTTTTTGTACAAAATGTTTTCCTATGTTTGATTGTCGCCTTGAAATTAATATGCTAGTTGTGGTGTTGGCATGGTGGTAGTGGTGATGGTGGTGGGGGTGGGGTGGCGGTGGGGTGGTGGTGGTATTGGTGGTGGAAGTGTTAATGGGGTGGTGGTTGTG
Source organism: Camellia granthamiana (assembly GCA_036172215.1). Lineage (NCBI taxonomy): Eukaryota > Viridiplantae > Streptophyta > Magnoliopsida > Ericales > Theaceae > Camellia > Camellia granthamiana. Next base: position 128,219,705 of record CM069909.1, on the reverse strand, counting down.
ATGGTGGAAGATGTGTGGGTGATGGTGATGGTGCGGCAGCAGTGGCATGTGGTGGTAGTAGTGGTGGCACCAATGGTGGTAGGGTGGTGGTGATGGTAAAATATTTTTTTTTTTTTTTTGATCAGCAAAAAGAAGGAACCTTTATTGATGGAAAACCATGCAAGATATGAGATCACATCAAATAAAGGGAAGGAGTTTGGTGAGGAACCAAACCCGGAAAAAAAACAGGTTCAGAGTTACACAGCAGCCACCATAAACAGAATCTAGATTCTCCTAAACCTTACAGCAACTACCATACAAACTTGAGCAGCAGCTGAAGCATTTGGATAGGCAGGGGGCTTGCACCAGCTTAATCAACACTGAAGATAGGCAGGGGGCTTGCACCAGATGCAGAATATCAACATTGGCAACTGAAAACCCCCTCCGACAGACTAGCAGATGCATAGCAGAGCCAATCCAGATCCAATGAAGTGCAACCCATTAGAAACCAGGACTGGGGGACACCAATCTGCTGGTGCAGACCCACTGAATAAGGCAGTCCAGACCACAGCAGCCATCCATCTGCAGATCATCTCACAAGCATAGCAGAAGGGGCATTAGCATTACCACACCCCAGCCTCAGACCTTACAGCCACAACAAAGCAACATATCAATTGTAGGCCAAACCACTCCACCTTCTTTAGCTACATTGCCGATAATTACACCAGCCCAACCAAACATACCAAACACCTTGCCGTGAACAGTAACTTTGAAAGACTGCTGAGAATATTGCATGCCATCTGGGCTTGTATCTCCATTCCACCCTACCACTGCGGAGAAATTCGACCAACACACTGTTCTGATCTGATAAATCTAAACCGCAGCAGAATTGCAGATCTACATCCAGCATAACTCCACAAATCGAACTGCAGATGTGCAAAATGGCCTACAGAATGCCACAGGGATGGAGAACACTCCAGAGCAGACCACATCAAGCCATATTGCAGCATACCCATCCCTGAAGTAGCAGACCAAAACAGATACAGAACCAATCCGATGAACATCCAGACTGCATCCTAATGTGATGAACCTGCCAAAACTCCAACCCCTCAGACCTCCTGATAACCCAAGAGTGGACCCAGCAACAACCATACCTCTGTTCTGCCTGAGATGATTGCTGAGAGGACTTCACACAAGCAGCCTAATCTGGTATAGGTTTGAAACTATGTCATGGACTGAGTAATCAACTTTGAATGACCACCTCACCCACAGAGCAATCTGCAGTTTCATCCATTCACATAAACCTGCAAAATCTGGGGTTTCTCCCTTAAATATACACTCGTTCCTTGACTTCCAAACTGACCACAGCACTAATGCTGGGACTGCCTGCCATGCTCTATCTACCCAAGACTTTGCAATACCCCCTGACCACCACTGGAGAAGGCCCTCAACAGAACCAGGGATAACCAGATTCTGATCCCACCAGCTAGCCATGGCTGCCCAGCACTTCCAAACCAGAGGGCAGAACAGCAACACATGCTCCATAGACTCCTCCACCGATTGACAAAATACGCACTGGATCTGAGCATTGGGAGGTAGAACCCCTATCCTCTGAAGGAAGGAAGATGTCTTAATTCGACCTCTCCAAGCAAGCCAGCAAAAAAAATGCATCTTTGGAGGAGCCAAACTTGCCCAGACCCCAGCTGGCACCTCCAAACCAGGGCCTTTGTTTACCACCCACCAGTTCCATAGAGATGAAACAGAGAACTTCCCAGACTTAGAAATAAGCCAAGAACAAGAGTCTTCAACTTCCTCTCTGAGCTCAGGGGATGATTCCAGTGCTACATACAATCTCTGCAGCTCCTCTTCCTCCCATGCCAGTAGCCTTCTTCTAAATTGGAGTTGCCACACTCCAAGCCTCTTCTTGGCGCTAATTTGCTGCAGGGATTCTTCCTTCTCAGAGGATAGGCTGAATAATCTGGGGAACTCCTCATTCAGGCCTTTCCCATTCATCCAAGCGTCTAACCAAAACTGGATCCTCCTCCCATTTCCCACTATTAGCCTTAAATTCTGTTTATAAAACTCGCCCAAGGACTGATTAAGTGAATAAGGCTGCACTATATCCTTCCAAACGGTAGACGCCCCATTTATGTTATGCAAAGTTGGTAACCAACCCCTGCCAAAACGACCATACCTAGAGCAAACAACTGATTTCCACAAAGATTTATCGTCTGCACCGAATCTCCACCACCATTTTAACAACATACAATCATTCACCTCACCCAAATCTCTCACACCCAAACCCCCTTGATTTTTATTCTTAGTAACCTCCCCCCAATTAACCAAGTGAACACTCCTCCCAGCTTTAGATCCACCCCACAAGAAATTGGATTGGATTTTCACTAGAGCCTTAACAACCCCTTTCGGCATCTTGAACAAAGATAGAAAGTACATAGGCAGGTTAGAAAGGACTGATTTTATTAATGTCAAACGCCCGGCAAAAGACAAGAGTTTCCTCTTCCAAGAAGATAGCCTCTTACTCACCTTATCCAGAATTGGGTTCCAAGTACTCTTTCTCCTCGGGTTGGCCCCAAGAGGCATTCCTAAAAAGTTAAAAGGTAGTTTCTTCGATAGACAATTTAAACTTTGGGCTAAACGCTCAATTTCATCATCTTGGAAGCCCACTCCACATACAGCACTCTTGTGGTAATTTATTTTTAATCCCGACATCACTTCAAAACACCTCAACACCCTTTTGATATTTAACACCTCCTCCTGACCTCCTTCACAAAACACTATGGTGTCATCTGCGAACTGGAGATGAGAGATGTGCAAATCATTACTACCAACTGAGGCTCCACTGAACAAACCCTTCTCCACTGCCCTTGCTAATAATAGGTTAAGAGCTTCCGCTGCGATTATGAACAGAAAAGGAGAGAGGGGGTCACCCTGTCTTAGCCCCTTCTGTGGCTGGAATTCCTCTGTAGGAGAGCCGTTAACCAACACGGAAACCCTGGCTGAAGAAATGCAATTTCTCATCCAAACTAACCACTTCTCACCAAAACCCAAATTATACATCATCGACCACAGAAATTCCCAATTAAGTGAGTCATATGCTTTTTCGAAGTCCAATTTAAGAATTATACCTCTCTTTTTTGATTTTTTCTAATCATCTACAATTTCATTCGCTATGAGCACACCATCCAGGATTTGCCTACCACTCACAAAAGCAGACTGAACCTCATTGATCACAGAAGGTAACACTCTCCGAATCCTCCTAGATAGCAGTTTTGCTAAAATTTTATAGACAGAGTTCACCAGGCTGATAGGTCTATAATCCCCCAAGCCTATGGGGTTATCCTTCTTGGGTATAAGAACTATGAAAGAGCTGTTAACCCCTCTAGATAGCTTACCATTTTGATGAAATTCATACACCATACTTAAGATCTCCCCTTTCAATATAGGCCAACACCTCTGGATACAATTAAGGTTGAAGCCATCTGGGCCTGGAGCTTTGTTTCCATCACAGTCCAGCACTGCTTCCCATACCTCCTCTTCAGAGAAACTAGCTTCCAGAGTAGCAGCATCCACTGGGTTAATAACAACAAAAGGGCCCGTAATTTTTGGCCTACTTTTCCAATTCTCCGAGAACAACTGACTGAAGTACCTTACTACTTCAAGCTTCACCTGATCTGGATCCTCCACACACCTACCCTCTACTACAACAGAGTCAATTAGATTCTTCCTCTGTCTTCTACTGGCCATAATGTGAAAGAACCTAGTATTTTTATCTCCGGAAAGAGCCCTCAACTGCCTAGATTTCTGGTGCCATAATCTTTCCTTGCTTCTGCTAAGCTGCCACACCAGGCTCCTAACTTCTCTTTTTCTTTTCAGTTCCACTTCCTGGAGGGGCCTAGACTCTGCCTTCAAATCCCATTCATGGAGCTCCTCCTCTGCCTTCTTTAGCTGAGTATCAATATTACCAAACACGGCCTTGTTCCACACCCTTAAGTGACTCCTAAGTAAGTTCAGTTTTCTCATTACTCTAAACCCTGCCCATCCTTGAACTTGTGCTTCTTCCCACCTCTTCTGTACTTCAGCCAAAAAAGATGGATGAGATAACCAGGCATTGATGAATTTAAAAGGCTTTGGTCCCCAATCCCTGTCGTCTTCCTTTAACAGAATGGGGCAATGATCTGAGATTGACCTTGGGAGGCCCCATTGCTTAAATGAAAATTTTTCCATCCACTTCACATCCAACAAAAATCTATCAATCCTACTCCACCTGTTCCCATCCAAGGCATTGCACCACGTAAACTGCCTGCCTAGCAAAGGCATATCAGTTAATTCCATTTTTTCCACAAATTCATTGAAATCCTTCATCCCCCTATCTCTAGAAGAGCAGCCCTTCCTCTCACCCAAATATCTAATCTCATTGAAATCACCTCCCACACACCATGGGTGTGGGAAATGTTGATGGATACACACTAAAGATTCCCATAACTGCCTCCTCCCAAGAACCTCATTAGGAGCATATATATTCACAAGAGTACACTGGAAAGAAGTACAAGAGATACCTGATAAAATGATGAAATTTTTACCACTGCAGCAACTCTTGAGCTCGAAGATTTGCGGCCTCCATATACACAAAAGGCCTCCAGCACTACCTTCTGAATCCACCACCATAAACTCCACCTCTTCATACGGCCAGATTGTCTTCACAAAATGATCCTCCATATTACTTCTTTTTGTCTCCTGAAGAAAGAGCACATCTACCTCTCTCTCCCTCACCAATCTCTTTATTTTTCCCCTCTTTTCTGGCCTACCCAGCCCTCTAATATTCCAAGATACTATCTTCATTTAAACACACAATTAACACCCAAACCCCCCGGAGAACCGACTAAACCCCTTTTGCCATTTCACCTCCTCCAATTCTGCTCAAATCCTTCTCTTCCAGCTCCACAATTCTGCTCACTACCTCTTTCTCTTTGCCATGGAAGTCCATTCCCAACTCGGTACCCACTCTCACAGTGGCCAGAGCCTCATCAAGCAACTGCCTCCTTCTTTTCGGTGCTTGGCTTTGAGAAGAAGAAGGCTTCTGGGAAGCTGCAGCTTCGGCAGAAGCTCTGATAATAGCTCCCTTCTGAAATCCCAATCTGCCAAACACCCCTTTCCTGCGATCCATGCCTTTTTTCCACGGCTTTCTCCTTCCCTGTGTTGCTCCTTCCCTTGCAAAGTTCCCAGCTGCAGTCCTTTGGGCCTTAAATATTTGTTTTAGATTTTGATTTGTTTGGGTTTCAGTTGGTCTACCCGAAAGCTGGGCCGAATCAATACTAAGCTCCGACCCCAGGTCCTGAATTAGTCCATTGGGCTCAACTCCCTTCTGCCCCCCCTTGATTAAAACCTCCAGATTGATACTGGGCCTAACCTCAACTGGCCCACTCAATTCCTTTAAAAAAACCCGTGCTACACAAAGCCCTATCTCTAATTTGAACTCCACTCAGGATGACCTGGTGGGAGTTGACTTCTTGCCCCACCCCATTCACCTTGGTACATGCATCTTCCTTGTCATTCCCCATACTGCACCCTACTTCTTTAGCAATCTTCTCATCATTAACCCTAACCTGCTCCTCTGAGCTGCCCATCACTGTTTCCATTACCCGAGAAGCCACCTCCAGACCTGCACTCACCATCCCTTCCCTTCCCACAGACGCTTCCTTGGCTCTCTTGGATGTTCCTCCATTGCCGGACGACTGGTCTACCACACCTCTGCCATTGGATTGCAAGCTACCTTGAACTTTACCTATAGACTCTAGAGAACTTGGAAATAAACAACTGGGCAACTCTTCACAAACTCTAACCGGGATATAACTCCCATTGTGCAACAGATATACTGTTGTATTGATCCACTCCATACAACTAGTGACCACCCTAACTCTAGTCTGTTTGAGAGTTCTGGGATCATTGAAGTCCTCTTCATATTGAACAACCGTCCCCCAGTTGCCACCTATGCTTCGTACTGTCGTGATACTCCATAAGTTGATGGGAATGCCGAAACAATACAGCCAGATGCACCTCTCTTGCTGTAAAAACTGACCATTGCCCCACTCAGTGATTGATTCACACCACTTCTGCCCCCAACCCTGCAACTCTCTCTTACCTTCCTGCTTTTTATGTTCAGTGGGAAAAGTTAATAGAACTAATTTGCCTCCCCCTTCTCTTGCAACTACATCTTCCATTCCTCTGCGTCTCATTTCCTCTGTGAATGCCTCGAAAGCTAAGAAGCTGCACAACTGAACAACCAGACTTTCACTCCCCCACCCAGTCCCTTCCTGAGAAGCCTTTAACACTACCCTGTTCGTATCCCTGCCTGCATCACCCAGTAATGCTTCTGCATAAGATTTTTGGGCTCCCTTTCCTTTCCACGGCTTCTTCTGCACCCACCGGTTCTCTTCACGACCTGCGCCAACTCTCCTCGGTTCCCTAATCTTCTGTTGGCCCACTGACTGGGGCTTCTGATACTCAGCACACTTCACCCTCAGAGCCTTATTCCCACACCACAATCCGTCTGCCCTCTGTATCGCCACCCGTGCAGCTACCTCGCAGTTGTATCTAACAAACCCGAATCTGGAATTTGAAGCTTTCCTCCTCTTCCCAGGGATGAACACATCTATTACTTGACCAAACTTTCGGAAAAGCTGAAACAGACCTTGGGGATCCATCGATTCTGGGATATTATCGATAAAAATTGTAATCAGAGCTCCCTCCCTCGACTCTCCACTTTGATTTCCCCCCCTTCTTCTTCGTATAACAGGGTTCCAATCCCCCCGATCCATCAGAAACTGGTTCGCTACACCAGCTTGGCTGCCAAGTTGATCAAGCGATCAACGAAGTTGATCTGCAAAGTCGATCGTCTTCCCCTTTGATCTCTCTCTCACTTCTCTCTCTAGCATATTCCAATTACATATAATTATTTATTTCTACAACCAATTTGCTTCTCCTGACTTGCTTCAACTTGTATGTTTATGACAATACATTACTTTGAGTAATTCTCGCTTGAATGCAATTTTTCCTCGTGGTGATGGTAAAATTTGTTTGGTTGACACTTTGTTCTTTTCAAAAGTAGAAAATATTTTTCGCCCAAATAAACTTATTTTTTGCTAACCATAGAAAACGTTTTGAGTAGATTTTCATTTCCTGCCGTACTAAATGTTAGAGGAAAAAAAGAAAAAAAAAAGGGCAAATTACACAAATAGTCCCTATAGTTTGGGGCTGGTGTCACTTTGGTCCCTGACTTTTCAATTGTGACACATTTGACCCTGAATTTTGAATCTTGTTCCAAATAAGGACAATTGAATATATAATTAGATTTTTCAAGGGTAAAATTGTCAATTTGATCAAATATAAACTAATTTGACAAAAATAAATGTCAAACAAATATTTTTGAATTTTAAAAAATTATTTCTACCTACTAAAAATAAAATTATATAAAATTGATAAATCTTTTAGACATTTATTTATTTTTTTTACCAAATTAATTTTTATTATGTGTTTGGATGATGATCATGTAAAATTAATTTTAAAAAATTAATCATGTAATTTTTATTAATTTTACATAATTTTATCATTGGTGGATAAAAATAATTTTAAAAAAATTAAAAATATTTTTTTGTTATTTATTTTTATCAAATTAGTTTATATTTTATCAAATTGACGATTTTACCCTTAAAAAATCTAATAATATTTTCAATTGTCCTTATTTGAAACAAGATTCAAAATTTAGGGTCAAATGTGTCACAATTGAAAATCAAATGTGTCACAATTGAAAAGTCAGGGACCAAAGTGACACAAGTCCTAAACTATAGGGATTATTAGTGTAATTAACCCAAAAAAAAAAACGTTTTTTAGAAAATATTTCCTGTTGAAACAAACAGAGCAATAATTTCTTCTTCTATCCACAATCATCCTCATTACAGTAGTTAACAAGTTGATTGGTATTGGAACAGATGTGTTTGACAAGTTCAAGGACAAGGACGGAAGGTTCAAAACAGAACTAAGTGAAGACATTAGAGGGTTAACGGGATTATATGAAGCATCTTAGCTAAGCATAGAAGAAGACATACTTGATCAAGCTGCAGACTTCAGTGCCCAACAACTTAATGGGTGGTTGACACGTCTTGATAATCATCATCAAGCCAAAGTTATCAGCAACACACTAGGGCATCCCCAACACAAGAGCCTGGCAAAGTTCATGGCCAAGAACTTCCTCAATGATTACAATGGCCCCAATGCAAATGTCCTGCAAGAACTAGCAAAAATGGATTTCAATATGTCTCCGTCCATGTACCAGAAGGAAATGCTTCAAGTTTCCAAGTAAGTTTGGCTTTAATTTTGTTTTAATTGTGGTACTAAGTGTGTTCAAGAGGGCATAGGATTCTCTGTCCTTAAAATTCATGTGCCCCTGTCGCTAATGTACTTCTAGTTGCATGATCGTGCCTCAAGATTGTAGTATTTTGAGATTCACGTCAAATTGTTAGGTTGGAAGTGTATTAAGGACAAGGTTTTTGAAAATAGAAGATCCCTAGACATTTTTTGGCACTTCTCTCTTCTCTTTTCTTTCCACTTACAAATCTCTACTCGAACTCAAGATCCAAACACACGCTAAGTGTGTTGAAAAGGACTTATGATTTTTTGTCCTGAAAATTCATGTCCACTGTTCCTAATATACTCCCAGTCAAAGGATCCGATGGACAAGGTTTTTTAGTGCAGAAGATCCTTGACCGTTCAAGAACGGAGATTATTCACTGCTTATGTATGGTTTTTTCATCTCAGATGGTGGAAAAGCACAGGTTGGGCAATGAGTTGAAGTATGCAAAAAACCAACCACTAAAATGGTACCTGTGGTCTATGGCAACCCTCACTGACCCAAGCTTATCAGAGCAAAGAGTAGAGCTCACAAAACCCATCTCTCTTGTCTACATAATAGACGACGTTTTTTATGTTTATGGCACACTAGAAGAACTTATTCTCTTCACAGAGGCTGTCAATAGGTGTGCATCTCCTCCATCATCATCATCGCTATATTCATCTTCAAAATTTTCAATTTTGTAATACTAACCAGTAGTTACTGCAAGCAGATGGGAACTAGCAGCTGTTAACGAACTACCCGGCTATATGAAGATTTGTTTGAAGGTTCTTCATGACAGCACAAACGAAATTGCCTATGGGGTCCACACAAAGTATGGTTGGAACCCTATTGATTCTCTGCGAAGAACGGTATATCATAATATTACCAGCAAATTATGTCATGTGCATACTTAGGATTCTATGAGATAGTTTGTGAGAATTACAAATGGATTGGCTTTAACAAAATCCTTGATTGTTGCAGTGGACAATTTTGTGCAACGCGTTCTTAGAAGAAGCGAAATGGTTTGCTTCAGGGCAGTTGCCAAAAGTAGAAGAGTACTTGAAGAATGGGATTGTTAGTTCAGGTGTGCCCGCGGTGTTAGTTCTCACACTACAAAAAAATACACTTTTGGCGACTAATGTTTTAGTCGCGAAAAGCATTAATTTTAGTCGCCGAAATGATTTGCCGACCAAAAATTTTCGTCGCCAGCTTTGTCGCGGATACATCGTCGGCGAAGGTATTGGCGACTAAAATTTTTTTAGTCGCTAAAAATCCAACAGAATGGCGACTAATCTGTTAGTAGGCAAAAAAAGGCAGCAATTAGCGACTAAACCACTGTTAGTCGCTGATGATGAAGCATTGGCGACTAAGATGTTAGTCGCCCAAAGGGAACATCAATACATCTTCAGCTATTAATCTTTTGTCGCCAAAAATTCAATTATAAATGGCGACCAATTTAGTAGTCGCCAATACTGTCATTTTTAGCTACTAAACATTTTGTCACGGAAAGGTTATTCTAGTTTTAGCTACTATACAGTTTAGTTGCCAAAAGTGTTTTTGGTTTTAGCTACTAAACAATTAGTCGCCAAAACTATTTTCAATTCGTTTTAGCTTCTAAATATTTAGTCGCCAAAAGATTTATTTCTGTTTTTTGGCTACCAATTTTTTTGTCACAAAAAATGTCATTTTTTATTTTTGTTTTATTTTTTTCATTTTAATAATTTTTTTCAAAACCTGTATACATCCACCGCAACCTGTAATAGGTATACAAACAAATCAATATATATATATTATCACCTATTCCGTAATGCATGTTTCACTTACAACCATCAAACAAAAAAGAACACTTTACAATGTAAACTTATACAAACAAATCAATATATATATTATCACCTATTCCGTAATGCATGTTTCACTTACAACCATCAAACAAAAAAGAACACTTTACAATGTAAACTTACATACAAACCAATTAATATATTCCAATTACAAATAATGTCATACATTCCAACTATGTTACCAAAACAATGTCATCTATACACAAAACATTGTTACTACACTATGCATTGTAATGACCATTTGGCATGGTACAAATTACCATGGTAATATGTACCACGACAAAAGGTAATCTACATATACCGCCATAGCAATTAATACAACTTCCAAAAATACTATGTAACGCGTGCTAAAATTATATGTACGATTCATCCAATTTCCACACAAAAAGCTGAGGACGACCCAAAACTTCCCAACTTTGCAAAACTGTGAATTATCTTCCGGACAAAAAAATAGAAGATCCACATGTCAATGCCAAAAGCCATCTACACAACAAAAATGACACCCATTAGTTCCATTGTAAACAAAAATTTTCAACAGAAAGTATGTACAAACGTTTAAGGGGGCATGACCCCACTTGATGCGCCCTTCCCTCCGCACCTGGCATCATGTATGTAAACATAAACAAAAAAAAGGGTGAACCACATGAGTTTACAGTTTACAGTTTTACAGTTTACAGTTTACAGTTGTATGTAAGCATAAACAAAAAAAAGGTTAAAGCTGAATGATCACCACAGATTCACAGTTGCCATGAAAAGATTATGACACCGGTCTCGTTTATTAGCTCCAACAATTTCTGAATTTTTATTCAGCTTCACAATCATTCTTTTGTTGAGCAAAACACTTCAAATTCCAATTCAACATGAATGATGTTCAGCCACAACAGTGATCATGTAACAGATGAGGTGTATATAGGCCATGTGTTTCGCAGCATCATACAATTTCAAGAGTGTATTTATTACCCAGTAACTTGTATATTTCACATTTCCAAGATTTGTTTCTCACACTTAAAATCTAACATCTAAATCTCCATAATGATCAACAAACCTTCCACTTTCTAGGTCATCACGGTAACTACAATTCCTGAGCAGTCAACAACCAATAATTTGTATTCATAAGAAAGCCTTCATCTTGGTTCTCTCTCAAGGTGTGGACTATGTCACTTTCCATAGGACAATATTTGCCCCTCCATTTATCTGTATTGGTATCCACACAGTTTAAGGCAAATTTGCCTCCAAGTCATGCATGAGCCCCAAGTCAAGTTTAGTCTAAAGTGTACACATATATATTTTATTCATGAAACTAAATATATAGAGATGCTTATATAACATATATATTTATAAGCTGTAATATATAAGCTTTAATATATATTTATAAGCTTATATATGCGTTTGTCACGGCAACCCCCAACGTACGCATGCTAATAACGTCCCACCTTATAAACCTTTTGACCTTTATCTATTATTAATATTTTTATCTATTATTAATATCATGATTTATTAATAATTTTGTCAAAACTTACTTGGATCCTTATACGTACATTTGAAATTTTATACACATGTTCTTGATAAGATTGATTTGTTTGACATTAAATTAACAATTCTTGGTTTGTGCTGGGTTTACTTTTGGATTGTACACTTGTCTGCCTAGATGTCTTAACCAGAGAAGAAGTATTCTATTCCTGCAGTTCAATATCCTGAGGTTATACCTACTGTTGACCCATACATTACTGTAGGAAAGCTCAAGTTGATCCAGACAGAAGGGAGTTTTTCGAGGGCTGTTTCTGAGGTACTGAATGCCTTCCAAATGTGAGCCACTTTGGAATGGTTCAGTATGTTCAATACAAATTATTTGATTTGCATGTGTCCTTTTAATTTTTTTTAATGCATTTATGTATTTGATTAATTTGACAATTTTGGAAGCAATTTTGGAAGCAGTGGTTACCTTATGGAAATCAGATTACGGTCCGTCTGCTGTAAAGTCTACTCACATTATGCCTCATAACCTGTTCTAAGCACATAACAAAAAAAAAATTGCATAGCAACTTTAGAAAACAATTCTATGCCAATATGATCCATATTTTTGTAGAACTTGTATTAGCTTATCAATAAAATTATGTTTACCGAATAGTAGCATGACCATCTGAACCCTGCAAGAGGGTTGTCAGCCGTGACACCACATCGTTCAAATGATTGAGTTGTACTTCTTGTGCCTCACGTGCTTTTTTTCCTTCCTCAATTTCTTTCATCAGCTCCTCTCTTTCCCTCATAATTTCCTCCTTATCTCTTTGTCGCTCCTCTTTCTCCTTGACCAACTCCTCATGATCTCTTCGTCGCTCCTCTTTCTCCTTGACCAACTCCTCATGATCTCTTTGCCGCTCCTCTTTCTCTTTCAGCAACTCCTCACGATCTCTTTGATGCTCCTCACGAAGAACCTCCAGTTCCGCTCTCATTGACTCCATATGTTTATCACGTGCTCGTGCCGCACTGGAAGCTGTTGAAGAGGGTTGTGGGCCTACCCCACATCCACGCAAGTAATTTTTTTTTCCCTGAGCACTTGCCTTGATAGTTCTTCGTGGGTCAATGGCAACCCCGCATCGGTGGCTACGACTTGTAGATTCGCCATATCATCCTGTCATGGCAAAAAAACAATAAAGTCAAGATGGTTGAAGAAATTGAAAACAACTTTACTAATATGTCTGCAACAAAATTAGTTTCAACATTCAATACTCACATGTAGCTCATCACATTTGGGGTCAATCCGGCCTCCCGTCTTCTTGGACTTGTGTGATTTCTTATAAAATGCAGGGAAATCTATTTCTCCATCCTCATTTGCCTATTAGGTTTGAAAAAATACCATTGATGAAGTAGTACATAGTAATATTCAAAATGAAGAATAATCAATCATCCATTACATTACTAAACAAATAACTACTTCTCACCATAAGCGACATTGCTATAGAAAATGATCGCGATCCACTTTTATGATTGTAGGGGAGCATACCCCTATTTGCTTTACCAGCTTTAGAGCGTTTCTAACAAGAAAAGAAACAAAAAAAACAAAAAACAAAATTACAAAAAAAAAATATAATTAGTAAAGAATTTTTATTTATATTCACATAAATGAATTTCAATAATGGGGTTTTTAATTAATTTGTTACCAAGTGAGATTCGTCTTTCCAAGCAACATCAATAAGATATTTCCAGTCGTCCAAGCTCACTCCACTAGGCGGATGACTATAGGGGTCATCAACACCCTTTTCCTCAAGTTCGAGGAACTCTTGCTTTTGATTGTACCTCCAATCCTTGTATAGCAAATATGCCTTCCTATCGAGGATTTGTTGAGCTTGTTCATCATTATCAAAATCATCACCGATAACAAACTTGTCCTACAAACATAATAAGACAATTAGTTCATCAATTAATTTAAGCAATTACAAATAACATAATAATTTAACCAAGATGAATCTCATACTAGCACCGCTTGGATGACCGCATCTTTGGTAGTTTGATCAATTTTTCTCCATGACTTCACGCTCCGAAGAGGGCATAACCGTCTAATTTGCAATCCCAACTCATTTGTTGCTGGGGTTGCATTCCCTCCTGTGATTGCGTTCAACACACGATTGACATACACATGTAATTTCTCTCCTTTTTTCCTAACTATTCTTTTTTGCACTCCTTTGCCTAATGTACGTCCTTGTACATGAGTCGACCTTTTTCGCCCTGCCACAAAAGGGGAAGCAAGTCACAAATTACAAACAAAGTTAATGAACTCAACTAGTATGAGTTGTTGCTTCATTTAAAAAAAAAAAAAAAGAAACACATTTTATGCATTGTAACAGCAAAGACATAATTAGTGACTATCAAACTAATATTTAAGTGTACAGCCCTTGGTTTCTTTTAAGTTTAGAACTCAACTAAATCTAATAGTGGGCTGTCAATTTGGGTCGATGTGATATGCAAGTGGGCAAGCTGGCTGCAAGTTATGGCTGCAAGTCCTGCATGCTGTTTTGATATGGTGTTTTGCAAGTGTTCTTGCTGAGCTGTTTAATTGATTTGCTAGGCTTCGTTGTGGGCTGTTAAGTGTGGGATGATGTGTTATGCTATGTTGCTGGACTGCTGGTGGTCTGTTGTTACATTGTTTGGCTCTGTTGGTCTGATGGTGGACTGCTGGTGGCCTCTGGGCTGCTAAGCTAAGGTTTGCTAGTATGCTATGGTTGAATCTGCTGTGTAATTCTAGGCTGATGGCAAAGGGTCAAGTATGCATTTTGAATTGTTTTTGGCTTAGGTTCATTTTTGCAAAAATAGGTCTTCCTACTGCTGTGTCTGCTGTGCTTGGTCTGTTTAGATTTTCTGTTATGCTTTGGTTCACTTTGTCTGTGTTATGTTCTCCTGTTTTTTTCCTTTCGGGTTTGGTTCCTCACCAAATTCCTTCCCTTTATTTGATGTAATCTCATTGTATGGTTTTCCATCTATAAAGGTTCTTTCTCTTTTGCTGATAAAAAAAAAAACTAAATCAATGAACTTTATGTACAACAAAATTTACATATTTTAATTTTAAATATGTAAAGCACAATAAAGCTATAATATCACCTCAACCAACTATAGGCCAACCGAAGAGTACATGTGTTGCCTCTATTAAACTTGAGATACAACAAAATGAGTTGAAGGGTTGGGTACTATAGGTAGGTTATGTGGTCACTAAGGCATTCACATTGACTAACAAGATTAACAAACAGATTAAACTACAGATGAACAAAGGCATTCCTTACCAATCAGATTCACAAGCCATTCACATTTTCTTTGTTTTTCATTCTATTTATGGGGTTTTCATTTCCGTAAAGACCTGACTTATGCACCCCAAGAAAAAGAAAAAAAAGATTTGTAAACAACTACGGAAATGCTCTTACCCAGGCCACCTGGCTGTGTCTCCTCCACCACTATTTGTGTATCATTTGGTGGCTGCGTCTCATCAGATAACGTCAACGGGGTGCCAATACCTGCTGGACATGCTTTGGAGGCTGATAATAGGTTACCACTTGTTACTGTCTTCCGCCGCCCCGTCTTCATTCCAGGAACCATGGTACCTGCATAAAAAAATAACAAAATGACATGAGTAATAAACATCACTCACATCATTTACATACATTTACAACAATAAAACTAAATAGCAGCCAGCAGATTAAGCAGCCAGCAGATTAAGCAGATTAAGCAGCCAATGTTTTAAGCTTGACGTGAGCATCTTTTCTGCAATCACAATAAAGCCCCCAGTCAACCAAGCTTAATTCCCTTGATTCATCATCTTACCATCCTACTGAGAACTTCCACATAACCAGTAATAATTACCTTTGAAGAGACGATCTGGTTCACTTTCCCATTTATGCAAGAATTGAGCAAGATCAAAACAATGACAACAAATTCTATGCCAAGAGTGTTATGGGTCTCCTTCTAGCATCATTTATTGGCTCACAACTCATTCTCGCAAGACTCACAACTAACCATTCTTTCTAGCTGAACTTATTTACATCTATCTTGTGACTTGACTGCCCTATATTTAAAACCATCAAGTTTGGCTAACTCTCAAATGAGTCTTGGTGGGCACATGTTAAGTATGCTTTAAAATATTGTATATTTTTTTATTGCACTTACTTTCATGCAGAATATGCACACGCTAACAAAATCCCGCTACAATTATCACCTGCAATTCAATCCGGATTTTGACAGCACAATACCAGAAAAATAATGGATTTTGACAGTCAAACCTCATTCTAATGCTCAATAACCCACATACAGGAAAGATATCAGCTGTCCTGCACTACAATTTCTAATAAATGAATATATGTAACTTGAAGGTGGTGTTAGCACAACCTCTGCCTTTTTCTCTTCATTCTACAAACACCACAGAGGAAAAAAGGGCATTCTTCTGAGCTGGTTCAATCCAGAGTGTTAAATGAGTGAACTAGAAACAAATCTAACCACTGCATTTTCAGATGGAGATCCTTAAGATTTGGATGGGAATAAAGAATCTTCCAAATCAATCTCACCCTCAATTTGAACATAATACCCCTATTTCTGTTAGAAACAGTCGCTGAAGTTTAAATTTTTTTTTCTTTTTCTTTTTATCGGCATTGTTCAAGTTTCGTTGTAGAACCACAATGCAGGAAACTTTGGTTTCGCAATATGAAACATAACTAACCATAAAATAACTTTTCAAAGAGGTAAATATTAGACCAAAGTCTTACTAAATCCAGATCCTATTTTCATTCAATTAAACCATCATAGAATTAAGTGGCAAGGGAATTTCTTATATATCTACTTCGCAGGATGCTGCGACAAAATTGCTGGATAAGGTTTTCAAAGTTCGTTTACGCAGAGGATTTTATGGGGAGTGTCTGGTAAACTAGCTATGCTAAAGCGCTATCTTTCAACAACCACAATAATTTTAGTCCTGGTATATTTTGCTTGAGACTGTTGTCATGTGGCTTTTATGTATAATGTTTGTCACCTGAAGCCCTATGTAACTTTTGGTTTTAATATTTGTCTTTAAAGCATATCTACCTCATTAGCTATTGGAGATGCTAAACTTTTAAAACTTTACATCTTCTTCAAATGTTCAAGCAATTTTTGATTCCATGAATCTGGCCTTAGGGAGTAAGAGCTGATGGAAATTCTAATTTAAGTGATGAAATTGGCAACGAACTTAGCATAAAGAGTGCTGCAGCTGGATTGAGGTAAGTTGCTATTGGAATAGATGTTATTGACTTAACTATATTATTTATTTCTAGAATGATATTTTTGGCATGTGAACTGTCATTAATCTATCTACCTAAGTGTCAGGTCTTTTTTGATGGTTCTATACTAGGTCATGCTTTATGTAGCATCAATTATCTGTACCTTGAAGGTTGGCTGCATTGCTATTTAAATAGTTTCCTCCACTCAGTTGCAGATTGCGAGTTAGAACATTTCAAATTTTAACCACTCTTGAGTTTCTAAACTAACAGCTTTTCTTATCAAAATACTAAACATTTTCGTAGATTATTGCTAATTAATGTGCAATACATATTATTTCATCACTCGGGGATACTACATTACTAAAGCTATTGATTGAAGATAATTCTATGAACTAAAGCAAAATACCAGAAGTGCAATTGCAAGATGTAAAACAGTTTGTGTTGAGATTGCCAGTTACTACTTTAGGTAAACTATCTGCACTGCACATGCAAGTCCATCTATCTTCACTTGATCCTGCTGCAGAAAGAGAAGAATAAGAAAAAACATAAAATAAAAATAACTAAAGTATTGAATTTATGAAAATGACAATCACTGTATACTATAGGACAGGTCATGCGTTTATCAGAATCCTACTGTAACAGTACCAAAGAGTTGTGGGTTTGATCTCATTATTTCCATCAGATGTATGGCCAAGTTTGTAACTAACCGTACAAAATCGTGGAGACATATCATGGTCCCAACTTGAATCATTTGGCATATAGGTTAGGTTCATAACACCTACCAAATGGGACAGCAGACTGTAGATTGTGGGAAAATCTGTCAAGTGGGACAGCAGACCCGCATGGTAAATCTGACTTCACTACGAATTTGCTTTTCAATTTTCGGCCAAAGTTCATAGAAATCATACAGGAAATTAATTACAAGGGTATTAAATTCATAGCACATGAATGTAGTTGGGAAATTGGGGTCCAAACAAGAAGAAGAAGAAAACTCTAGGTCCGTATAAACAAACAAACAAAGTTCATCAACAATGTACTTAGAGAACACATAAAGTAATTTTACCATAAAGTGAGTTAAAACTCTAGGTCCGTATCTGTATCTGTATCGAAATCACTTTGTATCTCATCTTCTTCTTCGTTATCACCCGTGATTGTTAGTTCATCATCGTCATCACAGATGAAAGCATCATCCATAACACCCTCAGGTTGTACACGTTTTTTGGACTGAGAAACTTCCATTGAAATAATTTCAGGTTCGATGTCATCCTGACGCAAAACAACATCATCATCAATAGGCTCAGTTGGTACAACGGTAGTGGTTTCATCTTCTTGCAACACTTCATCAAATTCTGGCACACCCAGCTCTGGCACATCCCAAATTCGTCGATGTTGAAACTTTTCTACGACTCGCCAATTCGGCCCTAACTTCGTATCATGAACATAGAAAACTTGTTGAACTTGGCTTGGGAACACAAACGAGTCATCTTTATACCATCGACTTCTTACATCAACAGTTGTCACATGTGGTTCGACACGCAAAGTTCGACTACTACCGGTGTTATACCATTCACATTGGAACAAAACAACCCGACGTCCAAACAAATATGTCAGTTCCCACACTTTACAAAGGTAGCCGTAGAACTTTATCAATTGGCCTTCGTGGTCGCCTTCCACTACCAACCCACTGTTTTGACATTTACGACGGTTATCACGATCGATAGTATGGAATCGGACGCCATTAGCAATGCATCCCGAATACGTGTTCACTAAGGCATTAGGTCCATTGGCTAATGACCACATCTCATCGGTTGCTTCGGGCGACTTTTGATTTCGCAATTGGTTCATCTACACAAGAAAGTATGTCATGTTAATTCAAACTTAGAATAATGTAACATTATCTGCAAACTATACACTAACGAGTGTTAGCTTACGCGATCTTTGAACCATTTAGGAAATTCTTTGCATTATCGCGTTGCAATGTTGCAGTCACTTCCATATGTTTGTTGCAACACGAGCTTGTGTTCCCTACTTAATACAATGTAATTCATAAGTAATTGGAATAATGAAGACTTTAAAAAATAAAAACCATGTACAAAATGTATGTTACAAATATGATGAAGAATCATACTCTAGATATTCGTCAACTTCCAAACTATTGTGTAGGACAAACTAATGGGCCAATTCGCTATCAGTTACAGACACATCAATTTCCCTTGGGAGTTGACCAAAAGGATGAACATTTTGAGTGAAAATCGCCAACCCTGGGCCATTGTCACCCCCATCATAGTTCCTTTCTTCCCGGTTAAACACCGTTTCAAC
Organism: Camellia granthamiana; assembly: GCA_036172215.1. Lineage (NCBI taxonomy): Eukaryota > Viridiplantae > Streptophyta > Magnoliopsida > Ericales > Theaceae > Camellia > Camellia granthamiana. Next base: position 128,200,431 of record CM069909.1, on the reverse strand, counting down.
TCCATCCAAATACATTGAACAAAACGTCATGCACTCTTTCGATATGTAGCCCTCCGCAACGGAACCTTCTAGCCAAGCTTTATTGGCCACGAATCCTTTAAGAAGTCCGAGCATCCTACATGTAAACATCAGCCTGATCATTAGTATGATCATATTGAACTATATTTACATGAAAAAAGCACCCCCATCGTAGTTATACCTCTCAATAGGATACATCCATCAATATTGCACAGGCCCTCCAGGCATAGCCTCATAAGGCAAATGAATTGCCAAGTGGACCATGACATAAAAAAAAAGCAGGAGGAAAAATCTTCTCAAGCTTACGATTTGTTCTTGCAATTTCTCCAAATCAGTCACCCGCAATGTCTTTGAGCACAACTGTTTGAAAAAAGTTCCCAACTCAAACAATGTGGTCCCAATCTCGATAGGAAGGTATCCTCGCATCCCAATGGGAAGAAGTCGTTGTAGAAGGACATGACAGTCATGACTCTTGAGGCCAACTAACTTACCACCATTCGTGGTGACACAGTTGGATACATTTGCCGCATAGCCATCAGGATACTTAATCGATTTCAGGAAATCAGAAAACCCTTGTCTCTCTACCGGGGACAATGTGTACAATGCCGGAGGCTTCTCGAAAGAGCCATTCGCATGCCTTATCAAGTGTAACTCCTTTCGTATTTGCATGTCCTCCAGATCCAAACGTGCTTTGTCTGTGTCCTTGTTCTTGCCATCTATGCTCAATAGTGTCCCAAGCAGATTGTCACATATATTCTTCTCTATGTGCATGACATCAAGGTTATGTTGAAGCTTAAGTGTTTTCCAATAGGGTAGGTCAAACAAAATGCTTCTTTTTGTCCAGTTTGGATTTGGCTTTTCAGTCCTTTGCCTTTTTTGGTTGGTTGGATGCTTTCCGTACGGCTTGTACGTTCCCAAATTAATTTGCTTCAGTATTTGTTCTCCCGATAACTCCACGGGTTTGGACCGATTCTCAATGTCACCGTTGAATAGCCTACTTCTTCGCCAATTATGGTTCTCAGGTATGTACCGCCGAGCACCCATATACCCTATCTTACTTCGCAAACTCTGAGATGAAGCATCCATGTTACAATTAGGGCATGCCAAGTAACCTTTTGTACTCCAACCAAACAAGGAACCATATGCGGGGAAGTCATTGATGGTCCACATGACTGCTGCATGCATTGTAAATATTTGGCCATTTGAGGCATCATATGTTTGCACACCATGCTTCCACAGATTAGTTAACTCTTCTACTAATGGTTGCAAGTAAACATCGATGTCTCTTCCAAGTGCGGATCGTCTGGGAATAAGCAATGACATCATGACAAATGGATCTTTCATACACTTCCAGGGGGGTAGATTGTAAGGCATTAAGATTACGGGCCACATACTGTACGATGTACTCATATTTCCGAATGGATTGAAACCATCTGTGGCAAGCCCTAGCCTTACGTTCCGAGGATCTGCAGAGAACGTAGGATGCAACCTATCAAAATCCTTCCATGCCTCACCATCAGTTGGATGTCGTAATACTCCATCATCCACACGCTTATCTTTGTGCCATCTCATAAATGTGGCTGTTTTTTTCGACATGTACAATCTCTTCAACCTTGGTGTCAAAGGAAAGTACCTCAGTATTTTGTACGGAATTTTTTTACCGGCCTTGTCGTTCAACTTGTATCTACACTCCGTACATGTAGGGCAATTCTCCAATGTAGCGTTGTCCTTCCAAAATAGGGTACAATCATTCTTGCATGCATGAATAGCCTCATATCCCAAACCCAATTCACGTAAGAACTTTTTCGCTTCATAAAGGGTCCACGGAATTGTTTCATCACACTTTGGTAAAATGTCTTTGAAAACTTGCATAACCATATCGAAAGATTTGTTGCTCCATTTATTGTACACCTTCAAATGAAGCATCTTAATTACAAAGGACAAGATGGAGAACTTTTCACACTCTGGATATACTTTGCGTTGAGCATCATCGAACAACTTCATGAACTTCAACAAATTGTGCCTCTCCGAACTAGTATGTTGTTCGTCGATATGATCATCCATGAGACCACTCATGTAAATCTCTTCTAACATGGTAGGAAGTTCACCCACATTTTCGTGATTGTCTGTCATTCCAGGTTCGTTGCTTTAGTATCATCGTTTCGCATAGTAGGATGATCACGAAACATGGGAACATGTTCCCCATGGTGCACCCAAGTTCGATAAGAAATTGCGATTCCTCTTCGAATCAAGTGCAACCGTACAACGTGTCGACTAAATTTTGTGCCGTTCAAGCAATCAACACAAGGACAACAGATTTCATCATGCGGCCCTAAATTCTTCGTAGCGAACTCAATAAATGACTGAACACCCTGTACATACTCTTTACTTTTGAGCCGATCTTTTATCATCATCCAACTCTTGTCCATTATTGGAACAGTACACATGAACCAAAGATGAACCTAAGAATGGACGGCAACTTGGAAAAGTACTCTGTAATGGAAGAGAGCTTAAGTAAGTTTAAGGGTTCGAATAGCATTGCTTTTTGATGTTTACCGAAATAGTAATAACAGATCGGGATGTTTTGCCTATTTGTCAATTGCATATAGTTGGTTAGGAGCTTGGTAGAATTGGATTATAATTACAAATCAACGGTGTACAGAAAACATGTTTTTCATTAATAAATTTCAAGGCATCAAAACAACCAAAAAGTGTAAAGAATGTAAAGAAGACAAAGCGATACTTGCCTTTTCAACTAATTCCTTCGGTGGTGCAATCCTAAAGTTTGGAGTTCCACCAAAGTGAGAGATATCGAACCTCTGAACTGTAACAATGAATTTGCTTAATAAACTATAAATATATAATGTAAAAAAATGTACCTTAGAAACTGCTCATGCCTCTGTACATTATTAAATTAGGAGATAACAATGGTCTAAATTCAATGTAACTAAAAGGATAACTTTGTCACAAGAGCGCGTCAATGAAACATGCTCCATGGTTTCGTTATCAGCTAGACACCTACAATAGATAGTATCTAAATTCATCCCTTTTCCCCATTAGATTCCAACAAATTGGCAAAATATTGTACAAGCATTTCTAGATAAAGATACTTCATTTTCTCCTAATTTCATGAACAGTACAATGATAACACAAGGAGAGAAAGAACAAGGCAAATTAAAGGGAACACAACCCCAACTCTCAGATCGATTAAAGCAAATATGGATTTCAAGTGATACAAATTTCAGAGAGGCTTAATATCAGCTTTCTAACCTGATCACAACATTCAATTCCAAAAAAAAAAAAAAAAAAACAGAAATGGAGAAGCAGAAATCCAAAATGGAGAATCATCACAGCATTCAATTTCCCAACAATGCATATATAATGGACCAGCTATATCAAGGTGAAGAATATATGGGAAAATATCAGATAGATTTATCTAAAATGGAAAAATAGTTGCTTAACTTCCCCTCATTGTGTTCATAGTCTAGTTGACTGGGACCCTTCAGTATTTTTAAAAGCTGCCATCTACCTAAAGGAGAATGAGGAAAAAGTCTCCCTTTTCTTCAAACACAAAGACTAAACCAAACATGGTTTCTGTGATAAAAAATAATAATAATACAATTTTTACACCTATCTAACTAAATGTAGATGATCTTAAAAATCAAAATAAAAAGTAAAAATCAATTCTTACTAAAAATTATTGTTCTGGCACAAGAAAGCCAAGCAAATAGAAAATATTTTTATGAACCTTCATTACAGCTAGATTGGTATCAATGCCCTCCACTTTTACTTGGTCCACAGTTGCTTGTGCAGCTTCTGCCCTTCCCGTGTTCCGCTTGGACTGTTTCACTGCGTTTTCTAATGGATTTATTTCACCAATACAAACATCTACAGCTGCATCAAATGCTTCCCCATCAACATCTTCCCAGTGTTCTGATATAAGCCCAAAATCTGTGTAGTGTCAAAACTGAAACTGGGAGTTTCAACCCTTGTTTTGCATTTAAAACCCCAACTGAATCGTGTTGGCAAATGCTAAATTGATAGAGTTTCCAAGATCACATCTCCCCCCGGAAACAGAGGCACATTCGGATTATCAAATGCTAAATTGATTAAATTTTTAGATTATATATATATAGGGTTAGTTTGCCGTATGATAACATTCTCCGACAAAAAAAATTACTTTTGGTTGCCGTATGATAACATTCTCCGACCCAATTTTTTTGTCGGAGAATGTTATCATTCTTTTAGTTGTTATGGTTGCCAACAGCGACTGAAAGTAAATTTGGTCGCCAATAATACTATACAGCGACTAAAAGAATTTAGTAGCTAAAAACAGTAAATGAATGCCGACTAAAGCTGGATTTTGGTCACCCAATATACTGTTTTTGGCAACTAAAATTGCTTTGGTTGCCAATTTTAGTCGCCAATTGTGCAATCTGTTGTAGTGTCATGTTCTTTCTCTTGGGTCATGGAATGAACAAGGAAAGTGTCGATTTTATGATCGACAACCCTGACATCATAACCTCTACCGCTACAATTCTCCGTCTGTGGGATGATTTGGGAAGTGCCAAGGTAACACAAAGTTCATTTTCTATCAAGAAATTATTTTCCTGGACCACGTAAATGAAGATAAAATGTTGTCCTAATGTAAAGCCAGCCACCCCAAAATATCAAGTAAATTAGAGGACCACATTCTGACCTACAAGGAGGCATTAGCAAGGCCTACACTGATAATGGCACTAGCAGATGTAGACGGTGTCGGCTAGTAACACACTCTGGCTCAATGGTATCACATGATGTAATCCAACAGAGCCATTGATTCAGACACCATAACAACTATGAGAATTGTCATGGTCCCTGATAATGAAACAAAGCCATTTGTGTAGACACCATAAACATGAGAATGGATTCCACAAAAAGGAAAAGAAATTGTGAAAGCATTTCAGAAAATGGTGGCCCTATTTGTGTTTGAGTCCATGGAATCCATTCTCCACAGTAGGGCCACCATTAGAGAAACAAAAAGTATGAAGCATCACCCACCGAGGCCATTTGTCAAGGTTCAATGTGAACAATCATAATGACAATCATAAAAAGTTCACTCAATGTCAAGCCTTCTAAAAAGTTCTTAACATCTTAGGAATTTTTTTTTTCAAAGAATTAAAAATAAAAATAAAAAAGTGCTTGTGCTTAGCAGAGATTTTCATTTCCTTACATGAACCATTTATATTCGGTTTAGCTCTAATATAAGCTTGGACTTAAACTGACAGGATGAGAATCAAGACGGTCACGATGGATCCTATGTAGATTGCTACATGAAGGAGCACGAGGGCTCCACAGTTGAAATCGCAAGAAAGCAAGTTGTTGACATGATTTCAGATGCATGGAAGCGACTCAACCTGGAATGCCTGTCTCCAAATCGATTTTTTGCCAATTTCACCCAGGGTTGTCTTAATACTGCAAGGATGGTTCCTTTGATGTACTGCTATAATGACAATCATAACCTCCCAATCCTTGAGGAGCATATGAAGTCAATGTTCCATGATAGTGTTTCTCTCTAAGGATTCAATGAAAGTAATAAAATATTGCTATTTTTCCTTAGCAGAGTATACCAGACTAATATTGTTATATAGTCCAAACAAAATGCAAAAATAAATACTATATGATGTAGTACCAAAAACATGTAATAGAGAAAGTAGGGTGTCGATCTTGGATCCATTGATTCAAGAATAAATTGTTCTATAAACTCTTTGATTCACAAAAAATACTAGAAATAAAGGCTCAACAACGATTGATTCAAAATGAATGTTCACGATTAAAAGAAGAGTATAAACTTGAAATTGTAAGGCTTACAATAATTATTTATAATGGAAAGCAGGCCGAACGATACTGGGAAACAATCGAAATTGGCAGTTCCTTAGCTAGCTAGACAAAAAGCAAGGGAATATGACGAAAATTAACAAAAATGGAAACATTGAAATATATCAAAAAAAGGTACTAATTTAGAGCATCTCCATCAAAATAGTCAAATTTTTAGTTAAATTTTAACTAAAGTCTATTTTTCTATTTTAGCTAATCATCTTTTCAAATACATTCTCCATAAAATTCTTTATTCTTTATTTCATTTGTTGAGTTCTTTTTTCTTAGCTACATGTAGTTAGTGGTTTGATATTCAACTAAAGTAACTAGCCAATAATTGAGTTTGATGGAGTGTGTTTCTATAATTTTGTACTATAAAATAGCCAAGAGAATGCTCTACTGAGCTTGATAATGATGTTCTTAGGCTACCACAATAAAGGCAAATTCAATGGAAATGAATTTTGACTTCTATACTAAAGAGTAACTGAAATTGCAGACTTTAGTCTCGAAAATTCTAAACCTTTGTGTTCTGGACTTTGTCATTCGAACTCCAGTTTCTGCTATCTTAGTTGGTCTTTTAGGAACTCACTACAAACATAGTTAGGTGGCTATACCAGACCGTCAGATGTTGTTCGGGCACGACTAACACCAAATCAATTACACCTTTAGAGGATGTAAAGTCTCCTAGACACAAAGCAATTACGATGGAAGATATATTGGGTCCGTCAAGTGGACAACCTCAATAATCTCTCCTCTCTCAATACCATCCACATAATGTTTCAATCTTTGGCCATTTACCTTAAAGGTCATACCATTTTGTGGATTTTTAATCTCAACTGCACCATGCAGAAATACTTCGATAACCTTATATGGGCCATCCCACTGAGACCGGAGTTTACCTAGAAACAATCACAATTTAGCATTGAACAGCCACAGTTTTTGGTGAGCCTCAAAGGACATACGAGAAATGTGTTTATCATGAAATGCCTTAGTCCTAGCCTTGTAAATTTTGGAGTTCTCATATGCATCATTGTGGAGCTCCTCTAACTCATTAAGTTAGAGTTTTCGATGGTTACCAGCTTTGGCCATCTCAAAATTGAATTTCTTAATGGCCCACAAAGCCCGGTGTTCTAACTTAACAGGGAGATGACACTCTTTCCCGAACACAATCCTATATGGAGACATTCCGATGGGTGTCTTATATGCAGTGCGGTAGGCCCAAAGTGCATCAGCCAACCTAGTGGAAAAATCTTTCATATCGGGCCTCACAGTTTTCTCGAGGATATGTTTGACTTCCCTATTAGAAACCTCTACTTGACAACTAGTTTGGGGGTGATAAGGAGTGCCAACTTTGTGAATGATTATGTATTTCCACACCAATGCCTCGAAGAATCGATTGCAAAAATGTTTGCCATCGTCACTAATTATGGCACGTGGGAACCCAAAACGACAAAAATGGTTTCGTGGAGGAATTTAACCATAACTTTGTGGCGATTTGTTCTAGTGGCCACTACCTCAACCCACTTGGAGACATAGTCTATAGCCACCAAAATGTATTCAAATCCAAAAGATGGTGGAAAGGGACCTATGAAGTCGATGCCCCAAACATCAAAAATCTCAACAACAAAAATAAGAGTCATCGGCATCATATCTTGTCGTGACATAGGGCCCATTCGTTGACAACGCACACAAGCTCTACAGAAGTTATAGGCATCATTGAAGATAGAGGGCCAGTAGAACCCATGTTGTAAAACCTTGGCGGGCGTTTTCTGCCCACTGAAATGGCCGCCACATGCATGAGAGTGACAAAATGTGAAAATGCTATGGGTTTCAATCTCAGGCACACAATGCCGAATCACTTGATCCGGACAATACTTGAACAATTCCGGGTCTTCCCAAAAATAGTGCTAGACTTGTGAGAAAAATCGTTCTTTGTCTTGTTCAGGCCAAGTTTTAGGAATTCACCCCACCGCCAACTAATTCACTATGTGAGCAAACCATGGGAGAGTCACTTGTGACACCGCAAAAAGTTGCTCGTCCGAAAATGAGTTGTGCAAGGCTAAGGGATCACTCGTTTGCTCAATAAGGATTCGGGATAGATGATCCACAACGACATTCTTGGATCCCTTCTTTTCCTGAATTTCTAGGTCAAACTCCTGAAGGAGTATAATCCACCTAATCAACCTAGGTTTGGTCTCTTTTTGGACAATAAGTACCGTAAAGCGGCGTGGTCAATGAACACAATGACTTTAGACCCTAGAAGGTAGGACCGGAAATTATCAAGTGCAAAGACAACAGCTAGTAACTCTTTCTTAGCGGTAGTGTAGTTTAATTAAGCATCACAAAGAGTACGACTAGCATAGTATATAACATGGGGCACTTTATTCACCCTTTGGCCCAAGACGGCACCGAGGGCATAATTAGATGCATTACACATAATCTTGAAAGGAAGGGACCACTCAAGGGATTACATGATGGGGGCAGTAAAAAGTGCAGCTCGGAGTGTTTCGAATGCCACCACACATGCTTTGTCAAAGAAAAACAAGGCATCCTTAGCCAATAGAGTGCACAAGGGGTGTGAGAACCTACTAAAGTCTTTGATAAATCGGCAGTAAAAACCCGCGTGCCCTAAGAATGAGCGCACTTGGTGCACGAAAGTAGGTGGGGGCAAACTAGAGATCAAGTTGACCTTAGCTTTATCGACCTCTATACCATGGGGAGACACAATGTGTCCCAACACAATACCCTCCCGAATCATAAAATGGCTCTTCTCCTAACTCAAAACAAGGTTTGTCTCCACACAACGAGTAAGGACTTTAGTTAAGTTTTGGAGATATTCCTCAAAAGACGGCCTAAACGCGGAGAAGTTACCCATGAAGACCTCTAAGAAATTCTCCACTATGTTAGAGAAGATAGCCATCATGCACCGTTGAAATGTTGCTAGTGCATTATAAAGCCCAAAGGGCATTCGGCGATAGGCAAAAGTGCCAAAAGGACATGTGAAAGTAGTCTTTTCCTGGTCATCAGGATACACAGAAACTTGATTGTAAGCAGATTAGCTATCAAGGAAGAAATAGTAGCTCTGCTCTTCTAACCGCTCTAAGATTAGATCAATAAAAGGTAAAGGAAAGTGATCCTTCCTAGTCATGGAATTGAGTCTACGATAATCAATGCACACTCGCTACCCGGTGGTGGTTTGTGTGGGGACTAACTCTCCTTCCTCATTCTCAATAACAGTGATGCCCAATTTCTTTGACACCACTTGTGTGGGTCTCACCCACTTGCTATCTGAGATGTGGTATATAATACCCGCATCCAACAACTTCAACACCTCTCTTTTTACTACCTCTTTCATGTTAGGATTAAGCCTTCGTTGCATTTCATGAGAAGGTTTGGTGCCCTCTTCTAAGTGTATATAATGTATGCACATAGAGGGATCTATCCCTCTCAAATCGGCCACCAACCATGTAACGCCCCCAAATTACTACAATAAATCCAATCCTTAAGACATAATGTTGATAGAAATAATATGCTTTAATTTATCAGAGTTCGTATTACAAAAGACAATACATGTAGTATACATTCATTAATATTCATCCTGAATCTATAGCATGTACTACCAGCTAATAATCAACAAAAATAAATGCCCTAGGGGCTTACACCTTCCCAAGACATTGCTTGGTTATAACAAAAGAGAGCGTCATAAACTCTACACATATAAAGCCCTCGGCTTGAATAAACATTAAGTACAAATCAACAAAATATAGAGCATCCAGCTCCTAGGTCCTCTCACGCTACGTCCTTGGAGGAAGCATGTCACCGATACCTGAAAATAGTTTCCCAAAGTAGGGTAAGCCAAAACCTAGTAGAAACAATCTAACACAGTATATGAGAATTAACAAGATATAAGTGTAATGCACATTTTCATTGTCCTACAGCAAAATCTTTAAAACTTTTTCCAAAACCATGGTTTACCAAACTTACATTTCATTCACTTCATTTCGGTTCAATAAATACATCCACAACATTTAATCCACCCAACAAAGGATACACCTCACAGGTTTTTAACAAATTAAAATCAATCACACCATACATTCACTTCTATTTGCCATTTTACGAAAATTTCATCCACGGGAATCGGCACTCATGTATACAAATGGTTTTCGGGACTTTCACTTTAGACATACAGGCCAACTTAGTTTACTGGAGTCCATCCCCTTTCTCCTCCTCAAAACATGAAATACATACCCTTTCTCCTCCCAAATATCATACATATGCAATATATATCATTCATAATCATATTCAATGATAATGGTCAACGTATTAGTTTCAATTCGCCTAATCCACATACAATGTCTACAACAATCATGACTATCCTCCACCGATAGCCTAAAACAGTTATCTCTAAATAGATATACAATCTTTATAATAGATAATTCATCAAATTCCATAGGTGAGTGATTAAACAAATCCAATAACACAATTCATGTATACATCCTCTAAATTTCACATTCCCCATACTAATTTCATTATTTGTACAAAATAATTAGCCAAGACATTTTAAGGCAAAACTCCTCATTTTCCAAATATCAACCCAAAGACCAAAATCAACTATTTTGACACATGATAACCTCATATCCAAACCCCATAATCATTTATATAACACTCGCATACAAAACTCTCTTTTCAACCTTGAACCCAAACCCTAGGTTTGCTCAAAACATTTCCAAATCCCACAATTTTCACACAACGACCTATAACTAAGTTAAAACCCATATTAAGATGTAGAGAGTCTCTACCTCAAGTTTAGAAGACTAATGGAGCAAGCACGAAACTCCAATGACGTTGAAACCAAATTTCAATCGGTTCAAAGTGAAGCTCCAAAGATGCCCTACCCTTTTTCCAAAGACATTAGAGCGGAGAGATCAACTGATCAAGGAGAAAAAGTAAAAAAAAGAGAGTATTTTAGAGAGAGAAGGTCTCACTTTAGGGTTTTTAGAAGAAAAGATCTGAAAAAGTGATGTAACAAGTCATTTTCGCGATCTGATATACGCACAGTCCGCTTGAGCGGAAGAGTTGACGCTCGAGCGTCAGACACAATAAGTTATTTTGCTCGAGCGCAGAATACACACCTCCAGTACTTTTGCAGACAACAAACAAACCGTTCATGAGCAAGAAGGGACGCTCAAGCGCCCACCCACTCGAGTGTAGGAAATGCCGCTCGAGCGTGAAAAACATCCTTCCAGTACTTTTGCAGACATGCAAAGTACTGAGAGTTTGCGAACCCCGCTTAAGCGCAGAAAGGGCCGCAAGAGCGGAGGATAAAAATTCTGGGCAACACAAGGTTTGAAAACTAAGCAACCAACCCGTTCCAAGCACACTCAAAATGCCCAAATAACCAAATTTAAGGAGGAATAAAGAGGAAAAGGCAATGAGCAACACTCGGAAACTCGAGTCTGGACTACTATGAGCGTCGGGTCAAAATCGGGATCGCTATAACCTTCCCCCCTTAAAGAATTTCATCCCCGAAATTTCAAATTAAGTTTTAAAACACAGTTAAAACTAATTACGACAACGATAATCATTTAATTCCATCACCGTGACCTATTCACTGGCCATCCATTCCCAGTAACAAGTTAAACAATATCTCAATACTGAATATACAATTCATACTTTTCCCAAATCATGTGCAATGTGTAATCAAAATCCAAGTTCCTAAAATTTATACGGCATATACAATGCTCCCAAAAGTGATACAACATACATAATATTTCATATTCTTAAAACATATACAATATTCATATTGAACTCATGATTCTAACTCCCATTACATATACAATGTTCTCATAATTTAAGACATGTACAATGTTATTACATTCCATTAACATAATCAAAATCTCAATACATGTTCAGGCACCCATAAACAAATTTGGATATTTCTCTCGGACTTCTAATTCACGCTCCCAAGTCGCTTCCTCGACCCCGTGATGTTTCCACAATACCTTTACTAAGGAAATTGTCTTGCCTTGCAAGACTTGATCCCAGGTATCCAAGACTCTCACCGGTTTCTCCTCATACGAGACGTCCTCATCTACCTCTAAGTCAGTCCAATCCAATACATGCGATGGATCTGGCTCATATTTCCGAAGCATGCTAATATGAAACACATCATGGACTCCGGAAAGTTATGGTGGCAATGCCAAACGATAAGCAACCTCTCCAACCCGCTCAAGGATCTCAAAAGGCCCAATGAATCGAGAGGACAACTTCCCACTCTTTCCAAACCTCATCAAACCTCACCTAGGTGATATTTTCAACAACATATGATCCCCTACCTTAAAAGACAAGGGTCTCCTTCTATGGTCGGCGTAACTTTTCTAACGACTCTAGGTCGTAATCAACATCTTATGGATAAGCGCAACCTTCTCCGTCATTTCTTGGACTAACTCCGGGCTTCACATAGGTGCATCACCCACCTCGGCCCAACACACAGGAGACCTACACAGTCAGCCATACAAGGCCTCAAATGGTGCCATCCCAATACTTGATTGAAAACTGTTATTGTAGGCGAATTCCACTAAGGGCAAATGCCTCTCCCACGGACCCTTAAAATCGAGGACACAACCCCGAAGAATATCTTCCAAAATTTAAATGGTATGCTCTGACTGCTTGTCAATCTGAGAGTGATACGTAGTACTAAAGGTTAGTTTAGTGCCCAAAGCACTTTGCAAACTCTGCCACAACCGGGCCGTAACACGCGGATCTCTATCCAATACAATCGTTACTAGGACCCCGTGCAACCTTACTACATCCCGAATATACAAGTCTGCAAGGAAATCTACTGAGTCACTCACACATACAGGTATAAAGTGTGCCGATTTGGTCAACCGGTCAACTACTATCCAAATGGCATCACTACCCATTGAGTTCTAGGAAGACCCACGACGAAATCCATCATGACATGCTCCCACTTCCACTCGGCTATAGGCAAGGGTTGCAACAAACCTGACGGCCTCTGATATTTAGTCTTCACTTGTTAACAAGTAAGGCACTTCGATATAAACATTGCCACATCCCTTTTCATATCCCTCCACCAAAACTCGCGACTAAGGTCATGATACATCTTTGTGCCTCCCGGATGCACCGCAAGGCGCGAATGGTGAAACTCTCGGAGTACTTCCTCTCAACAAGACTCCGACACAAACAAACGATCACAGTATCTCACACTTTGGTCAGGATACGTGTTCAAGCCTTTCTTTACCTTCTCGTTAGAGATTTTCTCCGGGAGGGATTCCATCTCAAGGTCACCCTTCTATGCTTCCATCACTCGATTCACAAGTGTAGGTTGTGCAGTTATTGAAAACAATGCGGCAGACTCAATAGACTCGCCAAGATGCAAGTCAAACTCCCCAATAGTATCCAACATCTCTCATTCCCGGATGGCCATACAAGTTATGCTACTAATTGATTTTCTACTCAATGCATCGACCACAACATTGGCCTTCTTGGGATGATAATATAGCTCGAAATCATAATCCTCTACGAACTCCATCCACCTCCTCTACCTCAAATTCAAGTCTTTCTATGTAAACAGATATTTTAGACTCTAGTGATCCGAAAATACCTCAAATCTCTCACCATACAGATAGTGTCTCCAAATCTTTAAGGCAAAGATCACCGCCGCTAACTCTAAGTCGTGCGTAGGGTAGTTCCTCTCATGTGTCTTCAACTGCCGCGAGCCATAGGTGACTACCTTCCTCTCTTGCATCAAAACACATCCCAAGCCTTCCCTTGAGGCATCATAATATACCAAATAGCCCAAACCCCTCTTCGAAATAATCAAAACTGGAGTAGTGGTCAGCCTAACTTTAAGTTCTTGGAATGATTTCTCACAGGTCTCACTCCACACGAATTTGATCCCTTTCCTCGTCAGCTTAGTCAATGGTGAGACTAGTCCAGAGAAATCTTTCACAAATCGGCGGTAATAACGAGCCAACCCCAAGAAACTATGGATTTTAAAAGCATTCTTAGGTTATTCCCAGTCTTGAACTGCCTCTATCTTGGATGAGTCTATAGTCACCCGTTCTCCGGATACCACATGTCCTAAGAACTTAACCTCCTTCAGCCAGAACTCACGTTTCCCAAACTTAACATACAACTTGTGGGCTCTAAGTAAGTCAAGTACTACCCGCAAGTATTCCAAGTGTTCCTCCTCAAAGGGTGAATAAATCAGGATGTCGTCCACAAAGACGACTACAAAACGGTCTAGAAACTCACGGAAAATCTGATTCATCAAATCCATGAACACAGCCGGTGCATTAGTCAACCCAAAAGGCATCACTAGGAATTCGTAATGGCCATACCACGTACGGAATGCCGTCTTTGGAATGTCCTCCTCCTTCACTCTCAACTGGTGATAACCCGATCTCAAGTCTATCTTCGAGAAGCAACAAGACCCCTTCAATTAATCAAACAAATCATCTATACGAGGCATTGGGTACTTGTTCTTGACAGTTACCCGGTTCAACTATCGGTAATCTATACAAAGCCGCAATGCACCATCTTTCTTTTTGGCAAACAAGGCCGGTGTTTCTCAGGGCAAAGTACTAGGACGGATGAAGCCCTTATCTAATAATTCCTAGAGTTGAATCTTTAGCTCACTCAATTCGGCAGGTGTAAATCTATCGGAGCCATAGAGATCGGTGTCGTGCCAGGCACTAAATCAATAGAGGACTCGATCTCTCGATGAGGTGGTAAACTAGTAAGATCCTTGAGAAAGACATCCGAGTATTCACAAACCACTCGTAGCAACTCAACTCGAGCCTCATCACACTCACTACTTAAGAGACTAGCAAGTAGACAACTAATTTCACTCCGCCCATGCGGATCATACATCGGTGATAAGACTCTACCAACCCGGTCCCCCAAGAAATGGAAACAATCCCTATTCAAGGTACATACAGTAACCCTCTAACGGTAGCAATCTATAACAACCTGGTATGAAGACAATCAGTCCATACCCAATACAACATTAAAACAAGACATATCCATCAATACAAATGAAAAGGGAAGTCGGTGATCAGCAACCTCTATATCACAACTCCGATACCCTTGTTTCAGAACCATCTCACCCCTAATAGGTGACACCACATAAATAGGAGATGCTAGCTAGGCCAACTCTAATCCCAAAATCGATGCAAATGCAGACGAGATAAATGAATGGGATGCACCCGTATCAATCAACACATTAGCAACTGAATTACAAAACAAAGAAAGTATCTCTCATAACAGAAGGCGTGGGCACTAGATCTGGCATGGTAACAGCATACACACGCCCTGTAGGTCTCTAATCTACCTGCTCACCCCTCAGAGCATAGGATTGATGCACTGACTGAGCTGAAGAGGCTCCCTAATTGGCCCTCGAGGCCTGCACTAACTGCGTTGGCTCGTGGCTCTGTGTCTATCTCAAACCAGACGCGCCAGGTGTGCCACCCAACTGTGGGCAAAATTTCTTTAGGTGACCCGCCTGCCCACATTGATAACATGTGATCGGCTACCCTCTCCATTGACTCTGGCTTTGAGAACGAGACGAAAACGAAGCTTCTTGCTGCCCTCCTCTTCTCTGTGGGCAAGCCGGAGACTTGTTGCCCAACTAGCCACACTTAAAACAAGTGAAATCCCGCTGACCGCCTCTCCCAAAACCCGAACTCGGTACTAGAAAGGTAGACATCGACTATGCTCCCTGGGACTGCTGTGGATGTGGACCTCTCTGCCTCTTACTGTCCCCTTGGGCATCCTGACTCTTCCTGGAGCCCCCCATCCTCTCTTCCTCCATCTCTATCACAGTCTCAAGATAAGCCGCCACCTTCACGAGGCCTTTGTAATCTCTAATCATCGAACCGGCCACCTTAAACATTAGTCCGATCCTCAACCTCTTCTAAAACTGCAAGCAACAGCGTTCCTCAGTTGCCACAAGCTCAGGAGCAAACCTAGACAAGCTAGTGAAGGTGGCTTCGAACTCTGCTACAGGTGTGTTCAACTGCACCAGCCTAGAAAACTGGTCTCTCAACTTCTCCCTAATGGTGGGAGGCAGAAACTTCTCTTGGAAGGCGCTGAAAAAAACCTCCCAAGTCATCCCAATGCGCCCACGCACATATTTCCACCAATGACCCGCATCCCCCTTCAACTGGAAGGACGCCAAAGTCACCCTCAACTAGTCGTCCTCGATGCCAAACATCTCGAACGTCTTCACTATCTGCTCTAGCTACTCATTTGCCTTCAGCAGCTCCTTGGGATCACCCAAAAACTCGTCCGAATTTGACCGGAAGAACTTCCTTTTCAAGAAATGCCTCAGCTACTTGGGCCTGGACTTGATTCTCAACCCTAAGAATGTCCATGGACTCCCGCAATGCTCCGACCATCTCGCGGGCTAAGGCACCCATGGCCTGCTGACCAACTAGTTCGGCCACGTTGGCCTAACCAACACCCTCCTCCATTGCCGGAATATCAGCTGGTATTGGTATCTCCTGCAGTCTAGGCCTATCACGCCTACCACCACCACGTTTTGACATCCTAATAAAGGTAACGAAAGAGATTACCACATTTACAAATGTGCCGAAAGTAACTCACTCACATCCTAATGCAATGGACAACAGTAAATCACTCCATGTAAGCACGTAATCACATAATCATCTACGAATTTCCTTCCTAGATAATGACCGTCCCGCGACATTACTAGAGTTCCAATTAGAAACAGCAGTGATCAAGTGCTCTTCTAATAGGATTTCCAGAAACCCGTAGACCCAATCAATATCTTAGGAACTAAATCCCATACCCATATAATCATATAAGCATGTTATCACATAAGCATACAATACATACTAACATCTCAATCAAGCGAGATAAATCCATTATGGTACTAACCACTTCCCACGTACTCAAAGTATTCAAACCTGGTATGCTCTGATACCAAGTTGTAAAGCCCCCAAATTACTACAATAAATCCAATCCTTAAAACAGAATGTGGACATGAATAATATGCTTTCATTTATCAGAGTTTGTATTACAAAAGATAATACATGCAATATACATTCATTAATATTCATCCTAAATTTATAGCATGTACTACCATCTAATAATCAACAAAAATAAATGCCCTTCGGGCTTCCAGCTTCCCAAGACATTGCTTGGTTACAACAAAAGAGAGCGTCATAAGCTCTATACATATAAAGCCCTCGGCTCGAACAAGCATTAAGTACAAATCAACAAAATATAGAGCATCCAGCTCCTAGGTCCTCCCAAGCTACGTCCTTGGAGAAAGCATGTCACCGGTACCTAAAAGTGGTTTCCCAAAGTAGGGTGAGCCCAAAGCCTAGTAGAAACAATCTAACACAGTATATGAGAATTAACAAGATATAAGTGTAATGCACATTTTCATTGTCCTACAGCAAAATCTTTAAAACATTCTCTAAAACCATGGTATACCAAACTTACATTTCATTCCCTTTATTTCGGTTCAATAGATACATCCACGGTATTTAATCCGCCTAACAGAGGATACACCTCATAGGTTTCCAACAAATTAAAATCAATCACACCATACATTCACTTCTATTTGCCATTTTATGGAAATTTCGTCTGCGGGAATCGACACCCATGTATACAAATGGTTTTTGGGACTTTCACCCTGGACACACAGGCGAACTTAGTTCAATGGAGTCCATCCACTTTCTCCTTCTCAAAACATGAAGTACATCCCCTTTCTCCTCCCAAATATCATATATATGCAATGTATATCATTCATAACCATATTCAATGATAATGGTTAAATGATTAGTTTCAATTCGCCTAATCCACATATAATGTCTACAACAATCTTGACTATCCTCCACCGATAGCCCAAAACAGTTATCTCTAAACAGATATACAATCTTTATAACTAATAATTCATCAAATTTCCATAGGTGAGTGATTAAACAAATCTAACAACATAATTCATGTATACATTATCCCAATTTCACATTCCTGATACCAATTTCATTATTTGTACAAAATAATTAGCCAAGACATTTTAAGGCAAAACTCCTCATTTTCCAAATATCAACCCAAAGACCAAAATCAACTATTTTGACACATGATAACCTCATATCCAAACCCCATAATCATTTATATAACACTCACATATAAAACCCTCTTTTCAACCTTGAACCCAAATCCTAGGTTTGCTCAAAACATTTCCAAATCCCACCATTTTCACACAATGACCTATAACTAAGTTAAAACCCATATTAAGGTGTAGAGAGTCCCTACCTCAAGTTTAGAAGACTAATGGAGCAAGCACGAAACTCCAATGACGCTGAAACCAAATTTCAATCCGTTCAAAGTGAAGCTCCAAAGATGCTCTATCCTTTTTCCAAAGACATTAGGGCGAAGAGATCAACTGATCAAGGAGAAAAAGTAGAAAGAGAGAGTATTTTACAGAGAGAAGGTCTCACTTTAGGGTTTTTAGAAGAAACGATTTGAAAAAGTGATGTAAAAAATCATTTTCCCGATCTGATATACGCACAGACCGCTCGAGTGGAAGAGTTGACGCTCGAGTGTGTAGACACCCCATTTTTGACGGCCCTTACGACTTGGACGCCATCGCATGCACACCAGATGATGAGTCTAAATGCTTGTCCACTACTCGATGTTCTCAGCAGAAAGTCATAGCTTTGAGCCTTTCAAACCCTACACATCTGTTGTTCTGTTTTTGGACCAAACCCTGTGCTTTTAAAGCTTGCAGCTCCTGGTGATCTGCCAGCCACCCTTATGGTCTGCCGGCCATCACTTTTTGGCTACCAGCCACTGATGTGGCTTGCCAGCCACCAATTTCTTTTGTAAATATTTTATACCAACTGCGCAAGTTGTTTGCACGGATGCATGCATCTGCACACACGTGTAGGGTTGGATGTCCTTGTAGAGAAAACATGTTTTTTACATATAGGACCCCCGTTCTCATGTTTTAAGGTTAGAAAATTTTGAGATTAAAAATTTTCCTCTCTCTCTACAATTCTCTCTCTCTCTCTCTACCAAATCTCTACACTTTTGCCTACAATTCCTTAATCTTTGCCTATACACCCTTAACCAAATCTTCTCCTCTTTGAGCTAAAGTATCTCTGAGCTTGGTTTGAGCTCTAGAGGGTGTTGTTTGCTTGGTTTCGTTGCTTGAATTGCTTCTTCTCTTCAAGAGGTATAAAGCTTTGTCCCCTTACTTGCTTTTTCTACTATTGTACTTGTTGTTTTCCAACTGATTTTGGGCTGTAAAACTTCTGTATTTTTGGGCTGAAACTTGGGTCCTAAGGCCATTAAAGGTTGAGGGGTGGTTCACTCTTCTTTATATCTTATTTTGGAGGCCTTAGCCCTTGTGTTTCCCACGCTTTTACTATCTTTTTCCAAGCTTTTAAACATTGATTTTCAAAGCTATTTCAGTGGCCAAAATCATGTCTTGAAGTTCAAATTTGAAGGGGTTAGCCTCTCCTCCTCGTGTCTTGCTTACTAGCCTAGTTTGTGCCATGTTTTAGCATATTAATCTAGCTACTTTTAGCTCATTTCCAACATATTTTAGGACTGTATTAGATCTATTTTAGCACTATTTTGGGCTATTGGTTGCATTTAAGCTTTGTTTTGCATGCTTGTAGTGTAATAGTCCTCATGAGTTTGGTGTTCTAGGCCTTAGACACCTTCTCCTTTGAGTTGATAGCATTTGTTTATGCTTTTCTCACTCATTTTCAAAATTAATAATCTCTGCAACCTCCCTCCTTTCTTGGCTTTTGTTTTGCTTTGAAAGTGGTTTAACTATTTATTTGTTGAAAGCATAAGATTAAGGTGTCATGCTTAATGGTTTAATCCTTTAGGGGGTTCATTACCAATGGTATGATGTCTCTTTTATGCCTACAACAACTTTTGGTTTGAGCCCTTTTTCCATTAGAGGACTTAATCTCACCCTTTGGACTCAATCGATTAAAGGATGAAAAGGTAACTAAAATGGAGTAACTAAAACTTGGAATTAAAAGTGAGCAAGATAATAATTTGGTTGTGTTCAATCGGACATTAATTGAACACATGGAAACTTGAACCATTTCATGCTCATTAGTGATGAAATGATTCAAGGTTCCAAGGTCACTACTTCCCTTGATCTTCCATGATAGGGAGGTGGTATGAGTCTTGTTTTGTTGCATTTATTGAGCTTGCTCACTTGGTTTCATAAGCCGTCATGCAATGAAATTTCATCCATTGATGGTTTGTGAGCCGAACTTGCTACTCCTCTGATTTGCCCATGAAAATGAGGGGTGAGTGGTGCAAACAAACCCTTAAAATACCCTGTATATGCTCTATTTATCCTCTGTTGTAGCAAGGAGAACTGAGCAGCAGTGGCTGGCAGGCCACTTTCCATGGCTGGCTGGCTATCATTGGTGGCCGACAACGTTCATCACTGGCCGGCCGGCCACTGATACAAAATTCAACAGTGTGTTCCTTTGGTAGAGTAGAGTTATTCTAGAAGTGGGCAATAGTGTGTGTATTCTTTTGTGCAATAGAGGCTCTCCAGAAGCAAAACGGTGGTCTTTTCGGGTGGAAACCGAGCATGCGCATGAACATCCCTCATTTCTTGAGGCGGAGTAGTTAGTTGTTTAGTTTAATTAGTTAGTTAGCTAGTTATTCAATTTTGTCATTAGTTAATTAGCTAATTAGTTAATTCATTTGTTGTAATAATTAGTTAAATAGTTTAGCTATTTATTCAATTCAGTTTGTAATAATTAGCTTAATTAGCTTAGCTTTAATTAGTTAGTTTGTTCATTCGGACTCTCCTTCGTGAGAGCGCAATGTAATAACGTGTATGTCTTCCAACCCCACATCTTTCTTCCTTTTATTTAACTACTTATGATGGTTAGTTTAGGGACATCATGTTTCAATTAGCATTCTCTATGTTTGCATCCATTTGTCTTACATGCATCGACGCTCGGTTCATTATTCTAACTGCATTGTTCGTTTAATACTTCTTTGAATACGTGCTTAGACCACATGTTATCAAATTGTTTCATATGCCATGTTAAGTAGCCGAGCCTGTTTAGTTGCATTTTTGCATGCGTTGCATTAGTCATGTCTCATAGTTAGGAATCATGCATTTTTTAACTTGTATCTCTTTTGGCTTGGAGTACTAGATGAGCCTTTACTCGCTTTAGCATAATCACATGTGTGTGATTGTTGCCATGTTTAACATGCTTGCCATGAGGCTAAGTGCTTAATTGATAAACCGCGTGAATGCCTATGGATGAAGGCTTGTTGCTTAAATTGGAATAATTTGAGTGATGTTTATATGCGATCACTTTTTTCAGTGGTATATATTTGGAAACAATTTTGCAAAACAAACATGACTTGAGATGTTCCAATCTTTGCAATTTAGTCTATACTTGTGTGTGCGCATCACATAGTAATACTAGCCTAAATAAACCGGAATAAGAGCATATAATGTACATAAAAATCATATCATGATTAGTAGAGGCCGATCTTTGATCGGGTGAGCAGGGGTGCTCAAATGTATTCATGACCTTCCCCTCTCGTACCCAAGTTCCCGAGCCGAGACAATCTTGGTGATGACGGACACGTGACCTTTGACACGAGTCATGGGTTTTCTAAATTTTTCAAAAATATTTAGGTGGCGACTCTGTATTTGGCAAAGCAGTCAATTTTTGGCAATTTGATTCAAAATTGATTTTTCAAAAGATTTGCCAGATTTGGACTCTTTGGTGTTTATCAATTTCACATTGCACTTGTGAGATTAGATTCAAAACCGCGGGAGTCCAAACTGTAGGGCTTATTTCGAACTTCCAAAAAGGGGGCGCGAAAAAGTCGAGCTATAGAGCGTCAGACACAATAAGTTGTTCTGCTAGAGCATAAGAAAAGGCCCGCTCCAGTACAGAATACACACCTCCAGTACTTTTGCAAACAACAGACAAACCGCTCAAGCGCAAGAAGGGACGCTCGAGTGTAGGAAACACCGCTCAAGCGTGAAAAACACCCCTTCAGTACTTTTGTAGATGTGCAAAGTACTGAGAGTTTGCAAACCCCGCTCGAGCGCAGAAAGGGCCGCTCAAACGGAGGACCAAAATTCTGGGTAACACAAGGTTTGAAAATTAAGCAACCCACCCGTTCCAAGTACACTCAAAATGCCCAAATAACCAAATTTAAGGAGGAATAAAGAGGAAAAGGCAATGAGCAACACTTAGAAACTAGAAACCCGAGTTCAAACTACCACGAGCATCGGGTCAAAACCGGGATCGCTATAAACCACCCTATTGCACTTCGAACACTCATTAATTGACTCTCTTGCTCTGCAGCTAAGTCAGATGCAATGATGACCGGTAAAGTATCCTGAGGCCCTAAAAAGGCATACTTGAGTGTGGCCAGGAGTGGCTTCAACTCAAGTGTAGGTGGTATGACTAAGAATGGTATGGCGGCTCTCTAGACAGAGGAGAAATGGACTCAAACCGGACTTTCCACGGAGGAAAATTCGGTGTAGGAGAAGAATCAAGTAAAACATTCACTTCCTTAATTGACCTGTCAATATCAAAATCCTCAAACCCAAAATAAGGTAAACAAGCCTCTGAAGGGTCCTCTACAAGAATGGAGGGTAAAGCCTCCTGTACTATCTCACCCACAAAATCCACAAATAAGCACTCCTCTCTTTCATGGGGTTGTTGAAATGCTTGACAAACATTGAGTTTCACTTGCATATTCCCAAATGAAACATCCATAACCCTGGTACAACAATTAATACATGCATTAGCCATAGCCAAAAAAGGTCTACTTAGGATCATAGGGATTTGTTTCCGAGAGCTGGCTACCGGTTCCATATCTAAAACCAAAAAATCAACAGGAAAATAAAACCTATTGACCTTTACTAGCACATCTTCAATCATGCCACGTGGCAATTTTAGGGACCGGTCAGCCAACTGGAGTGTGACAGTAGTGGGCTTCAACTCGCCAAGCCCAAATTTCTCATACACAGACTATGGCAATAAATTGACACCAGCCCCTAAATATAACAAGGTCCTATTAATGAAATGGCCTATTATAATGCATGCAATGGTTGGGGCACCCGAGTCTTTAAGCTTAGGGGGTGTGTCACTCAATAAGATGAAGCTTACTTGCTTCGTGAGTATGACCTTTTGGGACACGTGTGTCCTAGATTTACGCTTTTGCGTACAAAGGTCCTTCAAAAATTTGGCATAGGAGGGTACTTGCTTAATCGCCTCCAACAGAAGGAGGCTGATTTTAACTTGTTTAAAAACCTCCATCATCGCTTCCGTGGATGTCGCATTCTTAATAAAAGGGGACGGTGTATCAAGGCATTAGGAAAAGGGTGCCTTAGGCACATATGGTGCCTTAGACTCATGTGAAAGACTAGGGACTAAGTCATCCCCCTTATGTGTTTCTCCCTCACCCTTGCTCTCATTGGGTTTACTACTGTGGTCACCCTTCTTAGCCCTAGTTGCATCAAATGCAACTGGCCGAGGCTCTAACTCCCTTCCACTCCTCAAAGTAATCACCGTTTGCACCTATTCATGGTGCTTTCCATTCCTACTCGACCGCTCTGCCCCATATTGACACTTAGGGTTAGCCACAGTCTGACTCGGTAATTTTCCCTCCTCTCTTCTATTCATGTTATTAGCCATTTGACCTAATTGGGCCCCTAGCTTGGCAATTGAGTGAGTATGGGAGTGAATTACTGGTGCTAACCCTTTAAGCTCTGAGAGAACTTCCAACACCTAAGTCTTAAAGGCCGAGTTACCTTGAGAAACAAATAGAGGTTGTAATTGCCGGTAAAGTTGTGGTGGTCGGTAGGAAGATTAGTTGGCAAAATTATTAAAATTATGCCTTAGTGGTGGAGGGTTGTAAGAAGTGCCTTGTGATGGAGGTCTCCATGAAAAATTAGGGTGATTTCTCCATCCCGGGTTATATGTGTTGGAATATGGGTTGTTACCCGATTTGGAGAATCTTTGAGCAGCATTTACATGCTCTTAGACTAATTTCAGAAATTATGATGTTGAAGGGCACTCACTCAAGTCATGAGCAGGGCTCGGACAAATAGCATATGCCTCGTGAAATTGAGGCCGAACTTACTGTGCAAGGGTATGTCCCGAAGCTAATAATTAGTCCATTTTGTGAGACAATGCCTCTACTTGTTGGGCTAACTCTAGGTTTTGCCCTACCTTATAAGTGCCCCATCTTTTCGGGGCTCCAACTATAGGTTGCTAGACTTGTCGGGCTGCAGAGGCATGGTGAAGGGAATTATCACATAGGTTCTCAAATAATTGACATGCCTCGGCGTCAGTTTTTGACATGAATGTTCCACCATAAGAAAAATCCACCATTTGGCGATGAGGCTCAGTTGAGCCATAGTAAAAGGTCTGAACAAGTTGCAAATCAAGCACTTGGTGGTGGGGGCACTGTTGGAGAAGGTCACGAAGTCTTTTCCATGTTTCATGAAATTTCTCGTCATCAATTTAAGCAAAATTGGTGATGGCTCGCCTGAGTTGGTTGGTCTTACCAATGGGAAAGTACTTCTCCAAAAACTTATTATAGACGTCCCCGAACGTCCCGGGAAAATCCCGTTTTGTTCATTGGGCTTACTACAGTTCGGACTCAAATGTCACGGTTCTGAATCTAATCCTGCAAAGTGCAATGCGAGGCCGATAAATCACCAAAGAGTCCAAATCTGGCAAATTGTTTTGGAAAACTGATTTTTAGAAAGAAGTGCCAAACATGGACTACTTTGCTAGACACAGAGTCGCCACCTAAATATTTTATTTTGGGAAAATTTAGGAAACCCTGACTCGTGCCTAAGGCCACGTGTCCGTCATCACCAAAGTTGCCTCGGCTCGAGAACTTGGGTACGATTGGGGAAGGTCATTTCATGAGCACCCCCACTCGCCCGATCAAAGATCAGCCACTACTAAGCATGATATCTTGTTTTTGAAAACACATGTGCTCTTATTCCGGTTATTAACCTAGAATTACTATGTGATGCGCACAGCATATAAGTATAGAGTAGATTGCCTAAGTTGGAACAAAGCATCGCATATCCGTTTGTTTTGAAAATGGATTGAAATTTGCTACTCGCAAGTAGGCTAAAACACGGGTTTCGACAATTTATTCAAATTCAAGCAACCCAACCTTCACCCACAGGCATTCAAGCAGTTATATCACATAAGCATATAGCCTCATGGTAAGCATGCTATCATGGCAGTCACTCACACGCATGCAAGGATGCTAAAGCATAAACACTTACTGAGTACTCCAAGCCAAAGAAAGAAGCTAATTAGAAAACATGCATGAATCCTAACTATGCTGAGATGCCTAATGCAACACATGCAAGAATGCAACTAAGATAGGCTCGGCTATTCTAAGATGTCATGTGAGATGCAACTTGGAATTGAAATACGATGCAGTTAGTATGATGCACCGAGCCCAGTGCATGCAAAACAGATGAATGGATGCAGACGTACGAGCATAAGGATGCTAATTGAAACGTGCCCTAAAACTAACCATCATAAGCTGGTAAATAAAAGGGAGAAAGACGTGGGGTTGGAAGACATGCATCACACACACGCACACTTATTACAACAGTTGGCCCTCTCGACGGAGGGTCCGAATAAATAATACAACACCAACTAGCTAATCTAAGCTAATCTAATTAAGCTAGTTATTACACAACCAAAATGAATAATGAATTACAGCTAATTATTACACAACTCTAATTAATTAACAAATTAACTAAGTAAGCAATTAAGCTAGCATGTAAACTACATGAATGTGGACTGCCTCAGCTCTACCTTAAATGATAAAGGATGCATGCATGCTCGAGTCGCCTTGCGCGGAAATCCATCGCGATACCCCGGCTCGCCTTTGTTTGCAATTGATTTCAGAAACTTGCACAAAGCTCCAAGGAGATGAAACTCTACCCTGGGAATCTAGAGGGAGGCTGCCGACCAGCTATAGGCATTGGAGACCACCTACCGACCACCCTTGGTGGTGAAAACCAGAAAAGGTGGTCAGCCTGCCAGAAAACCTGGTCGGCTGACCAGTTTCTTCTCCTGATTTTTGCATTTTCTGCAACAAAGGGAAGAGAGAGAGAAAGCAAGGTATTTGCAACACATGTGTGCACGACCACTGCCCATCATTGCATAAGCTCTAGGGAGTGTAGCCCTTGATCCTTGGGCCACCAATCACGCATCTTGATGTATGATGGCCGAGGGGTTGGATTGCACGACTCAATGTGAAATGAATGCACATATAAACACATAAATGCCTAAACTCTATCATGTGTTAGTCAAGAGTGTCGGTGACTGAGAATCGAGGCACGTTTCATCACTTGGAGTATGAAATATCCCTTGTTTCCCATGTTTGGACTAACTCCTATTCCAAACACAATGCAACAAGTAGAATGGCATGCACAATGCGACCTCAAGCATGCAATCCTAAGGCGATGCAACCAAGTCATGCAAACATGCAAAGGATGACGTGCAAACATGCAAACTAGCATACGCAATGCTACGAACTAACAATGGCATACTCAATGCACATGATACTATATGTTATACACAATGCACATATGAAGACTGTCATACACAATGAAGTGAACAGGGCATGCGCAATGCAATGATCAAACATGCGACAACGTGGCATACTCAATGCTATGAACTACAATGGCATACTCAATGGAAAATGGACTTAAACCAAAATGAATGGGCCTCAGCCACACCCAAATCAGTGGCCATACATGATGAAAATGAGGCAACAAAACACATGCAAACATGCAAGATGTAAGGGCCCAAAGCCTAGGGCACAAGATACAACTGTATGAAAGCATGGAAATGATGAAATATGGCATACAACAACACATGTTCCAGCTTTGAAATGACATACAAAATGGTCCCGAACCATGCAAACAACTCATGTTATGCATGTTGAATGGCTCAAATACCGAAACTAGTGAAGTGCATTACACTAGAGGTATGCAAAGCAATGCCCAAATGAACAAACCAACCCCAAATAGTCCCTATTCAGGCCCAAAATAGTGGCAAAATGGACTAAGATGATGGCTTGAAATGCACAAAAATGAAGCTCATGCAATAGCCCATAAATGAGGTATACAAGCACAACTTCTCAAACGCATTTAAAGAGTGGAAAACACGGGAACATGGCACAGGTATAGGCTCTGAAATAACATGCTCAATGATGCCAAGACATGGAAACACCTCAAGTTAAGCATGCAAGGGGCTCCAAAACTCAAGGCTAGGCAAGGATATTACACTACAAGTATGCATGGCAAGCATCATTCGACTAAGAGGCCTCAAAATAGAGCTAAGGCAGCCCAAAATATGAACAAAATCAGTTTGAAGTATGGCCAAAATATGCTAGAATCAATGGCCAAAACAACATGCAATGTAAGCTAGTGAGCATGGTTTACACTACAAGCATGTGAAGCATTCAAGAGGCCACTAAACCAGCCAAAGACAGAGCTATGATATGCCAAAGAATGACCAAAAATCCACTGAAACATGACCAATACATGCAAGACTGACATGCTCCTTTGATAAGCTATGAAAGGGATTACTCTACACATGCAAGAAGCAAGCAAAAAGGGACCAAACCAGCCATGGTCAGAGCCTAGAAAGGTCCTAGAAATCACCAAAAAGTGCCTGAACCAGGCCTCCAAATGGTATAAACATGTGCTCCTTTGGTAGGCCAAAATGCTAGTAAACAAGACAACAAGAGAGAGGGTCACCCCTCTCTGATTTTGACCCTCAAAACCACATGTTCACCACTGAAAATTCACTGGATTTCAGTGGTAGGAAGGCCAAGCAAATATTAAATCAAAGGCTTTATGGCATGGCACAAAACAAGGCTATTTAAAGCATGCAAAAGGGTAGATGACCTTCAACACCAAAATGGTCTTAAACAAACATCAAAAGGACCTCAAAACAAGACTTTTTTCAGTTGACAAAAAAGCTCAAATAAGCATGCAAGTTTGACTAACAGAGTGATCAAGACAAAGCTTTAAAAGAGGGAAAAGAGATTACCCTTGAAGCTCAGCAAAACCAGCAACTTCTCCAGCCCAAAACCAACTCTTTAACCTCTGAAAATACCCTCCAAGAACCTCAGATCAATGATGGAGGTGTGTGGCTATGAGGTGTGGTGCAATAGGCCAAGAACAATGCACTTTTGAACCCAAAAATGTAGAGATATAGAGAGGGATATATATTTTTTCTTAAACAAATTTTTTGGAACCAGGTATAAGGAGAGGGAGGCTCTCTCTTATAGAGGAGCAAAGGTTCAAGCTTCCTCAAGAAGCTAGAGCAAGGGTTCAAGCTTCCTCAAGAAGCTAAAGCAAGGGTGCAAATTCTCCATACACGTGTATGGAGGATACAGTCTATGCCTTCCAGCTGGCACAGTTGGCATCCACTCAGTCAGACAAAACAGAAGAAAGCTGGCCAACCAGTTAAGGGGGTCGGCCAACCAGGGCAAGTGGTCTCCCAGAAAAAAAAGTGGTCAGCAAGTGCATTTGGTGGTCTCCACACTGAAAGCAAGCCAATGGTGTGGTGAGAGACCAGCAAATGTGGCCCAAAGATCAAGGAGACCAGTTTCCCGACAAGAAAACCGGCTGGCGGAGAGAGAAGTGGTCTCCAAGAGAAAAGGTGGTCTCCCACCCTTGTACCACCTTCCAAACAATGAAAACAAGGTTCATGCCAAAAATGAACCAACACCGATGCAAAACGAGGGTTCGAGGGGCAAAACGTGCGGCCGGGTGCCCCGAAAACAGGTTGTTAAGCACCAAAAGTGGCGTGCGACCACAAAGGTGGTCTCCCGGGCCGCAGTGTCCCTCTAGACAGAGGAAACAAGGTGTGTGCCAAAAACCGTGCCAAACGGAGAATGTTAAGTGGTCCTGAACCGAGGCACGCGGCCAACGGCTCCGAAAACAGGAAACTGGTCTCCAAACGGGAACAGTGGCCTGCGACCACAAAAAGTAGCCTACAGCCACTGAGAGATGGTCTGCAAGACCTCTCCCTCCCTCTGGGAAGAAAAAGCAAGACCTGGTCCGCAAACTGAGGCAAAGCATAAAAGGGTCCCGAGGTCCGGGGGTAAGGACCTCAGCCGAAACTCCGAAACCTCAGAACGAGCACAACATGCGCAATCACCGAGCGCTCAATCGATGACGTCTAAGTCTTAAGGTCGATCAAAAATGGGGTGTCTATACTTATGTTGTAATTGGTCCCATGTTGAGACAAAATTAGCAGGTAAGGCATTCAACCAAGGTTTGGCTTTGTCCTTCAGTGAAAATAGGAACAGTTGCAACGTTAAGGCCCCATTGGTGAAATTCTTGATCCTCATTGTCGAGCAAATTTTTAGAAATTCATGCAGATGTTTGTAATGGTCATCATGAGCTAGTCCATGAAATGATGGGAGCATTTGGATAGTGCTGGACTTAATCTCATAATGAGCATCGGTGGTGTCGGGTAACTGAATGCATGATGGTGATGTATATTTAGTGGGTGTGAAGTAATCCTTAAGGGTCCGGTTGGGCCCACTTGGGACATTCGAGTTCACCATCTTTAATGGTTCGAAGTATGGATATGGATATTCAAGCCCAAGAACACGGGAAGAGGCTCTAAGGCTCCTAAAAGTCATTTCTAGTTCAAGGTCCAAATTCCACAATTCAGGGCGACAAGAACGGCACCCCATGCATACACCACTCACACAAACACACTAAGTTCCGACTCTTGTGCACTAAGTTATGGAAGCAAAATACCAAAGGGGAACATACTCACAGCGGTTTAACGAAAACGCTTTACTCGTCTTGCGGGGTGCTTAACATGTAGACCGTTGTTCCCATTCTCCACTTGAGCTCTCCATGTTTAGCACTTTGGTACTTTGTTTGCGAGTATTTGCTTATTTATTTTTATTTTTTAAACACTTCAGTGCTGCGGTTTGTTTTTAAAGCTCGATTACACTACGCTCTGCTTGCACTTCAATGATAGCTCCACTTGCAAAAACTCTGCACACTTAGCAACACAAAAGCATAAAATCCTAAACTAAAAATTAAAATAAGAATATAACTTTAATTTAATTAATTTCGCCAGAAGTCAAGGCAACGGTGTCAAAATTTGATAGGTCATTTTATACACAAAAAATAAATACTAAACTGTACCAAATTCCTTAGAATAATGGTAAGTCCAGGTATCGATCCACAAGGACAAACGAGAAATTAAACTAAATTAATTGTTAAATTCCTAAATTAATTTTGATGAAAGATAACCTAATGATAATTAAATTAAATAAAGCGAATAAATTAGCAATTATAAGTAAAGATGAAGTTACTGACTTTGGGAAAATTTTAGGGTAATGAATTCATCACTGGTCACATAAATAAGGTTTCAATTTAAAAATCAATTATGTTACGGTTCAAACTAAATAATACTTCGCAATTACAAGTTCAAAGCATTGATCAAGAAAATTATCACGTTCAATGTATGGGCACGAATCATCTCAAGTAATACGAGTTGTTCGCTCTAAACTACGGTAGCAAAACAACTCATCCCTCGTAGTATGACTCATCTCATACCTTGAATATGCAAGCACAGAAAACCATTGCATGGGAAATATTCAACAATCATAGAAAGAAGAATACTTGAAGAAATAATGAAAACTTATATTTGAAAACTTTTTGAGAACCATACAATTGTTCAGACCATTACATAAAAAAAAAACCCTATTTACTTGGTTAGGGTTTCATCAAAACCCTAGAAATAGGAGCTAGCCACTTTTGGAGGCGTGGGAAGAAGTAGAAGAAGAAGAAAAAGAAGCCTCCATAAAAATTGTCCTTGAAGCTTGAGAATCCTTTTTCCAAATCCTAGCCCCTCATTTTCTTTCAAATATTTTCGAACCCTAAAAGCAGCCTCTTTTCTTCTATTTATTCCCAGTAGAACAGTCTTGAATTTCTGGGCACGCAACCCTAGGTGGGCCGCTCGAGCGCCCCTACTTTCCGCTCGAGTGGTGGTGGGCCTTACATGCGGTGAGGTGGTAGGTCGGGAATTTTCACTACTCGCACGGAGAATCTACTTTTGCGCCACTTTTTGCATGAATTTGCATGTTACTTGCCAAATCTGTACAAGTACACAAAACACATCATCTTCACTAAATATACAAAATTCAAAGACTATAAATGTAACTTAAACGGTCTCAATGTAGTACCTTTTGGCCTATATCAATATTCCTAAACTATTATCAAGTTGTTTACTTGGTCCATAAACTATTGATTGAGTCTACTAAATTCATAATGTAATCAAAGTCCATTCAATTCTTAAACTATCGATTGAATCTATTAAGTTCTAAAAATATTTAATTTAAACCTATTTAGTTTTTAAAATGATTACAAAAATAAAATATAAACCTATAAATATTATAAATTAGTAAAAAAACCTATCCAGTTAAAATTGTATTTAAAAAAAAAATCTTAAATTTTTACTTTGTCTTTGAAAAGTGAATGTCAGTTCTTCTGGTGAATTTTCTTTATAAGGATAAGGGTGAGGGTAATTATTTATACTATTTTTTTACTTATCTTCTAGCTACTTGCTTGCCTTTCTTTAGTATTATATGCCAGATTTCATTTATAATTTCTAATTGATTTTCTTTAAATTTTTTTCTAATTCATTTTTAGAACTTAATTAATGTATTATATTATTCTATTATTATTTGTAGCAAAGTGTTATTATTTAAATTATCTAATTATATTTCTTCAGCATATTTAATACTCGTATAATTTTATTGATAAGATTGAGAAACCAGACTCTAAAATAAATTTAAGCACACAACGAAATAAACACCTTTTAAAGAAAAAATAAAATAAAAATTAAGATTTTTTTTTTTTTTTTGTAATAAAATCTTAAGTAGATAGTCTTTCAGTAATTTATAATATTTATGAGCATATATTTTATTTTTGTAATTCTTTTAGGGACTCAATATGTTTGAATTATATACTTTACGAATTTCATAGATTCAATTGATAGTTTAATGACTAAATAGACTTATACACTTTAGGGACGTAATAGATTCAATCAATAGTTTAGGAACTAAATAGACCATGATTTATATATTTTTGGGACTTGGTAGACTGAATAGATATTTCTAGAGCTAACTAAACAGTTTGGCAATAGTTTTAGTGATAGAAACTGTAAGAAACCCATTATAAAAATTGTAAAAAAATCATTTAGGATTATTTTTTTAGCAATTAGAAAATATTTTAATTATTTTTTTCATTTCAATTTTTAATTGTCTCCTTTTTTTTTCTTTTTTTTTTTTTTTTTTTTTTTTTTTTTTGGTGGAAATGCAAACTTCATATCTATATAAAAAGCAGTTTGGTTTTCAAAAATGTCTAAGAGATACAATTGATTAGAACGGTGTGGATTGACCTTATTAAAGATTAGACGATTGAGATTACTTGATTTGAGATTAACTTTCTGCCCAAACAATTGTTAACTTTAATTTTACACAATCTCACATCTGGAAAAGAAGGGAAAAGCGAGTTCTTTCACTTATACAAAGTGAACCTTATGATTTCATTTAATATCGCAGTATTGTGCATGCTTCAGCTCAAGACAGGTTATTAAAATTTAAATTTTTAAAATAAAATATAAAATTTTAATTAATTAGTTTTTATGTAAGTTGGTTGATTTTTTGACCTAGCTGATTAGGCTGAATCGTTTTCGATTTTATCAAAAAAATATTGGTTAGATTTTTTTAGGCTTGCAATAAACTTCTGATCTAAACAATTATTAGCTTTTAGTTTACACAATCTCACATCAAAAAAATAATGATTGAGTGAATTGTTGCACTTATATAAAGTGAACCTTATGCTTCCATTTAATATTGCAGTGCTGTTCATAATTCAGTTCAATACAATTTAAATTTTAAAGGTTTCTATTAATTAATTTTGGTGTGAGTTGGTTAGTTTTCTAACCCCGTCGGGTAGGCCTAATCGGTTTTGATTTGACTGATTTACTGGTTTGATTGCAATTGTTAACTGTTTTATCAAAATATATAGTGAATGACCTGTGTCTAAAGGCACTACCTATGAAATAAAATTTTTAACTTGGATAAAAAAAAATAGTTGGAGTCGTTAAAGTATGAGTTCTTTGTCATTTTAGTCCTTTAGGTTTTAATTTTTTCATTTTAATCCTCAAAGTTGTCAATTTAAGTCAATTTAGTCATATCTCTAATGTCCGTTTGCTTTGATAATGGAAAAAGTTTTTTATCCTTGGGTAAAAGATAGTTTTGATCCCTAAAGTATGCATTTCTTGTCATTTTAGTCCTTTAAGTTTTAAATTTTTTTATTTTGGTCCTCGGAGTTATCAATTTGAGCTATGACCAAATTGACTCAAATTGACAATTTTGAGGACCAAAATGACAAAATTTAAAACTTTAGAAATTAAAATGACAAGAAATGCATATTTTAGTGACCAAAATTGTCTTTTATACATATTCTTGTTATCAATGTAGATGGACGTTAGACCCAGGGCCAAATTGACTCAAATTGACAATTTTGAAGACCCTCGTTTGGGAACAGGGTTTTTTAGTAACTTTTTGGCTTTTTGGCTAAAATATGATGTAAAAAAAGTTAATATGTTTGGGATGACTTTTTGACTTTTTACGAAAAGATGTGCAAAAAGTAGATAGAAAAGGGAATTTTTGACTTTTTGGTATAGGTTGTTGGTTTTTTGGCTAAAATAGTAACTTTTTGACTTTTTGGCTAATTTAACCACTTGCCAAACGAGGCCAATTGAAACTTAAGAAACTAAAATGAAAAACACGGCATACTTTAGAAACTAAAACTGTCTTTTATTCTTTAAACTATTCATAAGAATGTAAAGTGCTATCGAGCCATACCAATGCTAACAAAAAGAAAATAATAATAATAAAATAAAATCAATACAAAATTCACAAAATTCAAACATGTACTTTAATTTGATTGATGGTGTTTCCCTAATCGGATTTAATAAATCAACTCAAGTTTCAATTTATATTATATTTGCGTATTCTATGGCTAATAGCCTAATAGTAACATTAATACTAATGATGGTTAGATGTTAGAGGATGTTAAATTTATTACACACTACATGTGTTTAGATAACATCAATAGAAAGAATGAGACTCTTACAATTCTTGATTACAAACAAAGAAAAAATAATAATAATTGCATTTAATAGATAAAAAAATTTCCAAATAAAGAAAGATTAGTTATAAAGAGAGCAAATAGATATAAATAGATATTAAATTTTCTTATTTTACAAGTATCTTTCTATATAATAAAACAAGATGGTTTCAAAAATGTCTAAGAGATACAATTGGTTAAAACGGTGCGGATTGATCTAATTAAAGATTAAACAGTTGAGATTGTTTGATCTGAAATAAACTTCATGTCCAAATAATTATTAACTTTTATTTTACAAAATCCCACATCGGAAAAAGAAGAAAAAAGTGAATTGTTTCACTTATATAAAGTTAACTTTATGTATCCATTTAATATTGTAGCGTTGCAAATATAAAATTTTAATTAATTAATTTTTGTGTAAGTTAGTTGGTTTTTTGACCTATCCAATTAAGCTGAACCATTTTCGGTATTTTAGCAATTTTATCAAAATATATTGATTAAATTTGTTTTATTTTAAATAAACTTCTGACTTGCATAATTATTAGCTTTGAGTTTACACAATCCCACATCGAGAAAATAATGATTGAGTATGTTGTTTCACTTATATAAAATGAACTTTATGTTCCTATTTAATATTGTACTGTTGTTCATACTTCAGCTCAATACAATTTAAATTTTAAAAGTTTCAATTAATTAATTTTCGTATGAGTTGGTTAGTTTTCTAAACTGGCTGAGTAGGCTTAATCGGTTTCGATTTCACTGATTCGCTAGTTTAACTGTGATTTTTAATTGTTTTATCAAAATATTAGTGAATGACCCATGCCTAAAGGCACTCCTAATGAAATAAAATTTCAAACTAGTCATAAGAAAGTAAACTACTATCGAACTATACTAATAAAATATATATATATAATAAAATAAAATCACTAAAAAATTCATAAAATTCAAACACGTACTTGAATTCGACTTATGGTGTGTCTGTGATGACCGGGTACGTAATCCGTCTTATTTTTCTTTTCTCAAAATTCTCACTCTTATTTTTTATTTCGGTGTTGAGTTTCACATGTTTCGGGAGGTCTCAATCCAGTTGGTGGAATATCTAGCTGGAAGCCAAAGTCACACGTGCGGAGGCTTGGGCCGTACATGCGGAAGAGGGGCCGAACGTGTGGGAAGTGGGGCCGCATGTGCGGAAAGCAAGGGTTGCCGAGATGCCCTACTAAAATAATCGCAGGTGCGGAGAGAGGAGGGCCGTACGTGCGGGGGTGGGGGCCGCACGTGAGGTAAAGGCATGCCGCACGTGTGGGGAAAGGCGTGCACGTGCGGGAAGACACTGAGTTTGAAAAATCTGCTTTTTCTTCACTTTGGGATGAGTATCTCACTTTTTGTATATCTCTCTCTCTCTCTCCAAAAACCCATTTCTCTTCCTTCTCTCTACATTTACCTACACCAAACTAGATCAAACCTTTGATTTCTTCAAATCCATTAGAGCCTTGACCATAGCTCATTCATCAAAGTTGGAAAACTCTTCGAGGGACACATTTTGTGTGGTGGAGATCGAGTTTCGACACCGTTGATTTTGGAACATCTTTCTCTTTTTCCTTCAAGAACTTAAGGTAGGGATTTCTTGGAGTCATATATATATTTTTGAAAGGTTGTGTTGATTATGGAACTCTCTCTTGTGGTATTGAAATTTGATTTTTGACTCAAGAGTGTTGATGATTTTAAAAATGGGTTCACACTTTGTTTTCAAAATGTTCTTGAGAGTTTGAACTACATTATTAAAGAATGATGTGTTGGAGGAATTCTTTCAAAAATGGGAAAAATGTCTAGTTGGGTGAAAACCTAGAAATTTGGGAATTTTTGGATAAATGTTGAAAACTTATAAATTTTTTCTCTTTAAAGTGAAAAAATGAATGGATGTTTGGGAATTTCTTATTGTTGTATATAAATGAAAAATTCCATGGAATGTGATTAATGGCTGGTTTTGAAATGTGTTGTTCAAAATGTTAATATAGTCATGAAATGATAAAATCGATGAAAATGCATGAAACATGGAAATGTTGTTACTCCTCGATAAAGATTGATGAGTATATGTCTATCTTGTAAAATTGCATTAGAAAAGAAATAGGAATTGTGATCACAATGGAAAAATTGTGTGGAAGAATTGAAAATGGAAGAATATTACAATGCATTGATATATGTTGCATTGACATTTCAATTCATTTGGTTATTACGAGTTTTGAAAATTTTGCATTGAAAAGGAAAATATTTGTGAAACAAGATTTCATTGAATTGTTTTGGGATAAATACGTTGGTAAGTCCGGATAGGAGGTGTAGATGAAATTGATTAAGTTGGCCTAACTGTCTAGGGTGAAAGACCGAAAACACGCGCGGATAAGGTGCCACGTGCTTTCCGGTTAGCTACCGGTAAAGTGGGGATTTGGTAGTGCTAGTTATGCCTACTTACAGATACCAACCTAGGGATAACCTATAACGCCCCCAAAATAATTACAATAATTCATCCGTAAATGACTAATAGTAGATGACATAAACAAAATAATAGACTTTCATTTATCAGAGTTAAGTTACAAAAAGGTGACACATGCGATATACATTCATAAGCTCTACCCTAAATCTATAGCATGTGATACCAACTTAATGATCAACAAAATAAGTGCCTTATAGGCATACAACTTTCCAAGACTACGCTTGGTTACAACAAAAGAAAGTATCTTAAACTCCATACATATAAAGCCTTAGGCTTGTACAATTATTAAATACAAAATAACAAAACAGAGCCTTCAGCTCCCAGGTCCTCCCAAGCTAGGTCCTTGGAAGAGGCATGTCACCAGTACTTGAAAATAACTTTCCCAAGTAGAGTGAGCCAAAGCCCAGTAGAAACAATCTAACAAAATATATGAATATTAACAAAGATATAAATATGATTCACGTGTTCAATGCCCAATGACAAATCTTTTACATTTCTTTTCCATAACCATGTTATGCCAAACTTACATCTCAATCCATTTTATCTCAGTTCATTAGTTATACCCACATCATTTAATCAACCAAACAGAGGATACACCTCGTAGGTCTCCAACCAATATAATTATTATACAAATACATTCACTTGCCATTTTACGAAAATTTCGTCCGCGAGAATCGGCACCCATATATAAGTGCGATTTTCAGGACTTTCACCCTAGACACACAGGCCAACTTAATTTAATGAAATTCATTCCCTTTCTTCTCCCAAACATGGAGTACATCCCATTTCTCCTCCCAAATATCATACATATACAATGAATACAAATCATAATCATATTCAATGATAATAGCTAAAGATTAGTTTCAATTTTCCTAATCCTTATACAATTTCTACAACAATCATGGCTATCCTTCACTGATAGTCCAAAACAGATATTTCTAAACAGATATACAATCTTTACAACGGATAAATTATCGAAATTTCCATAGGTGTGAGGTAATATATATCTAACTCCACTATTTATATAAACATCCATCCAATTTCATATTTCCAATACCAATTCCATTATTTATACAAAATAATTGGGTAAATTACACTTTGCACCCCTGCACTTTACACAAAATCTCATTTTAGTCCATACATATCAAATTGTGACACTTAACCCCCTACAATTTTGGTCAAGTGTCACATTGGCCCTTCTGTTAATAGTGAAGCTAACAGAAGTTATCCTTTAGGGAGCTAAGTGTTACAATTTTGATGTGTAGGGACTAAAGTTAGATTTTGTATAAAGTGCAGGGGTGCAAAGTGTAATTTATCCTCACATATTTTCATGTGACTAACCTCTGTTAACAATGAGGCTAACAGAAGGGCCAAAGTGACACTTGACCAAAAGTATAGGGGGGTTAAGTGTCACAATTTGATATGTAAGGGCCAAAGTGGGATTTGATGTAAAGTGTAGGGGTGCAAAGTGTAATTTATCCAAAATAATTATTTGAGACATTTTAGGGAAAAACCCTATTTTTCCCAATTTCATCCCAAACACCAAAACCAACCATTTTAACACAACACAAGCTCATATTTACTCTTATAACCATTTCCAATACATGTATTCAAAAACCCCTATTTTGATTTTTAAACCAAAACCTTAGGTTTGTTCAAAATCACCTCATATCTCAATCTTTCTTACACATCAACAAATAACTAAGCTAAAACTCAAACTCAAAGTTAGAAGTCGAGCAAGCTAGATGGAAACTTCAAAGATACTTAAACACGACTCTATTTGAATAGAAATGTAGCCCTTGAGATGCTCTACATTTTTAATAAAGGAAGTAGGATGGAGAAACCACTAGATCTAGGTGAAAATGTAGAGAGAGTGAGAGTTTTAGAGAGAGAGGTTCTTAGATCTAGGGTTTTGAGAGGAGTGGATGTGAAAAAGTAATGTAAAAAGGTGCTGCTGTGAACTAATATATGCACAGTCCACTCAAGCACAAGAAGTCACGCTCGAGCGTTAGACACAAAAGTTGTTCCACTCGAGCGCAAGAAGTGACGCTCAAGCGCCAAGACACAATGAGAAAGAAGCTTACCGCTCGAGCTCAGGAAGTGACGCTCGAGCATAGAATACATACTTCCAGTAGTTTTGCAGACAGAAGACCATCGCTCAAGCTCAAGAAAGGCCGCTCGAGCGTCAAATACACTCTCTTAGCAGTTTTGCAGGCCTGTAAAAGTATTAAGAGTTCGCAAAGCCCGCTCAAGCGCAAGAAATGCTGCTCGAGCGGAAGAGCAAAAATCTGGGCAACAAATGTTTAAAAACTAAGCAACCAACCTGTTCCAAACATAACCATTACAATCCAATAACTAACTTTAAGGAAGAATAAGGGGAAAAAGATATGAACAACCACGCGAAGCTATGAAACCCGAGTCCAGAATACATAATGTGTAGCACTTGTACCCTTTTAAAACTTTTGGGAAGTGTATTTGAATCATTTATTTTATTTTAGGGATCTTTGGTGTTGTTGTATCTTGGTTTTGGATGAGTGAAAATCGATTTAAACTTGTTGGGTTTGGTTGTTCGCACTTGTTTTTGTCAAAAGTTCATTGGAGACTTAGAAATTCTATTCTAGAGTCGACACTAGTCTTCCTAAGGGTCAACCCTTACCTGTTGGTGAAGTTTCTGGAAGTGTTGCTGGAATATAGGGTCGACACCAGTCTGGGGAGGGTCGACCCTCTTATATTGCAGATTCTGAGTGTTAGTTGCTGGAAATTAGGGTCGACCCCCTCCTGTCCAAGGGTCGACCCCCTTGCTTGCTGCCAAATTGTCTTTTCTACCTGAAGGGTCGACCCCCCTGCCCGAAGGATCGACCCCTGCGTGTTTTTTTCAGAATTTTGGGGTTCGAATGGGCCCTACTTTTGGGGGTTTTGGACTTGTCCTTTTTATTTGACTTTAGGGCAATATTCTACTACTATAAATAGACCCAAACCACTTTTCTCTCATTACTTTTTCTCCTCCTTTCATCTTAAACTGTGATTTCTCTCTTCTTCCTCTAAAACTTGACTTTTCGCACCTAGATCTCTAGATCTACTCACCTAGAGTGATCTTTTCACCATGGTCCTTTGAGAAAGATTGTAGACTTGTCAAGGGCTTTCTATTGATCCAAGTAGTTCATGATTTCGTCACCGGTGATTTTTGAGTTGTTTTCTCTTCACTTCAAGAGCTAGGCATTTCTTTGCTCCTTTCCAATACTTCGTCTATAGATAGATATGTGGCAAATTTTATTGCATAAAAATCATATTCATTATGGATTTTCTTGAAAGCCATGAAAGGGGATTCTAGAGTTTGATAGTTGTGATTGGAGTTGTTAAGTTGTTTGTCATTGCGTTATTTTTTATATCAAAAGAAAATAAAAGGAGAAGTAACCACAGTGTTGGTATTGTTTTAGACTAATCACATGAAGTTGAGTTGAGTTATGATTTTGGTACCAATGGAATTGGTTTTGTAAAATAAAGAGGATGGATTTGGTTTTGGTTTTGTAAAATGACAAGAATGAATTCTTAGAAAATGGTTGGAGTTGTGTGGATTGTAAAATAAAGAAAAGTGGCCTTTTTGAAAGAAAATGAAATCATCACTCTTTGTAAATTGATAATGAACTTGAGGTCAGATTTTGGAACCTTTACATATTATCACTTTTATTAGACTGAAAGTCTTGCGAGAATTGGATTGTTGTCCTACGAGTATTTAATACCTTTACTTAGAAGTTTTGTCCTTGGTCATCGGTGGAGGTTGGCATTGTTGTGTTGAATAATATCGTGAATGTATTACACTTGTGTTATTATGCATTCTAGTATGTTGAGATGGTTGGAAATGTGCTTGCGCTTCGAATGAGAGGTACCATTACCTTTCAGCTGGCGCTTGGAGAATTGGCCACGCTTAGAATGAGAGGTGCTAGTACCTTCCAGCTAGCGCCTAAAGAACTTGGCAGAGGTACCATTACCTTCCAGCCAGTGTCTGGTAAATTGGCATTTCGTTATAGAAAGGTGTATCCTTGGCTTGGCATTTTGTGATGGAAAGGTATATCCTTGGCTTATCGTGCTTAAGGCAGGTAGAGCGGAACTTGTTTATCATTATTGTCTCAGTATATCTGTGTATATTATGGGTTATGTTGGTTATGGTTCTGAAAGGCCGAGTTGCCTCATTTGTTGAGTAGATAGTTGTTGGTTGCTTGTTGTTTTCCCTTTGTACTGAATGTATTTATGTAAAGACATGAATGTGTTAGAAACGGACGTAAGTACTGTATTGAGATTGTGAATAATGTGAAGGACATCAGATACTTGTGAACATGTTTCAAAAAGGAAAATCAGGTGTACGTCCAGAAAGTGGGAGAAAACGTAATGGGCTTTGTGAAATTGTTTTCCGGAACTTGTTATTGTCATATGAATTTTGAAAAAGGTAACATCATGAAAGAAAAGTAAAATGCTTATGTTATTGAACGAAATGAATGATTTTGAGAAAAGTTCCTATATAAATATATTTCTATATAAACCGTCACATTATGTATATTATATGATCTAAAGCATTCATGATCATAGCTACCTGTATGTTGTTATTGTTTAGGATCATATTGGGATCCCTACTGGACTTTATATTCATTCCACGTTGCTAATCCTTTTTCAGGTGAACATTGAGAAGGGTTTCAAGATCGAGGATCTTCTTTATGTGTTGGCCACGGGGCCTTTTATTTGTAGGTGGAATGCCATTGATGTAAAAGGGTTAAACCCTTTCTTTTAATTTAAAAGATGTAAGCCTACGGTCAATTTATTTATTTTTATCTCATGTTGCATTTATTTCATATTCGAATGAGAGAACCTTTAATAATAGTACTCGTTAATGTATTAAATTTCTGCGCATGATCTCTGAAGTTGTGTTATAATGAATGATTTGGGAATGGTATCCGTTGATATAAAAAGTGGGGCATGACATAATGGATCGGGTCTAAACCAGAAACGCTATGTTACCTGAGTCGTATTTACCGCCCCTTGAACTTGATTTAAGTTATTGAATTGTTGAAATTTCAAGTTTTCATTATACATGATGGCTTTCAAAAGATGAAGATACGACTTTCTTTTAAAGGCATAGCATGGCATATGCATTTCATTTCATGAGACTTGTTTGAATTATATATACTTTGTTAAGAAGTTCCTACTGGGCTTTATGCTCACCCTATGAGATTTTGTGTAGGAAAAGATGTGGTGACTCTGCCAAACTAATGGCATGGATGTGTATGTTGAGAGCACAAGGCTCTTGTTTTGTTGTGATTATATTTTTTGCAAGTCAAGGGTTATATTTGTGTGGGTTCGAGCAACCATTTTGTGTAACCGGACTTAAGCCTTGGACTTTGTAGCCCTTGAGGGCATTTATTTACTTTTGACTGGATGTTTTACATGCTAGAGATTCATGTACTAAAGTCGTTGAATGTATGTTCGCATGTGGAACTATTTTGTAAATCTCTTATGATTATGTATGCAAGTGTTGGAGATTTATTTCAATTGGTGTACTTTTATCGTGTATTTTTTTTTTGCGGGGCGTTACAGTGTCCCTAATCAAATTTAATAAATCAACTCAAGTTTCACTTTACATTATGTTTGCGGATTCCATGGCTAACAGCGACATTAATGCTAATAATGGCTAGAAGTTAGAGGATTGTGAATTTACTGTACACTACATGTGTTTAGATAGCATCAATAGGAAGAATGAGAGTCTCACAATTCTTGATTACAAACAATGAAAAAAATAATTGCATTTAATAGATAAAACGTGTTTCCAAATAAAGAAAAGATCAGTTACGAATAGAACAAATAGATAAGGATATATATTAAATTTTCTTATCTTATATGTATTTATCTATATAATATGGGAGTATAAATAATTATTAGTTCCTATAATTATAATTATTTAGGTCAATCCCATCATGTTTAACTAATTAGATCAATCTGAGCCGTTCAATATTTAATTAGGTCAATTCACACTGTTCTAACCAAATAATTGAATCAAATGCCCAAATTTTCTTCTGAACATATTTGAAGACCATCGTGCTTTTAAATATAGATACCTATAAAATAAGAAATAATGTCTATCCATATCTATTTGCTCTATTTTTAACTAATCTTTTTTTTTATTTAAAAATAAGTTTATCTATTAAATGCAATAATTCTGTTTCATTGTTTGTAATCAAGAATTATCCAAACACATGTAGTGTTTAGTAAATTCACTATCCTCTAACTTTTAGTCATTATTAGTATTAATATCACTGTTGGCCATAGAATACACAAACATAATATAAAGTGAAATTTTAGTTGATTTATTAACTCTGATTAGGGACACACCATCAATCGAATTCAGGTGAATGTTTGAATTTTGTGAATTTTGTATTGATTTTATTATTATTATTATTACTATTTTTTTTTTCTTAGCATTGGTACGGCTCGATAGCACTTTCTTATGAATAGTTTAAAATTTTATTTCATTGGGAATGCTTTTAGGCACGGGTCATTTGCTATATATTTTGAGAAAATAGTTAAAAATTGTAATCAAACCAGCAAATCAGTCAAATCGAAACCGACTAAGCCTATTCGGCCGGGTTAGAAGACTAACTAACTCACACAAAAATTAATTAGTTGAAACTTTTAAAATTTAAATTGTATTGAATTGAAGTATGAACGGCACTACAATATTAAATGGGAGTATAAGATTTATTTTATACAAGTGAAGCAACTCACTCAATCATTTTTTCCCCGATGTGGGATTGTATAAACTAAAAGCTGATAACTGTTTAGGTCAGAAGTTTATTTCAAATCTAACAAATCTAACTAATATATTTTGATAAAATCGTTAAAATCGCGATTAAACCAGCGAATCAATCAACTCGAAAACGGTTCAACCTAATCGGCTAGGTCAAAAGACCAACCAACTTACATAAAAATTAATTATTTTAAATTTTATTTTAAAATTTAAACCGTTTTAAACTGAAGTATGCAC
Source organism: Camellia granthamiana (assembly GCA_036172215.1). Taxonomy (NCBI): domain Eukaryota; kingdom Viridiplantae; phylum Streptophyta; class Magnoliopsida; order Ericales; family Theaceae; genus Camellia; species Camellia granthamiana. The sequence continues at coordinate 128,156,790 of CM069909.1, read as the reverse complement.
AACACTATAATATTAAATAGAAACATGAAGTTTACTTTATATAAGTAAAAAAACTCACTTTATCTCCTATACATTTTTAAAAATCAAACTGTTTTATTATATATATATATAAAAATATATGTGTGTGTATATTTGTTTTTTTTTTAAACCCTTTCCCTTTCGTCTTGCTCCTTTGTTTTTTGCACCTCTATTCAGGTTTTGTAACTAGCTTTTTAACCATTCATAGGAAATTATGCCTTCTTTTAGTTGGCTTTTCGACAAAATATTTCACAAATTATAGTGGGAAGATTTAAAAAGTTGCAGTAAAAAAGCTAACTAAAAAAATCCTAACTAAACGACAACTATGTAAATACCGTTTCTTTACATAATGAGGTGATCCTAAAAAAAAAATTTAATGAATCGAATACGAGTTGAGTTTGAATAAATTGATTTTTTTTTGTAGTGTATATAAGTTTATCAAGACAAGTAATAAGTTATTCAAGCTTTACTTCAAAACTTGAGGAATTTAAAATTGTGTTCAAATTTAATTTATTCACGCAACAAGTTGATCCCAAATAAACTTTTAATGAGTCAAGTACGAATCAAACCCAAGTAGCTTAATTCGTTTGATAGCCCTACTGGTGATATGACAAAAAAATAATAGCATATAATATTTTTCTAGATGGGATGGGACTAGAAGTGAAGTTCCAATCGCCCCTAAGAGCACGTTTAGTATAATGGAATAGGCTGAAATGAAATGCTCATTCTAATTTTGTATTTCTGTTATTTTTTTTGGTACGCCTTATCTAAATAGGAATACTTATTCCATTAGTAACACTCAACAATTTTGCTTTGCCTTGTGGTTCACTTGAATGATTGCTGATTTGAATAGGCATTTCAATACATAAGCAAACACAGAATTGATCACAAAATTTATCACATAAAATATCATCAGAGCAACACTAGAAAAATTTTAATTTTTTGCGACGGCAAAATGGCGTCGCTAATACTCCTAATGCCGTCTCAAAAAACTTTTAGCGACGACAAAAGGGGGGTCACAACAGAGGGGCGTTGCTAAAACCTTTTAGCGACGGCGCCTTTTTTTTTGTGATGGGAAATGTTGCCTTTTGCGACGGCATTTTACTATTGCTTATATTATGTAAAAAAACTGACCCCTTTTGCGACGACACTGTTGTACTGTTGCTAAAAGTTTTATTTGAGACGGCAAAATATGTTGTCACCAAATGTTTTTTATTTCGACGGCATGACCTCTGTCGCCAATTTCTTTTGCGACGGCATTACCTATGTCACCAAAAAAAATATATTTTGGTTCTAATTTTTTTGCAACGGTGTGGTGCCATCGCAAAAAAATAAATAAAAAAATAAATAAAAATAAAAATATTAAAATTACGTGTATTAAATGAAAAACAATTGAAAAAGAAACCAATAATTACATAATAATACAAAAATTCCTGTATAGAAATAACAATTTCTCCATAATAAAAATATTCTTGCATTCATAACTATATATAAGCAAAATTACACCACTACATAATGTTCCATAATACATATATAATGTTTAAATACATAGTGTTGTTCATAATTCAAAATAACATAAACCAAAAACAAAAAAAATTTTCATCATTCTCCGTAGATAACAAAAACAAAAGTTAGTTGCATTCTTCACAGGTATGCATTTCACAAGAAGCAAACTTCTACTCAGGAAATATCTAAAAAAAAATAATAATAATTAATGACAATATAATTATGTGTTAATATGTTAATTACAAAAAAAAAAAAAGATAAATATTTAACTACTATACAATTACAAAGATAATTAAGTAAATAATTTTGCCTAGACCGAAATTCGGCTCTAACTCCCAAACCGGGAACCCGATTCAAGTCTCATCTTCTCCCACAAGTCTCTCGTGCCTAGGTGGTCATGTATGCCAAGTTTCATGCTAATTCAGCGTCATTTGGTGATTTTGGGGCGTCAACACCTCGAATTCTAAGTTTCTTAAGGAACTAGTTTGCCTAGACGGAAATCTAGCTCTAACTTCCAAACTCTGAACCCGATTCGAGCCCCGTCTTCTCCCACAAATCTCTTATGCCTAGGTGGTCGTATGTGCTAGGTTTCATTCTAATCTGATGCCGTTTGGTGATTTTGGGGCGTCAACACCTTGAATTCTAAGCTTTTTAAGGAACTAGTTTGCCTAGACTAAAATCCGGCTGTAACTTCCAAACCAGGAACCTGATTTGAGTCTCATCTTCTCCCACAAGTCTCTCATGTCTAGGCAGTCATGCGTGCGAAGATTCATGCTAATCCGACGCCGTTTGGTGATTTTGGGGCGTCAACACCCCGAATTCTAAGTTTCTTAAGGAACTAGTTTGCCTAGAGTAAAATTTGGCTCTAACTCCCAAGCCGGGAACCTGATTCGAGTCTTGTCTTCACCTACAAGTCTCTCGTGCCTAGGCAATCGTGTGTGCCAAGTTTCGTGCTAATTCGACTCCGTTTGGTGATTTTGGGGCGTCAACACCTCGAATTCTAAGTTTCTTAAGGAACTACTTTGCCTAGAGTGAAATCTGGCTGTAACTCCTAAACCGGGAACCCGATTCGAGTCCCGTCTTCTCCCACAAGTCTCTCATGCCTAGGTGGTCGTGTGTGCCAATTTTTGTGCTAATCCGACTCCGTTTGGTGATTTTGGGGCGTCAACACCTCAAATTCTAAGTTTCTTAAGGAACTAGTTTGCCTAGACTAAAATCTGACTCTAACTCCCAAGCCGGGAACCCGATTCGAGTCCCGTCTTCTCCCACAAGTCTCGCGTGCCTAAGCGGTCATGTGTGCCAAGTTTCATGCTAATCTGACGCCATTTTGTGATTTTGGGGCTTCAACACCTCAAATTCTAAGTCTCTTAACGAACTAGTTTGTCTAGAGTGAAATCTGGCTCTAACTCCCAAACTGGGAACCCGATTCGAGTCTCGTCTTCTCCCACAAGTCTCTCGTGCCTAGGTGGTCATGTGTGCTAAGTTCCGTGCTAATCCGATGCCGTTTAGTGATTTTGGGGCGTCAACACCTCGAATTCTACGTTTCTTAAGAAACTAATTTGCCTAGACCGAAATTCGGCTCTAGCTCCCAAGCCGGAAACCCGATTCGAGTCCCATCTTCTCCCACAAGTCTCTCGTGCCTAGGCGGTCGTGTGTGCCAAGTTTCATGTTAATCTGACGCCGTTTGGTGATTTTGGGGTGTCAACACCTCAAATTCTAAGTTTCTTAAGGAACTAGTTTACCTAGACCAAAATCCGGGTCTAACTCCCAAGCCGGGAACCCGATTCGAGTCCCGTCTTCTCCCACAAGTCTTTCGGGCCTAGGCGGTCGTGTGAGCCAAGTTTTGTGCCAATCCGACGCCGTTTGGTGATTTTGGGGCGTCAACACCTCGAATTATAAGTTGCTTAAGGAACTAGTTTGCCTATAGTGAAATCCAGCTGTAACTCCCAAACTAGGAACCCGATTTGAGTCTTGTCTTCTCCCACAAGTCTCTTGTGCCTAGGCGGTCATGTGTGCCAAGTTTCATGCTAATCTGATGCCGTTTGTTGATTTTGGGGCGTCAATACCTCGAATTCTAAGTTTCTTAAGGAACTAATTTGCCTAGACCGAAATCTGACTCTTGCTCCCAAGCCGGGAACCCGATTCGACTCCTGTCTTCTCCCACAAGTCGCTCATGCCTAGGTGGTCATGTGTGACAAGTTTCGTGCTAATCCAACGCCGTTTGGTGATTTTGGGGCGTCAACACCTCAAATTCTAAGTTTCTTAAAGAACTAGTTTGCCTAGACCGAAATCTAGCTCTAACTCCCAAACCGGGAACCCAATTCAAGTCCTGTCTTCTCCCACAAGTCTCTTGTGTCTCGACGGACGTGTGTGCTAAGGAACAGGCTGCAATGGTGCGCCAGTCCAAGTGGGAAGCTTAACAATTGAAAATCCTTCGTCTTTCTTTCTAATTATGTAATTAGCTTCTATCCTTTTGGGCTGTGTACAGTTAATATATGGTTATTCTTGGCTTAGAATGCAAAGATACATTTTATACCTGATCTTCTGGTGGTGGTGTATATGGAGTCTCATCTCTTACCGATTCCCTAAATACCCAATGGCCACTGGATGCATCAGGAACAGATGACAGTCCATACATAATGTATTAATCATATTCGAATTTTATTATATATATGTATATCTATGTTGTGTGAAAATTTAACTATCAAACAATTTAATTTATATCGAACTTGTCGGTTGGGATCCTCAGGTAGCATAGAGAGTTGACGATTAAACTCATCATGTATTGAATAAGCACTACAACAAAATTGAATTTTTACATGCTGTAGAAGATTATTTTTAATATATTTATTGCATACTTTGCATGCCTTATATAATATTTTACGACATTTTCTTGCATGTCATAAATCATCACTTTTCACAATATAATTTTGTATGCCGTAGAATGTCATTTTTAATATATTTATGACATACTTTGTATGCCGTATATTTACGGCATTTTTCTTGCAGGTCATAAACCATTACACTTTTCATGACATAATTTTATATGCCACATAATGTTATTTTTAAACAAATTTGAAATTTTATTTTAAGAATATAAAATTAATTTATAGACCAATCATTTTGTACATTTTTGTACCACACACATGATGAGCAATATGACAAGATTTTATTCTCCTCTTCACGCCAACACATTTGTTGTTCATTAAATGAAGGTTCTAGCATCCTGAATAAGAAACTTAAACCGTTCACAAATGTTACAAAATACTTGTCTCCACACCCACACACCCACACAAAAGGCCAGTGAAAGAAAACTCCAAAACGATAGTAAATATGCCCTAATAAAGACAACCTTAATCCATTGAGAACTCACAAAAAAGGCCTCTAATATGTCAGCCTTGCTCTATTGGATTGAGAGGCTATTTAGTGGTCTTAGACCATTGGTGGTGGTCTCAGAGGTGGTGGGTCTCACTGCTCAAACCAATAAAAATTGAGTTAGAGCACGAGTCTTTACCTTAGGAAGCTAAATAATTTCCCCATTGGATTGCTAAGAAAATGTAGTCAGAAATAAAAAATTAAAAATTATAAAAAAAAAATAAAAAAATATTCACATTAAGAGAACCAAGGATAACAATCATCCTCTTGCAATCAGGCCTAATACACTGGTTTAGCTAAGTTCATGAGAAACCTTAAAAAAAAAAAAAAAAAATCAGAGACAAGCTATGTTTATTTAGAATGACCACATTTTCTTACCAAATTTTGTTTACTCGTGTAATCGCTGTAGGGATGCCAAATACAATTTCAAGACAGCCTAATTCACCTCATAAGGTAGTAAAAAAAATCCAAAATTTATGAACTTTTCAGATTCCCAAATACAAAACTAATGACTAAAAACAAAACAAACAAAATAAAAAATAAAAAAATAACAACAGAGTGTAAGCGATTACCTTGTTGTTTTTACTGCCAGCACCACTTCCAGTCCTTTGTTCAGTACTCATTGGTGTCTTTGCAGATCCTATAACCACACAAAAAAAATCAGTAAATCAGATAATAATAATAATAATAATAATAATAATAAAACATCGTCCAATCTTGATCCAAACATATACCGAATTGAAATGATTGAAATGAGTCAATAGTTTGCATTTGCAATTGTGAACGTGTAATTAAAGAAGTACAGGAAAGGAAAACTAAAAAAATAACAAGTGCATCACTTTCTGGAATATGCAATGATAGGTATCTAAGATGTCAACGCTACAAGATCAATTGTTTCAGCAAAAGTGTTTAGAAGATTAACAAGCAAAAATAGATCTCCAAGACAGTGGCAGAACATCCAAAAGTATACATGATTCCAACATTTAAGACCATGTAGTTAATGAGCTACTAAGAGATGAAACAACAAATTGGTCCAAAATTAAGAAGACTAAGAAAAAAGGTCAGTGATTGTTTCCAATCTTGATTGAAACTCAAACCAACTCACATTTGTTTCTTAGAAGGCAAAGGATCATTCATTCTCTGTTACATTGCTCTCTTGAAATAGGTAAACTCCCTGGAATTTTAGCTATATTCTGTTCACTTTCTTGAAAATTTTTGTGTAAAATTGCGCAGCATTGATCTAATTATTTTTCTTGGTTTCTTTTTAATGATTTTTTCTTTTCTTTTCTCCATGGCAGTGTTAGGGTTTCAAACGAGCTCGAATTAAAACACTACATTCATCTTGACTACATGTACAATTTCAAAAAAAAAAAAAAATTCCATATCCCTTGCTAGCATTTTTTTGTTCTCCTCTTCACAATTTTAAAAAAATCTCCATGACAGTGTTAGGATTTCAAATTCCATTGCAAGCTATTGATCTAATTTTCATTCTTGGTTTCTTTTGAACAATTTATTTAATTTTTTTTTCATTCTATGCAATTTATTTAATTACCAGGGTCCTTAATAGTGTTCAACCTAATATTTCGGGCATTAACCCATTTAAATACTCAACTCTTGTTCTAATGTTTATAAATTTCCCTTTATGTTTATGAATTTGAAAAGACAAAAAAATTAGAATTAAAAATTTCTTAATGAGTTTTCTTCAACCATAGGAGAGACTAATGTTGTTCAGTGAATCAATGCAGAAACAAAGCAACAAGACACAACAATTTCAGACAAATCTAAGGGTTTCAATGTCCTCCAAGCCAATGTTCGATCAAATATGAAATTGCTATCTCATTTTTCGCTCTAGATGGTGAATAAGAGAGGAGAGATCTGGATTTGTGTAATTTAAACTACAGATCAGTTAAGAAAATAATCAGAAATTAGAAAATGATTTACAGAGAAAATAATCAGACAAATCAAAAATCATATACGATTGATTTATACATGTAGAGAAAGAGAGTGTAGAGAGAGAGAGAGAGACGATGAATCGAACTCACAAAGAAATCAGATTCTAACGACCTCGCCTATACATGTACAAGAAGTAGATATAACTAACGAACCAGATTAATGATGAATATAAGTCTCACGCTGCTTGCTGCTCGCCGCCGCTCGACACCGTCATCTGCCGCTACTCAATGCCATCTCACATTGTCGCTGCCATCACTCGACGCCGTCGTCTGCTGCTGCTCGCCATCAATCGATGCCATCGTTTTCCCTGCTCACAGTCGTGACAGAGAGAGAGAGAGAGAGAGAGAGAGAGATAGAGAGAGAGGGATTTTTGGTTCAAAAGATTAAGGATTTGAGATTTGGGAATTTTTGGTTGAGGGGGGGAAAACAAGCGCAAATCAGATTTTGGGTTTTTTTTTTTTTTTTTTTTTTTTGCAACGTCAAGTATAATCGTATTTTTATTTGCGACGGGGGAATTGCCGTCGTCGATAACCTGTATTTGCGACGGGGGAAGGTTATCGTAACAAAAAAAATGGTAAACTACCAATAGGTCCTAATAGTTGGACTTAATTCCGATCAAGTCCTATTGAAAATAAGTTGTGGTAAAATTGTCGCTAAAAATAATTTTTTTGTGACAATTTTTTATATGTCTCTAAAAATTGACAATTAGTGACTTTTTTTGTCATGATTTTTATAAATTGTCGCTAAAACTTACAATTAGTGACCTTTTTTATGATAATTTTTTCCCATAGGACCTATTAGACAAAAAGTCCACTTATTAGGACCTATACGTAAGTACCCAAAAAAAAAATTTATTTTTTTGCCAAAAACCTCTGTGTCCATTTTGCTGCGCAATGAAAGCTAGGAAGAGAGAGAAATAGAAAATGAGAGCGAAACAAGAGATGACCAGCGAGAGAGAGAGAGAGAGAGAGAGAGAGAGAGAGATAAACAAGAGAGATATAAAGAGGGAGACATAAAAAGAGAGAGAAGAGAGATGAGCAAGAGAGAAAGAGAGAGATTGGAGAGATGAGTGAAAGAGAGAGAGAAGAGAGATGAGCGAGAGACATAGAGAGAGAGAGAGAGAAAAAGAGACCCATTTCATTTTTTGACTTTTTTCTCTTTCAACAACAATGGGCTCAGAGAAAGAGATGAGTGTGATTGAGAGAAATGAACGATTGAGAGAGAAGAGAGATGAGTGAGAGAGAGAGAGAGAGAGAAAGAAAGAAAAAAAAGAGAGAAACAAGATGAGCGAGAGATAGACAGAGAGAGAGAGAGAGACAGCAAAAAGAGATGAACAAGATATATATATATATATATAGAGAGAAGAAAGATGAGCAAGAGAGATAGAGAGTGAAGAAAGATGAGCAAGAGAGATAGAGAGTGAAGAGAGATGAGAGAGCCAGAGAGAAGAGTGATGAGTGAGAGAGAGAGAGAGAAAAAAAAAGAGAGAGAAACAAGATGAGCGAGAGATAGACAAAGTGTAATGCCCCAAAAATAACCCAACATAAATTAGGTACATCAACCAACATCCATTAAGGAATAATAGTAAATCTCCAACCTTTACATCATTAATCAATAAGGTTTGTACAAAAGTCCCACATGTGAATTATATATTCAAAGGTATAGAAATACATGAATCTATAGCATGTAGAACATCAAATCCCACAATAAATAAAATACCCTTAAGGGCTTATATATTCCAAGGCTTGAGCCTGGTTAGACAAAAAAAAGGTTTCACGAACCCATACATTTATAGCCTTGGCTAGCAAAATAAATCACAACAAAAATAGAGCCATTGGCTCTTCACAAAATATGTTTGCGCCCTCAACTCGGCGAGATCACCATCTCTTTTCTTACACCAAAATCCTATAGGGGTGAGCATAAAGCCCACTAGAGAATCCTTAACAAAGTATATACAGTTATGCAAGATTTCCAATGTTAAATGCAAATGCCATGCAATGCCAATTAAAAAAAGATTTCATTTTCATGCCCTCATTTTTTTTTTAAAAGTCACCATGTTCAACAAAAGCTTGAAATCTCAACAATTCCGAAATTTACAATTTTATTCAATGAGGCGGTAAATACGACTCAGGTAATCCCTAAGTTGGTGTCTGCAAGTAGGCTTAACTAGCACTATCAAAAACCCCACTTTACCGGTTGCTAACTGGAAAGGAAGTGGTACCTCCTCCGTGCGTGTTTTCGGTCTTTCACCCTGGACACTCAGGCCAACTTAATCATTTCCATCTACACCTTCTACCCGAACTTACCAACGTATTTACTCCAAAAGCATTTCCATAGTTTCATTTCATAACATTTCTTTCTCAATGAAAATATTTTCAAATCTCAATTCAGAACTTGCATCAATGTAATGATAGCAATGCCAATATAATATATGCTAAAACTCAATAATAATGTTGAAATAATCAATTAAATGAATATGCCATGCAATAGTCATCATCACTACATAATGTTTCTCCATCGTTAACTCTCTCAATTATATTTCATCATAATTAAACTTTCCATTCCCCTTTCAACATTATTAAACATGATACCCATACTTCCATCTAATTTCATCCTAATTAAACACTTCCACATTTTGTACTTAATCAACAAATGCCATCTCATAACTTTGTCTACAATTTTAATTATAATTTCCATCCCCATGTTTCACACATTCCATGCAATGCATTATTTCTTTTGCAGCATAACAACAAATTGGTTAATTTCATTGAACCCCAACCCATTTTCAAGAACAAAATCCATAAATTTGGGTCTTTGACTAAAATGAGGTATCTTATCACCTTTTAAAAGAACACATACACATCAAACATCATCTCTCACACAATGAGGGTGGAACCCTCAAGGATTTAACTAAAAAGATTTGAGGTATTGAAACCCTCTTTTGAAAATCTCTACACTCTTGAGCCAAAAATCAAAACCAACATAATGACTTCAAGAAAACCCTTAAATCAACATCAACCTTGCAAAACATGTATATATAACTCAAAGAAGTCCCTACCTCAAGCTTGATGAAGAGATTTGATGAAACCCTAGAATCAAAAGTTGAAGAAATTTGATCTCCACCATACAAAGTGAAGTTCTTGCTTTGCTTTCCAAGATTTGTGAAGAATAATGGATCAAAACTCAATGGATTGCAAGAAAGCAAAGGTTTTTGGTGTTTTGTGAGAGTTTTTAGAGAGAAGGATGAGCAAAATGATATTTAGAGTGAGAGAGAAATGTCCCAAAAGTGATAGACACAACACAAAAGAAGGAGGAAAAACAGAGTTTTCGGACTCAAGACTGCCCCGCACGTACGGCACGTGCCCTTGCATGTGCGGAGCCTGCTTCCCGTACGTGCGGCACTGATCCCCGCACGTGCGGCCCTCTAATCCGCACCTCACCCCGTACCTGGATATAATGTAGTGTGCAAGGTTGAAAATGCTACACTTCCCGCACGTGCGACCTCATCCCCTGCATGTGCAGCCCTCCCTCGCACGTGCGACCCTGGTCCTCTAGCCCAGAATTTTCTCAACTCAATTCTAGGCACTTCGGACCTGATCTCGCACTCTTCGGAACAAGAGAAATTCAACACTGGAACAAACAAGAATAAAATTTTGAGAAGGATTCCCGAACACAACAAACCCAAACGATTAATAAGATTCCAAGTCAAACCGACACCCCAACATGACCAACCCAAAGTTAAATGAAGGAAAAACGAAACATGTAACGCACCCGATCATCACACAGAGAGAGAGAGAGAGAGAGAGCAAAAAGAGATAAACAAGACATATAGAGAAAGACACACAGAGAGAGAGAGAGAGAGAGAGAAGAAAGATGAGCAAGAGAGATAGAGAGTGGAGAGAGATGAGAGAGCCAGAAAGAAAAGTGATGGGTGAGAGAGAGAGAGAAAGAGATGACAGATAAAGAGAAAGAGAGAGAGAGAGAGAAGAGAGATGAGCGAGAGACATAGAGAGAGAGAGGCCCATTTCATTTTTTTGACTTTTTTCTCTTTTGACAAGTGATTAAGAGAAATGAGAGATGAGCGATTGAAAGAAGAGAGAGAGAGAGAGAGAGAGAGAAAATAGATCGATAAATCGAGAGGAAAATCAGTAAATCGAGAAGATGAGAAGGAGAAAGTGAGCAACGCGAGCACAATGCGGGCGAGAGAGAGAGAGAGTGAGAGAGAGAGAGAGAGAGACAGAAAGACAGAATGATGAGTGAGAGAGAAAGAGAAAGAGAAGAGAGATGAGCGAAAGAGAGAGAGAGAGAGAGAGAGAGAGAGACAGAGAGACAAGAAGATGAAAAAATGGGTGAAACACTACAAAACTTTCAGTTTTTTGCGACGGCAAAATCCCGTTGTTAATACTTCTAATGCTGTCTCATCAAAACAGTCCCGCTTTTCTTTTTCTTTTTTTGCGACGACACCTATGACCGTTGCAAAAAACTCTCTTATTTGCGACTGTAGTTCATGTTGTCACAAAAAACAGCTCTATTTGTGACAGCATAGGTTACCGTCGCAAAAAAGTTGCTTTTTTGTGACAGGAAGGGGTGTCATCGCAAAAAATCACTTTTTGCGACGGTAAGCGATGCCGTCGCAAATGCTTCCTTGTTATAAAGCCCCTTTTCTTGTAGTCCAATCAATTGTGAAATTTATCTTTTAGGATAGGCTCCACCATCTAATATATATGGGCAGAATTGTTTTATATGGGTGATTCTTTGATCAATTATGCATCCATAAATTCATTGGTAGGCATTTAACCTCCCCCCCCCCCCCCCCCCAAAAAAAAAAAAGGGAAATGCTTTATATAATCATATTTGTTAGCTCATTTTTTCATCTGTAAACATGTACAAAAGAAGATTATATATATAATTATTCTTCATATATTTGGTTTTATAATTAGAGAGAGACACATGAATTATACTTCTGACTCTCAAACTTTTATGCCATTTTTACTTTAGTTCGTCGTGAAATTTGAACTTGCGTTTGAACGTGGTCCTTCCATCATTCTATCATTTAAATTGAGTGAAAGTTGAAAGATAAAAAGTATAATTTGTTATAAAATTTTATTTATTTATTTATTTATTTGTGGTTCTAATACCTCACAAATGTGCTCATGATGCCCTCGTTGAGCTCTTTCATTCAAAATTTTAATTGTTAGTAACCCAAAAAAATAAAAATAAAAATAAAAAATATCACTTTGAAGTGTAAATAGAAGTCAAAAATTTTAATTGTTATAATTAAAATAGAGGGACTTACATGTAGATCTTAATATGTAGACTTATTATCCAATAGATCCTATAATAATTAGTGACGTTTTTCATCAAACACTATTAAAAAAAGTCACTAATTGTTAATTTTCAACAACAATTTAAAAATTGTCACTAAAAATGTCACTAATTATAAGTTTTATCGACAGTTTGAAAAAATCGTCACAAAAAGTCACTAATTTTCAACTTTCAACGACAGTTAAAAAATTTTCCGTAGAAAAAGTTCACTAATTGTAAGTTTTGGCAACAATTTATAAAAATCACGAAAAAAATTATTAATTGTCTATTTTTAGCGACATACAAAAAATCGTCATAAAATTTTTTTTTTAGCGATAATTTTATTAGGACTTGTTTTCAATAAGGCTTGATGAAAATAAAATGAAACTATTATAACCTATTAGTATTCTAAGCGAAATTCTCATAAAAATTTAAGAATGTGAGTATAAATTATCCATTAAAAAATAAAGCTGATGTGAGAGACTACAAAGTTGTTGCAAATGCTAACATGTTGTAGAAGAACCGACGTATGGGTACAAGGAGCTAATTTGGGCACAAATATTATTATATTAATTAGATTTTTATATCATATTTAGTATATCATTTTATGTATCAGTATTGTATTAAAAATAAATATGAACAGTTCTAAATGTGCTATAAAAAAATAATAAGTGTAATAGTTGCTAATGAAATCTTTGAATTTGAAGATGCCATTTTTTTTTTTTTGTATAATTTATGATGTTCATATTTAAATGCATTGGTAAAGTGTTATAGCTTCTTCTCTTCATTTAAATCTTGTAATATCACAACTATGAAGTATTGATATTTTGAAAATCCAAAAATCATACGGAACATATCTATTCAGAAAATATATTGTACGAGTACCGGGTAATTAAACGGATAGGGGTAGAGGTATTGGTATAATCGCACACAAATTGCACACATACCAATTACACAAAATACATATTCGATATGCAAAATATTTTAGATAAGACTCAGGTACAAAATAAGTAAGTTTCAAGTACTTTTGCGAATGCTTCAGGCATAAATGTAATTTTTTTTTAAATATTAATTTACTTAAACAATTATATTGGTCATTTTATAATATTTTTTTTAAATGTAGAGTATAAAAAAATAAATGATTTGGATTCCTTCTTTGACAATTATAAAAATATTTTAATCCTTTTTTCAATTGATTTTTAATTTTTAGGTCATGTATGACTATGATTAAAAATTATAAAAATATATAGTATTTTTATGAGCGTACAATCATTTGAAAAAGAAATCTCAATCATATAAAAATTATTGTACTTATCCTGAATATCAACATACAGTCATTTGAAGAAAAAAAAAATCAATATAAAAATTATTGTACTTGTCATGAATATCAACATACAATCATTTAAAAAAAAAAAAGAAAAAAAGACTCAGACCATATAAAAATTATTGTACTCGTCATATACCTATATCTCAAGAAGTTATTGGTTGGTCTTACGATATTCAATAAGTGGTATCTCAATAGTATTATGATTGATAAAAAATGTGAGATTCATAATTTTATGTTAAGTAACTAAAAAAAATTGATTAACAAAAAATGTGAGATCCATAATTTTAAATAATTTCATCTCAATAGTATAAGAATTCATATAGCTAGTGATATAACATGGTGACAAAAAGATCGATAATATATAACATTTCTCAAAATGAAAAGGTTTAAGAACCAAATTAAAAAATAATTAATTTCAAGACCAAAATGAAAACCTTTCTAAAAAAAAACGAAAGGAAGATGTTCTCCCTAATAATGAGAACATCTCCGACGATTAACAAAAATGTTTTGGAAATCTAAAACAAAAGCTCTATGGAGGTGAGCCCCACTGGATTTGGGGACGCTGCTGCGCGGTGTGCGCAGTAGCATCTACTGTGCAACGGAAATGGGCCCATTTCGGAGCCTATTTTGATAATCCGAACCGTTCACATTTTAGAATACATCAAGTAGAACATGCCTATAAAAAATCAAGTTAATCGGATATCGTTTACCCATTCATCCATTCACATTTCTATCTACAAAAATAAATAATAATTGTGATTTAAAGTATTAAAATGAATACAAATGTGAGTGGATGAATAGGTAAACGATATCCAATTAACTTGATTTTTTGTAGGCATATTCTACTTGATGTATTCTAAAATGTGAACGGTTCGGATTATCAAAATGAGCGCCGAAATAGGCCCATTTCTGCGCACAGCAGATGCTGCTGCACACCCCGCGCAATAGCATCCCCAAACTCAACCCCACTCCATTGATGTGATGTGTTGGCATTTTTTATTTTATTTTATTTTTAAATTTCTACATCACTAGAACTTGGTTTAGAGTTCTAATTCTAAAGCTCTCTATCATCACCCAACAATTAAATACGTATTAGTGTTAGCCACTAAGTTAATTAACATACGTGTGAATTTGCACTCCATTAGGTGTGAAGTCCGATGTTAGTTTATAAATTTTTTAAATCAAAAATTAATTGTAGCGAGTCTTTTAACAAATAAGGGTGGGTAAGATAGCTAATTCAATGGTCTATGTAATTATTTTTTGGGACAATGAGAAGGTTAGAGGTTCAAGATCCAAATCAATAAAACGATTATGACATTTTGTTTTAAAAAAAACAAAAGAAGGGGAGATAGGGTCTATTTTTATCACTATTTTTATTTTTAATACACATTGTCGCCCCCCGTATTTTATTACTCGGATAACATTACCAATATTCATTAATTAAGTCCATTTACAAATAACATTTCATCCTTGGATGAAATGATGAATAATTAAATATACATATTCCCTCTCGTTATATAACAATGACATTTACATATAAATAAAAGAAATGCACTGAGACTTACAATGAAAGAGAGGACACTACTCTTTACAAAAAAAATAATACTCAGCCAAACAAACAAATGAAGTAGTACAATTCATCACTATATTACACTTATGAAATGGTAAAACCCATTGTTTGATCTTTCAATCTGAAAAGCATTCCCTGTACACATGTACAGGCAAGGGGTAAGCAACCACTAGTTCACCAAACAATCTCATATTAAAACATTAGAAGATATGCGGGTACCAAAATACTTATACACATACGTGAAATCATATCATGTCAAAACCATATGATTTTATTACATAATCTCTTAAATCCAATTTATTTAATTAACCACAACAAGTTAACTTAAATAAATAAACATGTTTCAATAGCAACATGACATCATTTTCAATTTATTCAATTATCTCATTATCAATTGAATCAAATAATTAAATAATTCATCAAATCCATTTTATACAGTCTTATGAGATGAATGCATATACCATGTCATGCTTAAAATATTTTTCTCATATTTTGAAAATCTTATGCACAATGCCAATTTGAAAATACATTAATCCAACAATTTCAATAAAATTCAAAGATGGTAAATACGACTCAGGTAATCCTTAGGCTGGTGTCTGCAAGTAGACTATACAAGTACTACCAATTTGTCTTTTTTACCACTATTAACTGGAAGGCTCGACACCTATCATCTACACCACCTTTCAATCCGTAGGCTGGTGTCTGCAAGTAGACTATACAAGCACTACCAATTTGTCATTTTTACCAGCATTAACTAGAAGGCTCGACACCTATCATCTACACCACATTTGCTGGACTTACCAACGTATTTATCGAAATCAAACCCAAATGATTTTGTTTCCCAAAAACAATTCCATTCTCAAAACAATAGTTTTCAATTGCAATTCAAAATCCATGATAACAATGAAATGGGACGGCAATGCAATATGTAACAATGCATTAGATTAGTTCCAATTTCAATTCCACCACACAAGACTCCATTGTGATCAAATTCCATATCTCTATCAATGTAATATCATAATACAATTCCAAGAGATAATATATGAATATGGAACATGGTAAATTTATAACATATTATATATCAAACTTCCAAAGTTCCATCATTTCTCATCCTTCTAAGAAATCCCTCATTTAAATGCAACATGGTAAATTTTCACCGATAGCCAAAATAGTTATTTTTAATATATTAATTAAAAGATAACAACATGGACATACAATCCAACATATAACCATAACTTGGAATCTCCCACGATTCTCAACTTTTAAAAACAAATCATATTTCACATTTTATCAAATATGAACAACTACACTAGTTTTCATATCACAATCACATCCGATAACCTCTCAAGGTCCATTTTTAATCGTATCAATTTTAGTCCAATAGATAAATTAAACAAAATAATACCGTTAATACCCAAGAAAACATCATTTTCTTTCCAAACTCATTCTCCAAGCATTATTCAACTATGACATCCTATCTTGATCAAAAGCCTTAAAAGTTAAACGTAATTCCTTTGTTTTCTTAAAAAATGCTCCTTTGGTCGCAAAACGGTAAAAAATTCAAAACCGATTGAATCGAAGTCCGTTTTTGTTCAAATTTAAAACATAGCTCTATTACAACCTTGGTTTTGAGCCATGGAATTTGACAACAGCTTTTCCTCTTTCTTGATCATTAGTTCTTCCAAAGCAACTTGTGACATCTCGAGAGATTCAATCTTTTCTTCAAATATGGCATGGGTTTCCTGTAGCTTATTCCTCTCTGTCTCACAAGTCAACAGTTTTGCACAAAGAACTTGTTGATCATCAGCTATCTTGATGGCATTGATCCTAGCCTCGGAAATCTCCTCCTTAAGTTTGACATTCTCACATTCACATGTTTTGAGTTTCTTTGTGAGTTTGTCATTCAATTTGAGTAACTTAAGAGACTCCTTATACAATTTTTCATGAGCTTGCTCAAGCTCTTCATGATCACTCTCTGAGGATTCATCATCAGTGATAGAATTTCCCTTACGAATTGAGTCCATTATCACAAATCAAACAAGATCTCGTTCTAAAAGAATGGCATTGGCTTTGAAGATAAGAGAGAGCAAAAACAGAGTGCTTCCACATCTCATGATACAAGAACTCAAGGAAAGGGAGGACAAAAGATTCAACATAAGGATAGACTTCTCAAACTTCCTAGAGTTGGTAAGGTAAAAGAAAAGAAGGTACACCCTGTTTTTATTTGTCATCATTGTGGTATGCATGGTCATATTCGCCCTTTTTGTTATAAGTTGCATGGGAGAGTGTCTCAAAAGGGTAGAAATTCGAATACTTTTTGGGTTAGTAGACAACCTTACATGTCCAGGCGGAATACCAAGATTCATGAAGGTGTTCACAACACCATGACATTTAACAAGACCGCTAGACCTGATTTTGTTAAGACCAAAAAGATTTGGGTAAGAAAACTTGACTTGTGTTAATACTCTTTTTAGTTTTTTGGGTGTCTGTGTGTTTTTTTTTTTTTTTTTATGAAAAAAAAAAATGTGTGCATGTTTTTTTTTTGTCTTGCTTTGTTTAGAAAAAAAATATAAAAAAACCCAAAAAGATTTTCTTAGTATGGTTTTGCAAGCTTGAATTTTTTTGAGATGTCCTTGGTGCATATTGGAATTGATGAGAATATCCATTACATGTTAATATGTGTGTGCTTTCTCTGGTCATTACTCATTTTGGAGTGTGTGTTCTTTGATTAGTATATCTCATTCTGTACACACTCTTGGATTAGCAAATATCGGAGTCTTCCGACTTAGTGTTTTTTTTCATGGACTTCTGGCATTGTATCTTTTGCTTTTCTAGAGGAATTGACCTATACTAGCATATCATGGGTGATGTTGAGTCTCTTAACCATCTTCCATCTTTTTGCATCTCCATGGCTTTCCCCTTAATTCTTTGCAGTCTAGACATGAGGAAAAGGCTACCTCAGAGTCACCAACCAGGCCATCCTTATTATATCCATGCTTCTCTGATTCGGTTTCCATACTCTTGAGCATGTCAGCCGCCAATGAATGTGCAAAAGAAAGAAAAAATGTGCAAAAGAAAAAAAATGTGCACAAGAAAGGAAAAAAAAATGTGCAAAAGAAAGAAAAGAGAAAAAAAAGGTGTGAAAAAAAAGAAAAATAAAGGATTCATTGATTGAGGGGGAGCCTCCGCCTTTACTCAACAAATACCCCTTGATTCCTAGTGGTTTGACTTTCCTTAGTTGTGCTTAGATTCTCTTGTCGGAGGTCCAGTTTTCATATCACTACTAGGATTTGAATCTAGTGTTTGTCGAACTCCAAGAGTCACACACACACTTTTATCATGGGATCTATGCTTTTCACATAATGCATCACTTTCTTTCATGAGGAATTTTCTAGAGGCTGTGCACATTGTATTTTCAAGTAATTGTGCTTCTTGGATAATCTTGTGTGTTTTAAGGTACAAATCTGAAATTCCTTATTTGCTCCACCATATTATTTTTTGTCGTTTTTCTTCTTGTTCACTGTTTTCAGTGATTGTGGTTATTTTTAATGAGGGGAAGTTTGGTTCATCATTACCAGTGTTTGATGTATATTGATGGTACAGTAGTTTGGTTGATGGTACAGTGTTTTTACTTTTGCTTATATCCTTCTTTGGTACAGTTGGATTGTTAGTATTTTGTTTATGGATGGATTTATATTTTGTTATTTAATCCAGTTCCACATATTTTGGTTGGCTTGTGTGTGGTTGTTTTATTTTAGGATAATTGTTCAAGAGCATGGATTTGAGTGTTGGTTCATAGTTGGTGGTGTTGCTTGAGAGATTTTGTTAGGAAATTTGTTTTAGATTGGTTTTATCCAGGATTTGACAAAGGGGGAGATTGTTAGGACCTTTTGTTGTCAAATTCCATGGCTCAAAACCAAGGTTGTAACAAGAGTTCTTTAAGAAGTTGGTTTCTTTCAAAAACAGGGTTACTTGGGAGTTCTGAAAGAAGTTGGTTTTCTACAAGAAGTTGGAACTTTGCAAGAAGTTGGTTTTCTGCAAGAAGTTGGTTTTCTTTTCCAACTAGGATTGCTTTGGTTTTCTATAAATAGTTGGGTTTCTCCCAAATCTAGGCTATTCATTGATTCATTCATTGAATCTCTCCAGATCTTTTTTTTATCTTAAGGTTTATATCTGGAGATATTTTATTATTTTTCTTTGATGTTTTATTGAGTATTCAACTCATGGGTTAAAGAGAGTACATCAAAGGTTTGTTTGTTATACACAAGAGAAAGAGTTGTTCTTCAGTTGTGGATTCTGAAGAATTCGAGCCTGAAACTTCGGTGGATTCTAGAGTGGCTCATTGGAAAGACAATTCCGTGGTGAAGATGGGGTTGGAAGAGGCACATAGAGGTTGGTTCAATTAGGCGTTGTGGATTCGCTAGATAATTGAGAGTGATACCTGTGTAATTCCTTTAAATCTTCTTAGTGGATTGTTCTTGTGGCAGTTGCCCGTGGTTTTTTTATCACAATTGGAAGGTGTCCAATTGTGGTTTTTCCACGTAAAATCTTTGTGTCTCTTTCTCTTGATTGTTTGATTGGAATTGTTTTATTTTGCTTAAAATTGGTACATAATCACAAATCAACATCTAGGGTTTCTTGATTTTTCAAGCTCTTTCATAACCTTACAAACATATTCCACGTTTACACTTTCGCAATTTGGGCATCAACTCTTTATTTTTCTCAAAATTTCTCTTTTAAGAGAATAAATCACAAATTTTTCAAAAATTCTAATTAAATTATATACAACTCTAAACTCCATATAATCAAGTAAAAGTACATAAAGAAGTATAGAAAAAATCCCTACTTAACAATTTACATAATATTCCTCAATATCAATTTATTTTTCTCAAAAATAAATTCCAAAACTCAAGGATGAGATAAATATTTTAACATTAATTTCTCAAAATAAATTATCTAACCATAATATGATGTAGATACAATTCATACAATTATTAAATTTTATTTTTGGATTTCTTTGTAAAATTATCAACACAAAATGATTTTTTCAAATCAATTTCAAAATTCCAACATTCTTAACATTTCAACATAATTTTTCTTAAAAAAATTACCAAACAAAAATCTAAAAAAAAAATATATATATGCAATACCTCTTATAATAATATATTTTCTCAATATAATCCTAACATAGTTTTAATGTAAAAATATGAAGAAAGTCCATACCTCAAATATAAAGAAAAACAAATCTGAAATTGCAAATATCGCCCGATCATGAATCCGAGATCACCATTGCGAAGATCACAACAAACTCTCCGACTTTTATTTACAAAACTTTTGTAAAATCTCACTCTAAGGACTCCCACTTGAAATTCAAAGATTGAGCAACAATGGAAGGAGAGAGAGAGAGAGAGAGAGAGAGAGAGACGCTGGACTATCTGGCAACCAAAGAAAAACAAAATGAATAAGGAAAGGAAAAAGGGGTTTGGGGACAACCCATGTGGGTTTGGTAGCTTTTCAAGAATGCTTATTCAATTCAATACATAAATTAATATAAAATATATTATAAAATATCTTTAAAATTTTATAATATAAATTATAAAAATGATATAATTTTTCTAATTACAAAAATATAATATTTTTGTACATCACAAAATATAATATTTTACTCACCATGAAATATACACCTATTTTATTTACTTTAAAAAAATATATATTTTTCGCCATATGATACAAATCCTAAAATCAACTATCTAATATTTATTATAACCCTATATAATAAATAATAACAATTTCTAAGGTGGTTACTACCAATCACATAATTAAAAAGGACCAAACAGTTAAACATGAGTCACTAAACAAACTCAAATTAAGTTAAATCTAAATAATGGACCTCACCCATAAGTCAAAATGGTTCAATTATATACGAAAATAGACCCAACAAATTTATCTCAAATCTTGATCGAACACCCCAAACTCAATTTCAAATTCTGTTATAAATTAAACTGAACACCAATCAGTTCGTGAATTTTCATAAAATAAATATTCATCATTTAATTCTGAAATTTTTATCTAACGTGCTAGACTCATATGGGAACAACATATAGAAATTTCATAATTTTCTGAGATCGGGAACTATTTTTAAAAAATACAAAACTGAACTATTTTCGCACAAAATTTATACAGCAATCAACTAAAAATCACGCAAGGAAGGATTAGGCATATCCCTTATTAGGGGCTAGATAGTGGGAAATGAGTTGGATTTCTTTGAAATGAAGCTTTCAGATACATATGAATGGTCTGCACTGTGGTGGGTTTGTGCAAGGCGTTAAAGTAAATGATGGGTTTAGGAAACATGCCAAGAATGATGAGCATGTGGCCCTACTTGCACCGTAATAAAAAAATGTCCCATTGGATGATTTTGCTCCCATCACTTGTCTTTAATAGTACATTGTTTTTATTGGGGCCTTGCTACATTTCCTAATTTTTGGCTCCCTAATCCCCTTAAATTTCAAACCAAGGCAAAAAAAAAAAAAAAAATGCCCATTAGGGGGATTAGGGGAGACATTTTTAGGGGGACAAATCATTTTCCTTTTATTGGCGGGTAGAGGCCAATCCACTCCCTTAATAAACACAACTCTAAAGTATACAAATCAAATCTATTTAGTTTTTGAACTATCGATTAAAAATCAAATTCTTAAAATTTTTAATTAAAACTTATTTAATTTTTGAAAAAATTACAAAAATAAAATTAGTAAAAGACCCTAACTTTTTTTCCAAAAAAATCTTATATTTCTATTTTATCTTTAAAAAGTATTTTGTTTCACTGTGTGTTTAAATTGGTATTAGAAGCTAATTTATCAGTTTTGCCGATAAAATTATATGAATATTTGATATATTGAAGAAGTTTAATCAAATAATTTAAATAATAATACTTTGCTACAGCTAATAATAAAACAAAATAATATATTAATTAAGTTATTAAGTTATTAACTTAATGAAAAACTTAAAATAATCAATTATAAATTATAAAGGAAATTTGGCAAGGACTCAGTAGACTGATTTATATATGTTAGGCACTTACTAAACTCAGTTGATAGTTCTAGGACTAAATAGATAATTTGACAATAGTTCAGGGGTAGAAAGTGAAATAAACTCTTTTTGTTATAAATTATAGGGCAAATTATACTAACAGTCCTTATAGTTTCAAACTCGTATCACTTTGATCTCTGACTTTTCAATTGTGATACATTTGATCCTGAATTTTGAATCTTATTCCAAATAAAGACAATTCAAGATGCCATTGCTTAATTTCAAGGGTAAAATTGTCAATTTGATGAAATATAAACTAATTTGACAAAAATAAATGTCAAAAAAATATTTCAAAAGTTTTAAAAATTATTCCTACCAACCAAGATAAAATTATATAAAATTGATAAATCTTTTAGGCATTTATTTATTTATTTATTTTACCAAATTAATTTTTATTATGTTCTTGAATGATGATAATGTAATGGGTGATTATTAAGATTTTAATGTGTAATCGATATATTCAATATATGAAATATTTTTAGTTTTGGATTGTTTTATTTAATGGATTGGTTTAATAATTATATCAAAACTGTCGTCATATTTGACTTTTGGAAAAGTAAAAACTAATTTAATGAAAATAAAAATAGCCACCCATTATATGATCATCATCTGAACACATAATAAAAATTAATTTAGTAAAAAAAATAATAAAAATAAATGTCTAAAAGATTTATCAATTTATATCATTTTATCTTTAGTGGTAGAAATAATTTCTAAAATTTTAAAAATATTTTTTTGACATTTATTTTTGTCAAATTAGTTTATATTTATCAAATTGACGATTTTGCCGTTGAAATTAAGCAATGGTATCTTCAATTGTTTTATTTGAAACAAGATTCAAAATTCATGATCAAATGCGTCATAATAGAAAAGTTAGGGACTAAAATAACACAAGCTCCAAACTATAGAGACCATTAGTATAATTCGCCCTAAATTATATATATATATCTATATATATGGGATAAAAGACTGTTCTAGTTTCTAAAGTATGCGTTTGTTGTCATTTTAGTCCCTTAAGTTTTAATTTTATCATTTTAGTTCTCAAAGTTGTCAATTTAAGTCAAATTGATTTAATTCCAAATGGCGGTTTAAATCGTTAATGAAATAATTATAAATTTCAACTATGGTCCCTAATGTAATTTTTTTTTGGGGTCATTTTGGTTCAAAAAATATCAAATTTATCAATTTTTTTAATATTTCATGATCAAATTGTCAAAATAAAAAAATCTGGGAACCAAAGTGACACGAAACAAGTACTTTAAGGATCATGTGTATATTTTATTACTATTTCATTAACTATCTAGAAAGTCAATTTGAAACTGAACTAAATCGACTCAAACTGAAAATTTTAAAAATAAAATTGACAAAATTGAAAACTTAAAAGATCAAAATAATAAAGAATACATATTTTAAGAATTATAATATATTTTATTCTATATATATGCAAGTGCCATGATTATTTTTGTTAGGGGTGGGCGCGGGTCAGTTGCGGCCACGGAATCTCCAATCCGCTATCCGTCCGCCAGATTGGCGGATTGGAGAAAATCAATCCGCATCCGTCCTCCAATTCGGCGGATGTGGATTGAGCAGTTTGGCGGATGGATGCGAATCGGTTTAGCGGTTTAAAATTTTATAAATTTTCAACATAATTCAATTTGTGCACTTCCTCAAAAAAAGAAGAAGAAAGTATTACAGTCAATGACTTAAAAAAATATTAGAATCACTGCATGTCTCATCCAAAGTGAGAAAGTTTGAAACTTTAGAATATCACAATCACTGCATGCCTCATCCACATAAAGTATTACAATCTGTGATTCTTAAAATATAAAAACAATTCAAACCATCAAAACCATGAACAGAGCAGTAGCAGAGATTGTATGTCTCTGTATTGTTACATCTATATCTATTTTTGAAAACAAAAATCAACCAGCATAAATCATATTTTCTATTTATTATTTTTAGAGATAGATTTAAAAACCAAAAAATATAGATAAATAACACGTTTATTTTTTTCAATTCAACAAAGATATTCAAGTTGAAAACTTTTTTTCAACGGAATATTTAAACACTTTTTTAATTGAAAACACAAACAAAATATTTAAATAAACTGAAAACACAAAGTCTTATAAATTACTAGGGGTGCTCGCGGTTTGGCGGTTCGGTTGCGGCCAAAGGAATCTCAAATCCGCCATCCGTCTGCCAGATTGGCGGATTGGAGAAAATCAATCCGCAACCGTCCGCTCGTCATCACGCATCCGTCCAAAATGCGGCGGATCGGTTTGGTTCGGTCAGTTTTGGAAGATCGATATATCCGCTGCTCACCCCTAATTTCTGTTATACCGTTTTTATTATATATTATCTTTTGAGTTTGTTGGTTTTTCAATAACTTGGATAGATATTCCTAATTAATTTGCTGTTTGTAAATAACTATTAAAGAAACAAATAAGATTTTGCTATTTAGTTCGATGACTAAAAAAATAATAATAATTAATGATGTATACTAGTCTCTTTGTAAAAATAATTTGGAATTTTTTTAAAGGTCCCTGATATTAAGATTTTATAAGATCAATGATATACAATATTTTTGTAGTAGTTAAGGTACCTTAACATTGTCATAGAGAAAATTCGAATCAGAGAAATTTCGGCCTTAACACAGAGAAATTTCATCGAGAGACCTTAGCTAATAAAAAAAAAAATATTTTTGACCTCTCCTACTATACAAAGTTGAATAGGGATATTTCACTAATTTTCCTTAATAATTTACCAAACAAGTTTTTTGATATTAATTTTTATTTCTTTCATTTTTAAAAAACAAAAAAATAATTATAGAAAAATACCAAAACACATGTAATTTGTCGATATAAAGTCAAAAGAAACAAAACTATTGATTGAATATCAAGAAGACATTTGCCTAAACGTGTAAAAGCATGAACCATGAATCACCGCGTGTCTTATTTTAATAATTTAAATTATTTATTTTAGTAACTTAAATTAGGGATATTTATCGATAAATCCCATACTACAAACAGTTTTACCAATTGGTCCTAAGTTTGTTTTATTGTTCTCATCAGTCCTATTAGTGGGGAAATATATTCCCCTTTGATCCTATTTCCTTTGTTCGGCCTAATTTAGTGAGACAATTGTGCCCTTCCTTGCACGCATGTCCGTTTTTGTTGACATTAGTTGTGCACAATTGGCAATTCGTATATTTTACTAGTTGGACATTCATTGTACTACGTTAGGGTTTTGGGGGGCTGCAGGGGTGGGGGTGTGTGGGGACTACGTGGTTTGGGTGTTTGGGTGGCATACTAACTGCGAAGCCGAAGATTGCTGGCGGAACTACCGAGTTGCGAAGTTTTATTTATTTATTTATTTGTTGTGTTTTTGTGTGAAGGGGGGGTTGTCTTTTTTGATTTTCTTACTAGAGGGTAGCACGTTGTTTGTGTATGAATAGGAGGTAGCAGGTTGTTTCTGACGGCACATTGGTAGCCGTTTATTTGTAACGGCGCATCGAGAGTATTTGATGGCGATACTATTGTGAAATTGTGTGTCTGTCACATTTCCACTGTGTTGTTCAGAACACACATGCACCGTACGGACTACCTATTCATCAATGTCACATTGGGTACATTTCAGTTGCATATATTTTCAGTATAACATTTGTCATATATTGCAGGTATGGACGCGCATGTTATGTTTGTGTGTTGTTACCACAGCACAAATGCTACAATCAAATTGAATTTTCCATTCCGAGTTAATGATCTAATCAATTGTGTGTACGTGAAATTCGATGGTCTAACCCATGGTAATTTGTCTTTGTTTTTCAAGATGCTGGGGTATAATAATTTCACATTACAGAATGATATCGATATGGAGAACATGGTTTCCCTTGCACGGTCTTTCCGCTTACAACACATTGATATCATCATTCAAACTTGGAGAACGCATGGTGTAGTTGACATTGGTGATGCAAATCGAAGTCCCCATGCCGTTACACCTAACTTGCCCGCACTTGCAAATGATTCAGATATTGATGACGATCAACTAGATTTGCTTCCCAAATTTTGCCCCTATGCCGAAAAGGCTTTTTTGTCCGCTCCATGGGCTCGTGGTATCACATACATGGGTCAAAGTTTCAAGGGTGGAGCCGATGAATTTCGCAGTGTTCTTCGAAAATCTGCAGTTGGGTGTGGATTCCGATTCAAATTTGTGAAGAATGACTCCATTCGGATTACAACGGTGTGCATGATGAGGGAATCGAAAGGATGCATGTGGTCTATACATGCACGAGTCTTACATGCTGATAAGTTTTTCTACATTCACAAGTGGAATAGGGAACATAGTTGTGGTGTTGCCGTCCGGACAGCAAAAAGCCCAAGGGCTGGGTCTGAGTTAGTGTCTGATGTCATATCTGAATGGGTGCGTGAAAAACCGCTTACATGTCCAACTAATGTGGTGTACGATTTGAAGAAAGATTATGGATTAGAGGTTAGTTACCGGGTTGCATGGTTGGGCGTTGAGAAAGCGCGTGGCGAAATGTTTTGTGCACATTCCATTTCGTTTGATCAGTTACAGTGGTACGGTAATGCCGTTATGGAAAACAATCTGGGTAGCTACATTGCCATTGATTACGATGAACAAAATCACAGATTTGAACGATTTTTTATATCATTCAAAGCATGTATTGATAGGTTCAACCATTGTCGCCCTTTACTCTTTTTGGATGGTTACCTTTTTGAAGGGTAAATTCAAGGGCAACTTGTTAGCGGCCAGTGCGAAGGATGACAACCAAGGTGGTTCTTTCTGTTCGCATACATATTTTTTTCTATTCCCCCAGGTGCATGGGGTTGTGGCATAATAATGTCATGTTTGTATTAGTTTTTTTCCAGTTCATTTCATGGATATGTGTTTCATATATTACTATTGGACCCACTAACAAATATACACACAGCTCTATTCCCATTGGCAATAGCAATTGTGGATTCTGAGAACACGACAAATTGGTCTTGGTTTTTGTAACATCTTGCGAACGTTGACAGCAATGATAGGCCAGTAACATTCCTGTCAGACCGTCACACAGGCCTACTCGAATCAATTCCCACAATCTTTCCAACAGCCCACCACGCATTCTGCTTACAACATTTGCAACGAAATCTGCAAGACAAGATGCGGTACGTGAACAATGCATACCGAGCAGCTTTGTTAAGCAAATTTCAGGAATGCGCGTACGCACCAACTATGACAGCATTCAATGCTAGCATGGAGAAGTTCAAGAAGTCTGGACGGAATATGGCAACAGCTTTCTTGAAAGATTTACCTCCACAATATTGGGCGAATGCTTATTTTCGATACACACACTATTTTTACATAAAATATACTATAATAACTCAACATGTTGTCACATAAAGACTTTTACCGTTAACACTACTTGAACATGTATGTTGACTATGGACTGTTGACAATGAGTCGCGTTACGGTGAGATGTGTTCTAACGCTGCTGAATCATTCAACTCATAGATCCGTAAGGCATGACATCTTTCCATAACCCAAATGGTCGACAGTATTAGGACGAAAATTATGAATCAAATGTAGAGACACAGACGGAAGTCACCAATGTGGCTCGGAGTTGTTTGTCCCAAAATAGAGGCTCGGTTGGTCAAAGCATATAACAAAGGTAGGGCATGGCTTGTAAGCCAATCAAATAATAATGTGTACGAGGTCCATTCATACCCATCAGTGCTGGTTGATGTTGACATGCTTACGTGCTCCTATTTTCATTGGCAGATTAATCGCTTACCATGTGCACATGAGATGGTTACAATACGTAACAACGGCAAAGATTTGTACGATTTGGTAGAATCATTTTACCATGTATCCGAATATCGTCTGTCATACACTTTAAGCATAAATCCAATACCAACTGTTGAGAAACTACCATTTCAACTCGAAGACTTCATCATATACCCACCGGTTGTCAAACAACTGCCTAGGAGGCAAAAGAAAAAACGTATGCTTTTTAGAGGGGAAAAAGTGCAGCCAATTCATTGCGGACAGTGTCAACGCATGGGGAATCACAACAGAAAGACATGCAAAGAACCAATATATGCTTCAAAACATGGAACTGCATTTCAAACTTTTGTAGTTCAAAGTATTTCTTGATTTACATACTGTTTACCTCTATACGCGGGTGCCTTAACCACCATATTTACCACATTGTTATGTCTTATCTTTCTCGTTTGTTTAATTTACAAACATTGCAAATAAATGGGTTCAACACACCCTAAAACACTGTCTACAACTATGATTTGTGCTCAATTATAATCATTTTCCCAAGTTACATGTCACATTTATGTACTTTTCATACCTCGACAAACTGCATTATTCTTCTATGCTTTCAGTTATTTCCATTTCGTTGATGAACATAATTTGCATGTGTTACTATGACTGTTCCAATTTGTTGATGCACGATTGCATGATATGTTAACATGGGTTCGTAAACAACATAAGGCACATATTCAAACAACACATTTTCACTTTACTATACTATTGTGCCATTGTTGTTCGATATTTGACACAACGTAGACAACCAAATGAATCACCAAAAAAAAAAAAAATCTGTGTAAGAATGAATCCCCAATGTTGTACTTATACATTACATAAACAGTGCACCACAATTCAACACAAGCACATGCAAAACACTACCACACACAACCAACACCCACATCCAAATTACAATACAAACAGCCTCGACCACATACAAATTAAAATACAATCCCCACAAAAGGCGTACACCACTGACACAAACCCATGCCACAAATTACGACACACAGATCCAACATTTAATATTTACAAGACTAAATGAAACACAAGTTCAACATTTAATACTAACTACACATCCAATCTGCAATAGAATGGCACACAACATACAACACTATGCTCCTGCTATCCAACGAAAAACACCCATATCCCCCAACAACGACCATGCTATACGTAGTCAGCAACCACATAACCACATACTTTTTTCAGATTTTAACATGCTATCCAACATGCACACATCTGACAACCACAAACAAACAACCAATACGCATAATGTTACTGCAAAAAAATTACTTTGTATTCCATTCCCAACACCGTTGTAAACAAACCACGATGGTACCAAACAAAACACAAATCAAATATGCACGGCCATCATGTATCCACATTGTACGTAAAATCGAACTAAAGTTACGACCTTAAGGTGCACATAACAAAAAAAAAAAAAAAAAAAAAAAAAAAAAAACTCCATAAACCAACTTCTAAAACCAAATATACAGTTTTTGATATTGTTTTCCTACGTTCAAAAAGCATTGTCATAATACCTACACATCATTAACCTTTCAGCCCCCTCACTGGATCATTGACAAACCCCTTTACCATGTTCGATCTTAAAACACATCCATTGTTACTTTGTAATGAATGTCCCACGTCCACGTGGTACACATACTGCCTCATAACAGCACAAACAATCACCGCACAGTCTAACCTGTATTGGGGGTGAGGTGGCAAATGATATATTGTGAATATCGTCACCCAACATTTAACCCATTTGAAAAAAATTAAAACTATGTATCACTATTAAACGTGGGATACGTACGAGTCCGCTTTCTGTTTGGAGTAGTTTTCAACAGCCTCCAAAGTGTGGTTGAAAGTTTCAGTAATGCTCATCTCGTCCATCCCGTCCTTACGTAATGCGACCTTCATGACATTCGAGACATGTTGTTTCTGTCACACACCGACACCAAACCAAGATACGGTTCAACTATTGACAATCAACACAAACTAACCAAGTTTGTATACAGTTCAATGTTCATATTACTAGGACAAGCACTTCATTGTAATGCACGTTTGTCCTACCGGGTGACTGTTGCCTCATGAGATTGAAATGTTTCTAACTTCCGTCCTCTGTGTCATACATTACGAGTGTCCAGTACACCAAGTGACATATTGTAAAATGTATATATCGACAATCTTTCGAGGCTGACACATTTTTCAACACATATTTCTCCGTTGACTTCATGTTATTGCTCCATATCATGTCCTGCCACAAACATGATAGATGCAATTAATAATTCGTAAGATTCTACATCGTATACTAGTCAGACCATAGTACTAACCATGTAATAACTACTAAAGAAATATGATTTGTCGACCATCTCATCTCCGTCACCCATCTGTGACTGCTTCATGAACAACATCTCTACATACGCATCAATAACCTGATATCACACCACACCATATTCAATAAACATCCAAACTAATCTATACGGAATTCCATGATTTTATGTCATATAACAGTCCAACAACAAAAACCCTCCACATTACATTAAGATGCATACTTACGTTGCCACGCACACATTCACCCTGTACAAGATTTTTAACATCCATGAAATGAATGACAACGTCGCTAGCATTGTCAACCCACATAACAGCCCTATACAAAACACACACATCAAAAAAAAAAAAAAAAAAAAAAAAAACATAATGGGATTACGTAAACGCACCAAACAAATGTGGATATACACTATTACATACCCGTCACCATCTTGGTCATATGCTTTAGTTATTTTTGCTTTCTCTTCTGCAGTCATCATTTTCCAAACCCCAAACTGGTTGTTTATGTCAAACCTAGACCAATTTTTCACAGGAACCCCAACTATTTCCACATCAATGACGACATCCTTTGCATTACATTTCTCATCGACCCCAATCTCGTTCATATGTGTGCTCACATTTTTCCTACGTACACAAACCAACGGATACCAATCTCTGCTCTTTCCTGTTTTTGTTCTTTATGTTGTGCACAAACAAATTTTGCATACCCATTCCTTACACGCCGTCCACCACATACGGTACCACTTCCATTTTAGTATCAGATAAATCTACAATACTCGTACCACGCTCATGTACCGGGGTGGAATCATGCACCGTGTGCACAACGTCAATTCCATTTACGTCATTTTTATTTACACTGGCTCGGATCTGCGTGACATCATGCACCACCATATCATCAACCCCAATGCCACCTACATTACGAATCTCATCGTAACAATCAATGTCACCTTTACGGAAAGCTTGCGTGACGTTATGAACTTGATGGTCAGCCAATTGATCTTCAAGCATCGCTATTGTTGCATGCAGTTCTTAATTTTTAGCTGTCAATTTCTGTATCTTGTCATCTTTCACCTTTAACACGCACCTGAACCCATCGACAATGTTTCCAGCTTGAATCTCCATTTTGCTCATCAACTAACCAACCTCTTCCTCCAGCTTTGCTATTGCGCCCTTGCTAGCTTTGTTCTACATTACAAGTGTTGCATTTGTCTTCAATGCTTTCTCCAACTCAATCCCACGCCCAACCTCGTCCTCCAAAACATCTTGGCATTCACTAGGGTCCTCTATCTGCCCCCTGCTTCCAGCCCTAGTGTGACATATCACGTCATCCCCACCACCACTACCACCACCACCACCAACATCAACATACACTCCCACCTCACCCTTATCCATTTCCTCAATTTTCGTACCATTTTCAAGTTTGGCATCACCACCAACACCAGTGGTCATCTCATCTACGTCTTCTACGTGATTGGCCTGCAATCCCACATTTGTCACCAAAATGTCAAGCTTATACTCCATCAAACATAATCGGTCCGCACATACCTGTCCACACCATGACAAACCAAAAAAAAAACCTCAATCAACCACACTCTCCCACCATTTACAAACCCCTAACTACCTATGCACATTTCAAGTCAGTATTATGTACTTCGAATTTTCCGGCTGCTGACAAATCAAACCTCCGTGTCATGGATAGCAAAGTCCTAATATCCCATTTAAGAAACCATGGGAACATACTCTTCGTTTCGGGTTTCAATATTGTTGAATGTTCACAAATCTAGTACTGTATTACAAACAAAAAAAATAGCACACCACGTAACAAAAAACATTAATAACAAACCACAATAATATGGCATGCACACATATTTGGATGAATAGCTGACATACCAACAATGCGACCACATATCCGGTCACCTTCTCCGGCGTTCAATGGGCCTCCTTAACTGATCCCATAAGTGTTTCCAATATTGCACCAGTCCAATCATATATCCGTACACTGTTCAAGTCATCAATGTATCGCACGAAGGCCCAACTAATTGTCTCACCAAAATTTGCAAAAAATAGCTTCCCACATACATACAACACCAACAATGTTGCGGTATCCTCCTCGTCCACCCGACTCTGACCAGGCACAGCTTCTTCAAATAATGTTTTCACCAACTTCAATGTTATACGCACGGTATTCTTGCACCTACGTTGTATGAAATCTATTACTGGCCTCTAACAAGGAGATAGATCAAGACGCCTCATCTCGCACTGTATTCCAAATAATAGCCTTATGTCACTTCGACCAATTTTCACAAGGGTTTCACCAATGTTGAATGTGTTACACTTTCCATCGTACGTCCTGATGATTTTCAAAATTAGCTCATCATACTTTCTGAAATTATTGTGATTGAGTTTATTAATGCAAATGGCCTCGATCATAATCCAAAAAGGAGTTTTTCTCATCTATTCGAAGTGACATTCCCTCAACGCGGACAACGTCACAATCTTGACAATCCTCGCGATATTTGAACGGAAATTTATCCTTGCGGGAGCAGCACGTGACGTACCGATTGCAGCTTTACCGCTGCGGTTGCTAGATGTGTTGTGCACCACTTTCGCATTCTCAAACAATATGCGACCTTGCATTTTTTTCACTCCCATATTGTTCATCTTTGTATCGCCTCCATCCTCAACTCGTTGTTGCTCACATGAACGTGTCTAAGGGCTCCTCTTAATGTCACCATCTACAACACCACAAGGCCACAAAATTAATTGTCATAACAAAAACAAAAACAAAAACCACACTCTCAGCAGTATACCACACCCACATGTTACATATCGAACACCAACAACCTAGCAAGACCGACACGCACACACTTCATCCCTCCACCTCCTCCATCAACCAATATGGCCCAACACAACACCCATCTCACCATAAGACATACCAAACCAACGCAACCACAGTCTGACCTATACAACCAACATCAAATACATACCAAGCCAAAACAAAGAATAAAACACACCCAGAGCCACACAGCATGCTGTCACAATGTAAACACGCACCCTTGCCACTATACCCATAATGTGAGTTCAATACAATTCCAAAACGTGTCACATGTCAAACACCCTCATTTGTCACATGATACACCACCAATCCGACCTACACACACCCCCCCAAACCCTCTACCCCCTTCACCAATACACCCCTATATGGCCATAGTTGACACACACATAACATTTGCACACAACATAATAACGCCAACCCTAAACAAACCCCGACATGGCCATAGTTGACACAAACATAACATTTGCACACAACATAATAACGACAATCCCAACATATGCAAAAAATGGTGTTAACCCCAAAAATTGTTAGAAAATGAATATAATACAGAAATGTGTGACACAACATACCTCTCGCCATGATTGTCCTTTCAACAAACACAAAATATGCCACGACACACAGCTTTGGCACTGTTAAAACCCCATTTTATGAATATCTCCCACCGCTGCACCTAGGATTGAGCAAGGAATTCGTAAAATTTGTTATCCGATCTGGTCCAGTCCAATCCGATAGGTTTGGATTGGTTTTTTGAATCCGTGGTTCGGTTTCGGATTGGAAATTTCAAAATTCGTAGACCACGGATCGGTTCCGGATTGAACCTTACGGTTTCAGATTAGAACTGATCTGGACCGTCTAGAAATAATCTATATTTATACCATATACAATGTATGTTTTTTCTTTGATTTCTGGCACAGTGTTATTCATTATGTTAAGGAAGTAAGACAAAAGGTAGAAGGCTTAGTCTGCATGTTACCAATTAAGGTGCATCCATAAAGATTGAAAGCTGGGCTCATTCCTGAAGTAACCTGAGAAAAATAAATATAAATATATTGCAATAAGTTAACCATATACTATGTATATATGTATTTTATATTGACAAAAGCATTCATCACACTAAAACCATCCATTAATGAGCCATCTAGCTCATTCGGCAACAAACTGATTTATCAGCAATATTAGCTAATTTGGTAGAAAACAAATACATCACCAAAGAATTATGTATGATCTTATCGATTCCTAGCATCAGAATGGTGGTTCAGTTATTACTTAACAGTAACATACAAATAGACCCACCCAAAGGATGTTGTTTGCTTTAAATGTTCTATATATTTTTTTTGTTGTTTAATTATGTGAATCCGTGGTCCTAAACCGATCCAATCTATATTTAAACGGATTGGATTGGTTCTAATTTTTCAGGAACCGTAAATAACGGATTGGTCCTGGTTTTCTCCCAATTCGGACCAATCCGGACCATGCTCACCCCTAGTCGCACCGTCAATGTGGCAACGACTCACCACACTCACACAACCAAACCGTAAATACCTCACATCTAAGTCCGCAATCAAGGACGGTCGTCAAACTCAAATCGCTAATTCCAGATTTTTTGGGACGAAGATAGGGCAAATCGCAATAAAATAGGATTACAAATCAAACCTAACCCAAATTGAAATGTCGTAGATACGTATCCTAGTTGTGGTGTGCATATACGGGGTTGGGGCGGATAGATAGGAAAACGGGCTGTGTGGCACGTGCACCACACCACCCAAAAATCAGAAATCAATAAAAAGCTATAGTGCACTTTTGTGTTGTGTGGCACCCATCAACGCACATCACTTGCCACGTGTTCATCAGACAAATGGATAAACATTTAAATACAGCGACACGTGGCAGGCACTTACCACCAACAACTAACCAATTTAAATCACATAGCTGTAACGCTAAACAAATGAAACAAATGGCACTTATGTCTTTTACATAATATAGAGGACTAAATGGATCACAAGTATTAATCTGGGACCAAATGGAACACAAGTTCAACATTTAGGATTTATGGGTAACTCTCCTTTTAAATTATTCATTTAATGAGATATATATATATATATATTTTTGTGTCAGTTACATTGATTTCTCTTAATTTTTTTTAAAAAATATAATAAATTTTATAATTTTGACATAATTATATTGAACACCCTTATATTGTATTTTGATGGTGGATTTGTGTAAAGATTTGGAAGAAGAAAAAAAAAAGAGAGAAAAAAAATAGTTTATATTTCAATCACATTTTTCTTTTGGAAGACTTACATATAGATCTTAATAAGTGAACTTATTGTCCAATAAGTCATATGATAATTAACGGTGCTTTTCATCAAACATTATTAAAAAACGTCACTAATTGTTAATTTTCAGTGACAGTTTAAAAATTTTGTAACTAATTTTCACCTTTCAGCGACAGTTTGGAAAAAAAATCACAGAAAAATGTCACTAATTATAATTTTTAGCGACAATTTATAAAAATCATGACAAAAAATGTAACTAATTGTCAATTTTTAGTAACATGAAAAAATTTCATCACAAAAATAAAATAAAAAATAACAACAATTTTACTAGGACTAACGTTTTGATATGATTTAAAGGACCCATTACCCTTTTCTTTTTACTTTCTAAATCTTTACCTAAATTCATAATGCAAATACAATCTTAAGGTTGTATTTCCCATAATGTTTTGTTGCATTTTCATCAATAATTCGTTAGTTATATGGATTGAAAAATGATATGGTCAACTTATTTACACTGAAATGTACAATTGTTAGAATCTGGTGGTCCTCTATGTAAATGTGTGCTCAAATAAATGTATACAAAAATAATAAAATTTCATAAAATAATTTTATAAATTAAATTATGAAAACAAACCTTACAAAAAATCTGTAAACTACTAAAACTGAAAGTCGATACTTGTGTTGAACACAATCGCCTTAAAGAAAAATTTTGCTATCGCTTTGGTGCTTCAAGTTTGACCAGCATCTGCTTCTCAGTATACAACGACTACAATTAAAGTTGCAGCACATCAACTCTAAGCCTAGCAAACCAACCAGTGTTGAAATTCTCTCTCAGAATTTCCTAAACTTCTATTTCGCAGAAAATGCAGAAGCAAATAAGAGTGACAGAAAAAAAAAAGGGAAAATGAAGAACCGAAATTAGAACCTTTTTTTTTTTTATTTGTAATCTTTGTGTGTCCATACTATTTTTCGGTCCCTTTCTTGTGTACACTACAAGAAATTACACTTTCGCTAACTACTTTTGCCGACTAAATATTATTTAGTCGTGAAAAGCACATATTTTATGACCAAAAAAAAAGAAAAAAGTAGCCAATAGTTTTTATTTTCCAATACTAATGTGATTTAGTGGCAAAAATGTTGTATTCTGTGACTAATTTTAAATATTGGTCGCTAAAACTAGAAGCAGGAAGGTGAAAGGGGGTGACAAACGTCAAGCTGGGTCGGGTCAGGTTCAGGTTCTGGTCGACACTACATGATAAGGGATTTTGTGTTTGCCGAAGCCCGGTCCAGCCCTAGTATCGGGCCTCTATATCTGCCCAAGCCCGATCCAAACAATAATTATAAATCTCAAGCCCACCCATTGGGCTATATGTCAAAAAAAAAACTAAAGCATTCCATAATTAAATTCAATCACACATTATATTTTTTAAATAAATATATTGATATTATTATAAATTGAAAGATTTTGTGTATAAATTGAAGGATTTTTCTTAAATAAATTCAATCACACATAACCACAAATGTGAGTTTCAATCAAATCAACAAAGATAAAGTCTAGATTGCAAAAAAATATATTTTTTAATGTATTAGATATAATTAATTAATTAATTAATTAGCGGGCCGGGCAAGTCGGGCTGGGTTAAAAGTATAAATCCCAAGCCCAGTCCATTAATATTTTCGAACAAAAAATGTTGGC
The DNA here is from genome assembly GCA_036172215.1 of Camellia granthamiana. Classification (NCBI taxonomy): domain Eukaryota; kingdom Viridiplantae; phylum Streptophyta; class Magnoliopsida; order Ericales; family Theaceae; genus Camellia; species Camellia granthamiana. The sequence continues at coordinate 128,119,689 of CM069909.1, read as the reverse complement.
CCAACCTGGCCCTATGGGCTAAAATAACCTTCCCAAGCCCTAGAAAAATAAGGTTGGGTCGGGCGGGCTAACAGGTCGATGTCCATCCCTAAGTAACCAAAAACTTTTAGTGACAAATGAATTTTTGTTGCAGATATCAAAACGATGCCATTTTGATGGTTAGCATACCTATTGTATTATGTGGTGACCAAAACCTGTAGGAGGGGAAAACAAATGGTTTGATTTTTTCTCTTTTGGCGACCAAGTGATTGATCGAAAAAAACAGCTAATACTTTTGAAGACTAAATTTGTTAATCAATGTTTTACTAACTAACGTCTTAAAAATCAAAACGGTGAGCAAATAGGAAAATGGATTGGATGGACGGATCACCGGTTCAACCATTGGGTCAAACTGGAATCAAATAGTGATGTCATAATTATTTTATAAAATTATTTAATAATAACATAAGAACTAAGAAACATTTATTTAAATGATTTTTAATTTTTAACATAAACATATTTATATTGATTATTTGTAAAATATATTAATTATATGTGATGTTTGAAAAAAAATATAATAAAAATATATATTTACCAAATATAAACAAAGGTTGAGTGTGGGATGATGGTTATTTGAAATACTACTTTCATGTGATTTTATGTTCAACTCTCTCAAGCAACATAGTTACGAAAATTTTCCTGCCATTTGACAAAATGAGAGCTTGGCTGATTTAACTAAATTAGTTTCAGTTTGAACAATACCCGAACCGGACACCGGGCAGTCCCAGTCTAATTTTCAAAACAATACTTTGGCAATTAACCGCTTTTGGTTTAGTTGTGATAGTTATATGTTCAACGACCAAAAGTTTAGCCCCTAAATACTTTCTTCTTTTTTTTTTTTGTCGCATAATGTTTTTGCTGACTAAAAATAGTATTTTTGCTACTAAATTTTTAGTTGGCAAAAGTGAAATTTCTTGTAGTGGTAAATATGAAAAAACTATGAGGTTACTTATATTTTTTTTAAAACCTTAGGGTAGGTCAATGTAGTTTACCCTCTCTTTTTTTAGATTTGTGTTTAAAAAATTTACTTTTCAAGTGCATCTAATCTAGAAGGATCTTTAAATTAGAAAATTCTAAAACAAGTTCACTAAAAGTATAAAAAAAAAATAAAAAAAAAAATTTGTTTGTTGTCTTTAGTGGATTTTTTTTTTTTTTTAACTTTTTAGGTTGATTTAGTCTAGTACTATTTAAAATATTTTTAAAAAAGTTCATTGAGTGAAAAAATAATAATAATAATAATAATAATTAATTGTCAAACTCCACCACTATTATATGAAGCATCGGTTTCTTTGAAATTTTGTCACGATTTTTTTACACTCAAATTATTTCTTATAGATCTAATTGCTTCAAACTTGTTAGGAAATACTACAATAGTTTGAAAAGCTGTAATTTTGTGCACTCTTAAAATTATGAAAGAGAACCACATAGATTAGTGAGATAATCTATCTATGTAAAATGATGTCACATTCACTATTTGTTCCAAAAAATACCCCACTTGCATAAAGGCATGGGATGGACCACTCCTACTTGCATTCTATTTCTATAAATAGGGTGCTCTACTTTGGCAACATCATAGTTCATAACCAATCTCTCCCACATTGTCTGAATTTTCCCAACATTCAATTCCTCCAACCATCTTCCCACAAATCAGCAAGACCTACCTCACCTGAATTCCTTCATCCATGGCCGCCACCACCACCACCATCTCCACTACCCACAAATGGAGCATTTCTGTTGCAGAAAACCTCAAATGCCTCACTCCCCACTGCACCTTCACTGTTAAGTTTTTTCTTCTTTTTTCTTTCTTTTTCGGGTACAGTACGTGTGATCTTTCAATGAGGTACACAGCCTCTGGCCAGAATGCTAACTAACTGCAATAATCATCTCTGTGTACACGGGTTCTGGCCACTGTGCTAATTGTGCAGTGATTTTCTTCATTGTTATTTTATGATAGGGAAGAGCTTTGGTATGGACCGGAGAGGAGGTCTCTGGCCTGTGGGTCCACCACGGATTCTAATTCATTGATTCAATTCATTGATCTCATAATATCTTGTGTAAACTACTAAAATAAATAAATAAATAAATAAATAAAATTTGAATTGATTGATAACTGTAGGGACACAATTTTCGATAAATGTACAATATATTTTTAAAATCATACTAAACGTTAATTTTTTGAAATTGTTGACTGAACCACCTGAATAAGAGAGAAGATGCTCCTTTTATGATAATTCCTTATCTTGAAATCCGGATTTTCTAGGAGCTGACAACATCAGTTTTTCTTGCAGGATGATAATTCAAAGAAATTGTGAAAGCATTTCAGAAAATGGTGGCCCTACAGTAGGGCCACCGTTAGAGAAACAAAAAGTCTGACACATCACCCACCGGGGCCATTTGTCAAAGTTCAATGTGAACAATCATAATGACAATCATAAAAAGTTCACTCAATGTCAAGCCTTCTAAAAAGTTCTTAACATGTTAGGAATTTCTTTTTAAAAAAAAAATTAAAAATAAAAATAAAAAAGTGCTTGTGTTTAGCAGAGATTTACATTTCCTTACGTGAACCATTTATATTCGGTTCAGCTCTAATATAAGCTTGGACTTAAACTGACAGGATGAGAATCAAGACGGTCACGATGGATCCTATGTAGATCGCTACATGAAGGAGCACGAGGGCTCTACAGCTGAAACCACAAGAAAGCAAGTCGTTGACATGATTTCAGATGCATGGAAGCAACTCAACCGGGAATGCCTGTCTCCAAATCAATTTTCTGCCAATTTCACCCAGGGTTGTCTTAATACTGCAAGGATGGTTCCTTTGATGTACCGCTATGAGGAGCATATGAAGTCAATATTCCATGATAGTGTTTCTTTCTAAGGATTCAATGAAAGTACTAAAATATTGCTATTTTTCCTTAGCAGAGTATACCAGACTAATACTGTTATATAGTCAAAACAAAATGCAAAAATAAATACTATACGATGTAGTAGCAAAAACATGTAATAGAGAAAGTAGGGTATGGATCTTGGGGTCCATTGATTCAAGAATAAATTGTTCTATAAACTCGTTGATACACAAAAAATACTGGAAATAAAGGCTTAACAATGATTGATTCAAAACGATTGTTCAAGATTAAAAGAAGAGTATAAACTTGAAATTGTAAGGCTTACAATAATTATTTAGAATGGAAACCAGGCCGAACGATACTAGGAAATAACCGAAATTGGCAGTTCCTTAACTAGCTAGAAAAAAAAAAAAAGGAAATATAACGAAAATTAACAAAAATGGAAACATTGAAACATAACAAAAAAAAAAAAAAAACTACTAATTTAGAGCATCTCCATCAAAATAGTCAAATTTTTAGTTAAATATTAACTAAAGTCTATTTTTCTATTTTAGCTAACCATCTTTTCAAATACATTCTCCAAAAAACTCCTTATTCTTTATTTCATTTGTTGAGTTCTTTTTCCCTGGCTACATGTAGCTAGTGGTTTGATATTCAACTAAAGTAACTAGCCAATAATTGAGTTTGATGGAGTGTGTTTCTATAATTTTGTACTATAAAATAGCCAAGACGATGCTCTAATGAGCTTGAATTCTGACTTCTATACTAAAGAGTAACTGAAATTACAGATTTTAGACTCGAAAATTCTAAACCTTTGCGTTCTAGACTTTGTCATTCGAACTCTAGTTTCCACTGTCTTAGTTGGTCTCCTAGGAACTCACTACAAAGATAATTAGGTGGCTATGCCAGACTGTCAGATGTCGTTCGGGCACAGTTAACACCAAAGGAATTACACCTTTAGAGGATGTAAAGTCTCCTAGACATAAGGCAATTACGATGGAAGATATATTGGGCCCGTCAAGTGGACAACCTCAATCATTTCTCCTCTCTCAATACCATTTACATAATGTTTCAATCTTTGGCCATTTACCTTGAAGGTCGTACCATCTTGTGGATTTTTAATCTCAGCTGCCCCCATGTGGAAATACTTCGATAACCTCATATGGGCCATCCCATCGATATCGGAGTTTACCTGGAAATAACTACAATTTAACATTGAATAGCCACACTTTTTGGTAAGGCTCGAAGGACTTACGAGAAATGTGTTTATCATGAAATGCCTTACTCCTAGCCTTGTAAATTTTGGAGTTCTCATATGCATCATTGTGGAGCTCCTCTAATTCATTAAGGGCTTTGGCCATCTTAAAATTGAATTTCTTAATGGCCTACAAAGCCCGGTCTTCTAACTCAACAGGGAGATGACACGCTTTCCCGAACACAATCCTATATGGAGAAATCCCGATGGGTGTCTTATATGCAGTGTGATAGGCCCAAAGTGCATCAACCAACCTAATGGACCAATCTTTCATATTAGGCCTCACAGTTTTCTTGAGGAGATGTTTGACTTCCCTATTAGAAAACATCTACTTGACCACTAGTCTAGGGGTGATAAGGAGTGCCAACTTTCTGAGTGATCATGTATTTGCACACCAATGCCTCAAAGAATCAATTGCAAAAATGTTTGCCACCATTACTAATTATGGCACGTGGGAACCCAAAACGACAGAAAATGGTTTCGTGGAGGAATTTAACCACACTTTGTGGCCAGTCGTTCTGGTAGCCACTGCCTCAACCCACTTGGAGACATAGTCTACAGCCACCAAAATGTATTCAAATCCAAAAGATGGTGGAAAGAGACCTATGAAGCCAATGCCCCAAACATAAAAAATCTCAACAATCAAAATAGGAGTCATCGGCATCATAACTTGTCGTGACATAGAGCCCATTCGTTGACAAAGCACACAAGCTCTACAAAAGTTATGGGCATCTTTGAAGATAGAGGGCCAGTAGAACCCATATTATACAACCTTGGTGGCCATTTTCTGCCCACTGAAATGGCTGCTACATGTATGAGAGTGACAAAATGTAAGAATGCTATGAGTTTCAATCTGAGGCACGCAACGCCGAATCACTTGATTTGGACAATACTTGAACAATTCTGGCTCTTCCCATAAATAGTGCTAGACTTGTGAGAAAATCGGTCTTTGTCTTGTTCAAACCAAGTTTTAGGAATTTTCCCTACTGCCAACTAATTCACTATGTGAGCAAACCACGAGAGGGTCACTTATGACACCGCAAAGAGTTTCTCGTCCGAAAACGAGTCGTGCAAGGCTAAGGGATCACTCGTGTGCTCAATAAGGATTTAGGATAGATGATGTGCAGCAACATTCTTGGATCCCTTCTTGTCCCGAATTTGTAGGTCAAACTCCTGAAGAAGTAGAATCTACCTAATCAACCTAGGTTTGGTCTCTTTTTTAGACGATAAGTACCACAAAGCGGCGTGGTCAGTGAACACAATGACTTTAGACCCTAGAAGGTAGGACCAGAACTTTTCAAGTGCAAAGACAACAGCTAGTAACTCTTTCTTAGTGGTAGTGTAGTTTAATTGAGCATCAAAAACAGTACGACTAGCATAGTATATAACATGGGGCACTTTATTCACCCTTTGGCCCAAGACGGTGCCGCGGGCATAATTAGATTCATTACAAATAATCTCGAAAGGAAAGGACCATTCACGGGTTTGCATGATGGGGGCACTAAAAAGTGCAACTCAGAGTGTTTCGAATGTCACCAAACATGCTTTGTCAAAGACAAATAGGGCATCCTTGGCCAATAGAACGCACAAGGGGTGTGAGATCTTACTAAAGTCTTTGATAAATCGGTGGTAAAAACTCGCGTGCCCTAAGAATGAGCACACTTGGCGCACGAAAATAGGTGGGGGCAAACTAGAGATCAATTTGACCTTAGCCTTATTGACCTCTATACCACGGGGAGACACAATGTGTCCCAACACAATACCCTACCGAATCATAAAATGGCTCTTCTCCTAACTCAAAACAAGGTTTGTCTCCACACAACGAGTAAGGACATTAGTTAAGTTTTAGAGATATTCCTCAAAAGACAGCCCAAACATGGAGAAGTTATCCATGAAGACCTCTAAGAAATTCTTCACCATGTCAGAGAAGATAGTTATCATGCACCATTGAAATGTCGCTAGTGCATTACAAAGCCCAAAGGGCATTTGGCGATAGGCAAAAGTGCCAAAAGGACATGTGAAGGTGGTCTTTTCCTAGTCATCAGGATACACAGGAACTTGATTGTAACTAGAATAGCCATCCAGGAAGAAATAGTAGCTCTGCCCTACTAACCGCTCTAGAATCTGATCAATAAAAGGTAAAAGAAAGTGATCCTTTCTAGTCATGGAATTGAGCCTACGATAATCAATGCACACTCGCCACCCAATGGTGGTTCGTATGGGGACTAACTCTCCTTCCTCATTCTCAATAACAGTAATGTCCGATTTCTTTGGCACCACTTGTGTGGGGCTCACCCACTTGCTATCTGAGATGGGATATATAATACCTGCATCCAACAACTTCAACACCTCATTTTTTACCACCTATTTTATGTTAGAATTAAGTCGCCATTGCATTTCACGAGAAGGTTTGGTGCCCTCTTCTAAGTGTATATAATGTATGCACATCGAGGGATCTATCCCTCTCAAATCAGCCATCAACCACCCTATAGCACTTCGAACACTCATTAATTGACTCTCTTGCTCTGCAGCTAAGTCAGATGCAATAATGACTGATAAAGTATCCTAAGGCCCTAAAAGGCATACTTGAGTATGGCAAGAGTGGCTTCAACTCAAGTGTAGGTGGTGTGACTAAGAATGGTATGGCAGGCTCTCTAGACAGAGGAGGAAGGGACTCAAACTAGGCTTTCCACGGAGGAAAATCCGGTGTAGGAGAATGTAGACACCCCAATTTTGACCGCTCGTAAGACTTAGGCGCTTTATTCCGAACACTCGATGATGAAAGTTACACTGTGCAATCTTTTGAATTCTCAGCGAAGAAATTTGGATTCAAGCTCTAATCCCAAACCTTGCACCCCATTTTGGCCAAACTATTTTAAACCAAAACCCTCTTTCAAAATATTTGTCCAAATGCTTCTACGATGTTCCGAGGCTCGCATTTCATTTAAAACTACACTTGTTGGTAAACCGAGCAAGGACAAAGTGAAGATAAATGAAAGGGAGGGGAACTCTTTGAAAAAAAAAATCTTTAAAACATCTTGGTTAAAGGTTTAGAGTTGAAAAAAATTGGAGAAAAGGGAAGAAAACTAGTTGGGGAGAAGTTGGGTATAAAACCGTTAAGAGAAAACTAAGCAGCCTTCATTAAATCAGGCTTATCTCTTTCTATACTTCGACTTTGGATGTGAGGCCACCACCATTGGAAAGTGGACTTCTGGGGCTTCATTTTAGACTAAAAAACTCCTAAAACCGAGTCCGGATGAGGGAGATATGGCTGTTTGAAGTTAGGCATAAATCTGATAAGGTCAAAACTGAGCAACCTTTACTAAAATAGGCATATCTCTTAGCACACTTAGAATTTAGATGTGAGGCTACCTCCATTGGAAAGAGGACTTCTGGGGCTTCATTTTAGACTCAAGAATCACCTGAAACGGAGTCCAGATGATGGGTTTGAAGTCAGGCCTGAATGCAGATTCTAAAGTCCGATCAGACCTCACCGAGGTCATGCCGCCCCTTTTGAATTTTCAAAGTGGTCCAAATGTGCTGATATTTTGAGGAGCAACAGCTCAAGGCCTATAAATACAAGGCTCAAAGTGATGTTTTAAGAGAGACAAAAAAACATTATCAAGAGTTAAGAAAACAATATCAAGTTAGAAATATCGTCTATCAAAGAGAAATATCAAGTTAGAAATATCAACAAAGAGAAATATCAAGGTGTTAGGCAATATCCAAGAGTTGAAACCATCATTGTTCTTCCTTGTTCTTCCATCCATCCATACCATATAAGAGCTTGAACTTGGATCTTGATTTGAGAATTGAAAATCATACTCAAACTTGAGGGTGCTTTGGAATCAAGTTTCATTTACACCAAGAACACTTCTCTACAAGAGGTAAAGCCTCCTTACTTTCATTTCAATCTTTGTTCATCTTTTTCTTGTGTTTTTATGTTATTTTGGTACTATTTTGGGACTGTTTTGAGGGCTGAAACTTGTGATTAAAAGCTACCTAAAGGTGGAGGGGTTAATCACCCTTCTTTGAATCTTATTCCAAGCTTGAATCCTTGTGATTCCCACTTGTTTTCTCTAATTTTTTCCACTGTTTTGGGGTTGTTTTTCAACATCTAAACTATGTGATTTGAAGTTGTAAAAGTGGAAGGGTTAGCCACCCTTCCTTCTACTTATTTACTAACTTGATCCTATTTAATTTTGCTCGCTTTCTATAGCTTAATTTCAGTACTATTGTATGCTCTTAGGTGGCTGTTTAATTTATTTCAATGATTTATGTTTTAAATATCAAGTTTGTTTGTACTAACCAATTAATCAACTTCGCATAATCATCTCTGCAACCTCCCTCCAATTTTTGCTTATTTCGATTAAAAAGTTGTGAAAAATTAAGATTGTGGTTCAAGTATAAGAAAGGAACTCTTCCATGCTTAATGGTTTAATCTCTTCGGAGGTTCATTACCAAATGTATAAAACGCTCTATGCTTAATGGTTTAATCTCTTTGGAGATTCACTACCAAAGACATAAAACGTTTTATACTTAGGAGGTTCATTACCAAAGGTATAAAACGTTCTATGCTTAATGGTTTAATCTCTTTGGAGATTCACTACCAAAGGCATAAAACGTCTCATGCTTAGGAGGTTCATTACCAAAAGTATACAACGTTCTATGCTTACTGATTTAATCTCTTAGGGGATTTACTACCAAATGCATAAAACGTTCTATACTTAACGGTTTAAATTCTTTGGAGGTTCACTACCCCAAATGTATACATGTTCTTATACTAAAGCACAATCTTTTATTTTTCATTTCTCTTTATTCATCAGTGTGTTTACTTTTAAGGGACTAATTGACCCTTGGAAATCACCAAGGAAAGTGTCATTATCACTTATTATCAAGTTTGGATTTCAAGTCATTATTACTCAAGTTTGGATTTTTCTAAGTCATTATCACTCTTTTAAGTTTGACTAGTCCTTGTTGCACATCTTGAATTTGACTTGGAATCCTTTATCGCTTGTAAATAAGTTTGACTCTTCCTTTGTAATTTCTCCCGAAGAAAATAAGATTTTTTTCTCGGGTTAAGTTGATGCTTGTTTCTCTTTATTGCGTTTTGGACTTAGTGGACATAAATATCACTTTTGCACAAACAGGAGAAAAGATAAAGAAATGGAAACGTAATAAAAAAGGCTAATAAAATTGGTTAAAATTGGATTACAACCGACATAAAGAATCCATATGATTAATTGAATTCGGTCGGACGTTATACCAAGTTTATTGTGTCAAGGCTTGTCTTACATCAATTCATGATTTTGATGACCATTGAAGTGTCTCTACTTCCCTTCTTGAATTCACTTAATGATAGGAGGGATGGGTGGTTGTTTATTCATTGCATTTATTGATCATTGTCCAAATTGTATCCGAGATCATCAAGCAATCAACTTGCTAATTGATGGTTTTGGAGATGATTCCAACCCTCTTTTGAGTATTTTTATGATAGAGAAGGGTAAAAAAAAGACAAACATGGCTAGGAATACCCTGTCTGCAATGTTTCACCTCAGGTACAAAAAACAGATTTGCACAAGAAAACAAAGTATTGGATTTATTTAGGGCTCGACGGAGTCGCGTTTTGGGGTCGACAAGGCTGAAATAAATTGCAAAACAATACACTTTTGATCGAAAGCAGTAACTAGGGGTGAAAACAGAACAAATCCCAACAAGGCAGACAGAATAATTCCTGAGGAGCATCGAGCAATCATTGCATATTATTATTGTGATAAATTAGGCAGCCCCTTTCATTTTTTTATTCATTCGACTTTGTAATATTTATTTGTTCGGACACTTGGACATTCGGACCCTCCTTCGCGAGGGCAAATATGTAATAAGTTGTATGTCTTCCAACCCCCATTCTTTCTCTTTTTTATTTCATTGCTTATGATGGTTAGATTAGGGACATCATGTTTAATTAGCATTTTCCATGATTTGCATCCATTCGTTTACATGCATAAAAGTTCGGCTCATCATATTATTCAAATGTCAAATTCAAACTCCTTACTTGCATATCACATGCCTTGAATTGACTCACATGCCATACTAGTAGCCGAACCTTAATTGCACGTTGCATGTGTTGCATTAGTTATTAAATTAGGATCATGCATTTTTTTTCTAACTATTCGCTTTTTTTTTTTTTTTTTTTTGGACTCACCTTCGGACATTAAGGTAAGCATTTTTGCTTTAGCATATTGTATAAGTATGAATGCTGTCATATCAAACATACTACCATGAGGCTAACTGCTTATTTGATATGCCTGTTTGAATGTCTGTGGATGAAGGCTAATCACTTGAATTGGGATACTTTGATTCATGTATATATGAGATCACCACTTTAAGTGATACATATTCAAAACACTTTTTTTTCAAAACAAACATAAAATCAAACGTTCTAACTTTTCATGAAATTAGTCTATACTTGTATGTTACATATAGAATAAGAGCATATACTGTACATAAAAATCACATCATGATTAGTAGAGGCCAATATTTGATCGGGTGAGTGGGGTATTCAATTATTGACATTCCTCTCTCATACCTAAGTTCCCGAACCAAGACACTTTGGTGACGATGGACTAATGGCCTTTGGCACGAGTCACGGGTTTCCTAAATTTTCCAAAATAAATATTTAGGTGGCGACTCTAAAATTTGGCAAAGCAATCCATTTTTGGCATTTGATTCAAACATCGATTTTCCAAAAGAAATTGTTGGATTTGGACTCTTTTTGTGTTTCCACTGTTTCACATTGCACATGTGAAATCAGATTCAGAACTAACTGACCTGTCAATATCAAAATCCTCAAACCCAAAATGAGCTAAACAAGCCTCTAAAGGGTCCTCTACAAGAGAGGAGGGTAAAGCCTCCTCCACTATCTCGCCCATAACATCCACAAATAAGCACTCCACTCTTTCATGGGGTTGTTAGGATGCTTGGGAAACATTGAGTTTCACTTGCATATTTCCAAATGAAACATCCATAACTTCGGTACGACAATTAATACATGTATTAACCATAGCCAAAAAAAGTCTACCTAGGATCACGGGGATTTGTTTCCAAGAGCTGGCTACCAATTCCATATCTAAAACCAAAAAATCAACAGGAAAATAAAACCTATCAACCTTTACTAGCACATCCTTAATCATGCCACGTGGCACTTTGAAGGACCGGTTAGCCAATTGGAATGTGACAGTAGTGGGCTTCAACTCGCCAAGCCCAAATTCTTCATACACAGACTACGGCAATAAATTGACACTAGCCCCTAAAATTAACAAGGTCCTACCAATGAAATAGTCCCTTATAATGCATGCAATGGTTGGGGCACCCAGGTCTTTAAGCTTAGGGGGTGTGTCACTCAATAAGATGGAGCTTACTTGCTCCATGAGTATGACCTTTTGGGACATGTGTGTCTGTAGACACCCCATTTTTGACCGCCCACAAGACTTGGGCACTACTGTTGGTTTGCTTGGTGGAGAAAGGTGTGCAGGGCACAGATTCAGTTTCCTCGGCAATGAGAAAGACAAATCTTAACTTCACACCCCATTGTGGACCAAAGTTATTTTGGACGGTTTTTAGACCTTAAAACCCTCTCTTTCAAAACATTTTTGAAATAAAATTCCTACGATGTTCCGACGCTCGCATTTCGGTAAATGTTGCGCTTTTCGGTAAATCGAGCAAGGACAAAGTGGAGATAAATGAAAGAGAGATGAAATCTTTGAAAAATCTTTCAAAACACCTTACTTCGGGGTTTGAAGTTGAAGAAAAGAGGAGAGGAGGGGAGAAAATAGGTTGGAGAAGAAGTTCGCCATGAATCCGGGTAGAAGAAAGTCGAGCGGCCCTCGCTGAATCAGGCTTATTCAATTGCATACTTGGAGTTAAGCTATGAGGCTAGCATTGTTGGAAAGAAGACTTCCGGGGCTTCACTTTGTACTCAAGAATCTCCCAAAGCCAAGTCCGGGTGGAGGATATATGATTGGTTGAAGCTGGGTATCATCCCGGTTGGATCGAGTCTGCGCGGCTTCACTAAAAAGGGCATAACTTTTTTCACAGGAGGAATTTTGATGCAAGGTTTGTGCCATTGGAAAGCTAACTTCCGGGGCTTCAATTTGCATACCCACCGGCTGTTTTTTGACCTTGGAATCATCTATCGGCAATCTATTTTTCCGACCGGCAGAAAATAGTGCCGACCGGCACTTTATTTTGGCCGACGACCAATTTTTCTGGCCGGTTTGCACCCTTTGCACCCTCCAAGGCTGGTGCATCCCAGCTGTGCCAGTTGGAATGCACCAGCACACTCCCCCGTGCATATATGTGGCTATTTTGCACCCTTTTGCACCTTTGAACCCCCTAAAGCTTCTAGAAGCTTGAACCCTTTGGCCAAGCTTCTTGGGGAAGCTTGGCCAGCTGTATTAGCTTCCTCTAGAAGCCTAGAACCCTTTGCACCCTTTGCCCCTTTTGGCATAGCTTCTTGGAGAAGCTTGGAGCACTTTTTGTTGCCTATATAAGCACCCCTCCTCTTCCTTTGTGTTGGTTGGAGATTTTGAGCAAGAAAACCAGAAGATATACTAATATACCTGATATATACACATATATCCCACCTCCCTCTCTATATCTATCTTATCCAAGCCTCCAAACACCTTTGTTCTTGCACCATTTGCCCTACAACACCTAGCACAACACCTCCACTCTCCATTCCAGCACTTGGGAGGCCATTTGCAGAGCTTAGGAGCACCTAAACTTGGTTCAAGAGGTGCAGGTTTGCTGTTCTTCAAGGGTAAGCATCCATTTCCCGTAAACTTGCATTTTTTAGCTTCATTGGTTAGCCTTACTTACAAGTATTTTTGGGCTTCGATGTAAACTGTAAAGAGGCTTATTTTGAGCCCTTCTTCAACATTGAAGAAGGGCTCAACACTGTTGGGGACCTCCATGTATGACTTTCTTCATTACCCCTCTTTGGTCCCCATTTTTGCATGACTTGTTAGCACATTGAGCTTCTGTTTTTCGACCCTGATCAGAACTGAAAAGGGTCTTATTTTGACCCCCTCTCCATGTCCCTTGAAGGGTATTTTGCTGTTTGATGCATGTTTTGTATACTTCATGTTATAGCCCTCTTGTGGCCTTAATCTTGCACTGCATTTTGAGCATGTTTGTATATTGATTTGGGGCTTGTCATCTACTGTAAGTAGTCATATTTTTGGTCCCTCTTCAGTGTTGTAGAAGGATCTTTTTCAGTTTGGGCTTTGCATCTACCACTTGCTTCATTACCTCCCTTGCGGAGCCATTTTTGCATGATAGCTTAGCCTCACTTTTGTTCACTGTTTGGCCATGTTTTGAACTGTAAACATGCTTGTTTTGGGGCTTCCTTGCTTCTGTCTTCATGCTTCATAGTCTAAAAATGCTTGCTTTGCATAGTTATAGTTCAATGCATCCGACTAGTTTTGGGTTTCGGGGCCTATAGCATGTATTGTATGACGTATTTGCATGTTTCGGGGTCATTGTGCATCATATTCCAGCACTGAAGTTTGCATGTTTATATGCCATGTTTCATCATTTGCCATGCCTTGTTAGAGTTGCATGTTGTATCTTAGGATTGGTCCATGCATTGGACATGTTTGTGTGCATTTCGGTTGCCTCATTTCACCTAATGGCCTCCTATGTGAGTGTGGCTGAGGTCCGCTTGTATCAGTGTAAGCCCATCTTGCATTGTGTATGCCATGTTTCAATACGTTGTGCATGTTATGTTATGTGCATTGTATGTGTCATGTAGTTGCATTGCATGTTTGTGTGTTAGCTTGCATGCTTAGGTTGTATGTGCATTATTGTGCATTGCCTCACCTCTTGATCAACCATGATTGAGGTTGGGTCCCTTGTATGTTTGTGTGCATTGCATTTGACATTGAAATGCAAACTTGGCCTCTTAGGCCATCATGCGTCGAAATACGCCATTGATGGCCCGAGGGTCGAGGGCTATGTTCTCTTGAGTCTAACACATGATAGGGGGCATTGGCCATGCTTACATATGCTCAAAATTCCATACCATGCACTGCTTGTCTGCTGTTGCTGTCAAAACTGTCTTCTGCAGGAATTGTTTGCCGACCGGCACAAAAGAGTGCCGACCGGCCATTTGTTTGTGGCCGATAACTTCTCAAGTAGCCGATGGATATTTTGAACGGCCGGTGGTCACTTCCTCCAGCCGGTGGTGTACTGCAGTGTTCTTAGAAGGTATTCTGAGACTTTGGCGATTCTTGGAGAGACAGGGAAGTAAAAAACAGAGGCAGCAGTGCCATGGCGCGGGTTTCCGGGCAAGTCGGATTCGAGCATGCATCATTCGCGCATCCCGAGGCAGGCGGCTGTGGCCACCTTTCCTTTTTGCATTTATTTGTTAAATAATTAGAAATTTTGTAATAATTAATTTATTTATTATTCGGACTGTAATATTTATTCGGTCCCTCCGTGTGAGGGCGTATTTGTAATAAGTGTGTGTGGGTGTGTGCATGTCTTCCAACCCCCACTTCTTTCTTCCCTTTTATTTACCTGCTTATGATGGTAGATTAAGGCACGTTTATTTTAGCATACCTTATGCAATGCATGCGTGCATCCATGCATTTGTTTACATGCATCGGGCTCGGTACATCACGCTAACTGCATTGTATTCCAATTTCCAAATTGAATACGTGCTATTTGTAGCATTTCACATGCCATGCTTAGGATAGCCGAGCCTGTCTAGATTGCATCTTTGCATGTGTCGCATTAGCCATTTTTAACATGAACTAGGATCATGCATATGATTACTAACTGGTTTCTGTTTTGGCTTGGAGTACTAGGTAAGCTTTTATGCTTTAGCATATCGCATGCGTGTGAGTGTTGCCATAATAGCATGATTACCATGAGGCTAGCTGCTTATGTGATATAACTGCTTGAATGCCTGTGGGTGGAGGTTGGATTACTTGAGTTGGAAAAACTCGTTGAAATCCGTGTTTTAGCCTACTTGCGAGTAGCAAATTCCAAAGCGTTTTCAAAACCAACGGATATGCAATGCCTGTTTCCAAATTAGGCGATCTAGTCTATACTTGTTTGCTGTGCGCATAACATAGTAATTCTAGGCTAATAACTGGAATAAGAACGCATAAAGTTTTCAAACCTGGATATCACGGTTAGTAGAGGCCGGTCTTCGGACCGGGCGAAAGGGGGTGCTCATAGCTGACCTTCCCCGATCGTACCCAAGCTCCCGAGCCAAGACCACTTTGGTGATGACGGACACGTGGCCTTCGGCACCGAGTCAGGGTTTCCTAAATTTCCTCATTTTAAAATATTTAGGTGGCGACTCTGTATCTGGCAAAGCAGTCCATGTTTGGCACTCCTTTTTCAAAAAAATCTGTTTTTCTCAAAACGATTTGTCGGATTTGGACTATTTGGTTCAAGATTAAGAACCGTGACAATTTGAGTCCGAACTGTAGTAAACCCAAATGAACAGAACGGGGTTCATCCCCCCGGGGCGTTCGAGGACGTCTACAGTGTCCCAGATTTACGCTTTTGCATATAAAGGTCCTTAAAAAATTTGGCATAGGAGGGTACTTGCTTAATTGCCTCCAACAAATGGAGGTTGATTTTAACTTGTTGAAAACCCTCCATCATCGTTTCCATGGATGTCGCCTTCTTATTAGAAGGGGACGGTGTATCAAGACATTGGGAAAGGATGCCTTAGGCACATATGGTGCCTTAGACTCATGTGAAGTACTAGGGACTAAGTCATCCCCCTTATGTGTTTCTCCCTCGCCCTTGCTCTCATTGGGTTTACCACCGTGGTCACTCTTCATATCCCTAGTTGCATCAGATGCAATTGGCCGATGCTCCTTCCACTCCTCAAAGTAATCACCGCTTGCACCTGCTTTCCATTCCCACTCGACCCCTCTGCCCCATATTGACCCTTAGGGTTAGCCACAGTCTAACTCGATAATTTTCTCTTCTTTCTCCTATTCATGTTATTAGCCATTTAACCTAATTGGGCCTCTAGCTTGGCAATAGAGTGAGTATGGAAGAGAATTACTAGTGCTAACCTTTTAAGCTCTAAGAGAACTTCCAATACCTGAGTTTCAAAGGCTGAGTTGCCTTGAGGAACAGGTAGAGGTTGTAATTGCCGGTAAGGTTGTGGTTGTCGGTAGGAAGATTAGTTGGCAAAATTATTAAAATTCTGCCTTGGTGGTGGAAGGTTGTAAGAAGTGCCTTGTGAATGAGGTCTCCATGAAAAATTAGGGTGATTTCTTCATCCCAGGTTATATGTGTTGGAATATGGGTCATTACCTGGTTTGGAGAATCCTTGAGCCGCATTCACATGCTCTTAGACTAATTTCAATTATGATGTTGAAGGGCACTCACTCAAGTCATGAGCAGGGCTAGCACAAATATCACATGCCTCGTGAAATTGAGGTTGAACTTACTATGCAGGGGTGTAGACACCCCATTTTTGATAGCCATTACGACTTAGACATCATCGTTTGCACACCTAATGATGAGTGCACATGTTTGTCAAGTGCTCGAAGTCCTCAACAGAATGCCACAACTTTGAACCTTTCAAACCCTGCACTCTTGTTGCCTCATTCTTGGACCAGACCTTGGTTCTTCAAGCTTGCAACCCTTGGTGGCATGCTGGCCATCTTTTTGGGCTGCCGACCATCACTCTTGGTTGCCGACCGCTGATGTGGCCTTCCGGCCACCCGGGTCTTTGCAGATATTTTGTGACAGCTGTGCCAGCTGTTTGCACAAATGCTTGCATCTACTCCCATGTGTAGGGCTGGATGTTCTTGAGAGGAATTCGTGTTTTCTATATATAAAGGGCCTCCCTCTCACGTTTTAAGGTTAGAAAAATTTTAAAGCAAATTGTTTTCTCTCTCTCTACAATTCTCTCTCTCTCTCTCTCTCTCTCTCTCTCTCTCTCTCTCAAATTTCTGCACTTTGGCCTACATATCCTTAACATTTGCCTATACACCCTTAACCAAACCTTCTCATATTTCAGCTGAGGTACTTTTGAGCTTGGTTTGAACTGTTGAAGGGTTTGTTGTCTTGATTTGTTGCCTAGAATTGGTTTTCTCTTCAAGAGGTATAAGGCTTTGCTTATTGCTTTGTTTTATTTGCTATTATTCTTGCTATTTTCTAACTATTTTTGGGCTATAAAAACTCTGTATTTTTGGGCTGAATCTTGGGTTTTGAGGCCATTAAAGGTTAAGGGGTGGTTCACCCTTCTTTGCACCTTGTTTTGAAGGCCTTTTCCCTTATGTTTTCCATCCTTTTACTATCTGTTTTTGAGCTTTTAAATACTGATTTTCAGAGTTATTTCAGTGGCCAAAATCATATTTTAAAGTCCAAAATTGGAGAGGTTAGCCTTCCCTCCTTGTGTCTTGCTTACTAGCCTAGCATGATCCATGTTTTAGCTTAGTAATCTAGTTTTTTTTAGTTTAATTCTAGCATGTTTTAGGACTACTTTTAAGCTATTTTAGCACTATTTTTGGTTGATAGTTGCATATGAGCTTTGTTTTGCATGCTTATAGTGTAATTGTCCTCATGAGTTTGGTGTTCTAAGCCTTAGACACCATCTTATTTGAGTTGATTGCATTTATTTATGGCTTTCCATACTTGTGATCATTTTTAATTATCTCTGCAATCTCCCTCCTTTCTTGGCTTTTGTTTTGCTTTGAAAGTGGTTTCAAACAACTTGTTTATTTAAGCATGAGATTGAGATGTCATGCTTAATGGTTTAATCCCTTAGGAGGTTCATTACCAACGATATGATGTCTCTTTCATGCCTAAGACAACACTTGATTTGAGTCTTCTTTCCATTTAGAGGACTTAAACTCACCATTGGACTCAATGAATTAAAGAATGGATGGTAATCTAAAATGGAGCTAAAAAAGGTACAAGATAATAAAAAGTGTTGTGTTCAATCGGACGTTAATTGAACACATGGGAGCTTGAGGCATTTCATACTCATTAGTGATGAATTGATTCAAGTTTCCAAGGTCACCACTTCTCTTGATCAATTCATGAAAGGGAGGAGGTTAGAGTCTTATTTTGTTACATTTATTGAAATTGCACACTTTGGTTTGTGGGCCATCATGCAATGAAATTGCTTGAGTTGATGGTTTGTGGACCAAGTTTTGTCTCTCCTTTGATTTGTTCATGGAAAGGAGGGGTGAGTTGTGCAGACAACCCTTGAAAATACCCTATGCATGCTGTGTTTGTTCTCTGTTGCAGCAAAATGAACTGTGCAGCAGTGGTCAGCAGGCCACCTTTGATGGCCGGCTAGCTATCACTGGTGGCTGGCTGGCTAACACTAGTGGCCGGTCAGCCACTGATGCAAAATTTAGCAGTGTGTTCTTCGAGCAAAGCAGAGCTATTCTAGAAGTGGACAAAGGTGTTAGTGTTCTACTGTGCAATAGAGACCTTCCGGAAGCAAAACAATGGCTTTTCGAGTGGAAACCGAGCACGTACATGAGCATTCCTCGCATATCGAGCCTATTTAGTTTAAATATTTAGCTTAAATCTTTGTTGTAATTAATTAGTTGTAGCTAGTTAATCTTGTAAAGTGTTGTAATTAATTAACAACAATGATTCATCCCCCCTTTTCCCATCACCCCCTTTGACCCCCTCTCTCTCTCATTGGTTGCTTTTTCTTTTTCTTTTTCTTTTTTTTCCTGCTCCTCCAATCACTCCCTGACACATGGCAAAGGGGGTGAGGGGGTGACCCCCAAAAGGGGGGTCTCAAGTATTATTCATTAATTAATTAGTTAACTAGAATAGTTAATTAATTTGTTGTAATAATTAGTTAAGTAGTTTGGCTAATTATTCATTTCGGTTTGTAATAGTTAATTAGTTTAGCTTGGTTAGTTAGCTTGTTAGTTTATTCGGACTCTCCTTCGTCAGAGCGCAATGTTGTAATAATGTGTATGTCTTCTAACTCCACGTCTTTCTCCCTTTTATTTAACTGCTTATGATGGTTAGTTTAGGGATATCATGTTTTGTTTAACATTCTCCATGTTTGCATGCACCGAGGCTCGGCACATCATTCTAACTGCATTGTTAGTTTAAATACTTCTTTGAATACGTGCTTATACCGTATGCTATCAAATTGTTTCATATGACATGTAAGTAGCCGAGCCTATTTAGATTGCATATTGCATGTATTGCATTAGTCATATCGCATAGTTAGGATCATGCATTTTTCTAACTCATTTCTTTTTTGGCTTGGAGTACTAGGTAAGCCTTTACTTGATTTAGCATATTGCATGCGTGCGATTTTTGCCATGTCAAAACATGCTTACCAAGATGCTAAGTGCTTAAATGCTATAACTACTTGAATGCCTGTGGATGAAGGCTTATTGCTTGAATTGGAATAATTTGAGTGATGTTTATATGTGATCACTTTTTCACGTGGAACATATTTCGAAACAATTTTCAAAAACAAACATGAATCAAGTGTTCCAATTATTGCAAATTAGTTCATACTTGTGTGTGTGTGTATCACATAGTAATGCTAGCCTAATAAATCGGAACAAGAGCATATAATGTACATAAGATTCATATCATGATTAGTAGAGGCCGATCTTTGATCGGGCGAGCGGGGGTGTACAATTCATTCATGACCTTCCCCTCTCGTACCTAAGTTCCCAAGCCGAGACAATCTTGGTGATAACGGACATGTGGCCTTTGGCACAAGTCATAGGTTTCCTAAATTTCCCAAAAAATATTTAGGTGGCGACTCTGTATTTGGCAAAGCAGTTTATTTTTGGCATTTTGATTCAAAATCAATTTTTCAAAAGATTTGTCAGATTTGGACTCTTTGGTGATTATCTATTTCACATTGCACTTGTGAGATTACATTTAGAACCGCGAGAGTTCGATACCGTAGGGCTTATTTCGACTTTTGAAAGGGGGTGCGAAAAAGTCGGGCTACAGTTTCTGGCAACTCTGTTGGGAAAAGAAAATAACTTGACTTGAAATTCATGACATGAAACTGTATCTACACTTATATGTTTCTTTGCATTGCATTTGCATTGGTGCGTTTAAGTCATTGTGTTTGCCATCTGCTATTCCTGGACGGTTTGCCGGAGGCTTGCCTAAAAAGTTTGCCAAAAGGCTGACAGGTCACAGGCTTTGCCATGATGGGAACACAACCCTTGGATTTGGACTACCATTGTACCATTTGATTCTCCTTTCATTTCTCGGTATTAGGTGTGAGAGGTATATTAGGCAGTCTTGCTGGGGTACCCTTTTAACCATTTGGCCTAGTTACATATCGAAAAGCCGTAGAGACTATTTCAAACTAGGACATATTGCTTACCCGAATACAGGATTGCGTAAAATCGCTTTGTTTGAATAGTGAACCCTAGTTCCTAATGAAACTAGGACAGGGTAACCTTACCCCCTCATAGGGGTGTTTTGGCTCTCACTTAACTGTTATGTGCTTTACAGTGAAACTATACAAGAATGTGCGTATCAGTTGCAAGTTTTGGTATCCGTTTTGGGGGCAGAATTCAGTGTTGAGTGCAGTCCTACATCTTTGATTATATCTGAGTGTTGTTAACATCTAAGTTGAGGTGCTGTATAGTTTCTGATTACTGCTTTCTTTTTGCTTTATTTTTTTTTGCTAGATAGTATAACACCATAGCTTTGGAAAGTTTGGATATCCCCCAACCACTCTGGACCCATGTCAGAAGGCTTTGCAAAGCCAAAGATCTTGTTAGGGGATAGCCCGTGTTTACTTTGCTCCCACTGATTACTAGATGAAGGAGAGTCAGGCAAAGTTCACCAGTCCAGTTTCTACAGCAGTCACCCCTCAATTCACCTACATCTAGTCAGACTCAGGGACAGTCTTCTACATCTAGTCTAGTACGAGATCATTCACCTATTTCAATGACACAGTATCCCCCAGTCAGTATGGAGGACTTGATCCATCATCTTCAGCAAACCGTTGAAACTATGCAGCATGACGCTGCTCATCAAGCTGAGGTCACAGCACATCAGGCTGAGGTAATAAACAGGCTGCAATAACAACAGCCACAGTCGGTAGCAGCTTCGGCGTCTCATGCACCTCCTACGGGTATCCCAGCACCTGGAGCCGATGCCTATGTTGAGAATCAGCAATCCAGAAGAGCGGATCCCACCACAAGCCTCCAAAGCACCTGTGTATCAAACCGAGACTCTATTTGAATTTGAGGTTAACCCAACTGTACTTAAGGTCAATAAGCTGGAGAAGCTATTCAAGAGAGCACATGGTGTTAACTCTATTCCTGACATAGAAGAAGGGTATACCGACTCTGCGGTGACTTTGCCAGATTGGTTCAAAATGCCGCATATCGATAGATTCGACGGCTCCGGAGATTCCATGGTTTATCTACGTCTGTTTTTAGACATCCTGCGGCCGATGGGCTTGACTTGGTTGCAAAAGCTCTCACTCTTTGGTCGTACCATGTCTGGTATAGCCGCCATCTGGTATGCAAAGCTGGAAGATTTTGTGAAGTAGAGTTGGGAGGAAATGGCTGAGGCCTTCGTTGCATAGTACTCGTACAACACACAAATCGAGGTCACAATTCGTGATCTCGAGGCAACGCGCCAGGAGCCGAATGAGGGCTTTTCAAAATTTATGACGAGGTGGAGGGCGAAACCTTCAATGATGACTACACGGCCTTCCGAGAAAGATCAGATAAGGACGGTAGTCCGCAATCTGCATGGGAAATTGTTGCAAAAAATGATCATCCTACCTTTATTCACATTCACCAAGCTCCATGAGATGGGGGTTCAGATTGAAGACGCCATGAAGCAAGGGTTGATCACTGATGAGAAAGAGCAGGCCAAGAGGCCTTTTATGTGCAGTTCCAATGTAAACCACCAGTGGTAGCACAGTTGCGCGGGTGTCAAATGTGAGCGTTGTCACCACCATAACCAAAACCGCCAATCCCTTTGCCAATACAACTCCACAAACTTCAACCAACCTTGCTCGATCCCAGAGAACCTTTACCCAACTCTACATGCCTTTATCTCAAGCCATGAAGGTGTTGATCAAAAAGGGGCACCTCAAACCATTAGAGCCATGCCCATTACCTGATCCTCTCCCACCAAAACACAACCCAGCCAAGTACTGCGCATTTCACCAGCAGCACGGTCACAATACCGACCAATGCTTCAGATTACGTCATGAGATTCACGACCTCATTGACAACAAGGTGATCGCACCACCCCTAAAGGCAAATGTAACTACAAACCCTCTTCCAACCCACAATCAAGTTCCTCCACCTCGGAACCTAAACCTAATCCATACACTAGCCATCCCCTACGACCCCAGCGTATATATTACCCCTTCCCACCTACCTAGACCGACGGTGTTCATCAATAAAAGCACAGATTTGTGCATGATGGACACGTCCCCACTTCAACCTAAACCTGTGGTGATGACAATTGCAGTAGGAAGGAGGCTGGCCTTAGAGGAGAGTATGAGCCCGTTGCCTAAGTGCTTTGAAGACTTGTCTTAGGGGAAGTACGATCCAAGATGCTACATTGTGTCGATTGATCAAGTTAAGCCCGAAGTGGTATTGCTAACTATAGTGGAGATCAATGTGATTAGGGAGGATGGCCCGAGCCAATGGTTAGATGAGCCAATGGTTAGATGATCTAGTGGAACTAGATAAGGATCTAGACAACCTGCAATTCTTTGACGAACCATATCAAGGGGATGTGCAGATTGACTGGTTCAATTTGCATGGATCAGTGGACAACTCTGGGTGGTTGAGTGATGAACCAGATAGGGAGAAAGGAACTGAAACAAAACAGGAGGAGAAGAAAGCAGGAATTACTGCAGTGGCTGGAATGGCCAATGAAAAGAGGAAATTGCCAGAGAACAAAGGCGTGAAAAATTCAGCTTAGGAACTGGGCACTGTGAGTACAGTGGACACAAAATAGGAAGCTGCGCTGAAACAGTTTGCACAAGAGAGGGAGGAAGACAATCGAGAAGCTGTAATGGCCTAAAACCCGACGGGGGAAACTTGTGATGTGAAAGTAATCCAAATTGAGCCGGACAACTATCGGTCGACTGCCAAAGGTGTATGGTGAGAGGATGATGATCTACTTCTGGCTCACACCGATGAAAACTAGGGTGAGTGCCTCCCAGACAACACATGGTACGCGGAAGAGATAGACCATATGACAAGAAACGGGCAGTATTTTAAGCCACTGCACTTAGACCAAGTTGAGGCATCTGGGAAAGACATGGAGGTTGAGAAGTAGAAAGAGAAACAGCTGGTAGAAAAGGCAGTGTTGAAGCAATTGAAAAAATCCAAGTCGACATCTCAATCTAGGGTCTTCTTATGGCCTCCCAAGTACATCGATAGGCTGTATTATCAGCAATGGACAAAGCTAAATTGTCTATTGACACTACTCATGAACAGCTTGTGGGATTGGTCTTCCTAGGTGGTGCCGGGCGAACACTAACCTTTTCTAATAAAGAATTGCCACTGGAAGGCTCAGCTCACAACAAACCTATGTATATATCTGTTGAGTGCAAGGAAAAATGGGTACCGGTGGTGTTGGTTAACACCGGTTTAGCTATCAATGTATGTCCTTCCCGCATAGTTTATGCCATCGGCCTTAGACTGGCAGACTTTGTGCCCATTGCCCAAGTAATTTGGGTATATGATAATACGAGCAGGGAGGTTATGGGCACAGTATAAATTAGAGTCCAGGTGGGCCCGCCTTAATAAGATGTCGAGTTTCTTGTTCTGGATATCCCGGCCACCTTCAACTTACTGTTAGGGAGGCCCTGGCTACACCTTGTGAAAGCAGTCTCCTCTACCCTCCACCAAATGCTGAAATACCCTCATGGAAAAGGAGTAGCGATTGTTTTCAGGAATTCATCCATTCACCCACTGCCAGAGGTAATCACACACAGCGCTGGAAATCACACACAGCGCAGAGGATGTATTCTTCTCAGGGTTCACTCTGGCTGAGGCCCGAGTAGTGCAGACCATCTTTGTAGCAGATAAGGGCATGTATGTCAGCGTCCAGTCTATTTATTTCATGAACAAACTGCAACATGTGCCTGGAATAGGACTTGGAAGAAGTGGCCGCAAAGGCGTCACAGCATTAGCCGATGTGCCACACAATCCACATGCCTTTTGTCTGGGTTATGCACCCACCAAAGAGGACTGGATTAGGAAAAGAGAAGAGATGACAGGTAGAGCTAGAGCTAGAGCCAAGCAAGCCGAGAAACACTATAAGCTCAGTCACAGGCCAATTTGGGGAACATTGAATGGCCGCTTTGTTTGGGAAGGAGAAGACTTCCTCGTTTACGACTTTCTTGAGCCCTAGATGAATTCTACGAAGCAGCGTGTTCCTAGCTTCGAAATCTTCTTCGACTTGCAGTCGCAAGATAGTGATGCCGAGGAAAAGGCTGAACTAAGTGTTGAAGTTGAAAAGAGCATGGAAAGTGACTCAGACAACTACAAGCTTAGAGTAGGGGCAGCACTGGCATGTCTCCTTACGGATCCTCCAGCTGACTCAGAGAACTTGGGAGATAACCTTACCATCTCCATGATTGGGGACCAACTGGGTGTGAACCCATCCAGCAGCATTTTGAATGCATCTGAAGAACAATCTCTTGTTTGGCAGTTGAAGGAGGGCTACCTATCTAATTCTGAGTCAGGTGATGAGCCAAAATCTGATTTCACAGAGTTTGTGGAGTCGGAATCAGATTTCGATTCTTCTGAGTTCGAGTCTGGTATTCCTGGGGGTGATAGCCCAGATGCCAAGGTCTTGTCTAGGTTCTCTTTTTCTTTTGCTTTTGAGTCGATTGTAATCGAATAGTTGGATCTTATGAATGAGAACGCTTCCGATTCTGAGTATTTTTCTGTGCCACTTGTTTATTGTATTGACCAAGATTTTTAGAATTTTAATGAAAACGATGAAGAAGGAATTCCTCTAGTTTTGAAAAACTTGATTAATCGAGAGAATGAGAGATTTACAAAACCCTGTGTAGATGAAATCATTGTTATTAATGTGGATATCGAGAAGGATCCGCGTCTGGTCTAGATCGGGTCCACATTGTCTTCGGAGGAGCGCGAGCGCTTAGTCGCTTTATTAAAAGATTTCAAAGATGTTTTCGCGTGGTCCTACGAAGACATGCTTGGAATCAATCCTGAGATTGTACAATATCGGATCCCTTTTGACCCCGAGGCCTGACCTGTCAAGCAGAAGTTGCGAAGAATCCGTCCGAATTGGGCGTTGAAAATCAAATAAAAGGCCACCAAACAGATCGAAGCAGGTTTCTTGTTAGTATCTGAATATTCAACTTGGTTGGCCAACATTGTCCTAGTGTTGAAAAAGAATGGTAGAATCTAGGTGTGTGTAGACTTCCGCGATTTGAACAAAGCCAGTCCGAAGGATGACTTTCCTCTGTCGCACATTGATGAGTTAGTGGACTTCACCGCAGGCCATGCATTGCTATCCTTGATGGACGGGTTTTTCGGGTATAACCAGATTTTGATGGCGCTTGAGGACAGAGAGAAAACTGCATTTACTACGCCGTGGCGTACCTACTGCTATCGGGTTATGCCGTTTAGGCTGAAGAATGCTAGGGCTACTTATCAGAGGGCTGCGACCACTATTCTGTATGATATGATCCACAAAGAAGTCAAGGTGTATGTCGACGACATGATTGTCAAGTCCAAAGAAAGAGAGGGCCACTACGTCGCCTTGAAGAAATTCTTTCAACGGATCAGAGAATACAGACTAAGGTTGAATCCGCAGAAGTGCACTTTTGGCGTAACAGCAGGGAAAATGCTGGGCTTTTTTATCACACAGAGGGGCATCGAAGTAGATCCTTCCAAAATCAAGGTCATCCTAGAAATGCCACCACCAAGGACTGAAAAGGAAGTGCGAGGCTTTCTAGGTAATGTACAATTCATAAGACGGTTTATTTCCAAATTAACCTTGACTTGTGAACCACTATTTGGTCTTGAAGAAAGGGAAGAAGTTCTGATGGGATGATCGATGTCAATTCACTTTTGAGCAGATTAAGCAGTACCTTCATAATCTACCTGTATTATCGCCGCCAGAGCTGGAGAAGCCTTTGATTCTGTACCTGTCAGTGACAGACACTACAATAAGATGCATGCTTGCTCAGGAATCTGAGGATAAGATGGAGAATGCCATCTACTATTTGATCAAGAAAATACTGGATTATGAGACCCGCTATACACCGTTGAAGAAAGCTTGCCTAGCCTTGGTATGGGCTAAGGCTACCAACAAGTTGAGGCACTACTTGTTAGCTCACTTTGTAATCCTGGTTTCGAGATTAAATCCCATCAAATATCTCTTTGAGAAACCAGCGCGTACGGGTAGGCTAGCTCGTTGGTTGCTTCTCCTCTCCAAATTTGATCTCAAGTATGTTACTCGCAAGTCGGTCAAGGGGAAAGCTATAACAAAGTTCTTGGCAGATCATCGGGTAGAAGGGGATGAAGCAGTGGAATATTTGTTCCCAGATGAAGCCATTCTACAAGTTGAGGAGGAGACTTGGATGATGCACTTTGACAGAGCAGCCAATCAATACGGTTATGGGATAGGTGTGTTATTGATAGCACCCGACGACTCCCATATACCTTTAGCCTTCAAACTCCGGTTCAAAGTGTCCAATAACGAAGCAGAATATGAAGCGTGTATTGTTGGTTAAGAAGTTGCCCTAGAACTAGGGGCAAAAAAATTGGATGTTATCGAGGACTCGAACTTAGTTGTTTCTCAAGAGAATGGAGACTGGAAAGTCAAAGAAGAAAAGATGAAGATTTACCATCAAACCCTGGATGTTATGATTCCTCGGTTTGAAAAGTTAACTTTCACGCATCTACTGAGAGAGAACAACAGATTCGCTAATGCTTTGGCAACTCTATTATCTATGGTAGACATCTCACTTGGAGTCCGGATGCGTCCGATTATCATTGAACAGAGATATACACCAGCCTATGAAACTATTGCTACATTAGATGAAGCGCAAGAAAAAAACACTTGGTACTACGATATTTGGAACTTTTTAGAAAAGGAGATTTATCCACCAGGGGCAAATGCCAAGGACAAATGAGGAATACGGCAAATGGCCGTCCAATTTATCATCTGCAGAGGTAAACTATACAAAGAGGTCATCTGGGAATGCACAAGTTGTGTGTCGAAGAGGAGGAATCAAAGCGCCTGATGGAGGCCATCCATGGAGGAGAGTGCAGAGCGTACATAAACGGAGTGATGTTAGCCCGGAAGATTCTCAGGCAAGGTTACTACTAGTCCACTATGGAGGAGGATTGTATTGGTTTTGTCTGGCGATGCCACAAATGCCAAATTCATGCTAATCGCATGAATATTTGTGGACTCGCCTTTTCCACGCCCCCCCCCCCTTTCGGAAGGTTTGAAAGAAAGGCTTCACAGTTCGGACTCCCACGGTTTTGAATCTAATCTCACAAGTGCAATATGAAACTGATAAACACCAAAGAGTCCAAATCCGACAAATCGTTTTGAAAATTTTTTAAATCAAATAATGCCAAAATTGGACTGCTTTGCCAGATACAGAGTCGCCACCTAAATATTTTATTTTTGAGGAAATTTAGGAAACCCAGACTCGTGCCAAAGGCCATGTGTCCGTCATCACCAAAGTTGCCTCGGCTCGGGATCTTGGGAACGAAGGGGAAAGGTCACGAATTGAGCACTCCCGCTCACCTGATCAAAGATCGACCTCTACTAATCATGATATGATTTTTATTAACATTACGCATTCTTATTCCGGTTATTAAACTAGCTTTACTATGTGATGTGCACAAGCAAGTATAGACTAGTTTGCTCAAATTAGAACAATTCAACTCATGTTTGTTTTTGCGAAAATAGTTTGAAGTTGCCACCTCAAGTGGGCTTAAAGATTTGCGGATTTGCTACCAAACATAGTGGGCTTAAAACATGATTTGCCACTCGACAAAGTGGGTTTAAAACACATATTCGTTGAATCGTTCCAATTCAAACAACAAGCCTTCATCCACAGGCATTCACACAGTTTACTATTAAAGCACATAGCCTCATGGCAAGTATGCTAATCATGGCAACATTCACACTTATGCAAGTATGCTAAAGCGTAAAAACTTACCTAGTACTCCAAGCTAAAACAGAAACTAGTTAGAAAGATGCATGATCCTAACTATACAAGATGTCTAATGCAATGCATGCAAAGAATGCAATTAATACGTTCGGCTACTAACATGGCATATGGATCGATTCGAACAACATGCGATTAAACATGTATTCAAATAAGGTGTTGAAATGACAATGCAATTTGAATGATGCGCCGAACCTCGGTGCATGCAAGACAAATGAATGGATGCAAGCATGCGATATGCTAATCAAAACATGACCCTAATCAAAACCGGTTAAGTAAAAGGGAGAAAAACGTGGGGTTGGAAAACATACACCCACGTACGCACACTTATTACAACATTACACCATCAAGAATGATGGTTCGAATGAATAAGCTAACCAACTAGCTACGCTAATTAAGCTAACTAATTATTACAAACCGAATTAATTAACTATTCTAGTTAACTAATTATTACAAACCAAAAATGAATAACTAGTTAAACTAACTAATTAATTACAACTCTTGATTAGCTACAACTAATTAATTACAACACATATCTAAGTTAGATATTTAAGCGATGAGTAAACTTGGAATGCAAGGAAGCCTCATGCACGTGCTTGGTTTTCACTCGAAAAAGGACTGTCTTGCTGCTGCATGTCTCTGTTTGCACATTTGAACACCAAAGAAGCTGCCTACTTCCAAAACACCTCTGCTCCACCTCAGGATCACACTGTGCAAATTTCATTGGTGGCCGACAGGGGGCCAATCAGCTACCAATGGTGGCCGGTCGCCTACCATTGGTAGCCGGTCGGCCACTGGTGATGGCTTTCGGCCACTAATGGTCTGAGCTTTCTTGCTGTAACAGAGAGCAAAACAGAGCGAAACAGAGCATTTCTCAAGGGTTGTTTGCACACCTTGCCTCTCCTTTTCATGGAGAAATCAAAGGAGGAACAAGTTTTGGTTCACAAGCCACCAATCAAGCAATTTCATTGCATGATGGCTTGTGAAACCAATTGTGCAAGATCAATGAATGCAAAGACAAGACCAAACTGACCATCACCCTATCATGCATGATTAAGGGTAATGAGACCAAGGAAAGTGGCACATTTTATCAATTTTGAGTATGAAATGTCCCATTTTCCTTGTGTTCAAATTAACGTCCGATTTGAACACATGCATGCAACACAAAGAATGCTTATCTTGCCTCTTTTACTTGTCAATTTTTTGTTTACTCATTTTAATTACCAAATCATCATTTAATCCATTAAGTCCATTGGTGAGTGTCCTCTAATGGAAAGAGGACACAAAGCCCAAGTTGCTTTGGACATGAAAGAGACATTACACTGTTGGTAATGAACCCCCTAAGGGATTAAACCATTAGGTGTAACACCTCTATTTCACACTTAGGTAAACAAGTGGTTTGAAGCCACTTTCAAAGCAAATCAAAAGTGAAGAATTGAGGGGAATTGCAGAGGTAATTAAGTGCTGGAAATTAATGATAAAAGCACGAAAACATGCAACCAACTCAAACCAATGGTAGTTAAAGCCTTAAAACACTAAGCTAGTAAAGGAATTAACACTACAACCATGCCATAAAAGGCTCAAATGAAACAAATAACCAAAAACAGAGGCAAAACAGCCCTAAATATGGTCTAAAACATGCTGGACTCAAGACACAAAAAGCCAAAACATTAAGCTAATGCATGGGGTTGCACTACAACTATGCAAAACAAGACTCAAACAAACTAACCAGCCCAAAACAGAGCTAAAATAGGTTATTTTAGAGGCTAAAACATGCTGGACTTGAGCTAAGTTAAGCTAGAAAAACATGCTAACATGTGAAGCTAACAAGGCATACAAACAAGACATAAGGAAGGGAGGCTAACCCCTCCAAATTTGGACCTCACAATAAGTTTTTTGCCACTGAAAAACCTCTGAAATTCAGTGGTTAGAAGGCCCAAAAAAGTTGCTTTGAAAGTGATGAATAAAGGCACAAAGCTTTACAAGCTAACAAACAAGAAGGGTGAACCACTCCTTAACTTAAAAAAGGCTCAAACGAGCACTTTTAAGCCATAAAAATAGAGCTTTTTATAGTTCAAAAGAAGGCCAAAACAGTTGAAAAAGATGGCAAAACAAATGTACAAAGCAAGTGTAAATGAAGAGTGATATACCTCTTAAAGCAAGCAAGCAATTTGGCCAACAAATTCAAGCCACAAACACCTTCTAGAGCACAAAGAGGGTCTTTAGTAACCTCAGCACAAAGATAAGCAACTTTGATCAAGGGTGTATATGCAAAAGTGTAGAGAAAACAAACACTTAGGCACAAAATTGTGAGAGAGAGAGAGAGAGAGAGAGAGAGAGAGAGAGAGATTGAGATTTTTGCTTTGAATTTTCTGACCCTCAAAATGGGGGAGGAACCGCCCTATATATAGGAAAACATGCCTTAAGCTTAGAAACATCCTACCATACATGTGTAGGAAGATGCAGCTCATTGTACTAACAGCTGACACAGCTAGCAATAAATACCAAGAAATATCTGGAAAAAGAGACTAGTGGCCGACTAGCCACACCAGTGGCCGGCATGCACAAACCATGGCCGACAGCCTCTGGTGGTGGCCGATAGGTCACCACAAGGTTTCAGGCACCAAGTTTGATCCAAAGCAAGGCACAAAAAGGACAAGGTCCAAAGGCTCATAGACAGGGCGTTCTGCCGAGGACTTCAGGCGCTCAAAATAAACACAAACAAACATAATCATCATATACACAAGTGATGACGTCCCAGTCTTGAGGACGGTCAAAAATGGGGTGTCCACAATATCCTACCGTCAAAATTGTACAACATGACTTCGCCATAGCCTTTTTCGGTCTGGGGAATTGACGTCATCGGTGCAGTCACACCAAAAGGGTCAAATGGACATGAATACATCCTGGTGGCAATTGATTACTTTACAAAGTGGGTGGAGGCTCAGTCCTATGCGATGTTGAAAGCATCACATATGGCCAAGTTCATAAAAAACAACATCATTTGCCGATATGGAGTCCCAAACGAGATCATATCAAATAATGGCTCCCACTTCAAGAAAGATGCGATAGACTTGTTGGAGAAATACAATATGGCTTTTCATAAGTCATCTACATACCAGCTACAAACCAACGGAGCCGTTGAAGCTGCCAACAAGAACATCAAGAACATTTTGCAGAAGATGGTTGAGACCTACAGGGATGGCCAGATAAATTGCCATTCGCACTCTGGGGCTATAGAACTTCAATCCGGACGTCTACAGGGGAAACTCCTTATTCTCTCGTCTACGGGATGGAAGCTGTTCTGCCAATTAAAATAGAAGTCTCGCTGCTGCAGGGTTATGGTTGAGTGTCAGATAGCAGAGACGGACTGGCAATAAAGCAGATTCAAGAAGTTGATGTTGTTTGATAAGAGAAAACTGAAAACATTGTATCATGTTTAGGGCTACCAACGCAGGATTGCTAAGGCTTTTAATAAGAAAGTTAAGTCCCAGAATCTCAAAGGAGATATGGTACTGAAAGACAACTGAGCTCCCATCCACGACCCTAGGGACAAGTTCAAACCTTATTGGACTAGTCATTACATCATCAAAACTATCTGGTCAGATGGAGTTGTTATTCTCATGGACTTGGATGGCTTGGAATTTTCACAACCGATCAACACGGACAAGTTAAAGAAATACTATCCCTGAGAGGCTTACTAGGTCGAAAACCTAGAAGGGCAACCTAGGCAAAAGTTAGAGCATAAAAAATTAGAAATAAAGAAAAACTGAGCTCGCAAGATTGAAAACCCTAAAGGGCGACTCTGGCAAAAGTTAGAGTGCAAAAGGAGAGAGTAAATACTCGAGTGAACCCGAACCGAACTACGTAAGGCCTGATTCCCATCTTCGGGATACGTAGACAACTTCATCCTGAAGTTCGGCCGTAATTACCTCCAACTCAACTGTCCCGTCCATTTGTTTGATCAGGTCATATTTGTCTATTCGTTATCCGAGAGTTTGGTTATAATCTTTACTCTGAGAAAGGAGCTGGTTACAATGCAAAGCAGTGGTTTTCAATTAGGGGCATTTCTGATCTTTTGATTCGGGGTTATACATCTTGAGGATTGATTCCATTCATGTCAAGTGGTGATCCTTTTTTAAAATGGTTTTTAAAAGTTTTAATAAAAGTTAATTTTGTTCAAATTTTACCTTTTACAACTTAGACCATTTTTGGATCAAAAGGAAAATTTTCAATACTCACAACTTTAATTTCATTGATTTCAACTTAAAGTTCTCCAGCTCTCTGATACAAATCAAAGTTGCTTTTATTTCATTGAAGAAACTTGAAAAAAAAGGTCAAAGCAATAAACTAGGGGCATAGATGAGTCAGGTGCTCCTACGTCTTCCGCTCGTGCTTGTGGAATCTTCTGAAGCCAAAGTGGGCCCAGTTTGTTCCTCATTCTCGAGCCAAGCCAAGCCAAGCCAAGCATTCACCAGAAAGGGTGCAACTGAAACTAGGGGCAAGGGTCAGAAGCTCTCTCGTCCTCCAAGCAGTGAGGTACCTAGCCAAGTGTGAACCACGGATAGGGAATGAAATCAGGTACTATACCCCCTCCTCTGGGCGGGTCGCAAACTGATGTCTAAACCGGAAGGGAAATAGAACACACAGTGCGTAAGGCCGATCAACTGAATGCTAAGTTGCTGAGCCCTACTGTAAACGCCAAACTACGTCAGCAGCAGACCTGTTGCACATCCAGTCGCACCACCATCCCTCATTTAGGAAATCCACTAGTCGGTGGTGAAAAAAGTAACCTCGAGCTGAGTACTTAGGGCAAGAGTCCACTACTTTCAACTTATCCATAAGCCACACCTGGGAAGGGATGAAAGAAAATAGAGATTAAATAATAGAGAGATGTATGTTGAGAAAAAAGTGAGAAAATGGCTTTGAGAGAAAAATAGAGCATGAGTGCCGAGTGATGTGAGAAATGCATATGAGAAAGGCTGAAAAACAATACCTGAAAAAGTAATGAACTCTCCAGAATTAAATGTAACGATTAAAACCTACTAGTAATTTATTCATTAAAATATGGTACTTTAAGCGAAATTCTCATAAAAATTTAAGTATAAATTATCTATTAAAAAATAGAGTTGATGTGAGAGACTACCAAATTGTTGCGAATGCTGACATGTTCTAGAAGAACCGACGTCCGGGTACGAGTAGCTAATTTGTGCACAAATATTATTATATTACTTAGATTTTTATGTCGTGCATCATTTTATATATCAGTATTATATTGAAAATAAATATCAACACTTCTAAATGTGATATAAAAAAATAGCAAGTGCAATATTATTGCTAATGAAATCTTTGAATTTGAAGATGCCATTTTTTTTTTTTTTTGTATAATTTATGACATCCATATTTTAATTTCTTTTTTCAATCGGTTTTTTAATTTTTAGGTCAATAATAATTAAAAATTATAAAAATATATATTTTTATGAGTGTCCAATCATTTGAAAAAACAAAAAAAATCAATCATATAAAAATTATTGTGCTTATTATGAATATCAACATACAGTCATTTGAAGGGGGGGGGAAAAAAAATCTATATAAAAATTATTGTACTTGCCATGAATAGTGCAATATAAAAAATCTATATAAGGCCAAGTTTGGGAAAACTAAATAAGTGCACTTTTTGATTTTTTATGAAATATGGGTTGGATTTGGGTTGGGTTTGAAGTGATGTGTTAGAGAGGTGATGTGACTTAAATAAGATGATGTGACTTAAATAGGATAGTGACTTTTTGACTTTTTAGATTTTTTGGAGGATGCCAAACTTGGCCTAAATATCAACGCAATCATTTGAAAAAAAATCTATATAAATATCAACACAATCATTTGAAAAACAAAAAAAAAATCTCAAATCATATAAAAATTATTATACTTGTCATACCTATATCTCAAGAAGTTATTGGTTCATCTTAGGATATCAATAAGTGATACTTTAATAGTATTGTTATTGATAAAAAATATAACATCCATAATTTTATATTAAATAATTAAAAAATATAAAAAAAAAAAATATAATCTATTATAGGCTTAGTCTGGCATAATCTAAAAAAGTCAAAAAATCAAAAAGTCACTATATTATTTAAGTCACATCACGTCTCTACCACATCACTTCAAACCCAACCCATATTTTATAAAAAATCAAAAATATACTTATTTAATTTATCCCAAACAACCCCATAATTTATGAAAAATACCATCACGTAACAACGCTGGTGTTGACCAAGATGCACTCGTTCAAACAACTTTTCCATATAACATCGTGTGGCACGCATTTTTTTTGTGTGTTCCTTCAATCTACCATCACGTAACAACGCTGGTGTTGACCAAGATGCACTTGTTCAAACAACTTTTCCATATAACATCGTGTGGCACGCATTTTTTTTGTGTGTTCCTTCAATCTCTCTCTCTCTCTCTCTCTCTCTCTCTCTCTCTCTCTCTCTCTCTCCCGCTCTTTTATTTATGTTTTTTTTTACCGACATCTCTTGAACTTATAAACCATCCTTTTAACCGTTCATAGGAAATTGCAGTGTCTCCTTTTAGTTCGATTGGAAAAAATATTGGGAAAATTAAACATTAGTAGAATTTTTACAAAATATTTATAGATTAATGAAAAAAATTATGTATTTAATTATTAATATTTATAAAGTTTTCTATTGATTTAATTTTGTCTAAAAAAATACACTGATGTGTAATTCTTCCAAAAATATTTCACACATTATAGTGGGAAAATTTTAAATGTCAAAGTGGAAAACTTTTTTTATGAAATTATAAAAATATTCAATATCTATGATTGGACTAAAAAGTGAATAAAAAAATGTTGTATATCACTTTTTTTTTTTGAATCATTTTATATCACCGAGATACATAACGACATATTTTCTTTCATTAGTTCGACATATTTTCTTTCATTAGTTCTTTAATAATTATATTTGTTAAGTTTTTATTCTTAACAATCCTGTTTAACAAAATTCTTTTCAATTATAATTGTATTCGATCTTTTATTTCAATGAGTTTATGAGTTTTAGATGTCAATCCAACCCGAATTGTGCCTTATTATTCAATACAAAAGAGAGAGTTGTTCTTCGGTAGATTCTGTAGAATTTAGGTTTGAAACTTTTGTGGATTCTAGAGTGGCTCATCGTCGTGGATTCGACATCGACGTTGTGGATTCAACGTTGGGTAAGATAATTCCGAGGGGAAGACCGAGGTGGAAGAGGCATATAGGGGTCGGTTCAATTCGGGTGTGGATTCACTAGGTAATTGAGAGTACACTTGTGTAATTCCTTTTGTCTTCTTAGTGGATTGTTTTGTGGTTTTGGCCCGTGATTTTTTTATCACAATTGGAGGCACTCCAATTGCAATTTTTGTAACACCTCGTATTTTATCACTCGGATAACATTACCAATATTCATTACTTAAGTCTATTTACAAATAACATTTCATCCTTGGGTGAAATGATAAATAATTAAATATACATATTCTCTCTCATTATATAATAATAACATTTACATGCGAATAAAAGAAATGCCCTGAGGCTTACAATAAAAGAGAGGACACTACTCTTTATAAAAAAAAAAAAAAAAAAATAGCACTCAGCCAAACAACAAATGAAGTAGTACAATCCATCACTACATTACACTTATGAAATGGTAAAACCCATTGTTTGATCTTCAAATCCGAAAAGTATTTCCTGTACACATGTACAGGCAGGGGGTGAACAACCACTGGCTCACCAAATAATCATATATTAAAATATTATAAGATAATGCGAGTACCAAAATACTCATACATATACGTAAAATCATATGATGTCAAAACCATATGATTTTATTACATAATATCTTAAATCCAATTTATTTAATTAACCACAACAAGTTAACCTAAATAAATAAACATGTTTCGATAGCAACAAGACATCCTTTCAATTCATTCAATTATCTCATGTTGGCTACATATTTTGTACAAGCCAATTACAATTCGACGCGTGGCGAAATAAGGGTAATATAGGAAGACTATTCAGATCCTTGATCCTGATCGTACATGTGGCAATTAGTATTGGTTATTACGAGATCTGAGTAGCAGCGGATCAACAAAGACATACAAAGTGACGTGGCTTCAACGGTTACTCGCATTTCAGATTCAAATTTAGGAGGGAAGCCTAACTGCAAGTAATGGCGTAATGGAGCTAATATTGGGGCAACATGATCGATGATCATGGAGGAGCAGTTCGACGGTTGGAAATGCAATTCGATGGTCATCCTTGAGCAGTATAAATAGTAGAGAATGCCCCAGAAAAAGCCCCGAACTCAGATCCAAAAAACCAGTCCTTTATACTTATTTTCCTTTCCAGTTTTACATTTACAGTTCTTTACATTACTGTACTTTAAAATTCCTGCACTACACTTCGTTTCATAGGAGTAGTTCCAAGTAGATTTGCTGTAAAGCTTTACGAGGCTGAGTTTGGATCATTGTAAGTCTTTTCATCTTAATGAAATACTTCGACTGTTCTTCAATTCATTGTTATCTATTTAATTCTCCTAAGTCAAGCCACCAGTAAAAGTCCTCTTCATTGAGGCTGAAAGAACTAAAACACAATCGTCTGATAATTAGTTGGCAATTAATTTTCTATAAGGACTAATTGATCCTTACTGGCACGCTCGTAATTACAAAAACAACCTTCGAAAGCCAAAAAGCCAACATATATTTTTGGCACGCCCAGTGGGACCAAACATTTAAAATGGCTAGACGTAGAAGACAAGGAGAAAATGAACGCTTGGAAGAAGGCGTGGAAGGAGAGGTAGAGATACCTAATCCAGAGGATAATGTGATAACGCGTCCTGTGGAAACTCCTATTTTATCAGAACCTATGGTCGAACAGACCAGCACTTCAGAACAAGTACCATATGCTCATAATATTGGACGAGACCAAGGAATTGGACCATCCACTATTCCATTTACTCAGCCAATAAATCCATGGGGTGGCCTAGTAGATGTTATGAGACAGCAATTAATGAACACGATGGAAAGGTGGGCAACATCCTTTTTGGATCGAATGAATAACCATCAACCAACAAGTGCAAGACACATCGAGGAAATGTCAAATGTCCCTCAGCAAAGATTGGCTAGAGATAAACAGCCTATGCAAGTTAATGGACATTCTAATGGTCAAACTAGTAATCAGAACTAGGAAAGACCATCACCTCAGTCTTGGTACGAACCTATTCCGAGGCCTATAGCAGGTCAAAATGCCTCAGTACTTAACAGTGAAGCCATGTAATTTGGTGGATCTGCCTAGTACAAGAAAATGGCATAAGAATGGTTCCAAATCCTATGTTCGAAGCCATACCTAGCACAAGGGGGTTCACTAATCCCTTATTCGAATTTATACTTGGGGGGTTGGAAGGTTTTCCTACAAATGGAAGAGATACAACGCCAGTTCCAGCACCTTTCGTAGGTCCTTTCGCAGGACAGGTTCAAAGGGGTTACCCACACCCCCAACAGCAACCTGCACCACAAGGACAACCAATCCCAAATGTACCACCTTATGGACCAAGAGGACCACAGGCACAAGTTTGCCCACCAAATCCTGTGTTTGCCCCTCCAGTAGTGGTTCAACAGGCACAAAATATGGTCCCTAGGGACCAAATTGCTGACATTATTAGAGAGATGTGTGGACGATGGCTCAGGGGGTCCAGACTCCAGTGTATAGGAAACCGTATCCAAAATGGGTAGACAGGGTACATGAATACCCAAGAGGTTTCAGGATACCAGACTTTGCCCTTTTTTATAGGAATGGAAACCAATCAACAGTAGAGCATATTGCTAGGTTTGCTGCTCAATGCGGCGAATTTACTAATAATGATTATATGAAGTTAAGGTTATTCCCAAATTCCCTAACTGGGGGAGGATTTATATGGTATATTAACCTTACACCTGGCTCTATCCAGACTTGGCAACAAATGGAAGAGGCATTTCATGCCCAATTCTTTCAATCAGAGCTAGAGGTTTCCATGGCAGACTTGGCAAGATTAAGTCAGAGGCTTGATAAAAAGGCTACTCAGTTCATTACCAGATTTAAAAGGGCTCGAAATAAATATAGAGTCATCTTACCAGAGCCAGAATTCATGAGATTGGCTCAAAATGGTTTAGAGTTTAGGCTTCGAAAGAAGTTTGACTCAACTGAGTTCAGAGACTTAGTAGAACTCACCTATAAGGTGTCTAGATACAAAGCATTATTAGAGGAAGAACAAGATTGAAATAATGCATCGTATAAGACATATTATAGAGATCCTAATTATGAGAACGGTGCAGCAGAGATTGTGGAGAAAGAACCTGTAATCTATGAAGCATTAATTCATAAAGATACAATAATTGACCAACAATTTAAAAAGAAAGACCTTCACATGAAATACTTTTTCGATTTAATTAAGGCAGATGACATTTTTGATCATTTGCTTGCAGCCAACTTCCTTAAGTTACCAAAAGGAGTCAAAATTCCATCTCTTGATGAACTTAAAGGAAAAGTATATTGTAAATGGCATAATTTTTTGTCTCACTCGACTAAGAACTGTATTGTTTTTCAAGACAGGATCCAAGAACAAATTCGGAAGGGAAGTTTGAAATTCCCAACCAAAACAGAAAAGGCCATAGGAATCGACAGTAATCCATTCCCAGAAATTGGAGAGGCGGCAGCCAATGTCATTGTGCCAGACTTTCAGAATCTGTCTTTGAAAGAATTGGAAGAAGTCAATGTGCAGATGCATGTGGCTAACTAGACAACTACCAAGAAAGACACTGGAAATCTACCAGCTATTGGACAAGATTTCTCACACCAGGGGGAAGATTCTGATGAGGAAGCATTGGGTGACGATTCCTTAAAAGCAGCTGTAATGCAAAGGATGTGTCCCAGGTGCAAACTAAGTTACAGGTGGTTGAAGGGGCTTCCAATTGATGGGAAGCAGTACTACAAGGATGTGCAAAGACGTCCTAAACCAACCAATGCTTACAATAAAAGGCCATATCCGTCGGGTGTTAGGCAGTAACCATTGATGGTTGAACCAACAGCCGATAGAATGCATTTTAAAGGCAAGAGGCCTTTGTATGAATCCAGATCACATAATTATTATAGGATGGAAAGCAGTCATTCTGAAAGGAGATTGGAGAAGGGTTCAGTTTATGGGATCAAAGCCAGGGATTGGCCCTATAGATCAATTTCACGCAGGACAGAAAGCGGACATCTTCATCGAAGGCCTGAGTTAGGCCCAAAGCATGAAGTTAGGGCCAAGCAGTGGCCTTCACAGACAGCTTCGAAGGTAGCTTCGAAGGAGGAAAGAAGCAGTTCAACAGTTGGGTCAGTAAGTTCGTGGGTACCTGGGGTCCCAGATTGGTTTGTGATGCAAAACAAACCTAGGGAAGTGTTTACTCAAAGAGATGTAATTGGAAACCAAGGCAGGATGCTCAAATCTCCTTTGGTGGCTCCCAACAATTGGGTGTTGCTTAAGCACCCAAAAACAAAGGAACCAGACATGGTCCTTGTAATTTCTAGATCACAAAGGAGGAAAATTCAGCGCAGGTACACTCAGTACCAGTAAGACTTGAAAGAGAGTAGAGAGAGCTCTTCATTGGTCCAGACAGAAGGAAAGAAGAATCCAAAGTCAGACCATATTCCAAAACCAACTCCACAAAGCAAAATGGGTTGTAGTAGAGAACAGTTGGCCAAAGTTCACTCTGAACTAAAAGCCAGAGAGAAATCCAGTCTAGCAGGATTGGAGAAGGCATTAATGGAAAGTGATAGCGAGGCAGAGAAAGAAGTTGGCTTAGGCCAAAAGAAAGAAATGGTTGAAGAAGAAATGTTCGAAGCCTTCATGGCTGAACAAACATTTTTGGTTGAAAAACCAGTCGGAAAAGACCATTCGAAAGAATCTATTAGTAATGAAGTGCCAGAATACAGCATGGAGGATGCTTCTGAAGTGGCTGAACAAGGTAACCAAGAGGAGAAACAGACACAGCCAGCCATCCAATTTGGCTCGTTTCCTTCAGTATCAGTAAATATGGTACACATACTACCGCATGAATTCCAAGCTGGAGATGAGAACCAAGAAGGGCAAGAAATTGACCCAATTCCAGTCTCTAGTGAAGACTCACAAGTGAGTGTGGTGCAAGATGATTCCGAAATGGCTACTCCAATGGAAACTGAGTATGAGAGTGAAGAAGAGGTGAGCATTAACCTTTCGTACCCTTTTGAGTATCCCTAAAACTCTATGACACAGCATGTCAAGCCTTTGTATATCAAGGCTTTCTTCGATGGGATACAATTAAACCGAGTCTTGATAGATAATGGGGCTAGAGATGACAGTTTAAACCCGGCCCGATGGGGACCCGACCCCCCGACCCCGATTAACATGGTGTTTCCCCGAAAAATACCCCCGACGGGCCGGGGACGGTATTAAAAAAAAAATCCCCGCTCATTTTCGGGCCGGGGACGGTGATAAGTGGTTCGGCCTCGGCCCCGGCCCCGTTCCCCGTAGTTTCTCCCCGCCTCCCTCTCCCTCTCTCATTTTAGATCTAATACAATATATTCATCTAATATAATATAATATTATATTATATCTCTACACAGAACCAATTACTATCTAATATAATATTATATTATATTATATCTATACACAGAACCAATTACTTTCTATCTTCTCATAATATTACTTTCTATACTCCTCCGCCGCTGACACCGCCTCTCATCTCCCTCTCTCTCTCTCTCTTTAAAAGCCTCCCTCCTCTACCGCTGACACCGCCGGCGCCGATCTCCCTCTCTGCTGTCCCATTCACTCACAGATCTGCAAACTCACACAGACCCATTCACTTCTCACAGATCTGCAAACTCACACAAACTCAAAGGCCTCTCTCTCTCACAGATCTGCAAACTCACGCAAACTCACTCACAGATCGGTGATCTCTCTCTCTCTATACTTAGATATGTCTCTCAGATCTCTCTCTCTCCCGTTGTAATGTTGATGTTGTGTTGATGTTGTTTGATGATGATGTTGGTGTTGATGTTGTTCTATGATGATGTTGTTTGATGATGTTTGGATTTTTGGATTTTTTTTGTTCGATGATGTCTCTCAGATCTGCAAACTTGTTGCTGTTTCAATTTTTTTTTTTTTTTTGGTCCGGGGAACTTTCGGGGTCGGGGAAACCCGATCCCCGTTGGGGGCGGGGACGGAGACTCTGATAGGTTCCCCGTCGGGGTCGGGACCGGGGACGGGGAGAGTTTCCACCATTGGGCATCGGGGACGGGGAGGGTGATCCCCGGCCCCGCCCCGCCCCGTTGCCATTCCTAAATGGGGCAGCGGTGAACTTACTACCGAAATCTTCCTTGAAGAAACTAGGGAAAAGGAATCCCAGGTTAATCCCAACCAGCACAACCATTGCTGGTTTCGCTAGAGACAAGCAGATGGCTCAGGGGATTCTGCCTATCAACCTGAGTGTGGGAACCAGCGACTGCATGACAGCATTCTTCATCATCGACAGCAATGCTAAGTACAATGCTTTACTTGGTAGAGATTCGATCCACACTAACAAATGTGTGCCTTCATCTTTGCATCAGAAAATAATGATGGCCTTGGGCAATGGGGAGACAGAGGAAATCGATGCACATCCTCAACCCTTCATAGCCTGTGCAGACTTTGCAAAGGCTAAACTGTATATTGAGGGAGTGACATCACTCAGTATACTAAGGAAACCTAATGGCTCAGCCGAAGTAACGGCTGATGAGGAAGTGACACACCTGAAGCACTTAGTCTAGGAGAGTACTGATGAGGAGGTTGTCGTTAAGGATGACAATGATGCCTGGTTGTAGGCAAAGAAATGAAGTCCAAGAAGCCAAGTCTTTGGCTCTAATTAAGTTCTCAATATTGGATGTAAAGTCAATAGTCCAGAGAGTACAAGAGCAAGAGAAAGAAGCCATGAGGATTGGCTACAAGCAGGAGCAGCAACAGGCTAGGGTTTTGGCCCTTGACAAATACTGTGCATTGGACATTGAAACAAAAGTCCAGGAGATACAGGAGGAAGAGGCCTTATGGATAGATTTTGTTTATGAGGAGGAGGGTAAGGATGTTGAATTAAAGAACCTGGGAGCAGAACAAAGTAAGAAAATTGTTTTGAAGCCAGAGGGTATCAAAGAAGAAGCTTCAGTAAGTTATCAGATTCTAGACCCCTTAGAAGAAGTAAATTTAGGGGAAGGTTCTATACAACAACCCACTTATATAAATGCTTGTTTGAATGCTCTGGACAGGGACCAGTTGTTGGTTGTTTTGAAGAAGTATAAAGATTGCTTTGCATGGTCTTATAATGAACTACCAGGATTGGAGAGATCATTAGTGGAACATAGGCTCCCTATGAGGCCTAATTTCAAGCCATACAAGCAAAAGCCAAGAAGAATGAGTCCAAAAGTGATTCAGAAAGTTAAGGAAGAAATTTTTAGACTACTCAAGGCAGGCTTTATTAGGACAGCCAGGTATGTTGAGTGGCTATCTAATATTGTGCCTGTGGTAAAAAAGAATGTTAAAATGAGGGTATGCATTGATTTTAGAAACTTGAATCTAGCAACTCCAAAAGATGAGTATCGTATGCCTATAGTAGACTTGTTGGTAGACAGTTCAGCAGGACATCAAATTTTATCAATGATGG
The DNA here is from genome assembly GCA_036172215.1 of Camellia granthamiana. Taxonomy (NCBI): domain Eukaryota; kingdom Viridiplantae; phylum Streptophyta; class Magnoliopsida; order Ericales; family Theaceae; genus Camellia; species Camellia granthamiana. The sequence goes on along the minus strand of CM069909.1, from coordinate 128,076,599 downwards.
ATGGGCACTCTGGTTATAACCAAATCTGCATTGCAGAAGAGGATGTTCACAAGACAGCATTCAGATGTCCTGGGAATATTGGGACCTTCGAATGGGTTAAAATGCCATTTGGCCTAAAGAATGCTGGGGCTACATATCAGAGGGCTATGAACACTATCTTTCATGACCTCATTGGAGGGTATTTAGAGTGTTATATTGATGACATTGTAGTTAAATCCCAATCCATGGAGGAGCATCTGTTTCACTTAGAAGCAGCATTTGAAAGAATGAGAAAGTTCAAATTAAAACTCAATCCTCTTAAGTGTGCTTTTGGCGTATCATCTGGAAACTTCTTGAGCTATGTAGTACACAAGAAAGAAATACAGATTGATCAGAATAAAGTCAAAGCCATCATTGAAGCCAGACCTCCATCAAGTAAGAAAGAATTACAAAGGTTCCTTGGACAGGTTAATTTTCTTCGAAGATTCATTTCTAACACTGCAGGGAAAACTAAAGTATTTTCTTCCTTATTAAGGCTGAAAGATGAAGAGGAATTTGTGTGGACAACAGAGCATCAAATTGCTTTTGAAGGTATCAAAGCCTACTTGGCCAACCCTCCAGTGCTGATGCCACCAAAGGGTGATAAGCCCTTAAAGTTGTACATAGCTGCAGCAGAAGATTCATTGGAAGCTTTCTTAGCCCAAGACAATGAAGAAGGCAAGGAGCAAGCTGTTTATTACCTTAGTAGGTTTTTAAATTCTTCTGAATGTAAATATTCAGCTGTAGAAAAGCTGTGTCTTGCATTGTATTTTGCTGCAATGAAATTAAGATACTATCTTTTGCCTACAACTGTCTTGGTAATTGCAATCACATATTTGGTTAAGTATATGTTATCTAGACCTATGTTGAGGGAAGAATTGGCAAATGGATATTAGCTTTATCAGAATTTCATTTAGAATATGTTTCCCAAAGGGCAGTGAAAGGACAAGTTTTAGCCAATTTTTTGGCAGACCATCCATCTCAAACAGAAAGCCAAGAGATAATGGAACTTGGTATGGCTAGTGTTGAGCCATGGCAAATGTGGTTCGATGGATCGAAAGCCAATGACCTAACTGGAATTGGTATAGTGATTAAGTCACCACAAGGAATAGAAACCACACATGGTTTCAGAGTGGATGAAAGTACTTGTTCTAATAATCAAGATGAATATGAAGCCTTAATAGTGGGATTAGAAATTCTGATTGGACTACGAGTTCATATAGTTGACATATTTAGAGATTCTCAATTGGTGGTTAACCAAGTGAAAGGAATTTTCAAATGTCAGAGTATAAACATGTTGCCATACTATGTTGTTGCATTACATCTGCTTTCTCAATTTCAAATAGCAAATGTAACTTATGTCCCAAGATTCTTGAATAATAGAGCTAATGATGTGGCTCAGAAAGTTTCGAATTTCAAGAGGAGGGATAATACTCAAAGGGACATAAACCAAACAACATACCAGAAATCTATACCACCTTTAAATAAAAGGAATGTGGTTCTGGAAGTCAATCACAATGATTTACAGGAACAAGATTGGAGGCATCCAATAATGCAGTACTTGGCTGGTCCATCCTCGAAGGCCAGCAGGAAAATTAAATTGCAATCCATGCAATACATCTTATACGGCAATGCTCTCTACAAAAGGGGGGGAGATGGTTTATCGTTGGAATGTTTGGGCCCAAAAGAATCATTAACAGCTATGGTTGAGGTTCATGAAGACATCTGTGGTGCTCATCAGCCTGGTGTGAAAATGAGGTGGTTGCTTCAAAGGCATTCCTACTATTGGCCAACTATCCTTAAAGATTGCATAGAGTATGCAAAAGGTTGCCAGGCATGTCAAAAGCATGGCACAATAAGGCATGTGCCCATAACTGACCTGCATGCAGTGGTAAAGCCTTGGCCATTCATAGGATAGGCCATGGATATGATGGGGAAAATACACCCACCCTCTTCGAAGCATCATTGTTTCATTTTAGTAGCCACTGATTATTTCACTAAGTGGGTCGAAGCTAAGCCATACAAGGCTGTAGACCAGACTGAGGTCATTGGATTCATCAAGGATTTAATCCATAAATTTGGCATCCCACAAACTATAACTGTTGATAATGAGACTGTGTTCGATGGGAAAATGGTGAAGTGCTTTGTGGCAGAGTTTGGAATTAGCCTTGTTAATTCTACCCCCTATTATGCACAAGCCAATGGTCAAGCTGAATCATCCAATAAGTCCTTGAAGAAAGGAATACAAAAGGCTGTGGAAGACAATCCTAGGGATTGGCATAACTTATTGTTGGATATATTGTGGGCTTATAGAACTTCCCCAAGGTCAAGCACAGGAGTTACTCCTTATGCCTTGGTGTATGGGCATGATGCAGTGTTACCTGTGGAAATTAATGTTAAATCTTTGAGGGTAAGATGCCAAGACCAGCTAAATCCTGAGCAATACCATCAGAGTATGTGCTTGGAATTAGAAGGCATAGATGAAGCTAGAATTCTGGCATTAAATAGTATTCTCTTTCAAAAGAAAAAAACAGCCAAAAATTACAATAAGAAAATCAAATACATTGGCTTTGATGAAGGTGATTTGGTATGGAAGACAATACTCCCAATAGGAATTAAAAGCCATAAGTTTGGTAAATGGTCACCTAACTGGGAAGGACCATGTCAAATTCATGGAGTCCTGCCTTTTGGGGCATACCATTTGAGAAATTTGAATGGATACATACATCCCAAAAAGATCAATGGCAGATATTTGAAACCTTATTTTCCAACTATTTGGGAAACACAAGGAGCAGAATAAATGTCAAGCAAAAGAACACAAGAGTACTCAAATGATAAATCAGAATTTGTTTTTCTTCATAAAGAGTTAAATACATTCTGCCATAAATTGGCCCAAAAATCATTACAATGCCTTAATTGTTCTTTTACAACAGACTTCCTATTCTTAAATGAGGGAACCAACTGAATGGCTGTGGTCATTTCTTGCTTTCGATCGGCCAATTCTTGGTTGGTGATCTGCAGTTTGGTGTCAGTTCGAATTAAGGCTTGATTCACTGCAGACAGCTCCTCCTCAAGTTGAGCTTTCATCTCTAGTAGTTGAGTTCGAAAATGGGAGGCAGAGGAATGTTGTTCCTTTAGCACTGAGACTTCAAAATGTACTGTGGAAACAAAGCTCTGATCTCTCACTAATTTCTCCTCTGCAGCCTTGGCAGTATGACAAATGTTGATGTAGAAGTCAATAGTAGCTGCTGCCTGAGATAGATGACTTGAGGCAGTTATGCTGGATTGCTTAACAACTTTGCAGCACTACAGGAAGCCATTTCTTATTATAGGCCTTTGTAAAGCCTCGAAAGGAATCCTTGAAAAAGATATCAGTAATTCCAGACAGCTGTCTAAATCCATCAGAGGTGCAGAAGGCTTCCTACTAGAGGAAGAGGAGCTCTCAAGAATTTCTAACAAGGAGTCAGCCAGAACTAAAGGCCCAGCCTCATCATTAGCTATTGGAGAGGTAGAGGGCATGTTGAAGAGACTGTCTAGTCTTGCTTCGAAGACATCTACTTCGTCCATGGACATGAGGGGTGTAGAAAGAGTAGTGGTGGGAGACACAGAGGACTGCATAGGGATAGGAGAAATGGATGGAGCATCCTCAGCAGTCTCTATGGTCCTAGCCACCAATAGGTCAAGGGAAGAAGGGCTGGAAGTAGGTAAAGGTAATAAACCATGGGTTAGAGAGCTACCAGCACCCTCTTTAGGGGAATCAGCTATCATCAGAGATGGAGCAAAAGTTGGAATTTCCTTAGGGGGAGGGGAAAGAGCAAGGCTTGGAAAAGAATTGAATAAAGGTAGATCCAAAGATAAGAAAGGAAGATATGGATTTAATCCAAAGGGAAAAGATGCAGGAATGTTTGGCCTCAAAGGGGGTACATGGAATGTAGGCCTAGGAAGTGGGAGTATTATCTGAATGGTCTTCACATTTTGCATCTAATCAATCTCAATTGAAACTAAGGGAGTCCTCATTGGAAGAATAAGCTCAGGAGTTGTTGCTGCAAAAGAAGAGAAGGACAAAGTGATGTCAAGGCTCAATACCCAAAAATTCAACAAGGGAAAACAGTAGAGGCTTTAAAGAAGTTACTTGTTTCAGAAGTGACAGCAGCAATACGTGAGCTTTGAAGAGAGTAGTGCTCAGCAATGTGTTGTCTTCTTGCAGCATCCCTTTGAATTGCATCAGCAGCAACAGCAGCTTTATCTCTTAAGAATTGCTGCTGCCGTCTCTTCTCAACTCTCTCAAAGACAATTATCGCCTTGGAGTGCTCTTGTTCCACTACCTTAGCAGCTGCCTCATGTATAGGGTCTTCGACAAAATCAGAAGGAGAGATAGTTATCTTCCTTCTCTTTTTTCTTTGTACTGGCATTGAATGTTCTTCCTCAATTTCTTTCTATCCAATTTGGGATTCAGATTCTTCAGAAGTGAGTTCCTCTACTTTGACAGTTGTCTCATGTGTGGGATCTTGGACCAAGTCAGAAGAAGGGACGGCCACTCTTTTCCTTCTTTTCAGGGGAGACTCTTGCTCTTGAGTTAATTCTTCTTCTTCTTCTTCTTCTTCTTCTTCTTCTTCTTCTTCTGCTTGCACCTCAAAAACTTCCTTTTCAGGCTCAAGTAAAAGTCTCATTTTCTTTTGTTGCCGTTTGCTTTTGAGGAGATTTAGAGCTTGAGTCTTCTAAGGAGAGTCTCCCTGTGAGGCACCTGCACCACCTTCACAAAAGAAGAATTAAAGATAAGACTAAAAGCATTATAAAGAAGGTAAAAAGAGAAGAGATGAGGGTATATACCTTTCTTCAAGGTGGCCCGAGTAACTCTAGGAAGAGTTGAAGTAGCAGGAGCAGACTGTGTAGAGGCAGGCACAGGAACTGAAGTGGTCAAAACAGTGGAAGAAGTAGCAACTCCAGCTCCTTTGGGCCTGGGCACATCCAACACCGTCAGTAGGTCTTGAGGGGAAATGGCCAAGTACACTTCCATATTGGTCACCCACCAGTTTTGGTATTTCTTTAAAATGTTACTGTGAGAAAGGAAGGGGGTATACTCAAAATTGATCAAGTCCTGTATAAATTTGGAAGTTGCCTCTTCCAGTCTGGACCTTCGAACTTTCACATCCCTTGTGGTAAGACTTAGATTGGTATTACTACAAAGAGGTATTGGGACCCCCTGAGAGAAGCCAAATTGTCTAGCAAATTGTGCAGGACAATAGGGCTCAGCAATGCATTTGAAAGCTCTGGGGTTCATGGTCCCAATGAACAATTCTCTGGGGATTAAAATAGAGGCCTGTATATCTTTGTGAGCAGGTGAAGCATAGAGCCTATCATTTAGGAAATTCTTCAACCAAAGTGAGCCAATAGTAGTGGGTTCGAAGGGACGAAAGCAGTAGGAATGAGGAGAAGCTGGAAGTTGGTGGAAGAAAGAGAAGTAAAAAGCAAAAATAGAAGGATAAAGTGAAGCATTGGCTAGCCTCATGCCATGAGTAGGAGGGTTTGGCTCAAAAAATTTAAGGCATTTGGATTGTAACTTAGTGAAATAAGCAAAAAGCCAAAGATGAAGAATCCAAATCGGCCCCCCTTGATTGGCATCTAAGGGTTTCTCACAGAAAAGAGAGCAGGCTCTATATACGTGACCTAGAACGTATGGAGCTAAAGCCACCCTCTTCTGTAAAAACAAAGGCTTTGGCAAGAGGGGCAAATTCAGGCATAATTCTTTGAGAGGAAGTACAGAAAAGGAACTTGCAAAGCCAATATAATAAGAAAGAGAAGAATTCCCTATTGGTCACAGGACCCTCCCTTCTATTCTCAGCCTTGACAAAGTCACTATAGGATGAGTTACAAAGGGGAGGGAAAAAGGGACTGCTAGGTCAGGATAATCTAGTCCAATGGGAGTTCCAATGTGAGATAATCCTAAAAGATGGCAAATGTCAAGAACAGTAGGGACCATCATCCCACATCTGAATTGGAAGAAATCAAAAACAAAATTCCAAAAGCACAGAGCAGCAGGAATTAAGAAGGGGTCCGCTGAGATGGTTAATCTAGATAATCGGAGGGCGTCGAGGAGGCAGAGTTCTTGAAGGTCTAGGGTCCTACTAGGGACGACTCGATCATACCATTCTTGCCACTCCGGTCTCACCCTGGGCCAGCATCGGTGGGGGCGGTTCGTCTTCCAGTTCCTTCAGTCAAGGTCACCTTTGTAAAGGAGACAATGATCTTCCAGACGAGGATATAGAGCTGGAAGCTCAATAGGAATCTCCTTGAATATGGGGCCAAGCACATAGTCTTGTTGCACATGACGACGATGGATGAAGATGCATCCGTCGATGGCACTTTTCTCCCCAGCCTTGTACTTTTCACATTCTGCATCAATGAGCCTTTTCAGGGCTACAGATGGGCTCACACGCTCTACAGCTGGCATTTTCAATGAAGAGGAAGCCATTGAAGAATGCTTTCTCAAACGACGAAGCTGAGAAAGGGAGTAGAAAGAAGTGGGAGATGAATAGAGATAAAGGGTTTGTATGTTGAGCGAGCAAGTGAAATAAAAGGGTTTCAAAAGCCTTTGTATCTGAAAGATACATCGTGTAAATTCGTTAAGTACTAAAAGTACGAATACGAAGAGTTTCTTTCAATATTGATACTCTTGGAGGGAAAAACACATCCCAGATGTTGATACCAGCTTCGAAGTAGAATATTTGGCTTCGAAGCCAGATTTTGGCGCCAAAAGCCAAATAACAACGGCTTCGAAACTAAGAAGCCAGCTTCGAAGCACATTCCATGCTTAAGGATGTAAGAATACTCAAGTATTCATTTACTTAGAAGGGGATTAAAGACCTGTTTTAGGTTTCTTAATGAAAGTAATGTCCTTCGAAGTGAAACTTCAGACCCTTTGAGGATGGGAATTGGTGTTCGAAACATAACACACCAGATTTTGGCGCCAAAAGTCCAATAACAACGGCTTCGAAACTAAGAAGCCGGCTTCAAAGCACATTCCGTAGCCAATGGATGCAAGAATGCTCAAGTATTCATTTACTTCAAAGGGATTAAAGACCTGTTTTAGGTTTCTCAATGAAAGTGATGTTCTTCGAAGCAAAACTAGAAATCCCTTAAGAATGGAAATTGGCATTCGAAAAATCAAAACCAATAGTTGGTTTATATATATTCAGAAAAGTTTTCTTTTCAAACTAAAATAGTGCAGCCCTCAAAAGGAGCCTCCATATTTTTGAAAGTATGGACTATTGTTCAAGACGAAAAGATCAATTTAAAAGTGATTGATCATACTAAATCATTGACCATATGTTGGTTATAATTGAAACAAGTTTTGAAGAGTAAGGTTGTTAGATTCGAAGCATGGATCCTGAATGAAAAACATAAAAAAACTATCATCTGCATTCCATAAATTGGAAAAGTTCATGGTCGTTTTTGTTAATATTCATTTAAAACGATTGAATCCAGGTTCGAAGGAAAAGATTGTTCAGTTCGAAGCTCTGAAATTGCTTTTAAAGACAAATGGAGACAAGATCAAACCATATCAAACAAAGAAAAGTCTTTATGGTATTAAAGCAAAAGCAGTTACATCGAATGGCCCTATTTGGGTACAAACTCAAGCTCATAAAAATAGGGAATGGAATAAATAACAAGATCATGAAATTTAGTCCAACTATGATCAATGAATTTCTGTTCTTTCTTTATTATGTCCCCTATTTCTTCCAACATTGGTTGCATGAGTTGATGTGCTCTCACTTCGTAAAAGAGCTCTTCAGCCTTTATTTCGAAAGCTGTTTCTCTCAATCCTTGTTCCAATTCGTCTATATCCAAGTCATCTCAGTACGCAGAATCTTTATTCTTGAAATCATCGAATTCTTCAATAAAATTTTCTGCTTCATACTGGGCATGAATTCGAAGGGACGAAAGTTGGTCTAAAGATTATGTGGTGGTCATAAAGGTCCGATGCCAATGGAGAAGCAATGGAAGTTGGTCCAAAAACATGTGAAGCTCTGCTTGGGCGAGGGGGTTGAGGACGTGACCCCGAGTCAGAATATCACAAGCCCATCGAAGGTTCTTAAGAGGGACTTCGTCCTCAAGAACATTGAAGAGCAAGTGGGAGAAAGCCGCGAGCAGAAGTTGAGCTTGCTTCGGCTCAGCCGGAGTAGGGGAAAGTGGAGGTTTGTAAGGTGGAAAGACCTAATCCGCGGAGAGGGCAAGCCTCAGTTTCTCTGTCCAGCAAGGATTTGGCAGAAGAGAAGGTGTGGATGCTTCTCTCTCAGGAGGTGGAGCAAGGGCAAAAGGAACAAGGGCATTGATATAATCAAGCCAGTCATAAGAACAAATCTTCGCCTTCTGGACTAAGAATGATGGATTGTACCCTTGTGCCTCTTCTACGCGTCGGGCGACATGCACTGTCTTTGTAGGCATGGAAGATGTATACCATGCCACAAGCAGATTCTCCTCCAAACTGCGTCGGTGGTCAATGGGCATGTAAGGATAGACCACCGAGCTTCGCGCATAGGCAGGGAATTCTAAAGGGTCAGTAAACTCGACAAAGTGATGGTTGATTCGTTCCCTTAAATCACAGGCTTCGGGTTTTGACCAGTTTATCCAGTCAGAAGCCCCAGAAAGGAAGAAGTTGCAGCCTTATCCCATGCAGAAGGTTGTGAAGGAAAACTTCCCATGTCCATATTTGCAACTTTCTGAATCAAAGGATTAAGAGCAGTTTGTTCATAGTCTGAGGATGAGTCAGAAGAAGACCTTCTCATGTCCATATTTGTAAGTTTCTGAATCGAAGGATTAAGGGCAATATGTTCAAAGTCCAAGGGTTGATAATCTGCAAAGGCATCCATGGCCTAAATATAGAAGGGTGGGTAAAGGTGGCTAATTAATGCATGGAGGTTCTTTCGAGGAGGAACAGCATCATCATATGACACTTCGTGTGCTCGATCAATGAAGGGGATAATTGATTCGGCCATCAAAAGTGTACCAGCCTGTTCGAATACTAAGGTGGTGGAGGTGTTCAAAAGATTGAAGGGGAGTTTAATGCAGATGATGAATGACAGTTGCATTTTTGGAAACCATGCACGTTCTAAGACGTGGGAAAAGGCTTTGATCCACTAATATCACCAAGTATTGGGTATATTAGTGCGGGGGGTAATGTTAGCTATATATTTTGTACAAGCCAATTAAAATTCGACGCGTGGCGAAATAAGGGTAATATAGGAAGACTATTCAGATCCTCGATCCTGATCGTACACGTGGCAGTTAGTATTGGTTATTACGAGATCTGAGTAGCAGCGGATCAACAAAGAGATACAAAGTGATGTGGCTACAACGGTTACTCGCATTTCATATTCAAATTTAGGAGGGAAGCCTAATTGCAAGTAATGGCGTAATGGAGCTAATATTGGGGCAACATGATCGACGATCATGGAGGAGCAGTTCGACAGTTGGAAATGCAATTCTATAGCGGTCCCGGGTTTACTCCTTGTTGTATAGTGATCCGGACAGGTGTCCGTGGATGTTGGTAGTTGAGTATTGTCTTGTTTACATCCTTTCTTGCTTTGTAATTGAGTTATAGGATGTGTTGGGCAGGTTTGTTACAGGTTGGTTGTGTTTGGAAACCAAGTGTTGCTGCCCAGAATTTTGGCTGGTCGCTCGAGCGAGGGTTTGGTCGCTCGAGCGAGGGTTGGTTTTTGTGTCTGGTGGCTCGAGCCAGAGTGGCTTCGCTCGAGCGAGCGAGCGATTGCGTCTGGCTCAGACCGGAAGGTTGTGTTTCCTGGCTCGAGCGAGCTTTTCTTCGCTCGAGCGGTCTGGTTCGTTCTTCGCTCGAGCGAGCGGTCCTTCGCTCGAGCGAGCGTCGTATTGCAAATCGGGAAATTTGCACTGTTGGCTCGAGCGAGCTTATATTCGCTCGAGCGAGTTCAATTGTTGTGTCTGGTCGCTCGAGCGACCGAGTCTTCGCTCGAGCGAGCCTGTTTATATCAGCAAGGCAGCACCGAGCTAAACATCACTTTTCTTAAACTCTATCTTCTTCAAACCCTTGTTTTGAGAGTTTCTCTCTCTACACTTGCACTCTCTCTAAGAATTGATCTACCTAGGGTGATTTCCTACCCTAAGGCCTTTGTTAAAAAGATAGAGGGTGGCTTGGGCTTCGTTTTAATCGGAACAAATTTGGTTTTGGAACAAGTTGGGTGTTGGGCATCATCTCCTTTGGAGCTCATTCTTTGAGGTAGGGATATCCTACTCCTTTTTATGAGTTTTGTCTTTCAATTTTAGCATTTTGATATGTTGGGGGTTGTTGTGTGATTTTTGGGAAACTTTGGGCCATTGTGTAATTTTACAAAAGTTGGGGGTTTTCATCTATGATAAACCTAGAAGCATGTTTGGTATAGAAACATGGAATTAATGTTGAGACATTAAGAAAATTGGAACCTTAGGGTTGTGATGTCAATTATGGAGAATGCTCTAATTACATTGATTGATTAATTTGGATAATTAATTGTGTTGATTGTGATGTATATAATTGTTGTTTATATGCATTGTGTTGTGTTGGAGGAGATAGGGGATGTACTCCACGGTTTAGGGGAAGATAGGGGATGAACCTCTAAACCGGATGTTGTTGGGAGGAGATAGGGGATGAACTCCGTAGATAGAGCGGGTATGCCTATCTAGAAGTGTATTGACAGAGCGGATATGCTTGTCGTTGGAAGTGTTGAGATAACTGTTATGTTTATCTTTGATGAAGTGAAAAGTGTTGGCATGAGTGTGTGTCTCATGTGTGATGTTTGGCCAGGTTCTGAGCCAAGGTTATGAAATGGCAAGTAAAAGGAATGAAATGGAAATGAAAGGAAATATAGACTTAAGTGTCTTGGAATTGTGTTATGTTATGAATGAATGTAAAAGTGTTGACCATCTATCAACTGTTAATCTTTTAGGCATTGTTCATAATTGGTTTAGTATATTTCTACTGGGCTGTGGCTCACCCTATATGGGAACATCATTTTCAGGTACTGGAAGCATGCCACCTCCAAGGACTTAGCTTGGGAGGCTAGTGGCGGACAGACTTTTTGGTTGTCTTTCCTTTTGTTGTATTACATGTAAATTCAAGCCAAGGGCTTTATGTGTAAATGAGTTAGCACTCTACTTTGTGTAACCAAGTGTTAACTTGGAAAGCTGTAAGCCCTTAGGGCATTTGCTTTTGTTGTTAACATGTGATACTCTTTGTAATAGAACTCTGATAAATGGAAGGATGTGGACTTTTTATATATCATAGCATGTCTATATTGTTGGGTTTAATGTTATTATTTTGAGGGCGTTACAACTTGGTATCAGAGCGTACCGGGTTCGAATACTTTGGGTACGTGGGAAGTGATTAGGATCACAATGGGTTTGTCTCGCTTAATAGAGACTTAAGTGTACTGTTATGCTTATGTGATAACATGCTTATGTGATTATTTGGGTATGGGATTTAGTTTCTAGGATGTTGATTGGATCTTTGGGTTTCTGGGAGTCTTGTTGGAAAAGCACTTGATCAATGCTGTTTCTAACCGGTACTCTAGTAACGCCTTGGAACTATCATTATCCGGAAATGAAATTCGTAAGTGCTTATGTGTTTATGTGCTTACGTGGAATGAATTACAGTTGTCCATGCATTAGGACGTGAGTGTTTAGTTTTGGCACGTTTATGAATGTGCTAACGTCTTGTGTTACCTTTATTAGGATGTCAGGACGAGCAAGAGGTGGTAGGCGTGGTAGGCCTAGGAGGCAGGAGGTGCCATTACCGGAGGAGATTCCGGCAGTTCAGGAGGGGGTTGGTCAGGCCAATGTGGCCGAACCAGCGGGTCAGCAGGCCATGAGTGCCTTGGCCCAGGAGATAGCAGGAGCTCTGGGTATTCTCAGAGCAGGGAATCAGGCAGCTGAGGCAGGGCCTTCCTTCTTGAAAAGGGAGTTCTTCCGGTCTAACCTGGAGGAGTTTGTTGGGGATCCTAAGGAGCCACTGAAGGCAGACGAGTGGCTAGAACAGATGAGTAAAACGTTCGAGATGCTAGGCATTGAGGACAGAGCGTTGAAAGTGACCTTGGCATCCTTCCAGCTGAAGGGAGATGCAGGTCAATGGTGGAAGTATGAGAAAGCTCGTGTCGGTGGTACTTGGGAGGCGTTTGTGAATGCTTTCCAGGAGAGGTTTTTATCTGCTGTGGCAAGAGAGAGGCTGAGGGATCAGTTTAGCCGGCTTAAGCAGGAGGGTTTGTCTGTGGCCGAGTTTGAGGCTACATTTACTAGCTTGTCCAGGTTTGCACCTGAACTTGTGGCGACAGAGGAGCGCCGTTGCTACGAGTTTGAGCGGAAGTTGAGATGGGATCTCAAGTTGAAAGTTGGTGGACCCTACATTCGAGAGTACAGACATTTGGTGGATGCTGCAGCTCATATGGAGCTGATGATGCAGGAGGGAGAGGAGGAGAAACATGGAGGCTCCAAGAGGGGCCAAGAGGGACAGGGTGATGGTAGGAGGCAGAGGGGTTATAACCCTCAGCAGTCCCAGAGTGGTTTGGCTAGGTCGACTTTCCCAGTACCGAGTGCAGGCTCCGGGAGGGGCAGTCAGGGGGAGTTCACCTGTTTCAAGTGTGGCCAGCCGGGTCACAAGGCTTCAGTTTGCCCACAGAAGGGCGGGGGTCAGAGAGCTGCTTCTTCGTCAGCTAGACCGCAGAGTCAGAGTTCGGGCAGGGGGCAGCCCTTGTCTTGTTATCAGTGTGGACAGCCTGGGCACATGAAAAGGTATTGCCCACGGTTGAGTGCCACTTCAGGAGCGTCTGGTTCTAGACAGACGCAGGGTTTTCAGCCAGCTCAGTCTGTGCAGGCCTCGAGGGCCAATCCGGGGGCTTCGTCATCCCAGTCAGTGCAGCAGTCCTATGCTCCGAGAGGCGAGCAGGTGGATCAGGGGCCTACAGGGCGCGTGTATGCTGTTACCGCGCAGGACCTAGTACCGGCTCCATCAGTAGTGAGAGGTACCTTTCTGTTTTGCAACTCGGTTGCTAGAGTGTTGATTGATACGGGTGCGTCTCATTCTTTTGTATCTGCTGCATTTGCATCTGTGTTGGAGTTGGAGTTAGCACTATTAGCATCTCCTATTTGTGTAGTGTCACCTATTGGGGGTGAGTTGGTTTTGAAACACGGATGTAGAGGTTGTGATATCGAGGTCGACGATCATCGTCTTCCGTTTCCTTTTGTAGTTATGCCCATGAAGGGCTTTGATGTTATTTTGGGTATGGACTGGTTATCGTCATACCGAGCTGTTATTGATTGCTACCGCCAGAGGGTTACTTGTTGTACCGTGAGCGGGGAGTATTTCCATTTCTTGGGAGACCGGGTTGGTAGTATTGTACCACCGGGGTATGGTCCGCGGGGGCGGAATGAGCTTAGTGGTCTACTTGCTAGTTTTGAGAGTGGTGAGTGTGATGAGACCCAGATTGTGCTGCCGAGGGTAGTTTGTGAGTACTCGGATGTTTTTCCCGAGGATCTTGTTGATTTGCCACCTCACCGAGAGATTGAGTTCTCTATCGATTTAGTGCCCGGCACGGCGCCGATTTCTATGGCACCTTACCGTTTTGCTCCAGCAGAGTTAGGTGAGTTAAAAGTTCAGCTCCAGGAATTGCTAGATAAGGGCTTTGTTCGCCCTAGTGTTTCACCGTGGGGAGCGCCGGCACTCTTTGCTAAGAAGAAAGATGGTGCCTTGAGATTGTGTATTGACTACCGGAAGTTGAATCGGGCTACGGTTAAGAATAAGTACCCTATGCCCCGTATAGATGATTTGTTTAACCAGTTGAAGGGTTCCCGTTGTTTCTCTAAGATAGATTTGAGATCGGGTTACCACCAGTTGAGGGTCAGGGAGGAGGATATTCCGAAGACGGCATTCCGTACGCGGTATGGCCATTATGAGTTTCTGGTAATGCCATTTGGGCTTACCAATGCACCGGCAGTCTTTATGGACTTGATGAACCGGATCTTCCGGGAATTCTTGGATCGTTTTGTAGTCGTCTTCGTGGACGACATTCTTATCTATTCACCTTCAGAGGAGGAGCACGAGGAACACTTGAGAGTAGTGCTTGAGTTGCTTAGAGCCCATAGGCTGTATGCCAAGTTTGGGAAGTGTGAGTTTTGGCTAAGAGAAGTCAAGTTCTTAGGCCATGTGGTTTCCGGGGAAGGGGTGTCTGTTGATACATCCAAGACTGAGGCAGTGCAAGATTGGGCACAGCCTAAGAGTGTGTTTGAGATCCGTAGTTTTCTGGGATTAGCTGGGTATTACCGCCGGTTTGTGAAGGATTTCTCCAGGTTAGCTTCGCCGTTGACCAGATTGACTCGGAGAGGAGTTAGCTTTGTATGGAGTAAGACTTGTGAAAAGTCGTTCCAAGAGTTGAAAGTTAGACTGACCACCGCTCCGGTCTTGATTATTCCGGAGAGAGGGTTGGGTTATGCAGTCTATTGTGATGCCTCACGAGAGGGTTTGGGTTGTGTGTTAATGCAAGAGGGGAAAGTGGTAGCTTATGGCTCACGTCAGTTGAAAATTCACGAGAAGAATTACCCTACGCATGATCTAGAGTTAGCGGCTGTGATCTTTGCCTTGAAAATCTGGAGGCACTACCTGTATGGTGAGAGATTCGAGGTGTTCTCGGATCACAAGAGTCTGAAATATCTGTTTTCACAGAAAGACTTGAATTTGAGGCAGAGGAGGTGGATGGAGTTTATTGAGGATTACGACTTCGAGTTGCATTATCACCCGGGGAAGGCCAATGTGGTGGCCGATGCCCTTAGCAGAAAATCCATTAGTGATGTAGCTTGTATAGCCATCCGAGAGTGGGAGATGTTGGGGGCCATTGGAGAGTTTGATTTGCTTTTGAGCGAATCCGTTGAGGCTGCGGCCTTATTTTCTGTTGTTGCACAGCCGACGCTTGTGACTAGAGTGTTGGAGGCACAGAGAGGTGACCTTGAGGTGGAATCCCTCAGAGAGAAGATCTCCAGTGGGAAGGTTGAGAAGGGTCTGGCAGTGTCTCCCGACCTGAGTGTGAGATACCGAGACCGTTTGCTTGTACCGGAGTCTTGCCGAGAGGAAGTACTCCGAGAGTTTCACCATTCGCGCCTTGCGGTGCATCCGGGAGGTACTAAGATGTACCGGGATTTGGGTCGCCAGTTTTGGTGGCGGGGTATGAAGAGAGATGTGGCAGTTTTCGTGTCCAAGTGCCTTACTTGCCAGCAAGTGAAGGCCGAGCATCAGAGGCCAGCGGGTTTGTTACAACCCTTGCCTATTGCCGAGTGGAAGTGGGAGCATGTCACTATGGACTTCGTTGTAGGTCTTCCGAGGACTCAGCGGGGTAGTGATGCTATTTGGGTGGTTGTAGACCGGTTGACTAAGTCGGCGCACTTCATTCCTATGCGCGTGAGAGATTCAGTAGATCATCTGGCCGACTTGTATATTCGGGACATAGTGAGGTTGCACGGGGTCCCAGTGACGACCGTCTCAGATAGAGATCCTCGTTTTACTGCTAGGTTGTGGCAGAGTTTGCAGAGTGCCTTGGGTACTAAGTTGACCTTTAGTACAGCTTATCATCCTCAGACTGACGGGCAGTCCGAGCGTACTATTCAGATCCTCGAGGATATGCTTCGGGGTTGTGTCCTTGATTTCAGTGGGACGTGGGAGAGGCACTTACCATTGGTAGAGTTTGCCTACAACAACAGTTTTCAGTCTAGTATCGGCATGGCGCCGTTTGAGGCCTTGTATGGCCGACCTTGTAGGTCTCCAGTTTGTTGGGCCGAGGTGGGTGATACGCCTTTGTTGGGTCTGGAGTTGGTTAAGGAGACGACGGAGAAAGTTGAGCTTATCCGTAGGAGGCTTGTTACAGCCCAGAGTCGTCAGAAATCTTATGCTGACCGTAGGAGGAGACCATTGGAGTTTGAGGAGGGTGATCATGTGTTTCTGAAGATATCACCTAGACGGGGTTTGATGAGGTTTGGGAAGAGTGGGAAGTTATCCCCTCGGTTTATTGGTCCTTTTGAGATCCTTGAGAGGGTTGGCGAGGTTGCTTATCGTTTAGCTTTACCGCCACAGTTATCCGGGGTTCATGACGTGTTTCATGTGAGTATGCTTCGGAAGTATGAGCCGGATCCATCACATGTGTTGGATTGGACCGACTTAGAGGTAGATGAGGATGCCTCGTATGAGGAGAGACCGGTTCGGGTCTTGGATAGGCGGGATCAAGTCCTGCGTGGCAAGATCGTCCCTTTGGTTAAGGTTTTGTGGAAACATCACGGAGTGGAGGAGGCCACTTGGGAACGTGAGTTGGGAGTCCGCGAGAAATATCCGGACTTGTTTGTTGATGTGTAATCAAGTGTTGCAATTGTGTAATTGTAATGAACTTTAAGAGCATTAAAATGTCTTAAGTTGAAAAACATGGTGCATGTTTTGGTTAATGTAAATGTTGTAGAACTTGCCTTGTTATGGGAGTTGATTATAATATTGCATGTGTTGGCTATATTATAGAAATGGAATTGTATCATGATTATTGCTTATGATATGAATTGTGAACCATGTGTGTTGGAAATGGTTGAAATGAAAAGAGAATGCATGTTGAAATGTATACATTGTAGAATGCCTCTTGATAAGAGATGGAATGGCCGGGAATGGGTCGAATTGTGAAATGTTGTGGTATAACATTGTTTAAAAGAGAGGAAAACTTGCCTTTCAAAAAAAAATTTGTTCTTAATTTCGGGGACGAAATTCTTTAAGGGGGGGAGGTTATAGCGGTCCCGGGTTTACTCCTTGTTGTATAGTGATCCGGACAGGTGTCCGTGGATGTTGGTAGTTGAGTATTGTCTTGTTTACATCCTTTCTTGCTTTGTAATTGAGTTATAGGATGTGTTGGGCAGGTTTGTTACAGGTTGGTTGTGTTTGGAAACCAAGTGTTGCTGCCCAGAATTTTGGCTGGTCGCTCGAGCGAGGGTTTGGTCGCTCGAGCGAGGGTTGGTTTTTGTGTCTGGTGGCTCGAGCCAGAGTGGCTTCGCTCGAGCGAGCGATTGCGTCTGGCTCAGACCTGAAGGTTGTGTTTCCTGGCTCGAGCGAGCTTTTCTTCGCTCGAGCGGTCTGGTTCGTTCTTCGCTCGAGCGAGCGTCGTATTGCAAATCGGGAAATTTGCACTGTTGGCTCGAGCGAGCTTATATTCGCTCGAGCGAGTTCAATTGTTGTGTCTGGTCGCTCGAGCGACCGAGTCTTCGCTCGAGCGAGCCTGTTTATATCAGCAAGGCAGCACCGAGCTAAACATCACTTTTTTTAAACTCTATCTTCTTCAAACCCTTGTTTTGAGAGTTTCTCTCTCTACACTTGCACTCTCTCTAAGAATTGATCTACCTAGGGTGATTTCCTACCCTAAGGCCTTTGTTAAAAAGATAGAGGGTGGCTTGGGCTTCGTTTTAATCGGAACAAATTTGGTTTTGGAGCAAGTTGGGTGTTGGGCATCATCTCCTTTGGAGCTCATTCTTTGAGGTAGGGATATCCTACTCCTCTTTATGAGTTTTGTCTTTCAATTTTAGCATTTTGATATGTTGGGGGTTGTTGTGTGATTTTTGGGAAACTTTGGGCCATTGTGTAATTTTACAAAAGTTGGGGGTTTTCATCTATGATAAACCTAGAAGCATGTTTGGTATAGAAACATGGAATTAATGTTGAGACATTAAGAAAATTGGAACCTTAGGGTTGTGATGTCAATTATGGAGAATGCTCTAATTACATTGATTGATTAATTTGGATAATTAATTGTGTTGATTGTGATGTATATAATTGTTGTTTATATGCATTGTGTTGGGTTGGAGGAGATAGGGGATGTACTCCACGGTTTAGGGGAAGATAGGGGATGAACCTCTAAACCGGATGTTGTTGGGAGGAGATAGGGGATGAACTCCGTAGATAGAGCGGGTATGCCTATCTAGAAGTGTATTGACAGAGCGGATATGCTTGTCGTTGGAAGTGTTGAGATAACTGTTATGTTTATCTTTGATGAAGTGAAAAGTGTTGGCATGAGTGTGTGTCTCATGTGTGATGTTTGGCCAGGTTCTGAGCCAAGGTTATGAAATGGCAAGTAAAAGGAATGAAATGGAAATGAAAGGAAATATAGACTTAAGTGTCTTGGAATTGTGTTATGTTATGAATGAATGTAAAAGTGTTGACCATCTATCAACTGTTAATCTTTTAGGCATTGTTCATAATTGGTTTAGTATATTTCTACTGGGCTGTGGCTCAACCTATATGGGAACATCATTTTCAGGTACTGGAAGCATGCCACCTCCAAGGACTTAGCTTGGGAGGCTAGTGGCGGACAGACTTTTTGGTTGTCTTTCCTTTTGTTGTATGACATGTAAATTCAAGCCAAGGGCTTTATGTGTAAATGAGTTAGCACTCTACTTTGTGTAACCAAGTGTTAACTTGGAAAGCTGTAAGCCCTTAGGGCATTTGCTTTTGTTGTTAACATGTGATACTCTTTGTAATAGAACTCTGATAAATGGAAGGATGTGGACTTTTTATATATCATAGCATGTCTATATTGTTGGGTTTAATGTTATTATTTTGAGGGCGTTACAAATTCGATGGTCATCCTTGAGCAGTATAAATAGTAGAGAAGGCCCCAGAAAAAGCCTCGGACTCAGATCCAAAAAACCAGTCCTTTATACTTATTTTCCTTTCCAGTTTTACATTTACAGTCTTACATTTACAGTTCTTTACATTACTGTACTTTAAAATTCCTGTACTACACTTTGTTTCATAGAAGTAGTTCCAAGTAGATTTGCTGTAAACCTCTACGAGGCTGAGTTTGGATCATTGTAAGTCTTTTCATCTTAATGAAATACTTCGACTGTTCTTCAATTCATTGTTATCTGTTTAATTCTCCTAAGTCAAACCACCAGTAAAAGTCCTCTTCATTGAGGCTGAAAGAACTAAAACACAATCGTCTGATAATTGGTTAGCAATTAATTTTCTGTAAGGACTAATTGATCCTTGTTGGCACGCTCGTAATTACAAAAATAACCTTCGAAAGCCAAAAAGCCAACATCTCTTTATCAATTGAATCAAATAATTAAACAATGAATCAAATCCATTTTATACAGTCTTATGAGATGAATGGATATGCCATGTCATGCTCAAAATATTTTTCTGATCTTTTGAAAATCATATGCACAATACCAATTTGAAAACACATTAATCTAACAATTTCAATAAAATTCTAAGATGGTAAATACGACTCAGGTAATCCCTAGGCTGGTGTCTGCAAGTAGACTATACAAGTACTACCAATTTGTCATTTTTACCAGCATTAACTGAAAGGCTTGACACCTGTAATCTGTCATTTTTACCAGTATTAACTGAAAGACTCAACACCTATCATTTACACCACCTTTCAAGACTTACCACCGTATTTACCCCAAAATCATTTCATGAAAACTTGTTCCCCAACATTCCTTTCTCAATGCAAAGTTTTCAAATCAAATTTCAAAGCTCATCATTATTAAATGTATTGATATACCAATGCAATGATTAATAATACAATGCAATATTTCTTCCACACAATATTCCCATTGTGATCAAAATTCTCATTTCTCTTTTCAGTATAATTTCTCAATATGAATATAAATACTTTTATTCCAATTCATCCATGGGATAACAAAATTCCCACACTTAGAGTAATCTCAACCATTTAGTCACTTTAAGGCTATATCAACATTTTGAACAACAATTTCCAAAATTTCAACAATTCTCATATTTCATGAAAACCATCATTTATATGTAAGCAAATAAACAACTTTTCAAGCATTATTTATTTTGGCACACAAAATAAATATAACAACATCTTCAAAGAATGTCAACATCTTTCTTAAAAATTCTCAATTTCTAGATTTTCTCACCAAAACCACTCATCTTCATTTATTGAAAGAAAGTCACCAAAAACATCTATCTTTAATCCTCATGGTTTAAAACCCTCAATTTCTATTTTAAAAGGAACAAGAAAGTAAACCCACTTTCAAAAAAAAATCTCTCATCTTCTTAAATCAACAATCAATTTTCAATACAAATCAAAGGATGATTTCGAAAATCATCTAGATCTTACAAAAATATATATATAACTCAAAGGAAATCTCTACTTATTAAATGTTACCATTTCCATCCTACTATGTCAAAAATTATGGTATAATCTTAATAACACACTTTTAACCATAACAGATATAACCTTTTAACCAAAACTAATTTAATCCACTAAATTAGTAAGTTTATTATATTCAAAAAAATTTCAAATTAACAATACCAAACCTAACTTCACACGCCTCATCCCTCAAACATAACTATATTTCAACATAACCATTTTTTTCATGCCAAGCTATTTAAAGAGATAATATTTTTACCAAATCCTCTACCAATAACAATTTCATAACTTTTTCTAAAATTACTTAACCAACATGATATTTACATCAAAAATTATGAAATATGTCCAATAGTAACATTTTCAAGGTTATGAGTTTGAAAGTCCACATTTCACATTTTTATTTTCATAAAAATGAACACAACTTAATCATTAATATATCATCTTTTATAAAATATCATGAATATAACATTTTTAGAGTTTTTAATCCCAAAACAACTCTATAATTCCTACTTAAGCATTTACTCCATATTCCTCAATATTAATTTATTTTTCTCAAAAATAAATTCTAAATCAAAGATTAAAAAAAAAAAAAAATCAATTTTATATTTCTCAAAATAAATCATCTAATCATAATATGATATAAACACAATCCATACAACTATTAAATTCTATTTTCAGATTTCTTTTACAAAATTAACAACACAAAATGATTTTTCCAAAATCAATCTCAAAATACCAACATTCTTAACATTTCAAAATAATTTTTTCTTCCAAAAATTACCAAACAAAAATCAGAAAATATATCTATATGCAATACTTCTTATAATGATATATTTTCTTAAAATAACCCTAACATAGCTTTAATGTAAAAATATGAAGAAAGTCCTTACCTCAAATAATGAAGGAGAGGAGATCTGGAAGGCAAATCTTGCCCGATCATGAATCCGAGACTACCATTACGAAGATCATGACGAATTCTCCGACTTTCATTTACGACACTTTAATAAAATTTCACTCTAAAGAATCTCATTTAAAGGTCAAAGGTTGAGCCGACAATAAAAAGAGAGACTGAGAGAGAGAGAGAGACGTAGGGGGAACCTCTGTCAACAAAAAGGGAAAAAATGAAATGAAAGGGAATTTCTAATCCTTGGAGGGAAGCTTAGGATCTTTAGACCCTTTGGCATTTTGCATTTGCTGTTGTTGGAATTGTTGGCCACCCCATTCTTCTTTTCTTTTTTTTATTTATTTCTTTAATCACACTCATGCTCCCCACTATCAACATACCCACCATTTTTCTTTTGAATTTCCTGGCATCTCACGTGACTCCTCACACAATCTAACACCAAACATTAATATATAATAAATTATAAAATATCTAAAATTTTTATAATATAAATTATAAAATAATATAATTTTTCTCATCACAAAATATAATATTTTATTCACTACCAAAAATATATCCAATTTTATTATTTATAAAATATATAATTTTTCACCATATGGTACACACCATAAAATCAACTATCAAATATTTATTATAATCCTATGTAATAAATAATAACAACTCCTAAGGTGGTTACTACCAATCACCTAATTAAAAAGGACCAAACAGTTAAACATGAGTCATTAAACAAACTCAAATTAAATTAAATCTAAATCATGGGTCTCACCAATAAGTCAAACATGGTTCAATTATATACCAAAATAGTCCCAACAAATTTATCTCAAATCCTGATCCGAACACCCAAAACTCAATTTCAAATTCTGTTATAAATTAAACTGAACACCAATCAGTCCGTGAATTTTCATAAAATAATTACTTATCATTAAATTCTGAAATTTTTATCCAACGTACTAGACTTATATGGGAACAACATACAAAAATTTCATAATTTTCTGAGATTGGGAACTATTTTTAAAAAATAAAAAATCAAATTATTTTCGCACAAAATTTACACAGCAGTCAAATTCAAAAATTTGCTCAATTAAATTATGCACTGGCTATTTTAAATAAAAAAAAAAATTGGGTCATTACAATTTTTCCACGTTAGAATCGTTGTGTTGATTTGTCTTAATTGTTTGATTGGAATTATTATTTACTGCTTAAAATTGATATATAATCACAAATCAATATATAGAGGTTTCTGGATTTTTCAATCTCTAAACAAGTCAAACAATTATAACAATTCATATAGCTAGTGATATAACATAGTGACAAAAAATCGATAATATATAACATTTCTCAAAATGAAAAGGTTTAAGAACCAAATTAAAAAATAATTAATTTCAAGGCTAAAATGAAAAGAAGATACCTTTCTAAAAAAAATAAAAAGAAGATGTTCTCCCTAATAATGAGAACATCTCCAACGATTAACAAAAATGCTTTGGAGCTCTAAAACATGAGTTCTAAAGAAGCTCTAGAGGTGAGCCCACTCTATTAATGTGATGTTTTGGCCTTTTTTTTTTTTTTGTTGTTGGAATTTTCACATCACTGCAGCTGGTTTAGAGCCTCAGCTCTAAAGCTCTCTATTATAACCCAACGATTAAATATATATTAGTGTCAGCCACTATGTTAATTAACATACTTGTGAATTTGCGCTCCGTTAGGTGTGAAGTTCGAGGTTAGTTTATAAATTTGTTAAATCAAAAATTAATTGTAGCGAGTCTTTTAACAAACAAGGGTGGGCAAGATAGGTAATTCAATGGTCCATGTAGCTATTTTTTGGGACAATAAGAAGGTTAAAGGTGCAAGATCCAAATCGATAGAACGATTATGACATTTTGTTAAAAAATAAAAATAAAAAACAGAAGAAGGGGAGATAGCGTCCATTTTTATCACTATTTTTATTTTTAATACACATTATATACATACACACACACACACATATATATATATATATATATGCAAGTACTATGCTTATTTATATTAGGATTGATTTCACTTTTTACCTTTAAAATGTTGTCAAATTATCTATTTAGTCTTTAAACTATCGATTGAGTTTAATAAGTCTCTAGAGCTATATATGTTACTTGGAACGTGGATCGTTTCAGTACATGGAACGAGAATGAGAATGGGAATGTAATACGCCGCATGCTCTAAAATGTGATATGATAAGGGTAGACTTATCTATATAATAAGGGAAGAGGGTTTTCAAATTTATCTTAGAAACAATTGTCCTACTAGGACATTTTAATGGTCATGATTCATTTCTATATTTAGATGGATAGCTGAGATGACCCCCTTAAGTATATATCAATCCTAAATATATATCTACATTTACTTCCCGCCCAAACAGTAAGCTTCCCACTTACCCACGTCTTCCCTCCATTCCATCTTTATCTCTCTCTCTTCTTTATTCTCACCCACGTTCTCTTTCACATTCTCATAAAAGAGACCTAAAAATGAAAATCATCATCATCCTCCTCCTCCTCATGCCCAAAAGCCTCCAATGCCTTACATCTCCCTCTATACCTAACCAACAACATTTTCTTTATGCTCTTCTTCACTGTGGCCTACTACATCCTCCACCATTGTCATCTACCCTCTCCTCACTCTCTCTGAACTCACCACCATCGCCTTCATCTTCGCTTTTTTCATCTACCTCCTCAGCTTCTTCACCCGTGCTTCTTACAACGCCTTCTTCCTTGCTCCTCCTCTGCCTCCACCATTGTTGATTGTGCCGTCCCCCTCCTACAAATCTTCAAATCAGTGGTTTCTGGTTAGATTCCTTCCTATTCACTCGAATTAAAACTCATTGATTGTTACCGTGCAGCGTCGATTAGACGCGAGGCGTTGTAGAGGCGTACATGGAGGTCTCTATGGTCGACAAATTTCAAGTCATTGTTTACAGTTCTAATTTCAAGTCATTGCTCAGCAACAAGCTTAATCATCGCTTCAATTTGGGCATCATCATCATCATCATCATCATCATCATACTAAGGTAAATCGACATATATACAGAGTGATAATTATTACCCTTTTATGCTTTGCATATCTCTAGATTCAATGTTTATAGTAAGGCCATCTCCAATCATGATTCAATTTTCTCAAATTCAAGTAAAAACTGAAGTAAAAATTTCATTTGACATTAACCACTCCAATGGCAAGCACCAATTTTTACTCAAATTGGTTCTAATTTCGGATCTCTCTGACCTCTGTTGTGTTTGATTCTTCTCATTTTTAGGGTTTTCAGATGAAATCGATTCTAATTTCTATTATTTTTTATTTTTTATTTTTGTTCAAATTTTATGTTGTAGATAGAACTTAAAATAAGATGGAACTATTTTATCAAATCAGTTGAGTAATGGTTTGTTGAATAGTGGTTTGTTGGTGTTTGTTGCTAGAGATAGAACCGCTTTGTTGAATAGTGGTTTGTTGGTGTTTAGCCATTTAAGGTGTTTTTGATCTATCTTAGTAAGTAATTTATGGTTTTTCAAGATGTGGGCTGATTTTTGAATTCGGTCTCTTAGGCAGGTGGTTGTTTTAGATAAAAATGTATTACTCTGATCTATATAGCTTTTCGTTCACTGGAAAACGAAGAAAAACAGAGGAGGATGTGAAATTGAAAATTTAAATAAAAAAAAAAATTTGCCTTTCTTGGCTAAGTGTCTGTGTCCATATTTTTCACCTAGAATAGAAGTGATCATCTTTATTCCTCTAATTTCAATATTCTTTTTATTTATATATTTACTTAAATAAGTTGTTGATTTATAGATTTATCTCTCACTATGTTGTGCTCTGATTACTTTGGCTGCGAGAGCTTATCAGCATTTCCTCTAGAATATTGGAGGCCTCCTCACGACCTTAGGTTACTTGGGAAGCATTGTTTGGCTACTCTCAACCCCTCCATATGAAGAGGTAGGCATCTCTTTCTTTTGTGTTTTTTGCACTATTTGCTATCATTTATTTGTTTTGCGTACATGATTTTAATTTTGAGTGTTTCACTCTTGATGGCGGCTGCACTCTTTGAAGGGGCTTCAATTGGTCCACTGATCGAATTGGCTATTGAAATTGATCCAAGGTAAATGTTCGTTCTACCCACTCTTTTACTTTTTTAGTGGTTTTGATAATTGTTTGTAATTGTGTTTCTTTCTTTTGGTTTTGTGGGTTGTTCTATCAGAGGACTGTTCCTGCAAACCCTAACAAGAATAGAGAATCTTTGATCATCGAACCATTTTATGGTAATTCTGGAAAGGGGCTTTATTTCTTTGGCATTTGAGCCTTTGGGGACCTACATCGTGCTCTCTCTCTCTCTCTCTCTCTCTCAAGTGATTTTTGTTGATTTACATAAATAAGTATATGTGTGTGTGTGTGTCAAAAAATATACTTTTTTGTTATATAGGTTTGTTCGGAGATGTGTTTTATGCATTATCTCTTCACATAACTACGTAACAATCTTTAACTGCTACTTTTTCCGCGAACTGTATAGTTATATGTAAATGAGGTTTGTTGTTTAAATAGAATTTTATATGTTAGCGCTTTCCAATTTGATGTGTTGGTTTGATACTGAATAATATTGGGGAGCAATCATGTGTGTATTGTTTAAATGTGTTTTCAAAAATAATTGTTTATTTATTTATTTATTTTGGATATGCAATGATCTGAGACATAACTTTGGATGTGAAGAATATTACCAATACGTAATTCATTAGAGTATTAGCATTTTCTGGTAATACAGCTCTAGCATATACAAATCAAAATCTATTTAGTTTCTGAACTATTGATTGAATCAACCAAATCCCTAAAGTTTTTAATTAAAACTTATTTAGTCGCTGAAAAAATTACAAAAATAAAATTAGTAAAAGACCCTAACTTTTATTCCAAAAAATTCTTACATTTCTATTTCATCTTTAAAAAGTATTTTATTTCACAGTGTGTTTAAATTGGTATTAGAAGCTAATTTATTAGTTTTGCCAATAAAATTATATGAGTATTTGATATATTGAAGAAGTTGAATCAAATAATATAAATAATAATACTTTGCTACAAGTAATAATAGAACAAAACAATATTAATTAAGTTATTAAAATAACTTAAAGAAAAACTTTAAATAATCAATTATAAATTATAAACGAAATTCGGCAAGGACTCATAGACTTTAAATAATGAAAAACTTTAAATAATTTAAATAATAATACTTTGCTACAAGTAATAATAGAACAAAACAATATATTAATTAAGTTATTAAAATAACTTAATGAAAAACTTTAAATAATCAATTATAAATTATAAACGAAATTCGACAAGGACTCAATAGACTGATTTATATCCGTTAGGGACTTACTAAACTCAGTTGATAGTTCTAAAACTAAATAGATAATTTGACAATAGTTCAAGGGTAAAAAGTGAAATAAACTATTTTTGTTATAAATTTTATATATATCTATATGGGATAAAAGACCATTCTACTTGTTGAAGTATGCGTTTGTTGTCTTTTGAGTCCTTTAAGTTTTAATTTTATTATTCTAGTTATCGAAGTAGTCAATTTAAGTCAAATAACGGCTGTTTAAATCGTTAATGAAATAATTATAAATTTCAACTATGGTCCCTAATGTATATTTTTTTGAGTTATACTAGGGATCCCAAATAATCTATCAAATTTTCTACCAAATCTCTCACATGGGTGTGGAACCTACACACATGTTGGTTCACTACAAAAAAAAGCACAATTGGCGACCAAAAAATGACATTTCGTCGCTGAAAGTTCAAGAAATGGCGACTAAATTGGACTTTGTCGCCGAAAAGCACGTTTTTAGCGACTAAAAGACTTTAGTCGCCGAAAAGTAGCGTTTTAGCGACTAAAAGGAATTTTTGTCGCCTAATATAGGGTTTTCAGCGACTAAAGTTGGTTTAGTAGCCAAAAGTCACGGTTTTTAGCGACTAAAATAATTTAGTAGCGAAAAGGTATGGTTTTGGCGACTAAAAACAGGTTTAGTCGCTGAAAGCGGGGGTTTTGCCGACGAAAATCAATTTTAGTCGCCCAAAGTACGGGTTTTGGCGACGAAATTTCTGTTTAGTCGCCAAAAGTGCTGATTTTTAATTGAGAACTTGTTTTTTTAGCGACAAATAAATAATTAGTAGCCGAAAATAATACAATTAGCGACTAAAATTTGGTTTTAGTCGCCAAAAGTTGCCTAATTTTTTTTTTAGTAAATAATTTATTTTTGATATGAATTATATTTAATTAAAAAAATTATATTTATAAATATTATTTTGTATTAATTGCAGTTAACATACTATATAAATAATATATATTGTATATATGTGCATGTGATGGAGTGCTGGCATGGTGGATGGAGTGATGGGCGCAGGGTTTGGCGTGTGAACAGTGCCAGGTCACAGGTTCGAAACCTGTTGAGAGCAACGGAGGCCAAAAAAATTTTTTTTTTTGAAAATACTTTCAGCGACTAAATGGATTGGTCGCCAAAGGCAAAAATAATAAAATAAAAATAAACTATTGGCGACTAAAATTTTAGTCGGCAATGGTATAACTTCCAAAAAGAAATTGACTATTGGCGACGACATATTTAGTCGCTGAAGATGGTTCTATGGGCGACCAAAACTGTTTTAGTCGCCAAAGCCATTCCGCGACGAAGTATTGGCGACAACATGGGCGACCAAAAATTTTAGTCGGGAAAAGTGAATTTCTGACATTTGGCGACTAAAGTAGGACCTTTGGCGACTAAAAATTTAGTCGCCAAAGGTGTTTTTTCTTGTAGTGGTTTATGTTGGTCCCACACCTATGTGAGAGTTTTAGTAGAAAATTTGGTAAATTATTTGGGGTCTATAGCATTTTCCTTTTTCTTTTTTTTTTTGTTGTCATTTTGGTCCAAAAAATATCAAATTTATCAATTTTTTTAATATTTCATGATCAAATTGTCAAAATAAAAAATTTTGAGAACCAAAGTGACAGGAAACAAATACTTTAGGAATCATGTGTATATTTTATTACTATTCCATTAACTATTTAGACTGTCAATTTGAAATTGAACTAAATTGACTCAAATTGAAAATTTTAAAAATAAAATTGACAAAATTAAAAACTTAAAAGATCAAAATAATAAAGAACACATATTTTAAGAATTATAAATATATTTTATTCTATATATATGCAAGTGCCATGATTATTTCGGTTATACCGTTTTTGTTGTACATTATCTTTTGAGTTTGTTGGTTTTTAAATTACTTGCTACAGTATTTATTTCGATGACTAAAAAATGGTGAAAATTAATGATGTATACTAGTCTCTTTGAAAAAATAATTTGGAATTTTTTTTAAAGGTTCTTGATATTAAGATTTTATAATATATAGGATATACAATATTTTCGTACTAGTTAAGGCCCTTCAACATTTTCACAAAGAAAATTCAACTCAGAGAAATTTCACCCGACACAGAGAAATTTCGTCCGAAACAGAGAAATTTCATCGAGGGACCTTAGCCGATAAAAAAATATATATTTTAGACATCTCCTACCACACAAAGTTAAACAGAGATGTTTCACTAATTTTCCTTAATAATTTACCAAACAAGTTTTTTGATATTTAATTTTTATTTCATTTATTTTTAAAAAACAAAAAATAATTATAAAAAATAGCAAAACACGTGTAATTATCGATATAAAGTCAAATGAAACAGAACTATTTGTGGAATATCAAGAAGACATTTGCCTCAACGTGTAAAAGCATGAACCATGAATCATCACGTGTCTTATTTTAATAATTTAAATTATTTATTTTAATAATTGAAATTATTCATTTAATGAATTTATTTATTTATTTATTTATTTATTTTGTGTAAGTTACATTGATTTCTCTTAAATTTTTCTAAAAAATATAATAAATTTCATAATTTTGATATAATTATATTAAACACCCTTAAATCGTATTTCGATAGTAGATTTGTGTAAAGATTTGGAGAAAATAAAAATAAAAAATAAGAAAAAAAAAATTTAGTTTATATTTCATTCACATTTCACATATATTTTTCTTTTCGAAAACTTGCGTGTAAATCTTAATAAGTAGACTTATTATCTAATAGGTCATGTGATAATTAACGGTGCTTTTCATCAAACACTATTAAAAAACGTCACTAATTGTTTATTTTCAGTAACAGTTTAAAAAATTTGTCACTAATTTTCAGCTTTTAGCGATAGTTTGAAAAAAAAATATCATAGAAAATGTCACTAATTGTAAGTTTTAGCGACAATTTATAAAAATCATAACAAAAAATGTCACTAATTGTCAATTTTTAATAACATAAAAATAATCGTCACCAAAAAAAAAACATTAATGGGAATTAAATCTAATTATTAGGACCTATTACCCTTTTCTTTTTTACTTTCTAAATCTTTATCTAAATTCATAATGCAAATACAATCTTAAGGTTGTATTGCACATAATGTTTTGTCGCATTTTCATCAATAATTCGTTAGTTATATGGATTGAAAAATGATATGGTCCACTTATTTACACTGAAATGTACAATTGTTAGAACCCGGTAGTCCTTTATGTAAATGTGTGCACAAATAAATGAATACAAAAATAATAAAATTTCATAAAATAATTTTATAAATTAAAATATGATAACAAACCTTACAAAATTTTTGTAGACTACTAAAACTGAAAGTTGATACTTGTGTTGAACACAATCACCTTAAAGCAAATTTCACTATCGCTTTGATGCTTCAAGTCTGACCGGCATCTGCTTCTCAGTATACAACGACTACACTTAAAGTTGTAGCGCATCAACTCTAAGCCTGGCGAACCAACCAGTGCAAAAATTCTCTCTCAGAATTTCCTAAACTTCTATTGTGCAGAAAATGCAGAAGCAGATGAGAGTGACAAAAAGAAAAGGAAAATGAAGATCTGAAATTAGAACCTTTCTTTTTTTTATTGTTTATCTTTGTGTATTCATACTATTTTTCAGTCCCTTTCTTGTGTACACTACAAGAATTAACCACTTTTGCTGACTAAATATTATTTAGTCACGAAAAGAACATATTTTTTTAACCAAAAAAAATAGTTGTCAAAAGTTTTTATTTTCCACTACTAATATGATTTAGTGGCAAAAATGTTGTGTTTTGTGACTAATTTTAAATATTGGTCGCTAAAACTAGAAGCCGGAAGGTGAAGGGGGGACAAACGTCAGGCCTGGTCAAGTTGAGTCGGGTTTGGGTCGACACTACATAATAAGGGATTTTGTGTTTGCCGAAGCTCGGCCCGGCCCTAATATCGGGCCTCTATATTTGCCCAAATCTGATCCAAACGATAATTATAAATCTCAAGCCCACCCATTGGGCTATATGTTAAAAAAAAATTAAAACATTTCATAATTAAATTCAATCACACATTAATTTTTTCCTCAATAAATATATTGATATATTATTATAAATTGAAAGATTTTGTGTATAAATTGAATGATTTTTATTAAATAAATTCAATCACACATCATCACAAACGTGAGTTTCAATAAAATCAACAAAGATAAAGTCTAGATTGCAAAAAAAAAAATTATTTTTTAATGTATTAGATCTAATTAATTAATTAATTAGTGGGCCGGGCCGAGTCAGACTGGTTAAAAGTATAAATTCCAAGCCCAACCCATTCATATTTTCAAACAAAATATGTCGGCCCAACCTGGCCTTATGGGCTAAAACAACCTTCCCAAATTCTAGAAAAATAAGGCTGGGCCAGGCTGGCTAACAGGTCAATGTCCATCCCTAGGTAGCCAAAAAACTTTTAGTGACTAATGAATTTTGGTTGCAGATATCAAAACGACGCCGTTTTGATGGTTAGCATACCTATTGTATTATGTAGCGACCAAAACCTGTAGTAAGGAAAAAAAAAATAGTTTGGTTTTTTCTCGTTTGGCGACCAAGTGATTGATCGAAAAAAACTGCTAATACTTTTGAAGACTAAATTTGTTAATCAGTGTTTTACTAACTAATGTCTTAAAAATTGGACCGGTGAGCGAATAAGAAAATGGATTGAGTGAACGGGTCACCGGTTCAACCATCGGGTCAAACCGGAATTAAACTGTCACTACAACAAATTTGGAATTTAAAGACGAAACAAATTTGTCCCAAAATGTATATATTTCGTCACCCAAACTAATTACAACGAAAATTTTTCGTCACTCGTTTTGTCGCCAAAGCCTCGTCGCTAAAGGCTCTTAAAGATGAAAAAACAATTTCGTCATTGAAAATGATAAATTTGTGACAAATTTTTTTGTGTCCAATACGCTCTGTTGGGAACATACTTGTAAGTAATTAGCGACAAAATATTTTGTCATTAAAGGAAGAAATTAGAGACAAAAGTATTTTGTCATAAATATAAAAAATAGAGACGAAATAATTTTGTCACGTTCAATATAAACGAAGACGAAAATTTTTTGTCAAAGAAGCTACCAATAGAGACAAAAACAAATTCATCATTAAAATGATAAATTTGTGACTAATTTTTTCGTCTCCAATACACTCTGTTGGGAACATATTTGTAAGTAATTAGCAACAAAATATTTTGTCATTAAAGGAAGAAATTAGAGACAAAAGTATTTTGTCATAAATATAAGAAATAGAGATGAAATAATTTTTTCACGTTTAATATAAACGAAGATGAAAATTTTTTGTCAAAGAAGCTACCAATAGAGACAAAAACAAATTCATCATTAAAAATGATAAATTTCTGACGAATTTTTTTGTCTCCAATACACTCTGTTGGGAACATACTTGTAAGTAATTAGTGACAAAATATTTTATCATTAAAGGAAGAAATTAGAGACAAAAGTATTTTCTCATAAATATAAGAAATAGTGACGAAATAATTTTGTCACGTTTAATATAAACGAAGACGAATTTTTTTTCAAAGAAGCTACCAATAGAGACAAAAACAAATTCATCATTAAAAATGATGAAATAATGTCAAAAAAGATTCGTCACACATTGAGGGTAATAGTGACAAAATGTGACAATATTTTTTGTCATGACAAATTTATTTAGCGACGAAATAAAGAATTCATGACAAAATTAATCATCCACCTAAGCCAAATAAGAGACAAAAAAACCTTCTTTAGGGATGGAAAATTTTGTCAATAATTCCATAATATTTTTTTCCACATTATATACCTATTTTATCAAAATCTAAATTTTAGTTCAACAAATATAACCATGTTCATGTTGAAACCTGTTGAATATAACAATTCCATCACAACTTAACCTAACATGTTATCAACACATTTACAAATTAACAAAATGAAAATATCCATTCATCATTACAAATAATTTCATCCTAATACAATAAAATAGTGAAATATCCACAAAATATCCAAAAGTTATAACTTGTTCAATTCCACCAAACATCCAACAATAACTAGTGCAACTCTACAAAGTATGTGTATCCTTATCAAACAAAAATGAACATTCAAGCAAATTATATCATTGTTGCACGTCAAAAATGCCACCCCAATCCAATCTGCAAAAAAATAAATTAAAAGCTTTAGTAATTAATCAATTATACAAAAGATTAAAAACATTAGTAACTCATCAATTTACAATTAGATCAATTATACAATTTATCCCTCTAACAGACTTTTTTTGAGATAATGAGAACAAAAAATTAATTTTAAGGCTAATTCACAAATGATGCATCACATTAATGTGCCGTAAGTTCATACAACTTATATTGGTCCCTCCTAAGGTGTTTCTATTGGTTCCTGTACAAATCTATAGTTGTGTGATAATTTATCATTTCGACGGCCTTTTTTGAAGCTTTAAGTATAGAGAAAAAAAATATTTTTTAGACTAATTCACAATTTATACATCACGTGTACCTGTACAAATTGGATGTCATATACATGTTTCCATTACTTCCTAATTCTTCAAACATATATTCTTTTATAAAATTTGTTATATTAAAGTTAATATACTTTACCAAGAAGTATGTCCACTTGTGGATGAGTCCCCTCCACTTCCAAAGTGTCCAGTGAATCCTTTGGTCCTCAAAAAGTTGACAACATCAGCTATTATCTCCCCTTGCTTCTTCTTACCCTCTTCAAGATCTTCTATTTTATTGTTCTGCATTTGTATTTGTTCCTTCTGTGTCTTTATTTGCATCTCAAGGCGCTTCACATAATCATTTGTTTCAGCATATATGGTAGTGGTCCTCCTAATAGAGGATGAAGGTCTCATGCCAAGTCCCTTCACATAGCTAGACCTTGGCTTTAGGACTTTGATTGACAGCTCTTCTGCAGTCAAAGGGGTTGATCCCGGCTGTGAGAGGTGATCAGCCTGTGTCTGTATCATATTTTCCTATCAAATATAAAAAAAATTAAATAATTATTAGAAAATTAAATAAGATCATAACAAATAGTATTCTAAAATTTTGTTAATAAAAATTGCAATATATACTCACATAATTACACTGAGCTTGAGATAAGATCCACTCATGTGTTTTCTCATTATAGTGAGTTTCCTTGTACAACTCTGCTAGATCAAGTAGCATCTTCTTTTCTCGTGCCTAATTCGATAGGCTAAATATTCAATAAATAAAGCTAAGAATCTAATACAATTCTGAAAGTGCAAGGATACGTACCAGTTTTTCTACTCTAACAGGGATTGACCTAGAACCACATCTATGTTTTGTATACATCCTTTCTCTGTTCGCGATGTTGGCCTTTGATTGTTCCTATAAGGAAGAATGACCAATACAACAATGAAATGTATCATTAGTAAGACAAATATGTTGGCTTTTGATTGTTCTTGTAAGGAATAATGAACTAATATAACAATGAAATGTATCACTAATAAAACAAATTTAATGCTTGATAATAAAGAAATTGCATTGTTCCTCTCTATCATTTTCCTATATATCATTTCAACTTAAAAGATATTTCAAATTATTCACTAGTTTCATTCAATTCTTTGAAAAATAGATTAGAGTACTTGTTGAGATTTCATCATAAGATGGTTTTTCTGGGTGAAAAAAGAAAAAACGAGTAATTTACACCATTCACAAATAGGGGGCATATAAGCATGGGCAAGATAGATTGTGAAAATATCCATTTACATTTCACAAGATATGGAACAATTACTGATACCAAACTCATAACCCTTTCTTTCTTCCACAACTCTATCAAATCTAAGGTTCTATCTCAATACCCTGTATTAGTTACTTAGCTAGTTGCTTACCATTATCATGAAACTTCAGACCAAACACAAGAACAAACAGAAAATACAATCATAGAAATTGAAATCTTAGTTCTTTATTCTATGATGTGAAAGATGCACTTTAAGGAACCATAAAATAATCTCCTATTATGTGAGCCTTCCAATCCATGTTTAATAGTTTCCCTTTCTCATTTTCCCACTTATTTGGTTTTTATTATGTTCCACTTACATGCCTAGAAGATAAAGGGAAAAGAAGACATGGAATTTCACAGCAAATTGATTGTGTTCTTTCTAGTTTTTTTAAAATCTCTCCCTATTCTAATCAAATTCTTTCTTCGCTGATATAATAAAGAAAATGAAAATGTTAGTGTTCCACTTTTTATCAATAAGATCTATCCACTTGGTAGGATCAACATTCTTCGGTGGGTGGTTTTTTGCATACTCCTCCCCTTTAGCCTCCTTCAGCTCCATGAATTGTTTGTGCAGCCTATAGGTATGGTTACTCAATCTCCGACCAAATTTTATGTTCATTGCCTTCTCTATATCAACAGGGTCTCCTTGTAAATCAAATTGATCCTGCAAAAAATAGATAAGTCATAGATAATTCTTATAAAAAATAAAATAATTACAATAAATAATTAAGATTTCTAACCTATTATAAAAATGAGTAAAATGTCCTATAATAGAGTAGACAACGAACTTACATTCAAGCGTTGAAACATCGCCTCCTTAATGAAGGCATCAACATACTTCCACCTACGAACACTTGGATCTGGTAAATGAGTTCGCACTTCTACACCGATCTTTGAGGCTAGTTTTGAGGCATAGTCCCCTACCGGTGCACAAAATTCTGGAGGGATAGGCACGCTAAGCTTTCCATCTCTATCAACAAGGCCTTGAACCTCTTTGCCTCGAGTCGGGCCATGAACACGCTTAGCAACTGATACTGTGAAGCCATAATATTGAAATAGTATGTGAACAAATTTAATTAAGATCTCAATTCAATGTAAATAAAGAGTGTGTCTTACCAATAGTATTACTAGCAATCACCTCAAGTTGAGGCTCCACATTGAGAGGTGGTGGCGGATGGCTAACCACCTCAGGACGTGAAGAGGTATCCCCCTCTTCTGATGCGTGGGTCAATGCCTCATGATGAGATTGTGAACGGACTCTCGATGGTATCTCTAACAGCTGAATAACATAATAAAATATGAATATATGTAGAAAGATATACATGTCTATGTGTGTATGAATTGAAAGTAACAAGAAAGAATATATTTCACAATGCATAAATGTATAGTACCTCATGCTCAAACGAATCATAGGATTCAGTGTCACTGCCATCTTCAGCCTCTGACGGTCGATAATCATCGTCATTTTGCTCAATTGGTATTTGTTTTTCCTTCCTCAATTTCTTATGTTGAACCGCAGCCTTCAAACAAGTTGTTATATTCTTCACTCCTAGAACATTCATTCTTTCACGGTTTTTATTAATATTCTTCATTCTTTGTTTCTCATAGTTCGTTACCTTCTTAGTTACGGTACTTGGTTTGGTCAACTGTTTTTTGGTAGCGTCTATTTTGCCCAACTATAAAGCATAATTGAACATTTTTTTGGTGGATACGCATAATTGAACATTAGATGTAAAGAATAAATAATTATATATTTCTATACATAAAGCATAAAGCAACAACAATCTCAACAAGTGGATATGTCATATAGGCTCTAAATCATTGAAATATGGCTAGAGTGAGATGGATGATTTTTGTTTTTACCATTTACTTATCATAGAACAAATTAATTATAAAGCCATCAGACACATAATATGACCAATCAACGATAAACCTACATAGCAGCGGATTAACCCCACAATTGAAATTCAACTACATTAATTAAGAACAATGTTCACATAGAAAGTGCAAAATAACTACAAATCCTAGTCTACATCAAGATCCATATTGTAATCCACATCAGGTTCATCACACTCTTCATTTTGTTTGTCAGCTTTATTCTCTATCATTGTTTCATCAGATGACCTAACCCTTGTAACAACTTCTGCTTCAACACCATCTCTATAACATTGAACATTAGGGCCGATGTCAATTGGAACAACATTGGTAATATTTTCTTATTAGAACACATCGTTTTGTTCTGGTTCATCTAATGATTCTCCATCACCTACCTCTGGTACATCAAAGCCACCCCTATGTTACACTCGTTGAACAACTTGCCAAGGTTGTCCCCATTTGGTATCATTTAGGTAAAAGACTTGTTTTCATAATTTGCATACAAAAATTTAACTATTTATATTATTTTATATAAAAATATATTATTAATTTTTTTACATGTCTTGCATAGCACGGGTTACCACTAATATATATTTATGTATACAAATACACATACACGCAAGATAGAATATCCTGATATATAATTCATCAAAGACGATCAAAACAAGTGGTCAGAAACTAGTTGGAATTAAATAATGATAAAAAAAAACCTCACCACAAAAGTTGGAATTAAATAGTTGGAATTTTGCATCTTGAAAAGTAAGAAAAGTTATATTTAAATAAAAAAATTAAATAATAATTATTTAAATTAGTATTTAAATGTGAAAGGCCTTCGTTTGAGATTTTGCTTGGGTCTCAAAAATAATTCATTGAATTGTGTCTTTAAAGGGAGGGTGTTCTCATTGGTTAAGAGTCTTGAGATAATCACTTTGGATGGATATTAAGTAAATTATTGCACTAGATTATAATATAAAAAAAAAGAAGAGAAAACTGATTTTATTAAAGTCAAGGATGACATCCCGATTACATAGGCAAAAAAAAAAAAAGGGGGAGAGGGATCTTGTTTTTGATAACAATCACATGCCGACTTCACTTACTCGACTCTCTCACCGAGCTCTTCCTTTTTTTGTCGCCTTGGGAGACCCTTGAAGGCTCTGCCTCAGTGTGTACAGGACCGCCGAGAGAGTTGACTTCCTGCTGGTTGTCAAAGGCGAAGTACGAAGGTGCTCCGAATCGAGTCAAGACGGTAGTCTTTCGTTTCAACTCCTTATTCTCCACCTTCAGGGCACAAATCTCTGCCCGCGCATCTTTGTACATGCGTTGGAGTAGAGAAAGTTGGGAATTTAACTATTGTACTTCACTGGTCCTATTTTGCAACCGGTGAGATAATTTGGTAACCGCAGTCACTGTTTCCATGCAAGAGCTCAGTGTGAAGTGGTTGGCCTCAATGTCAGATTGAGCAGCCATGATTTGCTCAACTGACATTATGGGAAAGTTAAGAAGAGTGGGAGTAGGGACACTCGGTCCAGGAAGGTTAGGAAGAGTAGGAGCATAGGCACTCGGTCCAGGAGAGCTTGGATCATTGAGGTCCGGAAAGAGAGTGAGAGGACAAGATGAGGCCATGTGTAGTAAGAGATGTAAAGAGAAAGAAAGGAGAGTCAAAGAAATAGCAGAGAATAGACTGAGTTTGGGGACAACTTTTCTCCTCTGTTCAGTCTTTTTTTTTTCTCTCAATGAGGAAGA
This sequence comes from Camellia granthamiana, assembly GCA_036172215.1. NCBI lineage: Eukaryota > Viridiplantae > Streptophyta > Magnoliopsida > Ericales > Theaceae > Camellia > Camellia granthamiana. The sequence continues at coordinate 128,038,690 of CM069909.1, read as the reverse complement.
AGAAACAGAAGCAAAGTGATGAAGAAGAAGGAGATGGAAGAGAATGATGAAGAAGAAGGAAAAATGAGTGAATAAGTAGAAGAGGGAAGATACTGATTCAGAAGAATGCAGAAGAGAAGAAGACAAGAGGGAGAGAGAGCCGATGCGAGCTTACAAATTGAGGTGGTCTGCTTTTGTCGGCCAACTGACGCAAAAGCAAGGCCGTGTGTCAGACACAATTTTCGAAGGAAGAGAGAGAAGCGGGAAAGTTGTATACATATATGTATCTATATTGTATATTTACGCATTATATACATTTATTCGACTATATCTAGTTGTAGACCGCCGAACTCGCTCCGCGCGCGAGGACGCGAATTGGGTTCTAGCTACTACAGTTTGGACTCCTGTCGCGGTTCTGAATCTAATCTCACAAAGTACAATGTAAGACTGATAAATCACCAAAGAGTCCAAATCTGGCAAATCGTTTTGGAAAAATCGATTTTAATCAAAAAAAGCGCCAAACATGGACTGCTTTGCTAGATTTCAGAGTCGCCACCTAAATATTTTGTTTTGGGAAATGTAGGAAACCCTGACTCGTGCCTAAGGCCACGTGTCCGTCATCACCAAAGTTGCCTCGGCTCGGGAACTTGGGTACGAGAGGGAAAGGTCCTGAAATGAGCACCCCCGCTCACCCGATCAAAGGATCGACCTCTACTAACATGATATGTTGTTTTTGAAAACACATGTGTTCTTATTCTAGTTTATTAGCTAACGTTACTATGTGATGCGCACAGCACACAAGTATAGACTAAATCGCCTAAATTGGAACAAAACAATTCAATGTTTGTTTTCGAAAATGGTTTGAAAGTGCTACTCGCAAGTAGGCTAAAACGCGGATTTGCCACCCTCAAGTGGGCTTAGAAAACATGGTGATTTGCCACTTCAAGTGGGCTTAAAACGTACATTTTGATGAATTGTTCCAATTCAAGCAATGAAGCCTTCATCCACAGGCATTCATGTAGTTATATCATTTAAGCAAATAGCCTCATGGCAAGCATGCTATCATGGCAACACTTACACACATGCAAGATGCTAAAGCATAAACACTTACAGTGTACTCCAAGCCAAAACAAAAGCTAGTTAGTAATCATGCATGATCCTAGCTATGTTAATATGCCTAATGCAACATATGCAAAATGCAACTAAGTAGGCTCGGCTATCTAAGATGGCATATGAATGCGACAATTTGATACATGTATTCAAAGAAGTATTGAAATCCAATGCAGTTTGCATGATGCGCTGAACCCAGTGCATGCAATACGAATGAATGGATGCACGCATGCAAGCATAAGGTATGCTAATTGAAATATGCCTTAAAACTAACCATCAAAAGCTGGTAAATAAAAAGGAGAAAGACGTGGGGTTAGAAGACATTCACATACCCACGCACACTTATTACAACATTTGCCCTCTCGACGAAGGGTCCGAATAAAATGAAAGCTAACTAGCTACGCTAATTAAGCTAACTATTATAAACCAACTAATTAACTAAGTATTCTAGCTAATTAATTATTACAAACCAAATTGAATAACTAGCTAATCTAAGCTAATTAGAATATTACAAAGCACTAAGCTAAATTAATTACAACATAGGTAATTAACTACAACTAGCTAACAAAAGCGATAAATGGCCTCGCGGGCGAAGGAGATATGCATACTCGGTTGCGTCTCCCCAGAAATCCACCGCCTTGCCTCGAGACGCCTCTGTTTGCACTCTTTTGAACCTTTGAAAAGTACATCGATTTCCATATTGCTTCTTTCTGATCTCAAGAACACCTTGAGGGCTGAAATTCCTCCTGTTGCTGCAACAGAGCACAAACAGAGGCAAGACAGTGTATTTGCAAGGAACTGTATGCACTTCCACACTCCTTATCATATCTCAAGCTCAAAGGAGTATGGCACTTGACTCTCGAGCCAACAACCAAGCATTTTCAATGCATGGTGGCCAAAGGATCAAGCTTACGCAAAACTCAATGAATGCACACCTAAGGCTCGAAAGGCCTCCACCCTATCATGCACAATCAAGGGCGTCGACGATTGAGAAATGTGACACGTTTCATCACTTCAAGTATGAAACGTCCCACATTTCTCGTGTTTGGATTAACGTCCGATCCAAACACATGCAATGCATCACAAACATGTTATCTTGACATGTTTTACTTTGATTCATTTTGTTTGCTCATTTTAGATTAAGTCCAAAAGTGAGAAGTCCTCTAATTTGAAAGACGGACTAAGCCACAAGCTTCTTGAGCATGAAAGAAGCATCATGCCCTTGTGCATGAATGCCTTAATTTCGTGCTCAAACCAACAAAGGGCTTAAGACCTCTTTCAAAGTGATACAACAAATGAAAGATGGCATGCAATGGAGTGCAATGGCATGTATTTCAGCTCTGAAATGACATGCTAAACAACATCAAATCATGCAACAATGCATGCAACGCATGCTAAGAGCCGTAAGCATTGAAGCAAGCAAAGAGCATAACACTATAGGCATGCAATACTAAGCACAAATGACCAAACCAACCCCGGATAGAGGTTAAACATGCCAAAATAGTGTCCTAGTCATGTTGAAAATGAAGCACCAAAAGCTACAACAACATGCTCATGTATTGGCTTGCAAGCAAGGCATTAAACACAACTCTCAAACACAATGAAGGCATGAATTACATGAGAGTATGGCAAGGCTATATGCTCTGAAATAACATGTTAAATGGTGCCATACCATGCAAACATCACATGCACAACATGTTAAAAGCCCCGAAACTCAAAGCTAGTCAAGGCCCTTTACACTACAACCATACTAAGCAATGCTCAAATGACCCTAACCATTCAAAACAGATCTAAGGCAGGTCAAAATAGTGGCAAAAACATGCTAGACTTGTAGCATAGATGGCAAGAACAATATGCTCATGTATTGGCTCACAAACAAGGCATAATGCTCAACTTTTCAAAAGCATTGAAAGAGTGATTTAAGTGGAAGTATGACAAAGATATAAGCTCTGAAATCACCTACCAAATGATGCCATATCATGCACACATCACAAATATAGCATGCTACGAGCCTCAAAACTCAAGACTAGTGAAGCCATTTACACTATAGCTATACAAAGCAAGCCCCAAAGGACCAAGATGACTCAAAATAGTCCTAAAGCATGTCAAAATAATGCCAAAACATGCATGGATTATAGCCAAGACAAGCTAGCATGAAAGGCCGAAACACCGAGTACACTAGGCTAATGGGCAAGATTACACTACAAGTACTAAAACCAAGCAAGAGATGACTCCACCAACCAAAATCAGAGTTATCACATGGAAAATAATGGCTAAAAACATGCTTGAACTAAGCAAATTCAAGGCACAAAGACATGCTACTTTGCAAGGCTACAAGTAGGATTACACTACAAGTGTAATAAGCATGCAAGAGGTGACCATGACAGCCAAAAATAGAGTTAAGGCAGGTCTGAAAAGTCACAAAAATGATCCTAAACAAAGCCACAAAGAAATAGAAACACATGCTCTTTTGATGGGCCATCAACACAAGCAAACAAGAGAAGAGGAGGGGGGACAACCCCCACCCATTTGGGATCTCAAAACCACATTTCTACCACTGAAATTCCTTTGAGTTTTAGTGGTAAGAAGGCCAAAAGGAGATGGTCCCAAAGGCCTTAAAAGATGGCACAAAGCAAGGCAAAACAAGCCACCAAAGGGGGTAAACCACCCCTAACTCAAACTAGGCGTTAAACAAACATTTTAAGCACTTAAAGATAGAACTTTTTTCAGTTGAAACTTAGGCCAAAAACAGCATGCAAAGGTGGCCAAATATGCAATCAAAATAAAGCTTAAAAGGGAGAATAGGACTCACCCTTGAAGAACAACAAGAACAGTAACTTCTTGAGCTCAAAACCAGCTTTTAGAACTCAAATACACCCTCCAAGAACCTCAGCAACAAAGATGGTGGTGTTTGGCTAGGAGGTTATGTGCAAATATGCAAAGAAAATGCAATTTCAAGCACTATAGAACACAATATATATATATAGAGAGAGAGGGAATTCTAGAGAGAGAGAGAGATTTTTGTTCTCTAAAAATTTGAACCCTTAGAAGGGGGAGAGAGCTCCCCTTATATAGAATATGCAAGCCAAAGCTTGCTTGAATCCCTCCCTGTAGGGAGGATGCATTCTGTGCCCAACAGCCGGCACAACTAGCACCAAAAATATCTGCAAAAGTAGAAAAAAGGCCGTAGACCACTTAAAGTGGCCGACCGACCACCCCCACTATTTGACCGACCATCCTAGGTGGTCGACGAGGGAAAAAAACTGGCTGGCAGGGGAGAAAAATGGTCTACAAAGAGAGGAGAAGGTGGTGGCAGGCTGCAGACCACTTAAGCTGGTCGACCGACCACCCACCTTAGCTGACCGACCACCAAAAGTGGTCTAAAGGGGAGAAAACTGGCTGGCAGGGGAGAAAAGTGGTCTACAAAGAGAGGAGAAGGTGGTGGCAGGCTGCAGACCACTTAGGCTAGTCGACCGACCACCTACCCCAGCTGACCGACCACCAAAAGTGGTCTACAGGGGAGAAAACTGGCTGGCAGGGGAGAAAAGTGGTCTACACCCATACTTCTCCCTCCAGGCAAAAGCACCAAGGCAATGGGCCAAAAACAAACCAAAAAGAAGAGAGTTAAGAGGTCCCAAGACAAGGTGCTCAGCCGAAAGCCACGGAAACTCGAAACAAGCACAAACATACGCGATCATTGCGTGCACAAACGATGACATCTGAGTCTTAAGGTCAGTCAAAAATGGGGTGTCTACACTGGTCACAAGAGTGACTTGGGTTTAGTGGTTTGGCTCAGTGGTTAAGGGACCAAGGGACAAAGCCTAAGGTCAAGGGTTCGAAACCCCGTATCCCTACATTCGTGTTTTATTTCCTTTTTGCGTGTTTTACTTACGCGCGATGATGTCAGCTAACGGAATATTCCGTCGTAGTAATGGCATATGCTCACTGACGTCCATAGACAGAATATTCCTTGTTAGTAACGGCATATTCTCCAAATGTGTCTGTGTATCTTTTGTTCGTATTTGTCCCTTGGTGAAAATGTTGTGGAGACACCACAGGGTTGAGGAGGCGACTTGGGAACGTGAGGCTGAAGTCCGTGAGAAGTATCCGGACCTTCTTATCGATGTTTGGGAATTGTGATAGAAATGTTATTTTGATATTAGGATGTACATTGTATATGTTACGGAGTAATGGTTGTTATTTTGGCCTTGGGGTGCATTGTGCATTAAGTGATGGAGATAGTTCGTTGAAGTTGGGTTATCACCAATAAGGTATGGTGTCTTAGTATTTTGAGGACACGTTTTGTGAAAAATTGTGTTACGCTTAAGGGATTAGATCCTATTTTTATTACTTTAGGGTATTGATGAGGATAGAAGAATCACTTGATGGTTTATACTAGTAAGGGTTTTTATAACCAATTGTGGTGCAAAAGTAATGGTTTAGTTCGTTACCGGTGTGACTCGTTGAGACTTATGTAGTAGTCAAAGAATTTTTGTTGATGCATTGGTAAGTACCTGAGATAGTTTGTGGGTGACTGTAGAATGTATTACATTACTTGAGTTAATTTCGATGACTAAATTTCTTTAAGGAGGGTAGGTTATAATGACTTAAAAAAACAAAAATAAATAAATAAATAAAATAAATAAAAGAAGAGAATACATGCATGATGATGTTTCGATGGTGGAAATAAAATAAACAAAAGATGGAATATAGATTATGATAATTTGGGGGAGCTCACAGATGGGCATTGATCAAAAGGAAATTGAGTGGTTGACAGAAAGAATCTCTAAAAGAAAAAGAGATAGTCATAATAATAAATAAATAAATAAAAAGGTTAGAAAGAAGGAGAGACACGCACATGGGGAGATAAGGGTCAGCATTGTTTTAAACTTTTAAAAAAAAGATAAAGAAGAAAGAAAAGAGCAACACACAACACCCACATTACACTGAACCCTTGCAAAACCACTAATCAGCCCCCCTGTTTCTACAAAACCTTGGCTATTAGAAACCTCAATAGATAGGAAAACTGATTACACCCTCCAATTTCTAGTTACAAATGTTCCTATCTACAGCAGTGGTAAAGTTTTCCTATTACTTCGTAGAATTTGGTATTTCTGTAAATTGTTGGTTTGTTGCTTTATTGACCTTTGTATTACATTTAATTTAGATGTTACTGGAGGAGGATTGAGTTTGACATTCAGGCGCTGGGCTACTAAAAAGACAGCAGGATCCACAAAGAATGGGTGAGACTCGAAACCAAAGAATCTTGGGGTGAAGAAGTTTGGTGGAGAGGTGAGTCAAATACTGATATCATATTTTTCCTATTCGTATAAACCTTTATCACGTCATTAAGTATATTCTCATCATTGTGCAGAGAGTGATTCCTAGGAATATCATTGTTCGCCAAAGAGGAACCAGCTTCCATCCAGGAAACTATGTCGGAATGGGGAAGGATCACACCCTCTATGCTATGAAGGAAGGTTGTGTCAAGTTTGAACGGCATAAGTTGAGTGGACGAAAGTGGGTGCATGTTGAGCCCAAGGAAGGCCATCTACTCCACCCTGGATACTCAAGTGTTGACACACTTCCTAAGCAGAAGACCACTGCTTAGGTTTCTACTTTTTTGTGTTATCATGTAATGTTAAATATTTGATGCTCTACTTTAGTGGCCTGAGCTTGTACAACTCATGCTGCATCTAAATTTTTGTAGGCAAATTGTTGTACTCAACTATTGGACTAAAAAAAATGGTTACCTTGGCATGTCATATTGATCAAAGAGAGATGTTTTGCATTTATCTTTTCCCCGACAATAGTCAGAATAGGAAGGTTCTGCAGGGGTCGTAAATTGAAGTGCTTTGGATTTTTGCGTGTTTTGCATTTATCTTTTCCCTCTTTTGCTTGATATATAGTATAGACTAGCCTATCACCCGTGCTATGCACGGGATAATTATAAATATTTATATTTGTTTTAGATTTTTTTTTAATATATAAATTATGTTTTTTAAGATTAATTGAAAAAAAAATAATAAATGCTGATCGGGAAATTTTGACTAAATCAATAAATGCTGAGTTTTTAAAAAAATAAATAAAAAAATTAGAAAATTCAGATTGGGATATTGAAGCTCCCACAGGCCTTGGGGGTTAAAAACACCATTTTGCTTAATATATAGTAGAGATAGATACTAGCCTATCACCCGTGCTATGCACCGGATAATTATAGATATTCATATTTGTTTTAGTTTTTTTTTAATACATAAATTATGTTTTTTAAGATTTTTTATAAAAATAATTTAACAATCTCATCCCTAATCATAATGTATGGGAGAAGTTGAAAAGAGTACTGCAGTAATTATGCACAAATTGTATCTATAATTATTTGTATGAGGGGATTTTAAATGCTGATCAGGGGATTTTAACCAAATTAATAAATGCAGGCATGTGGAAAGACATGTGGATTGGAAAAAGTTAATAAATGCTGATCAGGGAATTTTGACCAAATCAATAAATGCTGAGTTTTTTTTAAAAAAAATAAAAAATTTAGAAAATTAAGATTGGGAGATTGAGCTCCCACAAGGCTTGGGGTTTAGAAAAAAAAATCAAAAAATTAGAAAATGAGGATTAGGATATTGGAGCTCTCACAAGGCCTATGAGTTAAAAACCCCCTTTTGCTTAATATATAGTATAGATAGATATAGATATAGATAGATAGATATAGATCTAGATATAGATATAGATATAGATATAGATAGATAGATATAGATATGGCACATACCATTTATATGACACAAGGACCAAAGTACCGGGACAACTGCTGCAATTTGCCCTCATCCAAATTAAAGGGATTTAAAAAGTAAAAATAAAAATAAAAATATAATATTAAAAAATGTTCACTAAAAAAATATAGATTAAAAATTAAAAATTAATTATTGAAAACTCCATAGTAATATAGATAGGTAGATATAGATATAGATATGGCACATACCATTTTTATGACACAAGGACCAAAGTACCGGGACAACTGCTGCAATTTGCCCTCATCCAAATTAAAGGGATTTAAAAAGTAAAAATAAAAATAAAAATAAAAATATAATATTAAAAAATGTTCACTAAAAAAATATACACTACAAAAAAAAACACATTTGGCGACTAAAATTTTAGTCGCCAAAAGTCACTTTTTAGTCGCCAAAGGTAGGTTTTTCACTTTCCGCGACTAAATAATTTCGTCGCCAGCTTTGTCGTGAATTTCTGGTCGCAGATGGAATTGGCGACTAAAAAGGTGTTAGTCGCCAAAAGTCAGTAAATCAGCGACCAAACTTTTAGTCGCCAAAACTGAATTCGTTTTTGGAAATTATGCATTTGGCGACTAAAATTTTAGTCGCCAATAGTTTTTTTTTTTTTTTTTTTTTTGAGATTCCCCGACTAAACTGATCGTCGCCAAAAGGAGTCATTTTCGGCGACTAAACTCTTTAGTCGCCAAAAGCACTTTTTCAAAAAAAAAATTTCCATCTCCCTCAGCGCCTCAGGTGATTCGAACCTGGGACCTCCAACTCCCCAACTTCCAAACCTTCCCAGCACAGTGCCTCCCACTATGCCACTGAATCCTCACGCGAATATAATTGCAACTTATATTATTTATACATTATTTTCACCGGTTTTAATTAAAAAGTTTATATATAAATATAATTATATATATTAAATATAATTTATGTATAAAATAAATGATTTACTAAAAAAAATTTGTCGACACTTTTGGCGACTAAAATAAATTTTTAGTCGCCAATTTACTAATTTTCGGCTACTAATTAATTTGTTTGTCGCTAAATATGAAGTTCGGTGTATAAATAAAGCTGTTTTGGCGACTAAACTGAGTTTTGGTCGCCAAAAAGGTCCCCTTTTCGCTACTAAATGGAGTTTTAGTCGGCAATTGAGAGTTGTTAGCTACTAATTTTTTTTTTGTAGCCAAAAAACTGCACCTTCAGCGACAAAAATGTTTATAGTCGGCAAAAGACCTATAATCGGCGACTAAAACGTTTTTTAGTCGCCAAAACCAGAATTTTTGGCTACTAAATTAATTTAGTCGGGAAAAACTGTGACTTTTGGCTACTAAACAAATTTTAGTCGCTAAAAACCCTATATTCGGCGACTAAATCATCTTTTAGTCGCTAAAACCCTTATGTTTGGCGACTAAACTCTTTTAGTCGCTAAAAGTGTTATGTTCGGCGACCAAAACTGTTTTAGTCGCCATTTCTGCGACTTTCAGCGACGGTTTTTGGTTTTTTGGTCGCCAATTGTGATTTTTCTTGTAGTGATAGATTAAAAATTAAAAATTAATTATTGAAAACTCCATACTAAACAAGGTAATGTTTTCTATTAATTTTGAAAATTAAAAAATTATTATTAATTTTTCCTCTGTTTTTTTTCTCACCAAAAAAAAAAAATAGCTACATTAATTATATATATATATATTTTGTGGAGAGGGGTTTTGACCTACGATTTTTCTAAAATGGGTGTTCTAGACGGAAATGGTAGAGTTGGTTCAGACAATAAGAAAAAGTGCTTATGCAAGAGGCGCTTTCACTACAAGCAAGAATAGTCGGTTTTGCATAGGGTGCCTTCTTGGATAATAGCTTCAATACTAGCATGCATGAAGGGCTTAAGTGTGAGACATATGATTTAGTGCGAAAATATAAGAAATGGTTTACAGAGTGTCTTCTTGCTTCACGACTTCAATACTTGTAAGAGAGGAGTAGGCTCAAGTGCGAGAGAGAAATGAGGGTTTGCAGGAAGTGTCTTCTTGGGTCACGACTTGAGTGTCCGTGCACATGAAAATGAGTGATAAGGGTCAGAAGGTGTCTCTTGGGGTCACGGTTTCAGTGCTCCGAAACACAAAACCATAGCATATTAATAAAGAGAAATAATTAGTGATAAAATATTTTTGTCTCCTTAAATACAAGAACAGAGAATTTATTATTGGTGATGAAATATTTTTGTCTTCCACAACATAACCTTATGAGACGAAAAATATATTCGTCACGCAATCAATCAGAATTTATTAGTGACGAAATATTTTCGTCTCCCACAACTTATTCTTCCGAGACAAAAATATATTTGTCGCCCATTTAATAGAAAGATGAAACGGCATCATTTGCATGATGGATTGTTTATTGGTGACGAAATATTTTCGTCTTCCATAACTTATCATTCCTAGACAAAAATATATTTGTCGCCTAATAAATGGAAATATGGAACGACATCGTTTAATAGGTATGGAATTTATTGGTGACGAATTACGTTCGTCGCAAAAAATATATATATTTTGTGACAAAAAAATGTTTGTTTTCAATGAGCTAAAATAATTCACGCCAATGCAAATGAAATCGGAGCCTGAATTTTGGTGACGAAATTTTTTTTCGTCTCCTATACGTTTGAGAAAAATTAAAACAAACGACAAAATTAATATTTTGTCATCTTTGGATTAAATTTTAATACAAAAAAAAAAATAAAAAATTCGTCACCAAATTTTGTCATAATAGCCTAGATTTCTTTTATTTTGTTTCCTTGTTTAATTATTATTATTTTTTTCTTTTTGTGGAGAGGGGTTTACTGTGAGAAAGAATAGTAGCTTTGCACAAAATGTCTTCTTGGATAATAATGTTTGCATGCACAAACGGCTTAAATGTGAGAGAGAATAGAGGAGCTTCAGTGCGAAATAGAAGAGATGGTTTATAGAGATTGTTTTCTCAAGTCATGGCTTCAATACTTGTGAGAGAGGAGACTCAAGTGCGAGAGAAAAATGAGGGTTTGTAGAGGGTGTCTTTTCGGGTCACGATTTTAGTATTTGTGTGTGTGAAAGTAAGTGATTAAGGTGAGAGTGCCTCTTAGTTTCTGACGACATTTTAATAAAGAGAAATAATTAGTGATAAAATATTTTCATCTCAAACTCATATGTTCGTTGCCTAATCAATAAAAATACAAAAACAACGTTGTGTGGGGATGGAGAATTTATTGGTGATGAAATATTTTTGTCTCCTTCAACTTAACCTTATGAGACGAAAATATATTCGTCGCGCAATCAATCACAATGCAACACGACACATGGAGAATTTATTAGTGACGAAATATTTTTGTCTCCCAAAACATATCTTCCAAGACAAAAATATATTTCTCGCCTAATTAACAGAAAGATAAAACGAGCATGAAGAGTTTATTGGTGATGAAATATTTTCGTCTCCCATAACTTATCCTTCCTAGACAAAAAATATATTTGTCACCAAATAAATAAGAAAATGAAATGACATCGTCTTATAAGTTTGGAATTTATTGGTGACGAATTCCTTTTGTCGTAAAAATTTTTAAATTTTGTGATAAAAATGTTTGTCTCCAATGAGCTAAAATAATTGGCGCCAACAAGAAAAAAAATTGGCACCTCTTTTTTTCTGACGAATTTATTTTTTCATCTCCTATAGTTTTGAGAAGAATTAAAAGAAACGACAAAAGTAATATTTGGTCATATTTGGGATACGTTCTAAAACAAAAATAAATTTTATCACCAGATTTTAAAAATTAATTATTGAAAACTTCATACTAAACAAGGTAATGCTTTCTATTAATTTTGAAAATTACAAATTTTTTATTATTTGTTTCTCTGTATTTTTTCTCACAAAAAAAAAAAAGCTACATTAATTATCTTTTTTTTTTTTTTTTTTTTTTTTTTGTGGAGAGAGGTTTTGACCTTCGATTTTTCTGAAACGGGTGTTCTAGACGAAAAGGGTAGAGTTGATTCAAACAATGAGAAAATGTGCTTGCGTGCAAGAGGGGCCTTCACTGTGAGAAAGAATAGTGGGTTTGCATAGGGTGCTTCTTGGATAATAGCTTCAATGCTAGCATGCATGAAGGGTGAGACAGAAAAGAGGGGCTTTAGCGGGAAATAGAAGAAATGGTTTACAGAGTGTCTTCTTGAGTCACAACTTCAATACTTGTGAGAGAGGAGTAGACTCAAGTGCGAGAGAGAAATGAGGGTTTGTAGAAAGTGTCTTCTTGGGTCACGACTTCAAGGTCCGTGTACATGAAAATGAGTGATAAGCGTCACAGTGTATCTCTTGGGGTCACAGTTTCAATGCTTCGAAACACAAAATCACGGCATTTTAATAAAGAAAAATGATTAGTGATAAAATATTTTTGTATCCTTAAATACCAGAACAAACAATTTATTATTGGTGATGAAATATTTTTGTCTTCCACAACTTAACCTTATGAGACGAAAAATATATTCGTCACGCAATCAATTAGAATTTATTACTGACGAAATATTTTCGTCTCCCACAACTTATTCTTCCGAGACAAAAATATATTTGTCGCCTATTTAATAGAAAGATGAAATGACATTGTCTGCATGATAGAGTGTTTATAGGTGACGAAATATTTTCGTCTTCCATAACTTATCCTTCCCAGACAAAAATATATTTGTCGCCTAATAAATGGAAATATGCAATGACATCGTTCAATAGGTATGGAATTTATTGGCGACGAATTACGTTCGTCACAAACAAAATTATATTTTGTGACAAAAATGTTCGTCTCCAATGAGCTAAAATAATTCACGCCAATGTAAATGAAATTGGCGCCTCATTTTTGCAGACGGAATTTTGTTTTCATCTCCTATACTTTTGAGAAAAATTAAAACAAACGGCAAAATTAATATTTTATCATCTTTGGGTTAAATTTTAAGACAAAAAAAAATTTCATCACCAAATTTTATCACAATAGCCTAGATTTCTTATAGTGTGTGATGTCATAATCATTTTATAAAATTATTTAATAATAACATAAGAATTAAGAAACATTTATTTAAATTATTTTTAATTTTTAACATAAACATATTTATATTGATTATTTGTAAAATATATTAATTATATGTGATGTTTGAAAAAAATATAATAAAAATATATATTTACCAAATATAAACCAAGGTTGAGTGTGGGATGATGATTATTTGAAATACTACTTTCATGTGATTCTATGTTCAACTCTCCCAAGCAACATAGTTACAAAAATTTCCTTGCCATTTGACAAAATGAAAGCTTGGCCGATTTAACTAAATCGGTTCCAATTTGAACAGTACCCGAACTAGACACTAAGCAGTCCCAATCTGATTTTCAAAACAGTGGTTTGGCAATTAACCTTTTTTGGTTTAGTCGCAATAGTTATATGTAACGACCAAAAGTTTAGCTGCTAAATACTCTTTTTTTTTGTCGCATAATGTTTTTGCCGACTAAAAAAAGTCTTTTTGTTGCTAAATTTTTAGTTGGTAAAAGTGTAATTTCTTTAGTGGCAATTATGAAAAAACTATGAGGTTACTCGTATGTTTTTTTCAAACCTTAAGGTAGGTCAGTGTAGTTTACCTTCTCTGTTTTTTAGATTTGTATTTAAAAAATTTACTTTTCAAGTGCATCTAATTTAGAAGGATCTTTAAATTAGAAAATTTTAAAACAAGTTCAGTAAAAGTGTGGGGGGGGGGGGGGGGGGGGAGTTTTGTTTGTTGTCTTTAGTGGATTTTTTTTTTTTTTTTTTAAAAAAAAAAAAAAATTAGGTTGATCTATTCTAGATCTAATTTTTAAACTTAAATTATTTCTTATAGATCTAATTGCTTCAACCTTAGTTAGGAAATACTACAATAGTTTGAAAAGCTGTAATTTCGTGCACTCGTAAAATTAATGAGAACCATATAGATTAGTGAGATCATCTATCTATGTAAAATGATGTCACATCGACTATTTGTTTGCCCCACTTCCATAAAAGGATGGGACGGACCACTTGAACTTGCATTCTATTTCTATAAATAGGGGTGCTCTAATTTGGCAACTTCATAGTTCATATATAACCAATCTCTCCCATAACTGTCAAACATTGTTTAGGCCAAATATTTTTCATGATACCAGTCTGAATTTTCCCACCATCCAATTTCTCCAACCATCTTCCCACAAATCAGCAAGACCTACCTCACCTGAATTCCTTCATCCATGGACGACGCCACCACCACCACCTCCAACACCACCATCTCCACCATCTCCACTACCCACAAATGGAGCATTTCTGTCGCAGAAGACCTCAAATGTCTCACTCCCCACTGCACCTTCACTGTTAAGTTTTTTCTTCTTTTTTCTTTCTTTTTCGGGTACAGTACTTGTGATCCTTCAATGAGGTACACAGCCTCTGGCCAGAATGCCAACTAACTGCAATAATCATCTTCATCTCCGTGTACATGGGTTCTGGTCACTGTGCTAACTGCAGTGATTTTCAAAGTACCGGAGAGGAGGTCTCTGGCCTGTGGGTCCACCACGGATTCTAATTCGATGATCCAAGCCATTGATCTCATAATATCTTGCCTAAACTACTAAAATAAATAAATAAATAAAATTCAAATTGATGGATATCCGTAGTCACACAATTTTAGATGGATGTACAATATATTTTCAAAATCATACTAAACGTTACTTTTTTGAAATCATTGACTGAACCACCTGGATAAGAGAGAAGATGCTACTTTTATGATAATTCCTTACTTTGAAGTCCTGATTTTCTAGGAGCTGATTGCAGGATGAAATTTCAGCAAAGCAAGAACAACAATTGGAGGAAGTTAGGAGTGTGTTAAGAAAAGTAGTAGAAGAAGAAGACTCGCTAAAAGGTCTGGTCACGATCGATGCCCTCCAACGTCTAGGCATTGATTACCACTTCCGGGAGGATATTGAAAATGTTTTACAGAGCCAATATATGAATTCTAGCAGCCATAGCTTTACTGATCAACATGTCGATCTTTATGAGGTTTCGACTTGCTTCCGTCTGTTGAGGCAACAAGGCTACAATGTGCCAACAGGTTGGTGTATGTACTACGTGTGTTTTTGGTGGATTTTCATTTCTTGTGGAAAACGTTTTATAAAACAGTAATGCTAGGTATCATGAAAAAATTTTCATGAAAATAATTATGAAAACTTTGTGACCCTTGGACTTTCATGATCATTTTCATGAAAAAATTTTCATGATCCCTAACTTTTCTCTTTATAAAAATATTTTTCGTACAAAATGTTTTCCTATGTTTGATTGTCGCCTTGAAGTTAATATGCTAGTGGTGGTGTTGGCATGGTGGTGGTGGTGGTGGCATTGGTGGTGGAAGTGTTAGTGGGGTGGTGGTTGTGATGGTGGAAGGTGTGTGGGTGATGGTGATGGTGCGGCAGCAGTGGCAGGCGGTGGTAGTAGTGGTGGTAGTAGCGGTGGCACCAATGGTGGTAGGGTGGTGATGTTGGTAAAATTTGTTTGGTTAACACTTTGTTCTTTTCAAAAGTAGAAAATATTTTTCGTCCAAATAAAATTGTTTTTCGCTAACCATAGAAAACGTTTTCAGTAGATTTTCATTTCCTGCCATACTAAATGTTAGAGGAAAAAAAAAAAAAAAAAAAAAAAAAAAAAACTTTTTTCCAAAAATATTTCCTGTTGAAACAAACAGAGCAATAATTTCTTCTTCTATCCACACATCCTCATTACAGTAGTTAACAAGTTGATTGGTATTGGGACAGATGTGTTTGACAAGTTCAAGGACAAGGACGGAAGGTTCAAAACAGAACTAAGTGAAGACATTAGAGGGTTAATGGGATTATATGAAGCATCACAGCTAAGCATAGAAGGAGAAGACATACTTGATCAAGCTGCAGACTTCAGTGCCCAACAACTTAATGGGTGGTTGACACGTCTTGATAATCATCATCAAGCCAAAGTTATCAGCAACACACTAAGGCATCCCCAACACAAGAGCCTGGCAAAGTTCATGGCCAAGAACTTCCTCAGTGATTACAATGGCCCAAATGCAAATGTCCTGCAAGAACTAGCAAAAATGGATTTCACTATGTCTCCGTCCATGTACCAGAAGGAAATGCTTCAAGTTTCCAAGTAAGTTTGGCTTTAATTTTGTTTTAATTGTGGTACGAAGTGTGTTCAAGAGGGCATAGGATTCTCTGTCCTTAAAATTCATGTGCCCCTATCCCTAATGCACTTCTAGTCGCATGATCGTGCCTCAAGATTGTAGTATTTTGAGATTCACGTCAAATTGTTAAGTTAGAAGTGTATTAGGGACAAGGTTTTTGAAGACAAAAGATCCCTGGCCATTTTTTGTCACTTCTCCCTTCTCTTTTCTTTCCACTTACAAATCTCTACTCGAACTCAAGATCCAAACACATGCTAAGTGTGTTGAAAAGGACATATGATTTTTTGTCCTGAAATTCATGTCCACTGTTCCTAATATACTCCCAGTCAAAGGATCCTACGGACAAGGTTTTTTAGTGCAGAAGATCCTTGGCCGTTCAAGAATGGAGATTATTCACCACTTATGTATGATTTTTTCATCTCAGATGGTGGAAAAGCACAGGTTTGGGCAATGAGTTGAAGTATGCAAGAAACCAACCACTAAAATGGTACCTGTGGTCTATGGCAACCCTCACTGACCCAAGCTTATCAGAGCAAAGAGTTGAGCTCACAAAACCCATCTCTCTTGTCTACATAATAGATGACATTTTTGATGTTTATGGCACACTAGAAGAACTTATTCTCTTCACAGAGGCTGTCAATAGGTATGCATCTCCTCCATCATCATCATCACTATATTCATCTTCAAAATTTTCAATTCTGTAACACTAACCAGTAGTTACTGCAAGCAGATGGGAACTAGCAGCTGTTAATGAACTGCCCGGCTATATGAAGATTTGTTTCAAGGTTCTTCATGACAGCACAAACGAAATTGCCTATGGGGTCCACAAAAAGTATGGTTGGAACCCCATCGATTCTCTGCGAAGAACGGTATATCATAATATCACCAGCAAATTATGTCATGTGCATACTTAGGATTCTATTAGATAGTTTGTGAGAATTACAAATGGATTAGCTTTAACAAAATCCTTGATTGTTGTAGTGGGCAATTTTGTGCAACGCGTTCTTAGAAGAAGCGAAATGGTTTGCTTCAGAGCAGTTGCCAAAAGCAGAAGAGTACTTGAAGAATGGGATTGTTAGTTCAGGTGTGCCCGCGGTATTAGTTCACATGTTCTTTCTCTTGGGTCATGGAATGAACAAGGAAAGTGTCGATTTTATGATCGACAATCCTGACATCATAACCTCTACTGCTACAATTCTCCGTCTTTGGGACGATTTGGGAAGTGCCAAGGTAACACAAAGTTCATTTTCTATCAAGATATTATTTTCATGGACCACGTAAATGAAGATAAAATGTTGTCCTAATGTAAAGCCAACAAAAATATCAAGGAAATTAGAGGACCTCAGTCTGACCTACAAGGAGGCATTAGCAAGGCCTACACTGATGATGGCACTCGCAGATGCAGACGGTGTCGGCTGGTAATGAAACAAAGCCATTGATTCAGACACCATAACAACTATGAGAATTGTCATGGCCCCTGATACCACAAACATGGGAATGGATTTGACAAAAAGGAAAAGAAAATGGTGGCCCGATTTGCGTAATTTTCCTCTACAGTAGGGCCACCATTAGAGAAACAAAAAGTATGACACATCACCCACTGGGGCCATTTGTCAAAGTTCAATGTGACACATCACCCACTGGTGGCCCTATTTGCGTTTGAGTCCATTCACACATAAAAAGCTCTTAACATGTTAGGAAAAAAAAAATTTAAATAAACAAAAATAAAAATAAAAAAAGTGCTTGTGTTTAGCAGAGATTTTCATTTCCTTACATGAACCATTTATATTCGGTTCAGCTCTAATATAAGCTTGGACTTAAACTGACAGGATGAGAATCAAGACGGTCATGATGGATCCTATGTAGATTGCTACATGAAGGAGCACGAGGGCCCTACAGCTGAAACAGCAAGAAAGCAAGTTGTTGACATGATTTCAGATGCATGGAAGCGACTCAACCGGGAATGCCTGTCTCCAAATCGATTTTCTGCCAATTTCACCCAGGGTTGTCTTAATACTGCAAGGATGGTTCCTTTGATGTACTGCTATGATGACAATCATAACCTCCCAATCCTTGAGGAGCATATGAAGTCAATGTTCCATGATAGTGTTTCTCTCTAAGGATTCAATGAAAGTACTAAAATATTGCTATTTTTCCTTAGCAGAGTATACCAGACTAATACTGTTACATAGTCCAAACAAAATGCAAAAATAAATACTGTATGATGTAGTAGCAAAAACATGTAATAGAGAAAGTAGGGTATCAATCTTGGGATCCATTGATTCAAGAATAAATCGTTCTATAAACTCGTTGATTCATAAAAAATACTAGAAATAAAAGCTCAACAATGATTGATTCAAAACGAATGTTCAAGATTAAAAGAATAGTATAAACTTGAAATTGTAAGGCTTACAATAATTATTTATAATGGAAAGCAAGCTGAACGATGCTAGGAAACAACCGAAATTGGGCAAGGAAATATAACGGAAATTAACAAAAATGGAAACATTAAAACATAACCAAAAAAAAAAAAAAGCTACTAATTTAGAGCATCTCCATCAAAATAGTCAAATTTTTAGTTAAATTTTAACTAAAGTCTATTTTTCTATTTTAGCTAACCATCTTTTCAAATACATTCTCCAATAAACTCTTTATTCTTTATTTCATTTGTTGAGTTCTTTTTCCCTGGCTACATGTAGCTAGTAGTTTGATATTCAACTAAAGTAACTAGCCAATAATTGAGTTTGATGGAGTGTGTTTCTATAATTTTGTACTATAAAATAACCAAGAGAATGCTCTAATGAGCTTGATAATGATATTCTTAGGCTACCACGATAAAGGCAAATTCAATGGAAATGAATTCTGACTTCTATACTAAAGAGTAACTGAAATTGCAAACTTTAATCTCAGAAATTCTAAACCTTTGCGTTCTAGACTTTGCCATTCGAACTCTAGTTCCACTATCTTAGTTGGTCTCCTAAGAACTCACTACAAACACAATTAGGTGGCTATACCAGATCGTCAGATGCCGTTCAGTCATGGCTAACACCAAAGGAATTACACCTTTAGAAGATGTAAAGTCTCCTAGACACAAAGCAATTGCGATGGAAGATATATTGGGCCTGTCAAGTGAACAACCTTAATCATCTCTCCTCTCTCAATACCATCTACATAATGTTTCAATCTTTGGCCATTTACCTTGAAGGTCGTACCATCTTGTGAATTTTTAATCTCAACTGCCCCATGTGGAAATACTTCGATAACCTCATATGGGCCATCCCACCGAGACCGGAGTTTACCTGGAAACAACCGCAATTTAGCATTGAACAGCCACACTTTTTGGTGAGGCTCGAAGGACATACGAGAAATGTGTTTATCATGAAATGCCTTAGTCCTAGCCTTGTAAATTTTGGAGCTCTCATATGCATCATTGCAGAGCTCCTCTAACTTATTAAGTTGGAGTTTTCGATGGTCACTAGCTTTGGCCATCTCAAAATTGAATTTCTTAATGGCCCACAAAGCCCGGTATTCTAACTCAACAAGGAGATGACACGCTTTCTGGAACACAATCCTATATGGAGACATCTCGATGGTTGTTTGATATCCAGTGCGATAGGCCCAAAGTGCATCAACCAAGCTAGTGGACCAATCTTTCATATCGGGCCTCACAGTTTTCTCGAGGATATATTTGACTTCCCTATTAGAAACCTCTACTTGACCATTAATCTAGGGGTGATAATGAGTGCCAACTTTGTGAGTGATCATGTATTTGCACACCAACGCTTCGAAGAATCGATAGCAAAAATATTTGTCACCGTCACTAATTATGGCACGTGGAAACCCAAAATGACAGAAAATGGTTTTCTGGAGGAATTTAACCACAACTTTGTGGCCATTCGTTTTGGTGGCCACTGCCTCAACCCATTTGGAGACATAGTCTACAGCCACCAAAATGTATTCAAATCCAAAAGATGGTGGAAAGGGACCTATGAAGTCGATGCCCTAAACATCAAAAATCTCAACAATCAAAATAGGGGGCATCGGCATCATATCTTGTCGTGACATGGAGCCCATTCATTGAAAATGCACAAAAGCTCTATAGAAGTTATGGGCATGTTTGAAGATAGAGGGCCAGTAGAACTCATATTGTAAAACCTTGGCAGCAATAATCTCTCCACTGAAATGGCCGCCACATGTATGAGAGTGACAAAATGTGAGAATGCTATGGGTTTCAATCTCAGGCACACAACGCCGAATCACTTGATCCAGACAATACTTGAACAATTTCGGGTCTTCCCAAAAATAGTGCTAGACTTGTGAGAAAAATCGGTCTTTGTCTTCTTCAGACCAAGTTTTAGGAATTTGTCCCATCGCCAACTAATTCACTATGTGAGCAAACTATGGAAGGGTCACTTGTGACACCGCAAAAAGTTGCTCATCAAGAAATGAGTGGTGCAAGGCTAAAGGATCACTCGTGTGCTCAATAAGGATTTGGGATAGATGATCCACAACGACATTCTTGGATCCCTTCTTGTCCTAGATTTCTAGGTCAAACTCCTGAAGGAGTAGAATCCTCCTAATCAACCTAGGTTTGGTCTCCTTTTTGGACAATAAACATCGCAAAGCAACATGGTCAGTGAACACAATGACTTTAGATCCTAGAAGGTAGGACCGAAACTTATCAAGTGCAAAGACAACGACTAGTAACTCTTTCTCAGTGGTAGTGTAGTTTAAGGATTGTTTGGGATGACCTAAATAAGTGTACTTTTTGTCTTTTTACGAAAAGATGTGCAGAAAAGTAGAGAAGTGATGTAATGAAAAAAAGATAAAAAGATAAAAAGATTGATTATATTGGAGTTGCCAAACCTGGCCTTAATTGAGCATCAGAAAGAGTACGACTAGCATAGTATATAACATGGGGCACTTTATTCACCCATTGGCCCAAGACGACGCCGAGGGCATAATTAGATGCATCACACATAATCTTGAAAGGAAGGGACCACTCAGGGGATTGAATGATGAGGGCAGTAAAAAGTGCAACTCGGAGTGTTTCGAATGCCACCAAACATGCTTTGTCGAAGACAAACAGGGAATCCTTGGCCAATAGAGTACACAAGGGGTGTGAGATCTTACTAAAGTCTTTGATAAATTGGCAGTAAAAACCGGTGTGCCCTAAGAATGAGCGCACTTGGCGCACGGAAGTAGGTGGGGGCAAACTAGAGATCAAGTCGACCTTGGCCTTATCGACCTCGGCCTTGTCGACCTCTATACTACGAGGAGACACAATGTGTCCCAACACAATACCCTCCTGAATCATAAAATGGCTCTTTTCCGAACTCAAAACAAGGTTTGTCTCCACACAACGAGTAAGGACTTTAGTTAAGTTTTGGAGATATTCCTCAAAAAACGGCCCAAACACGGAGATGTCATCAATGAAGATCTCTAAGAAATTCTCCACCATGTCAGTGAAGATAGCTATCATGCACCGTTGAAATGTTGCTAGTGCATTGCAAAGCCCAAAGGGCCTTCGGCGATAGGCAAAAGTGCCAAAAGAACATGTGAATGTGGTCTTTTCCTGGTCATCAGGATACACGAGAACTTGATTGTAACTAGAATAGCCATTAAGGAAGAAATAGTAGCTCTGCCCTATTAACCACTCTAGGATCTGATCAATAAAAGGTAAGGGAAAGTGATCCTTTCTAGTCATAGAATTAAGCCTACGATAATCAATGCACACTCGCCACCCGGTGGTGGTTCGTGTGGGGACTAACTCTCCTTGCTCATTCTCAATAACAGTGATGCCCGATTTCTTTGGCACCATTTGTGTGGGGCTCACCCACTTTATCTGAGATGGGGTATATAATACCCGCGTCTAACAACTTTAACACCTCTTTTTTTACTACCTCTTTCATGTTAGGATTAAGCCTTCGTTGCATTTCAGGAGAAGGTTTGGTGCTCTCTTCTAAGTGTATATAATCTATGCACATGGAGGGATTTATCCCTCTCAAATCGGCCACCAACCACCCTATAGCACTTCGAACACTCATTAATTGACTCTCTTGCTCTGCAGCTAAGTCAAATACAATGATAACCGGTAAAGTATCCTGGGGCCCTAAAAAGGCATACTTGAGTATGGCCAGGAGTTGCTTCAACTCAAGTGTAGGTGGTGTGACTAAGAATGGTATGGTGGGCTCTCTAGACAGAGGAGAAAGGGACTCAAACCGGACTTTCCACGGGAGAAAATTTGGTGTAGGAGAAGAATCAAGTAAAACATTCACTTCCTCAACTAACTTGTCAATATCAAAATCCTCAAACCCAAAATGAGCTAAACAAGCCACTAAAGGTTCCTCTATAAGAATGGAGAGTAAAACCTCCTCTACTATCTCGCCCACAACATCCATAAATAAGCACTCCTCTCTTTCATGAGGTTATTGGGATGCTTGGCAAACATTGAGTTTCACTTGCATATTCCCAAATGAAACATCCATAACCCCAGTAAGACAATTAATACATGCATTAGCCATAGCCAAAAAAGGTCTACCTAGGATCATGGGGATTTGTTTCCTAGAGCTGGCTACCAGTTCCATATCTAAAACCAAAAATCAACAGGAAAATAAAACCTATCGACCTTTACTAGCACATCCTCAATAATGCCACGTGGCACTATGAGGGACTAGTCAGCCAACTGGAGTGTGACAGTAGTGGGCTTCAACTCGCCAAGCCCGAATTCCTCGTACACAGACTACGGCAATAAATTGACACTAGCCCCTAAATCTAACAAGGCCCTATCAATGAAATGGTCCCCTATAATGCATGCAATGGTTAGGGCACCCGAGTCTTTAAGCTTAGGAGGTGCGTCACTCAATAAGACGGAGCTTACTTGCTCTGTGAGTATGACCTTTTGGGACACGTGTGTCCTAGATTTATGCTTTTATGTACAAAGGTCCTTCAAAAATTTAGCATAGGAGGGTACTTGTTTAATCGCCTCCAACAGAGAGAGGTTGATTTTAACTTGTTTAAAAATCTTCATCATCGCTTCTGTGGATGTCGTCTTCTTATTAAAAAGGGATGGTGTATCAAGGCATTGGAGAAAGATTGCTTTAGACTCATGTGAAGTACTAGGGACTAAGTCATCCCCCTTATATGTTTCTCCCTCACCCTTGCTTTCATTGGGTTTACCACCGTGGTCACCCTTCTTAGCCCTAGTTGCATCAGATACAACTAGCCAAGGCTCTAACTCCCTTCCACTCCTCAAAGTAATCACCACTTGCATCTATTCATGGTGCTTTCCATTCCCACTTAACCCCTCTGCCCCATATTGACCCTTAGGGTTAGCCATAGTCTGACTCGGTAATTTTTCCTCCTCTCTCCTATTTATGTTATTAGCCATTTGACCTAATTGGGCCTCTCGCTTGACAATAGAGTGAAGATAGGAGTGAACTACTGGTGCTAACCCTTTAAGCTCTAAGAGAACTTCCAACACCTAAGTCTCAAAGGCTGAGTTGCCTTGAGGAACAGGTAAAGGTTGTAATTACCGGTAAGGTTGTGGTGGTCTGTAGGAAGATTGGTTGGCAAATTATTAAAATTCTGCCTTGGTGGTAGAGGGTTGTAAGAAGTGCCTTGTGAAGGAGGTCTCCATGAAAAATCAAGGTGATTTCTCCATCTTGGGTTATATGTGTTGGAATATGGGTCGTTACCCGGTTTGGAGAATCCTTGAGCCGCATTCACATGCACTTAGACTAATTTCGAAAATTATGATGCTGAAGGGTACTCACTCAAGTCATGAGTAGGGCTTGCACAAATAGCACATGGCTTGTGAAATTGAGGTTGAACTTGCTATGTATAAGCATGTCCCGAAGCTAATAATTGGTCCATTTTATGGGACAGTGCCTCTACTTGTTGGGCTAACTCTAGGTTTTGCCTTACCTCATAAAGGCCCCCTCTTTTTGGGGCTCCAACTACAGGTTGCCAAACTTGCCCAGCTACGGAGGCATGGTGAAGGAAATTATCACTTAGTTTCTCAAATAATTGACATGCCTTGGCGTTAATTTTCGACACGAATGTCCCACCACAAGAAGAATCCACCATTTGGCGATGAGGCTCAGTTAAGCCATAGTAAAAGGTCTGAACAAGTTGCAAATTAGGCACTTGGTGGTGGGGCACAGTTGGAAAAGGTCACGAAGTCTTTTCCATGTTTCATGAAATTTCTCGCAATCAATTTGAGCAAAATTGGTGATGGCTCACCTAAGGTGATTGGTCTTACTAATAAGAAAGTACCTCTCCAAAAACTTACGTTGTAATTGGTCCCATGTTGTGACAGAATTAGCAGGTAAGGAGTTCAACAAATGTTTGGCTTCGTTCTTTAGTGAAAATGGGAACAGTTGCAACATTAAGGCCTCATTGGTGAAATTTTGAATCCTCACTGTAGAGCAAATTTTCAGAAATTCATGCAGATGTTTATAAAGGTTATCATGAGCTAGTCCATGGAATGATGAGAGCATTTGGATAGTGTTGGACTCAATCTCATAATAAGCAGTGGTGGTGTCAGGTAACTGAATGCATGATGGTGATGTATATGTAGTGGGCATGAAGTAATCCTTAAGGGTCCGGTTGGGCCCACTTAGGACATTCGAGTTCGACATCTCTAATGGTTCGAAGTATGGATATGGATATTCAAGCCTAAGAACACGGGAAGAGGCTTTAAGGTTCCTAAAAGTCATTTCTAGTTCAAGGTCCAAATTCCACAATTCAGGGCAACAAGAACGGCGCCCATGCATAGACCACTCACACAAACACACTAAGTTCCGACTCTTGTGCACTAAGTTATGGAAGCAAAATACCAAAGTGGAAAATACTCACAGCGGCTTAACAAAAACGCTTTACTCGTCTTGCGGGTGCTTGAAATGTAGACCGTTGTCCCCAATCTCCACTTGAGCTCTCCATGTTTAGCACTTTGGTACTTTATTTGTGAGTATTTGCTTATTTATTTTTATTTTTTAAACACTTTAGTGCTGCGGTTTGTTTTTAAAGCTCGGTTGCGCTCCGTTTACACTTCAATGATAGCTCCACTTGCCAAAACTCTGCACACTTAGCAACACAAAAGCATAAAATCTTAAACTAAAAATTAAAATAAGAATATTACTTTAATTTAATTTATTTCACTAGAAATCCCCGGCAACTATGCCAAAATTTGATGGGTCATTTTACACACCAAAAATAAACACTAAACTGTACCAAATTCCTTAGAATAATGATAAGTCCAAGTATCGATCCACAGGGACAAACGAGAAATTAAACTAATTTGCTTATTAAATTCCTAAATTAATTTTGATGAAAGAGATGGTTGTTCATAACCTAATGATAATTAAATTAAATAAAGTGAATAAATTAGCAATTATAAGTAAAGATGAAGTTATTGACTTTGGGAAAAATTTAGGATAATGAATTCATCACTAGTTACATAAATAAGGTTTCAATTTGAAAATCCATTATGTTATGGTTCGAACTAAATAATACTTCGCAACTACAAGTTCAAAGCATTGATCAAGAAAATTATCACATTCAATGTATGGGCACGAACCATCTCAAGTAGCACGAGTCGTTCACTCTAAACTACGGTAGCAAAACGACTCGTCCCTCATAATATGACTCGTCTCATACCTTGAATATGCAAACACAAAAAACCATTGCATGGGAAGCATTCAACAATCACAGAAAGAAGAATACTTGAAGCAATAATGGAAAATTATATTTGAAAACTTCTTGAGAACCATACAACTATTCAGACCATTACATAAAAGAAAACCAAAAAGAAAACCCTATTTACTTGGCTAGGGTTTCATCAAAACCCTAGAAATAGGAACCTAGCCCCTCATGGAAGCGTGGGAAGAAGAAGAAGAAGAAGCCTCTATGAAAATTGCACTTGAAGCTTGAGAATCCTCTTTCCAAACCCTAACCCCTCCTTTTCTTTCAAATATTTTTGAACCCTAAAAGCAGCCTCTTTGCTTCTTTTTATTCCCACTAGAACAAACTTGAATTTCTGTGCATGCAACCCTAGGTGGGCTGCTCGAGCGCCCCTACTTTCCGTTAGAGGTTGTACGTGTGGTGAGGTGGCAGGTCAGGAATTTTCACTACTCGCACAGAAAATCTACTTTTGCTCCACTTTTTGCTTGAATTTGCGTGTTACTTTCCAAATCTGTGCAAGTGCACAAAACATATCATCTCCACCAAATAAACAAAATTCAAAAACTATAAATGTAACTTAAACGGCCTCAATGTGGTACCTTTCGGCCTACATCAATATTCCTAAATTATTATCAAGTTATTTACTTGGTCCATAAACTATTGATTGAGTCTACTAAATTCATAATGTAATCAAAGTCTATTTAGTTCTTAAACTATCGATTGAATCTATTAAGTTCTAAAAATATTTAATTTAAACCTATTTAGTTTCTAAAATGATTACAAAAATAAAATATAAACCTATAAATATTATGAATTAGTAAAAAAAAACTATCTTGTTAAAATTGTATTTAAAAAAATCTTAAACTTTTAATTTGTCTTTGAAAAATGAACATCAATTGCGAACTTTCTTTATAAGGATAAGAGTAGGGTAATTATTTATAGTATTTTTTTATTTATCTTCTAGCTATTTGCTTGCCTTTATTTAATATTATATGCCAGATTTCATTTATAATTTCTAGTTGATTGTCTTTAAAAAAAAAAATTAGAACTTAATTAATGTATTATTTTATTCTATTATTATTTGTAGCAAGGTGTTATTATTTAAATTATCTAATTATATTTCTTCAATATATTTAATACTCATATAATTTTATTGATAAGATTGAGAAACCAGACTCTAAAATAAATTTAAACACACAACGAAATATACACCTTTTAAAGAAAAAAAAATTAAAAATTTAAGATTTTTTTTGTAATAAAATCTTAAGTAGGTAGAGTCTTTTACTAATTTATAATATTTATGAGCATATATTTTATTTTTGTAATTCTTTTATGGACTAAATATGTTTGAATTAAATACTTTACGGATTTCATTGATTCAATTGATAGTTTAAGGATTAAATGGACTTATATACTTTAGGGACGTATTAGATTTAATCAATAGTTTAGGAACTAAATAGACCTTGATTTATAAATTTTTGGGACTTGGTAGACTGAATAGATATTTCTGGAGCTAACTAAACAATTTGGCAATAGTTTTAGGGATAGAAAGTGTAAGAAACCCATTATAAAAATTGTAAAATATCATTTAGGATTATTTTTTTAACAATTACAAAATATTTTAATCATTTTTTGCATTTCAATTTTTAATCGTCTCCTTTATTTTTATTTTTTTGGGAAATGCAAACTTCATATCCATATAAAAAGCAGTTTGGTTTTCAAAAATGTCTAAGAGAGACAACTGATTAGAAGGGTATGGATTGACCTAATGAAAGATTGACCAACTGAGATTACTTGATTTGAAATTAACTTTCTGTCCAAACAATTGTTAACTTTAGGTTTACACAATCTCATATCAGGAAAAGAAGGGAAAAAGTGAGTTCTTTCACTTATACAAAGTGAACCTTATGATTCCATTTAACATTGCAGCATTGTGCATGCTTCAGTTCAAGACAGTTTAATAAAATTTAAAATTTTTAAATAAAATTTAAAATTTTAATTAATTAATTTTTAACTAAGTTGGTTGATTTTTTGACCTAGCCGATTAGGCTAAATCGTTTTCGATTTTATCAAAAAAATATTGGTTAGATTTGTTAGGCTTGAAATAAACTTTTGATCTAAACAATTATTAGCTTTTAGTTTGCACAATCTCACATCAAAAAAATAATGATTGAGTGAATTATTTCACTTGTATAAAGTGAACCTTAAGCTCCCATTTAATATTGCAGAGTTGTTCATAATTCAGTTCAATACAATTTAAATTTTAAATGTTTCTATTAATTAATTTTTGTGTGAGTTGGTTAGTCTTCTAACCCCATCGGGTAGGCCTAGTCGGTTTTGATTTGACTGATTTACTTGTTTGATTGCAATTGTTAACTATTTTATCAAAATATATAGCGAATGACCCATGCCTAAAGGCACTACCTATGAAATAAAATTTTAAACTAGGATTTAAAAAAAAAAATAGTTGGAGCCCTTAAAGTATGCGTTCTTTGTCATTTTAGTCCTTTAGGTTTTAATTTTGTCATTTTGATCCTTAAAGTTGTCAATTTAAGTCAATTTAGCCATATCTCTAATGTCCGTTTACATTGATAATGGAAAAAGTTTTTTTTTATCTTTGGGCAAAAGATATTTTTGGTCCCTAAAGTATGCGTTTCTTGTCGTTTTAGTCCTTTAAGTTTTAAATTTTGTTAATTTGGTCCTCAGCATTATCAATTTTAACTATGACCAAATTGACTCAAATTGACAATTTTGAGGACTAAAATGATAAAATTTAACACTTCAGAAATTAAAATGACAAGAAATGCATATTTTAGTGACCAAAATTGTCTTTTATGCATATGCTTGTTATCAATGTAGACGGACGTTAGACCCATGAGCAAATTGACTCAAATTGACAATTTTGAGGATTAAAATGACAAAATTGAAACTTGAGGAACTAAAATGAAAAACACTACATACTTTAGAGACTAAAACTGTCTTTTATTCTTTAAACTATTCATAAGAATGTAGAGTGCTATCGAGCCATACCAATGCTAACAAAAAGAAAATAATAATAATAAAATAAAGTCAATACAAAATTCACAAAATTCAAACATGTACTTGAATTTGATTGATGGTGTGTCCCTAATTGGATTTAATAGATCACTCAAGTTTCACTTTATATTATGTTTGCGTATTCTATGGCTAATAGCCTAATAGTAACATTAATACTTATGATGGTTAGAAGTTAGAGGATGGTAAATTTACTACACACTACATGTGTTTGGATAACATCAATAGAAAGAATGAGAGTCTTACAATTCTTGATTACAAACAAAGAAAAAAAAAATTGCATTTAATAGATAAAAAATATTTCCAACTAAAGAAAGATTAGTTATAAAGAGAGCAAATAGATATTGAATTTTCTTATTTTATAAGTATTTATCTATACAATAAAACAGGATGGTTTCAAAAATGTCTAAGAGATACAATTGGTTAAAACGGTCTGATTGATCAAATTAAAGATTAAACAGTTGAGATTGTTTGATCCGAAATAAACTTCTTGTCTAAATAATTGTTAACTTTTATTTTACACTATCTCACGTCGAAAAAAGAAGAAAAAAGTGAATTGTTTCACTTATATAAAGTTAACTTTATGTTTCCATTTAATATTGTAGTATTGCACATGTTTCAGTTCAAGACAATTTAAATTTTAATTAATTAATTGTTGTGTAAGTTGGTTGGTTTTTTGACCTATCCGATTAAGCTGAACTGTTTTCGATATTTTAGCAATTTTATCAAAATATATTGATTAAATTTGTTTTATTTTAAATAAACTTCTAACCTACATAATTATTAGCTTTTAGTTTACACAATCCCACATCGAGTTACTTACCCAAAAAAAAAAATCCCACATCGAGAAAATAATGATTGAGTAGGTTGTTCCACTTATATAAAATGAACTTTATGCTCCCATTTAATATTGTTCTTCATACTTCAGTTCAATACAATTTAAACTTTTAAAGTTTCAATTAATTAATTTTTGTATGAGTTGGTTAGTTTTCTAACCTAGTTGAATAGGCTTAATTGCTTTCAATTTCACTGATTCACTAGTTTAATTGTGATTTTTAACTATTTTAACAAAATATTAGTGAATGGCACATGCCTAAAGGCACTCTTAATGAAATAAAATTTCAACCTAGTCATAAGAAAGTAAAGTACTATCGAACTATACTAATAATATATATATATATATATAATAAAATCGCTACAAAATTCATAAAATTCAAACATGTACTTGAATTCGACTTATGGTGTGTCTGTGATGACCGGGTACGAAATCCGTCTTGTTTTTCTTTTGTTCGTATTGGGATTCATTGCGTCAGAGTGTCGGGGTTTAACTTGAGGCCTTGTTGATTGTTTAGGTTTGTTGTTTTCAAAACTTTTCTCAAAATTCTTGCTCATATTTTTTATTTCGGTGTTGAGTTTCACATGTTTCGGGAGGTCTCAGTCCAACTGGTGAAATTTTTTGGCTGGGAGCCAGAGCTGCACATGCGGAGGCTTGGGCCGCACGTGCGGGAAGTGAGGCTACACGTGTGGAAAGCAGGGGTTGCCGAGATGCCCTACTGAAATAATCTCACATGAAATGGCACGTGCAAAGAGAGGAGGGCCGCACGTGCGGGAGTGGAGGCCGCACATGCGGTGAAGGCGTGCCTCACGTGCGGGGAAAGGCGCGCACGTGCGGAAAGATGCTAAGTCTGAAAATTCTACTTTTTCTTCACTTTGGGATTAGTGTATCTCACTTTTTGTATATCTCTCTCTCTCTAAAAACCCATTTCTCTTCCTTCTTTCTACATTTACCTACACTAAACTAGATCAAACCTTTGAATTCTTCAAATCCATTAGAGCTTGACCATAGCGCATTCATCAAAGTTGGAAAACTCTTCGAGGGCCACATTTTGTGCGGTAGAGATCGAGTTTCGACACCGTTGATTTTAGAGCATCTTTCTCTTTTTCCTTCAAGAACTTGAGATAGGGATTTCTTAGAATCATATATATTTTTGCAAGATTGTGTTCATTATGGAACTCTTTCTTGCGTTATTGAAATTTGATTTTTGACTCAAGAGTGTTGATGATTTTAAAAATGGGTTCACACTTTGTTTTCAAAAAGTTCTTGAGAGTTTGAACTATATTATTAAAGAAGGATGTGTTGGAGGGATTCTTTCAAAAATAGGAAAAATGTCTAGTTGGGTGAAAACCTAGAAATTTGGGAATTTTTGGATAGATATTGAAAACTTATAAATTTTTGCTCTTTAAAGTGCTAAAATGAATGGATGATTGGTAATTTCTTATTGTTGTATATAAATGAAAAGTTCCATGGAATATGAGTAATGGTTGGTTTTGAAATGTGTTGTTAAAATGTTAATATAGTCATGAAATGATAAAGTCGATAAAAATGCATGAAATGTGGAAATGTTGTTGCTCCTCGATAGAAATTGATGAGTATATGTCTATTTTGTAAAATTGCATTGGAAAGAGAAATGGGAATTGTGTTCACAATGGAAAAATTGTATGGAAGAACTAAAAATGGAAGAATATTACAATGCATTGATATCTGTTGCATTGACATTTCAATTCATTTGGTTATTACGAGTTCTGAATTGAGAATTGAAAAATTTTCATTGAAAAGGGAAATGTTTGTGAAACAATATTTCATTGAATTATTTTGAGGTAAATACGTTGGTAAGTTCGGATAGGGGGTGTAGATGAAATTGATTAAGTTGGCCTGAGTGTTCAGAGTAAAAGACCAAAAACACGCGCGGAGGAGGTACTATGTGCCTTCCGGTTAGCTACTGATAAAGTGGGGATTTGATAGTGCTAGTTATACCTACCTACAGACACCAACCTAGGGATTAACGTAACGCCCCCAAAATAATTATGATAATTCATCCCTAAATGACTGATACTAGATGACAAACAAAATAATAGACTTTCATTTATCAGAGTTAAGTTACAAAATTGTGACACATGCGATATACATTCATAAGCTCTACCATGAATCTATAGCATGTGATACTAACTTAATGATCAACAAAATAAGTGCCCTACAAGCTTACAACTTTCCAAGACTACGCTTGGTTACAACAAAAGAGAGTGTCTTAAACTCCATACATATAAAGCCCTAGGCTTGTGCAATTATTAAATATAAAATAACAAAATAGAGCTTTCAACTCCCAGGTT
Organism: Camellia granthamiana; assembly: GCA_036172215.1. Classification (NCBI taxonomy): domain Eukaryota; kingdom Viridiplantae; phylum Streptophyta; class Magnoliopsida; order Ericales; family Theaceae; genus Camellia; species Camellia granthamiana. Next base: position 128,006,721 of record CM069909.1, on the reverse strand, counting down.
CTCCCAAGCTAGGTCCTTGGAGGAGGTATGTCACCAGCACCTAAAAATGATTTTCCCAAGTAGGGCAAGCCAAAGCCCAGTAGAAATAATCTAACACAATATATGAATATTAACAAAGATATAAATATGATTCAATGCCCAATGACAAATCTTTTACATTTCTTTTCCATAACCATGTTATGCCAAACTTACATCTCGATCCATTTTATCTCACTTCATTAGTTATACACACTTCATTTAATCAACCAAACAGAGGATACACCTCATAGGTCTTCAACCAATATAATTATCATACAAGTACATTCATTTGCCATTTTACGAAAATTTCGTCTGTGGGAATCGACACCCATATATGTGTGCGATTTTCAGGACTTTCACCCTAGACACACAGGCCAACTTAATTTAATGGAGTCCATCCCTTTTCTTCTCCCAAATAAGGAGTACATCCTCTTTTACCTTCCAAATATCATATATATACAATGTATACAAATCATAATCATATTCAATGATAACGACTAAGAGATTAGTTTCAATTCGCCTAATCTTCATGCAATTTCTACAACAATCATGGATATCCTCCACCGATAGCCCAAAACAGATATTTCTAAATGGATATACAATCTTTACAATAGATAAATTATCTAAATTTCCATAGGTGCGAGGTAATACATATCTAACTCCACCATTTATATAAACATCCATCCAATTTCATATGTCCAATACCAATTCTATTATTTATACAAAATAATTATTCAAGACATTTTAGGGCAAAACCCATTTTTCCCAATTTCATCCCAAACACCAAAATCAACCATTTTAACATAACACAAGCTCATATTTACTCTCATGACCATTTCCAATACATTCATTCAAAAACCCCTCTTTTGATTTTTAAACCAAAACTCTAGGTTTGTTCAAAATCACCTCACATCCTAATCTTTCTTACACATCAACAAATAACTAAGCTAAAACTCATAGGAGAGTGCAGAAAGTGCCTACCTCAAAGTTAGAAGTCGAGCAAGCAAGATGGAAACTTCAAAAACGCTCAAACACAACTCTATTCAGATAGAAATGTAGCCCTTGAGATGCTCTACCTTTTTAATAAAGGAAGTAAGGTGGAGAAACCACTAGATCTAGATAAAAATGTAAAGAGAGTGAGAGTTTTAAAGAGAGAGGCTCTTAGATCTAGGGTTTTGAGAGGAATGGATGTGAAAAAGTGATGTAAAAAGGTGCTGATGTGAACTGATATACACACAGTCTGCTCGAGCGCAAGAAGTGACGCTCGAGCGTCAGACATAAAAAGTTGTTCCGCTCGAGCACAAGAAATGACGCTCGAGCACCAAGACACAATGAGAAAGAAGCTCACCACTCGAGCTCAGGAAGTGACACTTAATCATAGAATACACACTTTCAGTAGTTTTGCAGACAGAAGACAATCGCTCGAGCTCAAGAAAGGCCGCTCGAGCGTAGGAAACGCTGCTCGAGCGTCGAATACACTCTCCCAGTACTTTTGCAGGCCTGTAAAAGCACTGAAAGTTCGCAAAGCCCGCTCGAGCACAAGAAGTGTCGCTCGAGCGGAAGAACAAAAAATCTAGGCAACAAAGGTTTGAAAACTAAGTAGCCAACCTGTTCCAAACACAACCATTACAATCCAACAACCAACTTTAAGGAAGAATAAGGAGAAAAAGACATGAACAACCACAAGAAGCTACAAAACCTGAGTCCATAATACATAATGGGTCGGGTCTAAACCAGAAACGCTATAACCTTCCACCCTTAAAGAATTTCGTCCCCGAAATTTCAAATCAAGTTTTAATAAAACCAATTACAATAATGATAATCATTCAATTCCATTGCCATGACCCATTCTCCGGCCATCCATTCTCATTAACTCGATACACAAGTTCCAATATTGAAAGTACAGTTCACATTTTTCCAAAACACATACAGCATATACAATGTTTCCATTTTCTCAAACATATACAATGTTTTCATGTTTCATCAATATAACAAGATTTCATTACATACTCCAACATTGACAAATAAGTCTGGATATTTCTCACGGACTTCCAACTCGCGTTCCCAAGTTACTTCCTCAACCCCATGATGTTTCCACAATACTTTAACTAAGGGAATGATCTTGCCTCGCAAGACTTAGTCCCAAGTATTCAAGACTCTCACTGATCTCTCATCATATGAGCCATCCTCATCTATCTCTAAGTCGATCCAATCCAACACATGCGATGGATCTGGCTTATACTTCCGTAGCATGCTAATATGAAACACATCATGAACAGCAGAAAGTTGTGGCGACAAGGCCAAACGATATGCTACCTCTCCAATCCGCCCAAGGATCTCAAAAGGCCTAATGAATCGAGGGGACAACTTCCCACTCTTTCCAAACCTTATCAAACCCCTCCTAGGTGATATTTTCAAGAACACATGGTCTCCCACCTCAAAAGACAAAGGTCTCCTTCTATGGTTAGCATAACTTTTCTAGCGACTTTGAGCCGTTACCAACCTCTTACGGATAAGTGCAACTTTCTCTATCATTTCCCGAACCAACTCTGGACCCAACATAGGTGCATCACCCACCTCAGCCCAACACACAAGAGATCTATACGGTCGGCTATACAAGGCCTCAAATAGTGCCATGCCAATACTCGATTGAAAACTATTAGTATAGGTAAATTCCACTAAGGGCAAGTGCCTCTCCCACGAACCCTTAAAGTCAAGGACACAACCCCGAAGCATGTCCTCTAAAACCTAAATGGTACGTTCGGACTGCTCGTCAGTCTGAGAATGATACGCAGTGCTAAAGGTCAATCTCGTGCCTAAGGCACTATGTAGGCTCTTCCACAACCAATCCGTAAAACGTCGATCTTTATCTGAAACAATCATCACTAGGACCCTGTGCAAATTCCCTATGTCCCTAATGTAAAGGTCGGCAAGATAATCTACTGAGTCACTCACCCGCATAGGTATAAAGTGCGCCGACTTAATCAACCGGTCAACTACCACCCAAATGGTATCACTACCCCATTAAGTCCTTGGAAGGCCCACAACAAAATCCATCGTGACATGCTCCCACTTCCACTCAGCTATAAGCAAGGGTTGTAACAAACCGGCTGGCCTCTGATGCTCAGCCTTCACTTGTTAACAATTAAGGTATTTTGACACAAACACGGCCACATCCTTCTTTATTCCCCTCTACCAAAACTGGTGGCTAAGGTCATGATACATCTTTGTGCCTCCCGGATGCACCGCAAGGCGTGAATGGTAAAACTCGCAAGAGTACTTTCTCTCAGCAAGACTCCGGCACGAAGAGACGGTCAAGATATTTAACACTCGAATCAGAGTACACGTTCAAGTCTCTTTCTACCTTCCTACTGGAGATCTTCTCCTAGAGGGATTCTACCTCAGGGTCACCCTTCAGTGCTTCCATCACTCGATTCACAAGTGTAGGTCGTGCAACTACCGAAAACAAAGCTACAGACTCATCAGACTCGCCAAGATGCAAGTTAAACTCCCCAATAGCACCCAACATCTCCCATTCCCGGATGGCTATATAAGCTACACTGCTAATGGATTTCCTACTCAAGGCATCGACCACAACATTGGTCTTTTCCGAATGATAATGTAACTCAAAATCATAATCATCTATAAGCTTCTTCCACCTCCTCTACCTTAAATTCAAGTATTTCTGTGTAAACAGATATTTCAGACTCTTGTGATCAGAAATACCTCAAACTTCTCACCATACAAGTAATGCCTCCAAATCTTCAAGGCAAAGATCACCGTCACTAACTCTAGATCATAGGTAGGGTAGTTTGTCTCATGTGTTTTCAATTACTGCGAACCATAGGCCACTAAATTCCCTTCTTGCATCAAAACACACCCCAAACCTTCCTATAAGGCATCACAATACACTGAATAGCCCAAACCTCTCTCCGAAATAATCAAAACTAGAGTGGTGGTAAGTCTAACTTTAAGTTCTTGAAAAGATTTCTCACCAGTCTCACTTCACATAAACTTGATCCTTTTCCTCATCAGTCTAGTCAATGGTGAGGCTAGCTTAGAGAAATCCTTCACAAATCTACAACAGTACCCTGCCAACCCCAAGAAACTACGGATCTCAAAAGCATTCTTAGGTGATTCCCAATCCTGCACTGCCTCTAGCTTGGATGAATCTACAGTCACATCTTTCCCGAATACCACATGGCCTAAGAACTTAACCTCTCTCGGCCATAATTCACATTTCCCAAACTAGGATACGGTTTGTGGGCTCTAAGTAACTCAATTACTACCCGCAAGTGTTCCTCGTGCTCCTCCTCAGAGAGTGAGTGAATCAAGATGTCGTCCACAAAGATGACCACAAAATGGTCTAGGAACTCACAGAAGATTTGGTTCATCAAATCCATAAACACAACTGGTGCATTGGTTAGCCCAAAGGGCATCACTAGGAACTCCTAATGGTCGTACCATGTACGGAATGCCATCTTCGGAATGTCCTCCTCCTTCACTCTTAACTGGTGATAATCCGATCTCAGGTCTATCTTAGACAAGTAACGAGACCCCTTCAACTGATCAAATAAATCATCTATATGAGGCATTGGGTACTTATTCTTAACAGTTACTTGGTTCAACTTCCGGTAATCTATATAAAGTCACAGCGCACCATCTTTCTTTTTGGCAAAAAGAGCCGGTGGTCCCTAAGGTAAAGTAATAAAACCCTTATCTAACAATTTCTGGAGCTGAATTTTCAACTCACTCAACTCAGCAGGTGCAAATCTATACGGTGCCATAGAAATCAATACCGTGCCAGACACTAAATCGATAGAGAACTCGATCTCTCGATGAGGTGGTAAACTAGTAAGATCATCCAGAAAAACATCCAGGCATTCACAAACTACCTTTGGCAACTCAACTCGAACTTTATCACACACTATACCCAAGAAGTTAGCAAGAAGGCAACTGAGCTCACTCTGCCAACGCAGGTCATACGCAGGGGATAAGACTCTATCAACCTGGTCTTCTAAGAAGTAAAAGCAATCACTGCTCAGGGTACATACAGTAACCCTCTGATGGTAGCAGTCTATAACAGCCTGGTATGATGACAACCAGTCCATACACAATATAACATCAAAACTAGACATATCAATCAACACAAATGCAAAAGGAAGTCGACGACCGGCAACCTCTATATCACAACCCTGACACCTTGCTTCAAAACAGTCTCACCACCAATAGGTGATTCTACACAGATAGAAGATGCTAACTGAGCCAACTCTAACCCCAAAAATGATGCAAATGCAGATGAGATAAATGAATGGGATGCACCCGTATCAATCAACACATTAGCAACTGAATTGCAAAACAAAAAGGTACCTCTCACTACCGAAGGCGCTGGTACTAAATTTAGCACGATAACAGCATACACATACCCTGTAGGTCTCTGCTCAACCTGCTCACCCTTCAGAGCATAAACCTAATGCATTGACTGAGCCGAAGAGGCTCCCTGATTGGCCCTTGAGGCCTATGCTGATTGTCCCGGCTAGTGGCTCTCTGTCTGCCTCGAACCAGATGCACCGGGTGTGCCACACAACTGAGGACAAAATCTCTTCAAATGCCCCGCCTGCCCACACTGATAACAAGTAAGTGGTTGCCCTCTCCCCTGACTTTAGCTTTGAGAACGAGCCGCAGACAATGCACACTGTTACCCTCCTCCTCTCCGCGGGCAAGTTGGAGACTTGTGGCCCAACAGGCTACACTTGTAACAAATGAAATCTCTCTGACCACCTCTCCCAGAGCCCGAATTTGGCACTGGAAAAGTGGACCTCAACTAAGCTCATTGGTACGGTTGTGGGTTAGAACCCCTCTGCCTCTTACTGTCTCCCTAAACATCCTGACTCCTCTTGGAGCCACTTATCTTCTCCTCATCCATCTGCATCACGGTCTCAAGATGAGCTGCCGACTCTACAAGTAGCCCGTAATCTCTAATCATCGAACCGGCTACCTTGAAAAGAAGCTCGGTCCTTAACCTCTTCTCAAACTCCAAGCAACAGCGCTCCTCTATCGTCACCAACTCTAGTGCAAACCTAGAGAGGCTAATGAAGGCTGCCTCAAACTCGGTCACCAGTGTGTTCAACTGCTTCAGCTGAGCAAACTGATCTCTTAACTTCTCCCTAACAGTGGGAGTCAAAAACTTATCCTGGAAGGCGCTGACAAAAGCCTCCCAAGTCACCCCAATACACCTACGTGCATACTTCCACCATTGACCCGTATCTCCCTTCAGTTGGAAGGATGCCAAGGTCATTCGCAACTGGTCCTCCTCAATGCCAAGCATCTCGAACGTTTTTAGTATCTACTCCAGCCACTCATCTACCTTCAGTGACTACTTGGGATCACCCACAAATTCATCTGAATTTGACCGAAAAAACTCTCGCTTTAGAAAAGATGGCCCTGCCTCAGCTACCTTGGTTTGGACTTGATTCTCAACCCTGAGAATGTCAATGGATTCCCTCAATGCTCCGGCGGGCTAAGGCGCCCATGGCCTGTTGACCAACTAGTTCGGCCACATTGGCCTGACCAACCCCTTCTTCCTGTACCGAAATATCATCCGATATAGGCACCTCATGCCTTCTAGGCCTACCACACCTACCACGCCTACCACACCTACCACGCCTACCACCACTATGTCCACGTCTTGACATTTTAATGAAGGTAACAGAAAAGATTAGCACATTTACAAATGTGCCGAAACTAACTCACTCGCGTCCTAATGCAGTGGACAACTGTAATTCACTCCACATAAGCACATAGTCATGTAAACACATACGAATTTCATTTCCGGATAATGATAGTCCAGTGGCGTTGCCAGAGTTCCAATTAGAAAAGCAGTGATCAAGTACTCTTCTAATAGAACTTCGAGAAACCCGCAGACTCAATCAATATCTTAGAAATTAAATCTCATACCCATATAATCACATAAGCATGTTATTATATAAGCATACATCGTTCATACTAAAGTCTCTATCAAGTGAGACAAACCTATTGTGGTACTAACCTCTTCCTACGTACCCAAAGTATTCAAACCTGATATGCTCTGATACCAAGTTGTAATGCCTCCAAAATAATAACGATAATTTATCCGTAAATGACAAACACCAGATGACATAAAAAAATTAATAGACTTTCATTTATCAGAGTTAAGTTACAAAAATGTGAGACATGCGATATACATTCATAAACTCTGCCCTGAATCTATAGCATGTGATACCAACTTAATGATCAACAAAATAAGTGCCCTACAAGCTTACAACTTTCCAAGACTACGCTTGGTTACAACAAAAGAGAGTGTCTTAAGCTTCATACATATAAAGCCTTAGGCTTGTATAATTATTTAATATAAAATAACAAAACAGAGCATTCAGCTCTTAGGTCCTCCCAAGCTAGGTCCTCAGAGGAGGTATGTCACCAGCACCTAAAAATGATTTTCCCAAGTAGGGTAAGCCAAAGCCCAGTAGAAATAATCTAACACAATATATGAATATTAACAAAGATATAAATATGATTCAATGCCCAATGACAAATCTTTTACATTTCTTTTCCATAACCATGTTATGCCAAACTTACATCTCGATCCATTTTATCTTACTTCATTAGTTATACACACTTCATTAGTTATACACACTTCATTTAATCAACCACACAGAGGATACACCTCATAGGTCTTCAACCAATATAATTATCATACAAGTACATTCATTTACCATTTTACGAAAATTTCATCTGTGGGAATCGGCACCTATATATGTGCTCGATTTTCGGGACTTTCACCCTAGACACACAGGCCAACTTAATTTAATGGAGTCCATCCCCTTTCTTCTCCCAAATAAGGAGTACGTCCTCTTTTCCCTTCCAAATATCATACATATACAATGTATACAAATCATAATCATATTCAATGATAACGACTAAGAGATTAGTTTTAATTCGCCTAATCTTCATGCAATTTCTACAACAATCATGGATATCCTCTACCGATAGCCCAAAACAGATATTTCTAAATGGATATACAATCTTTACAATAGATAAATTATCCAAATTTCTATAGGTGCGAGGTAATACATATCTAACTCCACCATTTATATAAACATCCATCCAATTTCATATGTCCAATACCAATTCCATTATTTATACAAAATAATTATTCGAGACATTTTAGGGCAAAACCCATTTTTCCCAATTTCATCCCAAACACCAAAATCAACCATTTTAACACAACACAAGCTCATATTTACTCTCATGACCATGTCCAATACATTCCTTCAAAAACCCCTCTTTTGATTTTTAAACCAAAACTCTAGGTTTGTTCAAAATCACCTCATATCCCAATCTTTCTTACACATCAACAAATAACTAAGCTAAAACGCATATGAGAGTGTAGAAAGTCCCTACCTCAAAGTTAGAAGTCAAGCAAGCAAGATGGAAACTTCAAAGATGCTTAAACACAACTCTATTCGGATAGAAATGTAGCCCTTGAGATGTTTTACCTTTTTAATAAAGGAAGTAGGATGGAGAAACCACTAGATCTAGGTGAAAATGTAGAGAGTGTGAGAGTTTTAGAGAGAGGGGCTCTTAGATCTAGGGTTTTGAGAGGAATGGATGTGAAAATGTGATGTTAAAAGGTGCTGCTATAAACTGATATATGCAAAGTCCGCTCGAGCACAAGAAGTGACGCTCGAGTGCCAAGACACAATGAGAAAGAAGCTCATTGCTTGAGCTCTGGAAGTGACACTCAAGCATAGAATACACACTTCCAGCAGTTTTGCAAATAGAAGACCATCGCTCGAGCTCAAGAAAGGCCGCTCGAGCACCCATCCACTTGAGCGTAAGAAACGTCGTTCGAGCGTCAAATACACTCTCCTAGTAGTTTTGCAGGCCTACAAACGAACTGACAGTTCACAAAGCCCGCTCGAGTGCAAGAAAAATCTAGACAACAAATGTTAGAAAACTAAGCAACCAATCTGTTCCAAACACAACCATTACAATCCAATAACCAACTTTAAGGAAGAATAAAGGAAAAAAGACATGAACAACCACACAAAGCTACAAAACCCGAGTCCAAAATACATAATGGGTCGGGTCTAAACCAGAAACGCTATATTACCTAAGTCGTATTTACTGCCCCTTGAACTTGATTTAAAATTATTGAATTGTTAAAATTTCAAGTTTTCATTGTGCATGATGGCTCTCAAAAGATGAAGATGCGACTTTCTTTTAAAAGCATAGCATGGCATATGCATTTCATTTCATGAGTTTTGTATAAAATGTATATACTTTGTTAAGAAGTTCCTATTGGGCTTTATGCTCACTCTATGACATTTTGTGTAGGAAAAGATGGGGTGACTGTGCCAAACTAAGGGTGTGGATGTGTATGTTGAGAGCACAAGGCTTTTGTTTTGTTGCGATTATATTTTTTGCAAACCAAGAGCTATATTTGTGTGGGTTCAAGCAACTATTTGTTGTAACAAGGCTTAACCCTTGGACTTTGTAGCCCTTGAGGGCATTTATTTACTTTTGACTAGATGTTTTACATGTTATAGATTCATATACTAAAGTCGTTGAATGTATATTCGCATGTGGAACTATTTTGTAAATCTCTTATTATTATGTATGCAAGTGTTGGAGATTTATTTCGATTTACCGTAAGGAGCGGTGGTTGGTGTACTTTTATCATGTATTTTTTTTTGGGGAGGGGGGGGAGAGGGGGGGAGGCGGGCATTACAGTGTCTCTAATCGAATTTAATAAATCAACTCACGTTTCACTTTACATTATGTTTGCGGATTCCATGGTTAACAGTGACATTAATACTAATAATGGCTAGAAGTTATTATGAATTTACTGTACACTACATGTGTTTAGATAGCATCAATAAGAAGAATGAGTATTTCACAATTCTTGATTACAAACAATGAAAAAAATAATTGCATTTAATAGATAAAACGTGTTTCCAAATAAAGAAAAGATTAGTTACAAATAGATAGGGATGGATATTAAATTTTCTTATCTTATATGTATTTATCTATATAATATGCGAGTATAAATAATTATTAGTATTTATAATTATAATTATTTAGGTAAATCCCATCCTGTTTAACTAATTAGGTCAATCTCAGCCGTTCAATATTTAATTAGGTCAATTCATACTATTCTAACCAAATAATTGAATCAAATGCCCAAATTTTCTTCTAAACATATTTGAAGACCATCGTGTTTTATTATATATAGATTACCTATAAAATAAGAAATAATATCTATCCATATCTATTTGCTCTATTTTTAACTAATCTTTTTTTTTATTTAAAAATAATTTTATCTATTAAATGCAATAATTCTGTTTCATTGTTTGCAATCAAGAATTGTAAAATTCACATTCTTCCTATTGATGTTATCCAAACACATGTAGCGTTGAGAAAATTCACTATCCTCTAACTTTTAGCCATTATTAGTATTAATATCACTGTTAGTCATAGAATACACAAACATAATATAAAGTGAAATTTTAGTTGATTTATTAAATCCAATTAAGGACACACCACAACTCGAATTCAGGTGAATGTTTGAATTTTGTGAATTTTGTATTGATTTTATTATCATCATCATTATTATTATTATTATTGTTATTATTTTTCTTAGCATTGGTATGGCTCAATAGCACTTTCTTATGAATAGTTTAAAATTTTATTTCATTGGGAATCCCTTTAGGCACAGGTCATTCGCTATATATTTTGAGAAAATAATTAAAAATTGTAATTAAACCAGCAAATCAGTCAAATCGAAACCGACTAAGCTTATTCGGCCGGGTTAGAAGACTAACTCACTCACACAAAAATTAATTAATTGAAATTTTTAAAATTTAAATTGTATTGAATTGAAGTATGAACAGCACTACAATATTAAATTGGAGTATAAGATTCATTTTATATAAGTGAAGCAACTCACTCAATCATTTTTTCCCCAATGTGGGGTTGTATAAACTAAAAGCTAATAATTGTTTAGGTCAGCAGCTTATTTCAAATCTAACAAATCTAACTAATATATTTTAATAAAACTATTAAAATCACGATTAAATCAGTGAATCAATCAAATCGAAAACAGTTCAGCCTAATCGGCTTGGTCAAAAGACCAACCAACTTACACAAAAATTAATTATTTTAAATTTTAAAATTTAAACCGTTTTAAATTAAAACATGCACAACACTATAATATTAAATAGAAGCATAACGTTTACTTTGTATAAGTAAAAGAACTCACTTTATCTCCTAGACATTTTTAAAAATCAAACTGTTTTATTATATATATATATATGTATTTGTTTTTTTTAAACCCTTTCCCTTACGTCTTGCTCCTTTGATTCTTGCACCTCTATTCAGGCACCTCTATTCAGGTTTTGTAACCAGCCTTTTAACCATTCATAGGAAATTATACCTGCTTCTAGTTGGCTTTTCGACAAAATATTTCACAGATTATAGTGGGAAGATTTAAAAAGTTGCAGTAAAAAAGTCAATTAAAAAAATCCTAACTAAACAACAACTATGTAAATACCGTTTCTTTATATAAGGAGGTGATCCTAAAAAAAAATTTAACAAATCGAATACGAGTTGAGTTTGAATAAAATTGATTTTTTATTTTTTTTTTATCAGCAAAAGAAATATTTATTGATGAAGAACCAAATACAAGAGGAAAACTTACATCAATAAAACAAGGAAAATTGATTTTTTATAGTGTATATAAGTTTATCGAGACAAGTAATAAGTTATTCAAGTTTCACTTCAAAACTTGAGGAATTTAAAATTGTGTTCAAATTTAATTTATTCATATAATGAGATGATCCCAAATAAACTTTTAACAAGTCGAACATGAATCGAACCCAAGTAGCTTAATTCGTTTAATAGCCCTACTGGTAATATGACAAAAAAAATAATAGCATATAATATTTTTCTAGATAGGATGGGATTCTAGAAGTGAAGTTCCAATCACCCATAAGAGCACGTTTGGTACAATAGAATAGGCTGAAATGAAATGCTCATTCTAATTTTGTATTTCTTTTATTTTGTTTGGTACGACCTTATCTAAATAGAAATAGTTATTCCATTAGTAACACTCAACAATTTTGCTTCGTCTTTTGGTTCACTTGAATGATTGCTGATTTAAATAGGCATTTCAATACATATGCAAACACAGAATTGAAAACAAAATTTATCACATAAAATATAATCAGAGCAATCAATAGTGAAATTTATCTTTTAGGATAGGCTCCACCATCTAATATATACGGCCAGAATTGTTTTATATGGGTGATTCTGTGATCAATTATGCATCCATAAATTCATGGGTAGGCATTTAACCCCCAAAAAAAAAAAAAAAAAAAAAAAAACAGAGGAAATGCTTTATATAATCATATTTGTTAGCTCATTTTTTCATCTGTAAACATGAACAAAATAAGATTATATATATAATTATTCTTCATATATTTGGTTTTATAATTTAAAAAAATAAAAATAAAAGAGAGACACACAGAGAGAGAGACATAAATTATACTTTTGACTCTCAAACTTTTATTCAATTTTTACTTTAGTTCGTCGTTAAATTTCAACTTGCGTTTTAATGTGGTGCCTCCATCATTCTATTATTTAAATTTGAGTGAAAGTTTAAAGATAAAAAGTATAATTTGTTATACAATTTTATTTATTTATTTATTTATTGTGGTTCTAATACCTCACAAATGTGCTCATGATGCCCTCGTTTGAGCTCTTTCCTTCAAAATTTTAATTGTTAGTAACAAAAACAAAACAAAAAAAATCACTTTGAAATGTAAATAGAAGTCAAAAATTTTAATTATTATAATTAAAATAGGGGGAATTACATGTAGATTTTAATAGGTAGATTTATTATCCAATAGGTCTTATGATAATTAGTGACGTTTTTCATCAAACACTATTAAAAAGTCACTAATTGTTAATTTTCAGCAACAATTTAAAAATTGTCACTGATTATAAATTTTATCGATAATTTGAAAAATTCATCACAAAAAAGTCACTAATTTTCAATTTTTAACGATAATTTAAAAAACTTATCATAGAAAAAGTTCACTAATAGTACGTTTTAGCAACAATTTATAAAAATCATGAAAAAAAAATTATTAATTGTCAATTTTTAGCGACATACAAAAATCGTCACAAAAATTATTTTTAGCGATGATTTTATTAAGATTTGTTTTTTTAATAGAGCTTGATGAAAATTAAATGTAGCTATTATAACGTATTAGTAATCTAAGCGAAATTCTCATAAACATTTAAGAATGAGAAGTATATATTATCCATTAAAAAATAAAGCTGATGTGAGAGACTGCAAAGTTGTTGCAAATGCTAACATGTCATAGAAGAACGGACGTATGGGTACGAGGAGCTAATTTGTGCACAAATATTATTATATTAATTAGATTTTTATATCATGTGTATCATTTTATGTATCAGTGTGTATGAGTGGGTTCAAGAACGTCGTTGAAAAATTTGAAGATCTTCGAAGATTCTTGAAGAAAAATTCGAATTCTCTAGAAGATGATGAGAGACTTAGATTCTTCAATAGTCTCAACTAAGAACACAAAAGCAAAGAGATGATGAAGATAAGAGATTGGGTGACGAAAAAGGCAAAGTAGCTAGAAAGAGAATAATGGCAAGGCTCTCCCATGGATCTCCCACGGATCTCCCACTTTCACTCTCAAAGTTGATAATGGAAATAGGAAATTAGTTCTTTTCCAAGAGTTATCTCTCCAAAATTCATCCCTTGTAAAGCTATAGGTGGGTGTTATTTATAGACACCTCATGATGTAGGATGGAGCCCATGTGCAAGGCACATGGGGAATATTCTCTCTAACCACCTTATCCGAGGAAGTGACCTCTCCAAGGATGAAGAAAACCCCGAAGAGGAGATGAACCTCTCGGCGAACCCTTCTTTTTAGTCACGCCTAACCAATGATCTCCAATCATCCCAAAGGGTCAGGGGTAGTCCCAAAGGACGCCCTGCCGCATAAAGGTCAGGGGTAGTTCAAGAAAACGCCCTGCCGCAAATATTGTCGAGTCTTAGAGACCTCCTAGATCGTGCCACCTCGACCCGGGTATAGACTAGTTTAACCGAAGAGTGAATTTATCTCCACTCACCGTCCTCGAGATTGGGTCCTTTGTTCGGACTCCATCACGCCCATGGTTCTGGTGCGTAGATCTCGGAAAGCTCCGAACCCGCAAATGTTCTGGGACTCATTGATGGAGCGACTTCTAGATTGCGTTTGAATCCATTCGAAGCCAAGTGCTTCAGATCTCTAGATTCGTGGATCCAAATCCTTTCAAGTCCGGGTGCCTCGGATCTCTAGGCTTGCTCAATACCCTTTCGAGTCCAGGCTCGAGTAAGTTTCTAAGTTCATGGATTCGAACCTTTTCAAGGCTTAGAGCGATTTGGCCCGTTTGATGGCAATAAATCCGGACCCACCAATCTTGGACTTGCAATAAATTCGGGCCCACCAACCGTAGGCTATTGGGCCTAATTAATTTAGTAGGCTCAAATTAGCTCCTCTTACATTTGTCCTTTACGTGTATGAGAAATTTTAGTTTTCTCGGACATGCATAATTTCACATTTTCAGCCATGCTTCGCATTAAGTCTTCGGAAATATTCGGTCTTGTAGAGTCTATGAATAAAGCTGATGGCTCACCATAATTTTTTAAATAAAATTAAATTTTAAAAAAATAATAATAAAGATAATGAGAAATCTTTTTTTTTTATCTTTATTCTACGCTTGGCACATATACACTTTCATGCTTTTGGTTTATTCTCACAAAGAAAAACAAATCAAAATTTGAATATTTAATAATCCACCCACCAAGAATGATCAAGAAATAAATTCCTCTCTTCAGGAAATGGTCAAACCCATATATTTTTTCTTTGTCTTTTCTTGTACCTTGCTTGGGCCCACGCAGCTTTTCTTCATCATTTTGATTCAAATGCCTTTTGAAGCCAAATAAACCCATCAAAGAAATAACTTCTTCCTGGCAAACAAACAAGTCTTAAAGGGTTGCCCCTTATATATATATATATAGAATATCTGAGGGCATATTCCATGTATCACACCACTTTTTTTTTTTTTTTATTTAAAGAAAAAGATAACAACCCTAATCAATAGCCCCTTCCTTTTTGATATAGCCATTTCGGTTTTTCTTTCTCTCTGGGTGTGCTTTTCTATCTTTGAAATTCCTGAATTCTTCTCAATTTTCCAGTGCTCCAAAACTTCTTCAAATACAAACTCTGCCATGCATGATCTTCAATTTTTTTTTGATTTCGAGTTCTGAAGCTGTGTTTTCACTGAAATTTTCAACTCACTTAACCGAGACCAACCCAGCCTTTTTCTTCTTGAACAAAACAGAGACTACCACCATTTGCATGCTGGCCATCGCAGCTTCAAGCAACTCCTTTCTCTGTAACTTCATCTTCCTTTCCTCACTATTAAAGAACACTGCTGTTTGACGCCGTCCATCGCCGCAGCACCGCCGTTGTCGGTGTTTCATCTTGGTCCAATGACGCAGCCTCTGAGCTCTGGATACACCAGATCTCGGTCCTGTTCCGCCGGTGACCACCGGTTGTGAATGTCGTGACCCAAGCTACAGTCCATCTTTCTCTGCTACAACTTTGCCTTCGTCTTCGGCTGTTCAGCGCGAACCACATGTCGCCCACTCAACGCGACATGTGTGGTTTTGCCTAACACCATCCAGCTCGTTATTTTCACAGCCCAGCGCTATTTTTCGGAGTTCAAATCATATAGATCTCTGTTTTTGCATACTCACTGGTTTCGGCCGCGATTATTCAATGTCGCCCATGTCGCCGACTCAACGCAGCGTTGGTTTGCCTAGTTCTTTTCTCAGCCACAATTCGCGCTGCCAGTCTTCGTGATTATGTTTTGTAACTTTGTGGGTAAACTCTTTGAATTTTTTTTTAATTTTGGTGGAAACCTTCTATTAAATCTTGATTTGCATGTGAAATGTAATCCTAAAATTCATGTTTTGGAGCTTAACCTTGTATTAATAAATCTGACACAGATGGAGTATTAATGTTGTAAAGATTCATTAGTGTAGAGAGAGATAAGTTGAATCATTTGAGTCTTGTTGGTATTGTTGCTAGTTTTGCTTGAATGGGACAAATAAAATAAATGTTGTTGTTGTCGATGAAACCCAAGGAAATGAGGCCCTCATATTGTATATAAATCTTGTTGTCGAATGATTGATTATCGTTTTGTTGATCTTGTGGATGCTTGGGAAATACATAGCTGATGCCAAAATTTTGTGTGACCGTTGTAGCTTTACGTCGGCTTGAGAGGAACCAGCCTGGAGAGACAAAACCTTGATTGTTGCATTTTCATGAACTTGCTCAGAGGAATAAAATTGTTGCAACTTAAGTAGATCATTACTATTGTTGATGTCGCCTCTATTTCGGTAATGTTTGAATCATAATCTGAACTCGATATTGTTTGTCTACTTTGTCGGCTTTACTATTTCAGACAAATAAATTTTTGTGTAAAATCCACGACCCCGGGGCCCTCAGAACCCGCACTAATGAGAGCAAGGGCTGTCCTTCGGAAGTCTGAATGAGAGCAAAACTGTCTCTCAGGAGTCCGAAAGTAGCATACACCCTACTTCGGCAAGAAAGATCCCTCTTGAAGGCAACCGAGTCTACCAAGCTTGCACCAACAGAAGTAAACATTGTCTCTCGGAAGTCCGAGTAGAAGCAAGGCCGTCCCTCAGAAGTTCGAGCGAAAACAAGGCTCTCCCTCAGAAGTCCGAGTGGAAATAAGGTTGTCCCTCGGAAGTCCGAGTGGATGCGCACATCTACTTCGGCAACTAATGAAAGCAAAGGCTATTTCTCGGGAGTTTGAGTAGAAGTCCACTCTACTTTGAAAAGAAAGATCCTCGGAGCTCGTATTGATGAAAGCAAGGGTTGTTCTTCGGACCCGCACTAATGAGAGCAAGAGCTGTCCCTCGAAAGTCCAAACGGAAGCCAGACTGTCCCTCAGGAGTTTGAATAGTAGCACACATCCTACTTTGGTAAGAAGATCCCTTCTGATAGGCCACCGAGTCTCGAGGGCTATTCTTCAAAAGTCTGAGTGGGAGAACACACTCTACTTCAACAAGAAAGATCCTTGACACTCTTTGAAAGTCTGAGTGGAAGAACACACTCTACTTCAGCAAGAAAGATCCTTGAGGCTCGCACTGATTGAAGCGAGTTCTGTTCTTCGCAAGTCTGAGTAGGAGCACATACTCTACTTCAACAAGAAAGACCCTCCAAGCTCACACTGATGGAAGCAAGGATTGTCCCTCGAAACTCCAAATGGAAGCAAGGGCTGTCCCTCAGAAGTCTGGGTGGAAGCACACTCCTTTCTTTGGCAAGAAAGATCCCTTTTGGCTGGCAACCGCAAGAAAGATCTCTCATGGCTGGCAACTGAGTCTACCAAGCTTGTACCAACGGAAGTAAAGATTGTTCCCTGGAAATCTGAGCGGAGGCAAAGCTGTCCCTCGGAAATTCAAGAGGATGTACACTCTCTTCTTTGGCAATCAATGGAAGCAAATGCTATCCCTCGAAGCTCGCATTGACGGAAGCGAGATCTGTTCTTCGAAAGTCTGAGTGGGAGCACACACTCTACTTCTGCAAGAATGATATTCGAAGCTCGCATTAATAGAAGCAAGGGCTATTCTTCAGAAGTCCGAATGGGAACACACACTCTGCTTCAACAAGAAAGACCTCGAAGCTTGCATTGACAGAAGTAAGGGCTATTCTTCGGAAGTCCGAGTGGGAGCACACACTCTACTTCAACAAGAAAGACCCTCAAAGCTTGCATTGATGGAAGCAATGGCTGCTCTTCGAAGGTCAGAGTGGGAATGCACTTCTACTGCGTCAAGAAATGTCCCTTCAGGTTGGTGACCGAGTTTACTATTCCTCTTTCTTCTTTGAAAGGCAACAAAAATTGAAAACTATTTCAAGCAACATAACACAATGAAGATATACAATGTAGAGAAAATAACTTCTAATGGAGATACACAATATTGAGGAAATAACTTTCTTCATAACATAAGAAAGAAAGATAGAAAATTCTCGGACAATGCAGTAAATACAAATTGTAAATGTCATAGATAGACTTCTTCTGCGGAATGTTGACATTTGCCCCTAGAGTTGCAAGGTCATTTGGAAAGCTTTCACCAGCTGCTCGAGTTGTGGCTATCATACACCATCATAGCTACGTCTTCTAAGATATCCTGGGCCCCCTGTTCTCTGAACTCTAGCTCATGTGCTTCGACTTTCTTTCTAAAGATCTTCTTAAGCGTCCGGCACTTTTCTGTAGGATGTCCTAGTGATCGGTGGAAAACACAATAATTAGGGCCCTCGCGGTCCTTCTTCGGCAAAAGCTCTTCGATACGAGGCAACTTCAGTTCCCCGTCTGCCACCCATTCTTCAACTAAGGCCTTCACTTCTTCAACACTACATAGAAAATGAGTGTCATCTTCATAGTTTTTTCTCTTCTGACCTCTGAATTCCTCCCCTTACGACTTTCGTGTAGAAGACGCGGAAGCCGCAGTGACAGAAGGTCCTCGAGATGACTTGAAGCTAGTTTTATATCTAGTCTCAAACCTGATCTCCTGAGATTGAGGTACGTTGATGTTCCGAGATGCTTCAATTAGTGCCGAGAAAGTGGATAGCTTGTGATTAACAAGAAGCACCTTGTACTCGTTCAATGCCCCTTCAATACAGATTTGGACCAAGTAGCTTTCCTCCACAGCCTCATGACAGTCCACAGCTTTGTCTTGGAACCTCTTCACATATTCGAGAATGTCTTCACCCTCTCGTTGCTTTTCCTTACATAGGGTAAGTGCGGTTACCTTCTCAACCGCCTGAAAGAATTTGGCCTGGAATTTGTTGACCATTTCCTCCCAACTCCGAACAGAGTTTGGGGTCAAGTTAACGTACCAACTATATGCTCGGTCGATGAGGGACTTGGAGAATTCTCTCAGTCGGAGGACATGATTTGAACCATGAATCCCCAAAGTCTCAATGAACCGAACAACATGTTCTCAAGCATTTCCTTGTTTGCCATCGAATTTGATAAACTTCGGCACTATGTACCCCTTCGGGTATGGATAACTTAACATCTTGATAGGGTATGGCGGCTTGACATCCGGATCGAGCAAAGAGGGTAAAGTCTTCTTGCCCCGTTCGAGGTTGAACATGGCTTGCACATCGGCGAGAGTGAGAAATTGTTGAGGGAGAGAACTTGATAGTGGTATTCCTGGAACTTGGCTTGTAGACCCGAAGACTAAACTTGGAGCGACTTGGCCATTTGGGTGTTGAGAATTCATCATCAGTGAAGACACATGACGATATTGGCCATCGGCACCTATGGACAAGCCATTTGGTAATGGGACGCTGTATTGGATCCCATAAAGTTCATTGCACGCCATGGCTATACTGGGTTGGACTTGCAAACTGGGAGTCGGACCCAAAGGAGACCCACTCGGTACATAAGTAGAATTTACAATCAGTGGAACAAAATTAGGCATGGATAGAGTACCATTTTGTAGAGAAATTTCTGTAGGCCTTCCTTGAACTTCCACAGTCGTTAGAACACCATTCATCACGTGGGAAACTCCTCCAATCACCGCTAGACCATGGCTCGATCCTCCAGGTGCGTGATTTTGTGCTCCATGGACCGCAGGTTGGCCATGACTTGTTCCTTCTAGCACTTGATTTTGCACACCATTCTGTACAACTTCAAGGAGAATTTGGGATGGATCTTGATGGTTTTGACCATTCCCAACATAACCATGAAGTTGCTGATGCTTGTTAGCGCCAACTTGACCTCCATTTGTTGTTAGTGGTGCGAAATTCGAACTCATCACCAACATGGTGTGGGTGAGATTTTGAAGGGTCGTGAGAATCTTTTGTTGAGTGTGTTGGAGTCCTTGAATGGCTTCAAGGATGAGAGGTGCATTTTGAACTTGAGTCCTCTCATCACCACCGTTGGAAGAGCCTTGTTGATGAACTTCTTCTTCTCTCGCCATCTTCACCGAAGTTGTGTAGATTCTGGATCTTGTTGAGACTATTCACCAATCCGCCTCCCCAGTAGAGTCGCTAAATGTATGAGTGGGTTCAAGAACGTCGTTGAAAAATTCGAAGATCTTCGAAGATCCTTGAAAAAAAATTCGAATTCTCTAGAAGATGATGAGAGGCTTAGATTTTTCAATAGTCTCAATTAAGAACACAAAAGCAAAGAGATGATGGAGATAAGAGATTGGGTGAAGAAGAAGGCAAAGTAGCTAGAAAGAGAATAATGGCAAGGCTCTCCCATAGATCTCTCACTTTCGCTCTCAAGGTTGATAATAGAGAAGGGAAATTAGTTCTTTTCCAAGAGTTATCTCTCCAAAATCCATCCCTTGTAAAGTTATGGGTGGGTGCTATTTATAGACATCTCATGATGTAGGATGAAACCCATGTGCAAGGCATATGGGGAATATTCTCTCTAACCACCTTGTCCGATGAGGTGACCTCTCCGAGAATGAGGAAAACCCCGAAGAGGAAATCAACCTCTCGGCAAACCCTTCTTCTTAGCCACACCTAACCAATGATCCCCAATCATCCCAAAGGGTCAGGGGTAGTCCCAGAGGATGTACTGCCGCATAAGGGTCAGGGGTAGTTCAAGAGAACGCCCTGCCGCAAATATTGCCGAGTCTCAGAGACCCCCTAGATCGTGCCACCTCGACCCGGGTATAGACTAGTTTAATCGAAGAGTGAATTTATCTCCAGTCACTGTCCTCGGGAGATCGGGTCCTTTGTTCGGACTCCATCACGCCCATGGTTTTGGTGCATAGATCTCGGAAAGCTCCGAGCCCGCAAGTGTTCTGGGATTCATTAATGGAGCGACTTCTAGATTGCGTTTGAATCCATTCGAAGCCAAGTGCTTCGGATCTCTAGATTCGTGGATCCAAATCCTTTCAAGTCCGAGTGCCTCGGATCTCTAAGCTTGCTCAATATCCTTTCGAGTCCGGGCCCGAGTAAGTTTCTAAGTTCGTGGATCCGAACCCTTTCAAGGCTTAGAGCGATTTGGCCCGTTTGATGGCGATAAATCCGGAACCACCAATCTTGGACTTGCGATAAATTCGAACCCACCAACCTTAGGCTATTGGGCCTAATTAATTTAGTGGGCTCAAATTAGCTTCTCTTACACAGTGTTGTATTAAAAATAAATATGAACAGTTCTAAATGTGATATAAAAAAATAATAAGTGTACTATTATTGCTAATGAAATCTTTGAATTTGAAGATGCCAATTTTTATTTTTATTTTTTTAATTTATGTTCATATTTAAATGCATTGGTGAAGTGTTATAGCTTCTTCTCTTCATTTAAATCTTGTAATATCACAACTATGAAGTATTGATATTTCGAAAATCCAAAAATCATATGGAACATATCTATTCAGAAAATATATTATACGATTATCAGATACTTAACGGATAGAGGTAGAGATATTAGTATAATCGCACACAAATTGCACACATGCCAATTACACAAAATACATATTCGATATGCAAAATATTTTACATATGACTCAAGTACGAAATAAGTAAGTTTCAAGGACTTTTGTGAATACTTCAGGCATAAATGTAATTTTTTAAAAATATTAATTTACTTAAACAATTATATTATTGGTCATTTTTAAATTTTTTTTTTTAAATGTAGAGTATTTTAGTAAATATAAAAAAATAAAAATAAAAAATTGATTTGGATTATTTCTTTGACAATTATAAAAATATTTTAATTCTTTTTTTCAATTGATTTTTAATTTTTAAGTCATGTATGAGTATGATTAAGAATTATAAAAATATATATTTTTATGAGCGTACAATCATTTAAAAAAAAAATCTCAATCATATAAAGCGTACAATCATCTAAAAAAGAAATCTCAATCATATAAAATTATTGTACTTATCATGAATATCGACATACAGTCATTTGAAATATATATATATATATATAAATAAATTATTGTACTTGTTATGAATATCAACATACAATCATTTGAAGAAAAAAAAAAAAACCTCAAATCATATAAAAATTATTGTACTCGTCATATACCTATATCTCAAGTTATTAGTTGGTCTTAGGATATTGATAAGTGGTATCTCAATAGTATTGTGATTGGTAAAAAATGTGAGATCCATAATTTTAAATAATTTTATCTCAATAGTATAAGAATTCATATAGCTAGTGACACTACAAGAATTAACACTTTTGGCAACAAAAAAATTGGTCGCTAAAAGTCAATTTTTGGTCGGCAAAAGTTATCCGCGACCAATTTTTTTGGTCGCTACTTTGGTCGCCAATTGAGGGTCGGCAAAAGTAATTCGCGACCAAAATTTTGGTTGGTCGGCAAAAGTTGAATTTGCCGACTAAATTTTTGGTCGCTAAATATTTGATTACCGCGACTAATTCATTTTGTTGCTCAAACACTTTGGTCGCGAAAAGTGATATTTTCCCAACCAAAAAGTTTGGTCGCCAATCGGGACATTCCGCAACCAAAAAAATTTGGTCGCCAATCGTGACATTCCGCGACCAAAAAGTTCGGTCGCCAATTATGACATTCCACGACTAAAAAAGGTTTTGGTCGCCATTTGTTACTTTTCGCGACCAAAACTTTTGGTCGGCAAAAGTGAGTTTCCACGACCAAGAGTTGTTTTGGTCGGCAATAGATGTATTTTTTGCGACCAAAACTCTTGGTCGGCAATTGTAATTTTTTTCAAAAAAAAATTATTTATTTGTCGCGACTAATAAATTGGTCGCCAAAGCAGGAAAACAATACACCTGTAATTCCTAATAATTCATTCAATCCATAATAAACCTATAATTTTAAAGCATCATTCAAATTAACTGAATTATTAACATTCGACACAATACAACTCTTTCTTGGATACGTAATTCATTAACATTCATTAACATTCAACACAATACACAATACGCAATACAAAGTAAAGCTAGCTAATACCATTAACATATTTAGGGGTCACCAACATACATATATAAAATTCCTGTTTTGCACTCTCAGCTCTTTCTTGGATGCCAAACAATCAGTATATCAACCCACCCAGAACAGCAAAGCCCTCTCATGATAGACCTAAAAATAAAGACAAGTCATAGTAATATGTCTAAGAACATTTCTAATGAGCTTAAAAACAAAAAAGCAAACCCTTTACATGTTGAAACTTTAAATTGAAACCAGGTTTATCCATGAGTAGAGTCATCAAGTGCAGGGGTGGGAGTAGCCAGGGCCAGCCAGGTCCCCACTCCCTTTGGCAAGCACGTGGTGGAGGCGGCGGAGGTGGAGGAGCTTCCCCCTTTTTCTTGCTGCTGCTGATTTGATTCTGTCCGCTTCCCACTGCTTTTACCTCCCACAACCTCCCATGGACGACCCATCTCACCCTCAACCTTGGAAGGTGTCGACTGTGTACATAAACAAAATGAAAGCCACCGCATTTTGATTCTGTCCGCTTCCCACTGCTTTTACCTCCCACATATTGCCTCTTTGGAGCAAGCGATCCATATTGCCTCATAAACACTTCGACATTTTGATCATCGTTCCTGTCCTTCTTCCAGAAGGCCACCGCTTTAACTGATGCTATGCACCGTCTTCTATGGCAGTAGATTTTTATGATTAGGAAAATGATCATCCCAGGCAAACTGAGTGAGAAGGCTGCATTTAAAGGATAAACAGAGAGCTTATTAACAGTTAAAATTGTACCTCTAAATCTTCTCAAGGATAAACAGAGAATTTATGCCCAATTACAGTTCTCTTCCAAACAGTTTTATTTGAGCAAAAGCAAATACATTGGTTGACGAAGGAGTCGTAAATGAAAAGGCTAAAACATCAGTCTCCACTATACATGGTAAAGCAAGAACAGAAAAGCTATCCTTTCAAAATAAGCATTGGAAGTATACGGCATAGATTCACACCTAGAATGAATCTACTCTGTATATTTTATTTTACAGGTATTTTTTGTTTTTTCAAGTGCATAGCATTATGAAGTAAGAAACTCTTCATTTTACACGGGCTTAGTTAGGTTTTCGACTCCAAGTACTACATAAATATGTACAACAAGAGATGCCAAAATTAGAGCACACAAAGTGGAAACATCTACGCAGCTCTGGTTGCAGTTGCCAGCGCCGTGGTGGGTGCTGCGGTGGCCATTGGCAGCGCCGGCTGCATATAAGGGAATGACAGCAGTGCCTGCTGCTGTGTTAGGGGTTGTGGAGCTACCTCCATTTCCTTCCTCACTACTGCCGCCTGATCGGCCGCCACTTGCTCCTTTGCTGCCACCACCACCACCTCTGGTACTATAGGCAAAGTTGATGTGGTGGGCTATTCCATTTCCACCACCATGAGTGGAGCTACTACTATCTTCATCCAATTTTGTATCTCCTACACTTTTCTGCAAAAGAGTTGTAGATGCAATGTGGATTTAAGTTCAGCTGTCACTGTAAAATTTTGCACTCAATATCAAAGAATTTGATTAGTTGATTTTGTGTTTGATGTAGGGGTGGAAATTTCCATCACGAAACCGAATCATGTGTGTTAATGTTTGTTAATTTTATTACTTGTGTCATGTTTGGTTGACGTATATTATTAGTATGTTAAGTGTCAGAATACTTGATATAATTAGTACAAAAAGGATTCGATATAAATCTAAAATATGATATGATGTGAAAATGACCAAAGACAAAAGATTTCACACCTATGTCCACTAGACATGTGATGATTTTGCATAGAAATTCCATAAGCACTTGAGCTAATGGTATGTTTAGCTGTTGACACAATTTAGTTAATAATTGCTAGTATATAGGGTTTGTTCAATACCAACTTTTTATTAAAATTCTATAAACTATAAATAGAACTTGCATAAAACACTCTGACACGATTTTTAAAATAAAAAAATTATAAACAATTTACACCAAACATAATCATAATATCCTGATTTGAGTTGTGCGTAAAGACTCATCAGGAATTTGGAACAATATCCAACTCAGAAACTAGTGGCAGAAAAGGTGGCACCACCATCCTTTGCTTGATTCTTTTGAACACACAGTTTTTCAAAAAGGAGTAAGAATTTATAAGACAAAGAAAGTGATGACTTTATTCAATGCAATTGAAATCTTTTCATATATATATATATAGATATATATATTCTGATGATAGAGAAGTCTAACCTATTCACTCTGTCATACAATATAACACTTTATAAATAAATTCCAGATACATAAAATTATTCGCAAACATGTATATGTGTTAAGCCCGAATAATTTTGTGCTTTGAAGAGTTGAAGATGAAACCTTCAAAAATTATTGTAAAATAAACTTCCCATATTAAACCTCTTAACTATTAGCTGCACGTGCAGTGAGACATGGATGTAACAAAGTCTAGATGTAAATTGATCGGATATGAAATTAGTAGCACATCAATTCAAAGATGTAGCGGTATGGTATCCCACCAAAGAATGAGCTCCCAGAACCATAGAAGTAACCGATTCAATATACACACATCAACAATTCTGCTTTAACCATACATTTATGGAAAAACATCATCACTGAAAAGAAAATTTTCATATTTAGATGAGGATGTTGATATAACAAGGAGTGAAGAAGAGAAACCAAAAAAAAAAAAAGATAAAAAAAAAGGAATATTCCCTTATTTTCCCAATTTACGTTCTGAACACACAAATAACATCAATGATCTGTTCTATGAAACAAACTCAATATTAATCTGGAATTAAAGTTGATGCATTGATACTGAAGAAACACTACCAATTGAATAAATTACCTTTTCAAGTGGGATTAAATCATCGTCCTTGATGCATTGATACTGAAGAAACACTACCAATTGAATAAATCATCGTCCCCACTCCTCTTGATCAAAATGTCGAAGTGTTTATGAGGCAATATGTGGCGAAGATTTAAATCTCATGTCATATGACCCACACCTCAAAATGAATTTGACCTACATATTTTAAATTCAAAAAATTTAATGTATCAGCAACCTTACTGCAACTATTTAAGAAAGCGCTCAACTAATAGATGAAATTCAATGCACTAATCTGTCAAGTGTTAGAAAATACAAAAACAAATCTGCCTTCAGATAAAAACATGAATAGGCAAATGGATAAAAAATAAAAGCATGAACAATTTTACCATCTTGTTGCCAAAAGTAGAACCTCAGACCTTGCAGTTATCAGATTACCAAAAAATATTTTCAAAGGGAAAGTCATAGTAAGGTCAACGTTCCCTTCTATTATCAAACTTCATTACACAAAACTAGCTAATTCAATCAAAATGAATTCTTGTTTGTTTTGACTACAGTGTTATGGATGACCTGACAACTCTATTTCACATCAGCTAATCTAGTAGCTAGTCAAACTTCATTACACTTATTTAGATTACACTACTAGAATTTAAAATACTTCAATGCACCCATTCCAAAATATGAATCGCCAGGGTTAGTGTTTTCTGGTAACACTCTGCTAATCCAATTGGAAAATGTTTGTTGAGCAAAAGCTTAATTATCAACTCAATCAAATCCCAAAAGCACATAGTGAATTCACAATTCTACTGTTACTACAACACATAAATAAATACTAATCAAACAAATAACTGCAAAAACCAAAGAAATAAATGAAACCCTAAACCCTAATTTCATGAAATTGAAGCAAATACCTGAGACCCAGCAAGCTCCTCAAACTGCTTAACCCAATCCTCCATCATTGGATCCTTTCCGAAATCGTCTGCAAGGGGTTTCGAGCCCGTGACAGACTCGAGTCCCCTGACAGCCTCCCTAGTCTGCTCTCTAAGCTTATCAAGAGCTTCCGAAACATGAGATTCTTTGGAAACCTTTTGCTTGCCCTTTTTCTTACTTCTCAAGTCAGGAAAACCCATACCCAAGCCTTGAACCTCACTACTAGGCATAATACAACTCTCATGTTTCTTCACTTCGCCATCTCCACTCCTGAAATCAAAGGACAAAGCTATCAACATATTTATATATACGTATACGTATATGTATATGTATATGTATATGAATATGTATATGTATATGAGGAGAGAGAGAGAGAGTAATACCTTTGAGTTTGAACAGAAGAAGTAAGATTGGAGATTTGGAAATCATCCAAAGCGCCTGAAATGATTCAATGGTGATTAGAACTCATGTAAATACATACATATACATGTATATACATATACATAGAGAGAGAGAGAGAGAGAGAGAGAGAGAGAGAGATTGTAAGCTAATGGCGGAACACTCTGATTTAGACCCTCGATAGTAAGAAATTCAATGGCGGAACACTCTGATTTAGACCCTCGATAGTAAGAAATTCAATCTCTCTCTCTCTCTCTCTCTCTCTCTCTCTCTCTCTCTCTCTCTCCCTCTATATTATCTATCTCTCTGTTCTTCTGTGTATGTATAAGTTGATTGAAGATCCAAGAGAGACTCCGAATGATTGATTCAATGTGCCTAGGGTTCGAATCGAACGCAAAGACGAGAGAGAGAGAGTGGTTCGGTGTTGTTTGTTCGCTTGTCTCGCACCTATTTCAAAGAGAGATGAGAGAGCAGAAAATGAAAATGTGTGAGCTAACAGATTCTAAAGATAAAAAATTTCAATTCCCGCCCCATGTTTCAAAATTCCCTCCCAAATTTTTGGCGACCAAAATACCAGATTAGTAGTAGAAAATGTACCCTTCACCGACAAATTTTTTTTGTTGCCAAATCTCAATCAACGGCGACTAAAATATTAGTCGCTAAAAGTGCTAATTTGGCGACTAATTTTTTTTGGTTGCTGAAAATAAGTTTTTAGCGACCAAATTTTTGGTCGCCAAAAAAAATGTGACCTTCCGCAACCAAATTTATAGTTGGTCGGCAAAAGCATACCACTTTCTGCGACCAACTCATTTTTTGGTCGCCAAAATATAACCTTCTGCGACCAATAATATTTGGTCGTCAAAAATAATGATCATTCGCGACTAATTAATATTTGGTCGCCAAATGTCATTTTTTTGCGACCAAAATTTTGTTGGTCGGCAAAAATGGTCGCTAAATGTGTAAATCCTTGTAGTGTGATATAATATAGTGACAAAAAAATAGATAATATATAACATTTCTCAAAATGAAAAGGTTTAAGAACCAAATTAAAAAATAATTAATTTCAAGACCAAAATGAAAAGAAGATACCTTTCTAAGAAAAATGAAAAGAAGATGTTCTCCCTAATAATGAGAGCATCTCCAATGACTAACAAAAATATTTTGAAAGTCTAAAACATGACCTCTAAAGGAGCTCTAGAGATGAGCTCCACTCCATTGATGCGATGTGTTGGCATTTTTTTTTATTTTAAATTTCTACATCACTAGAGCTGAGTTTAGAGTTCTAGTTTTAGAACTCTCTATCATCACCCAACGATTAAATATGTATTAGCGTCAGCCACTAAGTTAATTAACATACGTGTGAATTTGCACTCCGTTGGGTGTGAAGTCCAATGTTAGTTTATAAATTTGTTAAATCAAAAATTAACTGTAGCGAGTCTTTTAAGAAACAAGGGTGGGCAAGATAGCTAATTCAATGGTCTATGTAGTTATTTTTTTGGGACAATAAGAAGGTTAGAGGTTCAAGATGATCCAAATCGCTAGAACGATTATGACATTTTGTTTTAAAAAAAAAAAAAAACAAAACAAAAGAAGGGGAGATTGCGTCCATTTTTATCACTATTTTTGTTTTTAATACACATATATATATGTATATGTGTATATATATGCAAGTGCCATGCTTATTTGTATTAGGGTTGATTTCACTTTCTACCTTTAAAATGTTGTCAAATTATTTATTTAATTTTTAAACAATTGATTGTATCTAATAAATCTTTAGACTTATATATGTTACTTGGAACGTGAATCGTTTCGGTACATGGAACGAGAATGAGAATGGGAATGTAGTACGCCACATGCTCTAAAATGTGATATAGTAAGGGTAGACTTATATATATATAACACTTTAGAATTTACAGTACTTCTAGAGTAATTTGCTTTTAACTAATAGCCATCTAATAAAATATAATTTTTTTTTCTCATGTAGCAAGACATTTCTATGGCATTGTGATGCATTTTTTTGTTTTGTCTAGTCAAAACTTAACTCACCTCACATTTGAGCTTATTATGTTGACTTTATTCTTCCTGAGCATATATATTGGGAAAGAAAAAAAAAAACTTTAAGGATTACTTTGGATCCCAAAATTTACCATTGTAAAACGGAATTGTACCATGTTTCGGAACGTGTGTACTAATACGTAATTCGTTAGGATATTACCGTTTTCTAGTAACACAGCTCTAGAGTATACAAATCCAAATCTATTTAATTTTTGAACTATCGATTAAATCAATCACATCCCTAAATTTTTTAATTAGAACTTATTTAGTCCTCGAAAAAATTACAAAAATAAAATTAGTAAAAGACCCTAACTTTTATTCCAAAAAAATCTTATATTTTTATTTTATCTTTAAAAAGTATTTTGTTTCACTGTGTGTTTAAATTGGTATTAGAAGCTAATTTATCAATTTTGTCAATAAAATTATATGAGTATTTGATATATTGAAGAAGTTGAATCAAATAATTTAAATAATAATACTTTGCTATAACCAATAATAAAATAAAATAATATATTAATTAAGTTATTAAAATAACTTAATGAAAAACTTAAAATAATCAATTATAAATTATAAATGAAATTTGGCAAGGACTCAATAGACTGATTTATATATGTTAGGGACTTACTAAACTCAGTTGATAGTTCTAGAACTAAATAGGTAATTTGACAATAGTTCAGGGGTAAAAAGTGAAATAAACTCTTTTAGTTATAAATTATAGGGCGAATTATACTAACAGTGCTTATAGTTTGAGACTCGTGTCACTTTGGTCACTAACATTTCAGTTGTGACACATTTGACCCTAAATTTTGAATCTTGCTCCAATAAGGACAATTGAAGATATCATTGCTTAATTTCAATGGTAAAATTGTCAATTTGATAAAATATAAACTAATTTGACAAAAATGTGAAAAAAAATTTTAACATTTTAAAATTTTTAAAAATTTTAACATTTTAAAATTTTTAAAAATTATTCCTACCAACCAAGATAAAATTATATAAAATTGATAAATCTTTTAGACATTCATTTATTTATTTATTTTACCAACTTAATTTTTATTATGTTTTTGGATGATGATCATGTAATGGGTGGTTGTTAAGATTTTAATGTGTAATCGATATATTTAATATATAAAATATTTTTAGTTTTGGATTTTTTTATTTAATGGATTGGTTTAATAATAATATCAAAATTGTCATCATATTTAACGTTTGAAAAAGTATAAACTAATTTAATGAAAATAAAAATAACCACTCATTACATGATCATCATCTGAACACACAATAAAAATTAATTTAGTAAAAAAAATAATAAAATAAATGTCTAAAAGATTTATCAGTTTACATCATTTTATCTTTAGTGGGTAGAAATAATTTTTAAAATTTTAAAAATATTTTTTTGACATTTATTTTTGTCAAATTGGTTTATATTTTATCAAATTGATGATTTTGCCCTTGAAATTAAGTAATGGAATCTTCAATTGTCTTTATTTTGAACAAAATTCAAAATTCAAGGTCAAATATGTCACAATTGAAAAGTTAGGGATTAAAGTGACACAAGTCCCAAACTATAGGGACCATTAGTATAATACGCCCTAAATTTTATATATATGTATATATCTAAGTAATAAGGGAAAAATGTTTTTGAATTTATCCTAAAGACAATTGTCTTACTAGGAATTTGAACGGTTAAGATTCATTTATACTTAAAGATGGACGGTAGAGATGATACCCTTCTTTTTCACTCTACCTCAACTTCCCGCCCATCCTGATCTGTCTCACCTCATTTTAAAACACACCCACCCACTCTCTACAGAAGAGAGATCTACGCTAATCGAACTCTCTCTCTCTAAAGTCTCTCTCTCTCTCTCTCTCTCATACACAGCCTTACTTCACACACTCCTCCTCTGCTATCCAAATCGACTTCACTCTTCATTACCTCAACGATGTGAAGCCACACAGAGAGTTCAAGACGACAAGGAAGTCTTGCTTACCACCTCTCCGCCGCACTGACGCTTGCACTGTCGGATCTAATAAAAGACCCTCCAATTGCATTGTTGTTTTCAAGTCTGTGTCTCTGTGTATAAAGTCTTGAAATTTGTCAAATGATGTTTTATTGTGTGCAGAGGGTTTGAAGAGAACAATGATTATTTGTTTCCATACATTTTATACATTACCAAGATACGAATCACAATCTGCTGAACTCGCAAGGTTGTTTCTCATTTTGATTATTTGTTTTTTGGATTTTAATTTTTATTGATTGATTAATAACAGATTTTATATATAGATGTATAAGCTAAATTTTTTTATTAATAGTTAGTATAGAGTATGTGTGTTCAAATTGTGAGATGGGTTTTTATATTTGGTTAAACATTACTGGTTAGAGTTGAATTTTCTACTTTAAAAATGCAGATTGATGATCTCAAGCATTGCCCATTTATTGAGGTAAAAGAGTGAAGAAGAAGAAGAAGAAGAAGAAAGAGGAGGATCAAATGTATATATATCAGTACATATTTGGGGCAAAATCTCTTGGGGGTTCCTTCCTTCACCTTGTAGACACCCCATTTTTGACCGTCCTCAAGACTTGGACGTCATCGTTTGAACACCCGATGATCATCCCTGTTCGTGTTCGTTTTGAGTTCCCGGAAGTCTCGGCCCCGAGCCTTGCCTCAGGATCTCTTAACTGGACTGTTCTGTGCTTGGTTTTGGACCAAGAACTTGTTAGTTTTTGCTTATGAGGGCAAAGAATGGCTTGTCAGCCACTCCCGGAGCCCACCAGCCAAGGCATGATGTCACCGGCCATGTTCTCTTGCCACCGGCCATTGGTGATGGCCGGTCGGCACCTTTGATGGTCGGCCGGCCTTAATTTGGTCAATCGGCCATATTTTCTGGCCAGGACTTCTTTTTTGTCCTTTTTAGGCATTGTGCATGCCAGCTGTGCCATCTGGAGCGCACAGATCTGTCCTCCATACACGTGTATGGAGGACTTGCACCCTTTGCATCCTTTTTGTTCTAAGCTTCTTGGAGAAGCTTGCACCCTTTGCTCTAGCTTCTTGAGGAAGCTTGGACCTTTGTCTTAGCTTCCTCAAGAAGCTTGCACCCTTTGCCTTAGCTTCCTTGAGAAGCTTGACCCCCTTGACCCCCTTGACCCCTTTGACCCCTTTTGTTTAGCTTCTTTAAGAAGCTTAGGTCTTTATCTTGCTCTATAAAAGAGAACCTTCCCTCTCCTTTGAAGAGGTTCAGCAAAATCAGAGTTATATATGATATATATATCACTCTCTCTATATATCTCCCTCTCTCTCTCTACATTTGTGTGTGTTAGAGGGCCTAAAAGTGTGTTTTGCTCTTAGTTTTGCACTAAGGCACCTAGTATTACACCATACTTGGGTTATTGAGGTGTTGGGAGGTTGTTCTTAGAGCTTTTAAGCTGGTTTTGATCAGAAAAGGGGCCTAAGGTTGCTGTTCTTCAAGTGTTCTTCAAGAGTGAGCATAATTACTTTATATTCCCCATTCTTGCACCAGCTTTTAACCCACTTTGCATGCTGTTTTGAGCTTTGTATATAACTGGTAAAAGTTCTATTTTTTTATGTTTAAGATGTTTCATTAAGGTCATTTTGGTGTTGGGGGTTGACCTCCCCCTCTTAGGCCTTGTTTGGCCCCTTTTGGGCCTTCTTTGTTGAGCTTTGGAACCTTTTGTGTATTGGCCTTCTCACCACTGAAATCCAGTGGATTTTTAGTGGTGGTGAAGGGGTCTTGAAGTCTTGTATAGGGGAGGGACACCCCTCTCCCTTTGTGTCTCATTTGTTCATGTTTTTGGCTCATAAGGGTAGCATACATGCTTAGCTTTACTTAGCTCCATTTCAAAGGTTTTTGGGTGTCATTTGGTCATTTTATACCTCTGTTTTTTGTCAGATTGATGGTCCATTACATGCATCATACACTTGTCTAGTAACCCCCTTTATTGTCATAACATGTGCCATGCATTTGCCCCTCCGTGCTTGCATGTTCTAGCTTGACTTCATGAAGCTTTTGGTCATATTTCATCATGCTTGAGGTCTGTTGGGCACTGATTTGATCATGTTTGCCATGTTTGGTATAGCCACCATGCATTTTGGCTTGTGAGCCTTGAGTGTGTGAGTCATTAGCATGCTTTAGTTGGGTTGTTTCAGTGATTTGGAATCATTTTCCATGCTATTTCAGTCCATAATCCATGCTTGCATGCTTGCATTCATCATCCTTCCATGCTTTGAAGAGATGCTCTTTTGTGCCTTAAAATGAGTCATTGTGCATGCCTATGTGTTTGAGGCTTTAGGCTGCCATATCAGTGGGTTTTGGGGCTCTTTTTTGCATGTTAAAACTCTGTTTTGCATTGATTAGTCCATGCCATATGTGGTTGGGGTGGTTATAGTAGAGTGCCCTCTTTGTGGCCTTAAATCCCCCTTTGCTTTGCATCCATTTCTTAGCATGTTTTAACCATGATCTATGCATGCTTTAGTCTTATTTTGGAGTGCCTTAGGATTGTTTTAAGTCATTTTGGTCCTTTGGGGTTTGGTTGACATAGCTATGGTTTGGACCCCTTTGTTGGCTTCAAGTTTTGGTCATTGTTGCATGCCTTACTTGCATAACATGGTTGATTTGGCATCATCCTCTATACACTTTCAGAGTTTAACATGTTGGTCTAATGTCCATGTTTATCATCTTTTGAGTGTTCTTGAAAGTTATGTTTTGTGCCTTAGCTTTAGGCCCATTGGTGTACATGTTTGCATGAGCATTTATCTATCATTTCCATAGCTTTTGGCCACTGTTTTGGGTGTGGCTAAGGCTCCTCCATCTTAGTATAAGTCCATAGGTCATGCATTTGTGCATTGTTGCATGCCTATCCTTTTTCCATAGTTGCTTATCTAGGTTGCATCATAGTATTGTATATCTATTGCATTGCCATATTGTTTGCATGTTATGTTGCATTGCATCTTGCATGTTTAGCACATTGCATACTTGCAGGATAGGTTGCACCGCATTTCGCATGCTTTGTTAACTTAGCCTCATGTTGCATATTTGAGTCATGTTGCATACTTGAGCCGCATTGCATACATGCATTACATTTTGCTTGGTTTGGGGTGTCAAACCAAACATGAGGAATGAGATGTGTTCGTACTTAAAGTGACGAAACACGTCTCAATCCTCGGTCGCCGATGCCCTTGATCTCAACATGATAGGGCGTGAAGCATTCATTCGTTTTGTTGCATTCATTTACATTGATTGGAAAACTTGGTGCCTTTGGCCATCATGCATCGAGATGCGTGATTGGTGGCCTGAGGACCAAGGGCCACACTCCCTTGAGTCCATAACATGATAGGGAGTTTGGCCATGCATACATTGCTTTGAAATTTCCTTGCCATGCACTGTCTGTCCACTGCTGCAGCAAAAACAGGATTCTGCAGGAATAAATGGCTGGCCGGCCACTTTCAGTGCCGACTGACCATCAAAGTCCAGCCGGTGACCCAATTTATGGTCGATGATCACATTTACATGGTCGGTGGTGCTTTTCATTAGCCGGTGGCATTCCAAAATGATCAAGGAATGGTTCAGAGGTGCCTCAAGAATTTTCACATCCCTCAGAAGTGCAGAACAGTGCAAACAGAGGCAACAGTGGCATGGTAACGGGTTTCCGAGCAAGGCAAATTGAGCATGCATCATCCACGTATTCTGAGGCAGAGCTGCGGCGGTCTCTTTAGTTTCATATTTAGGCTGTTTTTTTTTGTAACTAATTTGTTAATTAATTAGAAGTTTTGTAATAATTAATTAGTTAGGATAGTTGATTCATTATTTGGCCTGTATTATTTTTTCGGACCCTCCGAGCGAGGGCAATTGTGTAATAAGTGTGTGTGCGTGTGATGTATGTCTTCCAACCCCACGTCTTTCTCCTTTTTATTTTACCAACTTATGATGGTTAGATTAGGACATGTTTCAATTAGCATACTTATGCTCACATGTTTGCATCCATGCATTTGTCTTGCATACACCGGGCTCGGCGCATCATACTAACTGCATTGTATTTCAATTCCGAGTTGAATACGTGTTAGTTGTAGCATCATCATATGCCATCTAAGAATAACCGAGCCTATTGTAGTTGCATCTCGCATGTGTTGCATTAGCCATCTTAACACGAACTAGGATCATGCATATGATTACTAACTAGTTTCTATTTTGGCTTGGAGTACTCGGTAAGTGTTTATGCTTTAGCATCCTTGCTTGTGTGTGAGTGTTGCCATGATAGCATGCTTACCATGAGGCTATGTGCTTATGTGATATAACTGCCTGAATGCTTATGGGTGAAGGTTGGGTTGCTTGAGTTGGAATAATTCGTCGAAACCCGTGTTTTAGCCTACTTGCGAGTAGCAAACTTCAATCCATTTTTCGAAACAAACGGATATATAATGCTTTGTTCCAACTTAGGCAATCCAGTTTATACTTGTTTTGCTGTGCGCATCACATAGTAATTCTAGTCTAATAACCGGAATAAGAGCACATAATGTTTTCAAAACTTGATATCATGGTTAGTAGAGACCGATTTTTGATCGGGCGAGCAGGGGTGCTCACGAAGTGACCTTCCCCAATCGTACCCAAGTTCCCGAGCCGAGGCAACTTTCGTGATGACGGACACGTGGCCTTAGGCAACGAGTCAGGGTTTCATAAATTCTCCCAAAATAAATATTTAGGTGGCGACTTTGTATCTGGCAAAGCAGTCCATGTTTGGCACTTCTTTCAAAAAATCTGTTTTCAAAAACGATTTGCCGGATTTGGACTCTTTGATGATTCATCGGTCTTGCATTGCACTCTGCGAGATTAGATACAGGACCGTGACATTGAGTCCTGAACTGTAGTGAGCCCCACAATGAACAAAACAGGATTTCCTCCCGGGACGTCTACAGTTTCTGGCGACTCAGCTGGGGAGTTTGAGAACTTGACTCAAACTCATGATATCTTGTTTTGATTACACTCATGTGATTCTTTGCATTGCATGTGCATTGGTGCGCCTAAGTCACAGTGTTTGCTGTCTGCTATTCCTGAACGGTTTGCCAAAGGCCCGCTTCGAGAAGCACGCCATAAGGCTGACCGGTTACGGGCTCTGCCACGATGGGAACACAAACCCCGATTTTTACCGGGGCACCCTTTTGACCATTTGACCTAGTGCATATTCGGAATCCATAGTGACCATTCCAAGCTAGGACAGGTTGCTTACCCGATTACAGGTTGTTTGAAACCGCTGTATGCGTAGTGAAACCCTAGCTCCTGACAAAATAGGACAGGGAAACCCTACCCCAGCATAGGGGTGTTTTAGCTCTCACTTGTTTGTTATATGCTTTAGAGTTGGCCTCTACAGGAATGCATGTATCAGTTCGCAAGTTTGGGCATCAGGCCTGCGGGCACCAGTGTTTTGAGGATCAGTTATCTGTGGGTATCAGATTCGGTTTTGGGGGCAGTGATTGGGGAACGATGATCAGTGTTTGAGAACAGTCTATTCAGCTTATCAATTGTGTGTTGTGATGTCCGACTGTGTGTTGTGCGTTTATTTATGCTGTTATGCTGTCCGTTCTCTGGTTGTTTATTTCCTTATTACTGCTTTATTTATCTTTTTGCTAGGGGGTAGTTTAGCACAATTGCTTCAGACCAAGCAGATATTCCCTAAGCACTCTGGACAAGAGGTCGTCGACTCCATCGATCTGAGGATCTGGTAGACGGACAACCAGTGTATCATTCTCTACCCCCGGTTACCAGACGGAGGGCAGTTAGGTAGAGGATATCAGTTCAGCAGTTAGTTCAGAGGGCTTCGTCTACCCCGCCTGGGTATAGTAGGGATCAGAGTTCTGCTTCTCCCGCAGAGAGGGAACATATATCAGCAGTACAGTTAGATCAGGGCAGTATGGCAAGGATCGAAGAAATGATGCGCCAGCTCCGGGAGAGCATGAAAACCATGCAGGAAAACGCTGTTCGTCGAGATGAATTTGCCAAACAACAGGCCGAGATCATGGCCCAGCAGGCAGAGTTAATTGCCAGACTGCAACAACAAACCGGGGCATCTGCTTCACACCAAGCTCCTCCCCCACCAAGGGTCCCACCACCCGAGGAGGCGGCGAATGTCCAGAATATCCAAGAGGATACGGACATCCCAACGGGGCCACCTCCGCCCCCGATTCTACCTCAACTATCCAAGGCACCTACGTCTATCAATCAATCGGACTCTCCCTCGAGTTCGAGGTCGACCCTACAGTGTTGAAGTTGAGCAAGCTTGAGAAGTTGTTCAAGAAATCCCAAGGGGTAAAGTCCATCCCAGACATTATGATTCAAATATTATATTTTATTTTATTAATTTTTAATTTATTTTATTTTTTTATAACTAATTTAATCCCAAAAAAAAAAAAAAAAAACAACAACAACAACAACAACAACCCAACCCAACCCAATTATCAAAAAATCATCCCAGCAAAACTGCCACCTCCTCTCTCTCTCTCTCTCTCTCTCACACACACACACACACACACACACACACACACACACACACACATTACCACCATCCTCACCATCCTCTGTTTTCTAAGAGAAATGTTAAGGATCATGAAAATTTTTCTATGAAAATGATCACGAAAGATTTGTGACCCTTAGATTACCTTGAATAGTGCGTGGTGCTTTATTCTAAGTATAATCCAAAAGTCACAAATCTTTCATGATCACTTTCATGAAAGACTTTTCATGATACCTAGCATTGCTGGTTTTCTAAACAATACAAACAAATACATGTATGTATATATATAATAAATAGAATAAAGGAGGAGCAGAGAGATGAAGGAAGGAACCCCTTAGAGATTTTGCCCCAAATATGTACTGATATATATGCATTCGAGCCACCTCTTTCTTCTTCTTCTTCTTCACTTTTTTACCTCAGCAAATGGGCAATGCTTAAGATCATCAATCTGCATTTTTAAAGTAGAAAATTCAACTCTAACCAGTAATGTTTAACCAAATATAAAAACCCATCTTACAATTTGAACACACATACTCTATACTAACTATTAATAAAAAAAATTAGCTCATACGTCTATATACAAAATATGTTATTAATCAATCAATAAAAATTAAAACCCAAAAAACAAATAATCAAAATGAGAAACAACCTTGCGAGTTCGGTTGATTGTGATTCGTATCTTGGTAATGTATAAAATGTATGGAAACAAATAATCATTGTTCTCTTCAAACCCTCTACACACAATAAAACATCATTTGAGAAATTTCAAAAAAAAATTACAAGACTTTATACACAGAGACACAAACCTGAAAATGACAGTGTAATTGAAGGGTCTTCCATTAGATCCGACAGTGTAAGCGTCGGTGCGGCAGAGAGGTGGTGAGCAAGACTTCCTTGTCGTCTTGAACTCTCTGTGTGGCTTCACATCGTTGAGGTGATGAAGAGTGAAGTTGATCTGGGCAGCAGAGGAGGAGTGTGTGAAGTAAGGCTGTAAGAGAGAGAGAAAGAGAAAGAGAGAGAGACTTTAGAGAGAGAGTTCGATTAGCGTAGATCTCTCTTCTATAGAGAGTGGGTGGGTGTGTTTTGAAGTAAAGTGAGACAGATCCGGATGGGCAGGAAGTTGAGGTAGAGTGAAAACTAAGGGTATCATCTCTACCGTCCATCTTTAAGCAGAAATGAATCTTAACCGTTCAAATGTCCTAGTAGAACAATTGTCTCGAGGATAAATTTAAAAACCTTCTTCCCTTATTATATAGATTTTATTCTATATATATGCAAGTGCCATGATTATTTCTCTTATACCGTTTTTGTTGTATATTATCTTTTGAGTTTGTTGGTTTTTCAATTACTTGGATAGATATTCCTAATTAATTTACTGTTTGTAAATAACTATAAAGAAACAAATAAGATTTTGCTATTTATTTCGATGACTAAAAAAATGGTGAAAATTAATGATGTATACTAGTCTCTTTGTAAAAATAATTTGGAATTTTTTTTTAACGTTTCTGATATTAAGATTTTATAAGATAAATGATATACAATATTTTCGTAATAGTTAAGGTCCCTTAACATTTTCATAGAGAAAATTCGACTCTAAAAAATTTCACCCAACTCAGAGAAAATTTGTCCGACTCAAAAAAATTTCACCCTGACACAGAAAAATTTCGACCCTAACACAAAGAAATTTTATTGAGAAACCTTAGCTAATAAACAAAATATTTTGGACCTCTCCTATTACACAAAGTTGAATGGGGATGTTCCACTAATTTTCCTTAATAATTTACCAAACAAGTTTTTTGATATTAATTTTTATTTGTTTCATTTTTAAAAAACAAAAAAATAATTATAAAAAAATATCAAAACACAAGTAATTGTCGATATAAAGTCAAAAGAAACAAAACTATTTGTCGAATATCAAGACGACATTTGCCTAAACGTGTAAAAGCATGAACCATGAATCACCGCGTGTCTTATTTATTTTAATAATTTAAACGTGGAAGTTACATTGATTTCTCCTAACTTTTTTGAAAAACATAATAGATTTTATAATTTTGACATAATTATATCGAACAGCCTTATATCGTATTTTGATGTGGATTTGTGTAAAGATTTGGAAAAGAAAAAAAATAAAATAAATAAAAAATTTAATTTATATTTCATTCACTTTTTTCTTTTGAAATACTCACGTGTAGATCTTAATAAGTGGACTTAATATCACATGTCCAATAAGTCATGTGATAATTAACGGCGCTTTTCATCAAATATTATTAAAAAAACGTCGCTAATTGTTAATTTTCAATGACAATTTAAAATTTTCGTCACCAATTTTTAGCTTCAGCGATAGTTTGGAAAAAAAAAACATAAAAAAATGTCACTAATTGTAAATTTTAGCAACAATTTATAAAAATTATTACAAAAATGTCATTAATTGTCAATTTTTAATAACATGAAAAAATTTCATCACAAAAAAAAAAAAAAAAAAAAGCAACAATTTTACTATAACGTTTCGATATGATTTAAAGGACCTATTGTGTATAGAAAAGAACTTGAACACATATCAGTAAAGCAATGCACGCATACAATGCAATGTGTATAGGAAAGAACTTGAACACATATCAGTAAAGCAAAGCACGCATACAATGCAATGTGTATAGAAAAGAACTTGAACACATATCAGTAAAGCAATGCACGCATACAATGCAATGTGTATAGAAAAGAACTTGAACACATATCAGTAAAGCAAAGCACGCATACAATGCAATGTGTATAAAAGGTAATTGACATTGAACATGGTAAAACATGATACTGAAATGCGACGTACTGCAACTCAGTATGTTTGAAATGATTCATGGAATTCAAAAGACATAAAAGGATACAGGAAGGAGCGTCCTTCACATGTACCGAGCATCGCTCCACAAAAGTCATGGCCTGAGGTCAACTCGAAGGTCCGCTTGCATTTCGAAAGTGCAGTTTCTCGTACTGCCTTGAGTAATGAAGATGCCAAGCCACACAATTGACCCGAATAAGGGCGCGGAAGGCACAACGACCGAAAGAGGAGGTTACTGGTATCAATCCCGATACTCTGCCACCCTGTTATTTTCTTGCTTTACTTCCCTTTTTTATTAGGAGTTTAAGCACATTGCACTGCCTCAAGCAAGTCCTATTTTTGAAAATGCGTATTTTCTTTCTTTTAGAAATTCATGACAGAGATGAAACAGCTATTTGTTCAAAAGGTGGTTTCAATTGTACATTCTATGCATCGCATCGCAAGACATCACACAACAATGTGACTGAAATTAACACTGTGTTTCGAAAACGAAGCATCGCGTCGTAATAATCAGGTAGTGAACCAATTACAACTCGATAAGCAAAACAAAGAATTGACAGACTAGCCAAGTGCAAGTACAACTTGATGAAGGGCATGAAGACTTAAAGAGAGTGACATACAACTCGATAAGCAAATATACAACAACTCGATAAACAAAACGAGCGCGCCCTCAGGAGAATTGATCATTTAAGGGTACTGGAAGGGGTGGGATTCCCCTGATTCTTGGCATAAACATCTCAGAAGGCCAGGGGGAGAACCACCGGTCAAGACAGAAGTCCACCGGCCGTGAGGAATGGCCATCGGCCGAGATGGTGATCCATCGGCCGGAATAGATGGCCGGTCGGCACTATAAGTGGCCGGTCGGCACTAATTTGTCAACACCAGCAGAATGTTGACAGCTGTCCTTCACTCAACCTTATCCTCTTCAAAAGGGTTTCAACTTCGTGGTTCTCTTCATTTTCACACTGATTTGCTCCAAATGGAAGAGTTTCTTGCCCAAAATCTCGCAACTTGGATTAACAACTTGGATGGCTCGGAAAAGCTGAATTTCCGAGCTTTCGGCATAAACGCACTATTCACTTTGCGCCGTACTCCGCCGCATTTTTCATTCCTCCATGCCGCGGCAAGGTTTTGGAACCCGGTAACACATGTCTTTAGCTTTAGCGGACAAGAGGTGTGTCCCACTTTTGAAGATTTCCGAACTCTAATGGAATTTGAGCGCGATGAGGAGATCTTGCCCCGACTTCGTTTTGGCCATGCTCAAGCCTTGGGAGAAATGTGCGGGCTTTCAATGCCCGACGCTCGTTCTCTAATTTGTGATGGGACATTAGACGTTGCGAGCTTGGTTTGTCGCTTTTCTGAGACTGGTGATCGTGGCGACCGTCACTGGCAGGGCTTTCGGCGACACGCCCTCTGCCTATGCATGCTATCTCATTTCCTGTTCGTCTCCGGTTCCGGAGGGCCTAGCGTCCGGTTGATTGAGGTTGCCCAAGGCTTGAAGGAGGGCAAAAACTGCATCGCCATGATCCTGGCTGAGACATTGCTGGGCTTAGACGCCTTTTATCGTCGAGAGACGATTAGATTAGCAGGGAGCCCACTATTGCTGCAGGTAATGTTTCCCATCCAGTCTCACATTTATGTTTGCTCACATCACTCGGCCCTTAGGCTCGGTTTTTCTCACAAAAACCCTTTTCTCACTTTTTCTCTCGTCATACATCTCTCTGTTCTTTATTCTCTCATTTTTTCATCCCTCCCCAGGTGTGGTTAATGGATAAACTGAAGGTTGTGGACTCCTGCCCAGCATATTCAGCTCGCGGCTACTTCTTCAGGCAACGCCTAGTTGACGCTCTTGATGAGGGTTGGTGGTTTGAATGGATGTGCAGTTTGTCCGCAGACCGCATTGCCTGGCGGTGCCCTTGGCTCAATCTCCCAATGATGAGTTACAGCATGACCCGTCAACCCGGGATCCAATTGATTGGCTTGACTCACTGTGTCTTCTACTTTCCGTTCCGTATCCTGCGCCAGTTTGGTCATAATCAGTCTTGTCCGCCGGAAGGGATAGAGTACCCGGCTACATTCCCGATTCGAGGCGCACAGCTGGCCCGATATGCCACAGCATGGAGGACGAGAGAACTCCTGGCCCCCGCTCCCGCTTTCAGTTGCACTTTGTCTGATGAGTGCTTGGA
This sequence comes from Camellia granthamiana, assembly GCA_036172215.1. Lineage (NCBI taxonomy): Eukaryota > Viridiplantae > Streptophyta > Magnoliopsida > Ericales > Theaceae > Camellia > Camellia granthamiana. Next base: position 127,963,861 of record CM069909.1, on the reverse strand, counting down.
TTGGCTTAATGAAGAGGCACAGGAGGGGCCCATTTTGGCATCAGGGGCTTCGACTAGCTCTGGGAGGGGGCGCAGGGACATTTGACTTGACCATGCCCCAGATTTATTACTTTATTAGTACTTTCAAGTTTTCTTTATGAATGTAATAAAAAGCAACTTCGATTGTATGCAAGAGCAAGAGAACTTTATTTGAAATCAATGAAATTGAAGGTTGTGGTACTGAAAATTTTCCGTTTTGGTCCAGAAATGGTCTTAGTTGTAAAAAGATTTATTTGAACACAGTCATCTTTATTAAAACTTTTCGAAACCATTTTCGATATGGATCAAAACTGGACACGCCTGATATCTGTCACTGAGATGCACAACCCCAGATTCCTGCAATTGGAAAATTGCCCCTAGTTTGAATAGTACCGCGGCACTGCATGGCAACGGAAAGTTGCCCCTAGTCTGAACAGCACTGCACCGGAGATTGCGATGAATGCTGATGGACAAAGATGACCAAGATGATCAAATGGACAAAGCTGATCGGGGAAAATGTTTATGGCTGAACTTCGGGATGAAGCTGCCTACGTATCCCGAGGATGGGAATCAAGCCTTACGTAGTTCCGGCTTGGGTTCACTCGAGTATTTTTTACTCTCCTTTTGCGCTCTAACTTTTGCCAAGGCCGCCCTTTGCGGGTTTTCAACCTTGCGAGCTCAGTTTTTATACTTTCTAATTTTTTTGTACTCTGAATTTTGCCTAGGTCGCCCTTTCGGGTTTTCGGCCTAGCGAGCCTCTCAGGGGTAATATTTCTTCAACTTGTCCATGTTGATCGGTTGGGAGAACTCTAGGCCATCTAGGTCCATCAGAACCACAGCTCCACCTGACCAGATAGACTTGATGATATAGGGACCAGTCCAATTGGGTCTGAACTTGCCCCTTGGGTCATGGATGGGAGCTCGGTTGTCCTTGAGCACCAAATCTCCTTCCTTCAAATTCCTGGACTTAACCTTCTTGTTGAAAGCCCGGGCGATTCTGCGCTGATAACCTTGGACATGGTACAGTGCTTTCAGCCTTCTTTCATCAAAGAGCATGAGCTCTTCGAATCTACTCTGCTGCCAATCTGCCTCAGCTATCTGGCACTCAGCCAGCACTCGTAACGATGGAACCTCAATCTCAATCGGTAGAACAGCTTCCATCCCATAGACCAATGAATAAGGAGTTGCTCCAGTTGAAGTTCTAATTGAAGTCCGGTAGCCCCACAGAGCGAATGGCAACTTGTCTGGCCAGTCCCGATAGGTTTCCACCATCTTCTGCAAAATGTGTTTGATGTTTTTGTTGGCGGCCTCAACTGCTCCGTTGGTTTGCGGCCGATACGTGGACGACTTATGAAAAGCCATATTGTACTTCTCCAACAAATCAATCACCTCTTTCTTGAAGTGGGAACCATTGTCCGAGATGATCTCGTTCGGGACCCCATAACGGCAGATAATATTGTTTCTGATAAACTTTGCGACATGTGAAGCTTTCAGCACCGCATAAGATTGGGCCTCGACCCATTTCGTAAAGTAATCTATTGCGACCAAGATAAACTCGTGCCCGTTCGACCCCTTCGGGGTAACAGCCCCAATCACATCAATTCCCCAGACTGAGAACGGCCATGGCGACGTCATGCTGTACAGCTTTGATGGTGGGATATTCATACGGTTCGCATGGATCTGACATTTGTGACATCGCCGAACAAAGCCAATACAATCTTCTTCCATGGTAGACCAGTAATAGCCCTGCCTGAGGATCTTTCGCGCCAGCATCACCCCATTCATATGTGCTCCACATTCTCCTCCGTGGATGGCCTCCATCAGGCGCTTCGACTCTTCGGCTTCTACACATAACTTGTGCATTCCCAGGTGACCTCTTTTGTACAATTTACCCCCGCAGATGATAAACTGAACAGCCATTCTTCTGATTGCCCTTTTGTCCTTGGCATTCGCCCCTGGTGGGTATGCCTCCTTTTCTAAGAAGTTCCATATGTCATGGTACCAAGGGTTGTTGTCCTGCACTTCATCTATGGCAGAGATTGACTCGTAGGCAGGTACAAATTTCTGATCGATAATGACCGGACGCATCCGGACTCCAGACGGGATGTCTATCATGGAAGATAGAGTTGCTAACGAATCCGCGAACCTGTTGTTTTCTCTTACTAGGTGAGCGAATTTTAACTTCTCAAACCGAGGAATTAACAAATCCAAGGTCTGATGGTAAATTATCATCTTCTCCTCCTTGACTTTCCAATCTCCTTTGGCCTGTGATACAACAAGGTTTGAGTCTCCAATGACATCCAATCGCCTTGCCCCTAGTTCTAGGGCAGCTTCTAGACCGGCAATACACGCCTCATACTCTGCCTCATTGTTCGAGACTTTGAATCGAAGCTTGAATGCTAAAGGGATACGGGAATCATCAGGCGCTATCAGCAACACCCCTATCCCATACCCGTGTTGATTTGACGCTCCGTCAAAGTACATTGTCCAAGTTTCATTTTCGATGTGCAAAATGGCTTCATCTGGGAATAGATACTCAACCGCTTCATCCCCTTCAACCGGGTGGTCGGCAAGGAATTCTGCTACCGCTCTCCCTTTTACCGACTTGCGCGTCACATACTTGAGGTCAAATTCGGAGAGCAACAGCAGCCAACGAGCTAGCCTACCTGTAAGTGCTGGTTTCTCGAAGAGATATTTGATGGGATCAAGTCGTGAAACCAACATTACAGAGTGAGCTAACAGGTAGTGCCGCAGCTTCCTGGTAGCCCATACCAAGGCCAAACAAGCTTTCTCCAGCGGAGTGTAGCGGGTCTCGTAATCCAGCATCTTTTTGCTCAGATAGTAAATAGCCCTTTCCGCTTTATCTTCAGACTCTTGCGCAAGCATGCAGCCCATTGTAGTCTCGGTCACTGACAGATACAATATCAACGGCTTTCCCGGCTCTGGTGGTGACAGCACGGGTGGGTTCTGTAAATATTTCTTGATCTGTTCGAAAGCAGCTTGGCATCGGCCGTCCCATTGGAACTTCGTTCCTTTCTTCAGGAGACCAAAAAGTGGTTCACAAGTCAAGGTTAGTTTTGAGATAAACCGTCTTATGAATTGCACTTTACCCAGAAAGCCGCGCACCTCCTTTTCAGTCATTGGTGGTGGCATTTCTAAGATGGCCTTGATTTTGGAAGGGTCGACTTCGATGCCCCTTTGTGTAATCAGAAACCCCAACATTTTTCCCGCTGTAACACCAAATGTACACTTCTGAGGATTCAGCCGCAACCGAAATTCTCTGATCCTTTGGAAAAACTTTTGCAGGGCGGTGTAGTGGCCCTCTCTTTCTTTAGACTTGACAATCATGTCGTCCACGTACACCTCGACTTCTTTATGGATCATATCGTGCAATATTGTGGTTGCAGCCCGTTGATATGTAGCCCCAGCGTTCTTCAGCCCAAATGACATCACTCTGTAGCAATATGTACCCCACGGGGTGATAAAAGCAGTCTTCTCCCGGTCTTCGGGTGCCATTACTATCTGATTATAACCTGAGAAGCCATCCATGAACGAGAGCAAAGCATGCCCCGCTGTAAGATCTACCAACTCGTCGATATGCGGTAAGGGAAAGTCATCCTTCGGACTGGCTCTGTTCAAATCCCTGAAATCCACACATACCCGGATTCTGCCATCCTTCTTCGGCACTGGAACAATATTGGCCAACCAAGTCGGGTATTCGGATACCAGCAGGAAGCCTGCATCAATCTGCTTGGTGACCTCTTCCTTGATCTTAAGGGCCCAATCAGGGCGGATCCTTCTGAGCTTCTGTTTGACAGGTCGGGCCTCGGGGTCAAGAGGGATCCGGTGCTGTACAATCTCAGGATCGATCCCAGGCATGTCTTCGTAGGACCACGCGAAAACATCTTTGAAATCTTTTAATAAAGCGACTAAGCGCTCACGTTCCTCCGAAGACAGCGTGGACCCGATCTGGACCAGCCGCGGGTCCTTCTCAGTACCAATGTTCACAGTAGTGATTTCATCCATTAAGGGTTTAACAAACCTCTCTTGCTCTAGTTCAATTAGTCGTTGCAAAACCGGAGGAATTTCGTCCTCGTCGTTTTCATCAAAATTTTGAAAGTCCTGATCTAAGCAATAAACCAAAGGCACAGAAAAGTACTCGGAAACCACAGTTACCTCATTCTCATTAGGTACTTCCAAATCGTCCAATTCTTCTGTTACAACAGACTCGAAAGAGAAAGAAAAAGACGACCTAGACAGGACTGTGGCATCCGGGTTATCACCCCCAGGAATACCGAACTCAGACTCAGACGAGCTGGAACCTGATTCCGACTCACAAGACTCGGTGGAATCAGATTCCGGCTCACTACCTGATCCGGTGCTGCTAGATAAAAATCCCTCCTCGTACTGCCAGGTGAGGGAAGGTGCGATGGATGCATCCAAAATAGCCGATTGCAGGCCCGCAGCCGTTTCATCTCCAATCATAGACACCGAGGAGTTATCCCCCAAGCACAACTGGTCGATCGAAGGATCTGAAAGTAGACATGCCAGTGCTACCCCCATTTCAAACTCTGTGTCCGCAGACTCCATTCCCCTGCTCTGCTCAATCTTGACCATCGGGTCTGCCTGCTCTTTAGCAACATCATCCCCAGATATTTGTAAGTCAAAGAATATTTCGAAACCCGGCACGCGCTTCTTCTCTGCGTTCAACCACGGCTCCGGAAACCCACAGAACGGAAAGTCCTCCCCTTCCCGGACGAAGCGTCCGTTTAGGGTACCCCGGATGGGCCGGTGCATCAATTCGAAAGGTCTTCCCATTTGTTTTGCTTTGGCCCTCCCAGCCATTTCTCTCCCTCTTCTCACCCAATCTTCGTTAGTGGGCAGATAACCCAAGCCGAAGGTGTGGGGATTGTGCGGCACTCCGGTCAATGCTGCAACGCCTTTGCGGCCGCTCTTCCCTAATCCCATCCCGGGGATATGTTGGAGTTTGTTCATGAGATACACTGCCTGGGCACTAACATAGATCCCTTCGTTAGCAGCCATGATGTTTTGTACAACCCGAGCCTCAGCTAGGGTAAACCCTGATATGAACACATCTTCCATGCCATGCTCGATTTCTAGAACAGGCGTGGATACCTCCGGTGGTGGGTGGATTGATGAGTTTCCAAAGACAATGGCTACTCCCTTTCCATAGGGGTATTTCACCATTTGATGTAAATTAGATGATACCGCCTTCACCTGATGCAGCCACGGCCGTCCCAAAAGCAAGTTGAAAGTCGCAGGCACTTCTAAGACATGGAAATCTATCCCATGCTGGCCCGGCCCGACCTTTGTCTGAACTTTTACGGTTCCCATCACTTCTCTACTTGTGTTGTCGTACGCCCGGATAACCTGGGCAGTTGGTACAAAATCTGCAGTTTTCAAACCAATTGCGTATGCCGTTCTCGCTGGGCAAACGTTGATGGCAGACCCGGTATCAACAAGTACCACCGGTATCCATTTATCCCTACACTCCACAGAGATGTAGAGGGGCTTGTTATGGTCTGCCCCCTCGGGTGGCAATTCCTTGTCGGAAAAGGTCAGCATTGGGGTGGCTCCCCCCGGAAAGACCAATCCCACCAGCTGCTCTGGCGTGGTTTCTATTGAAAGCTTTGCTTTGTCCATGGCTGATAAGACAGCTTCTCTATGCACCCGTGATGCCATGAGCAATCCCCATATAGAGATGTCAGCTTGTATCTTTTTGAGCTGTTTGAGTACGGCCTCCTCCTCAAGTTGTTTCTCCTTTTGCTTTTCAACCTCTCTGTCCTTCCCCGAGGCCTCTGGTTGGTCCAGGTGTGGAGGTTTGAAATACCGTCCACTCCGTGTCATGTGGTCGACCTCTCCAAGGTACCAGGTGTCATCAGGCTGGTTGTTCCCCCAATCTTCGTCTGTATGGGCGAGGCACAAATCTTCATCCTCCCACCACATACCACCAGCAGCTGACAAACATCTGTCCGGCTCTGGCATGGCTATCCTTGCGCTCGCAGCACCTTCTATCCGCATGTCTGTGGTATTTTCGGTTCTTGTGCACATAGCAGTTTCAACTCCTACATGGGCCTTCGCCTTCCTGATTCTCTCGGAATCTTCAAAACTTGCTTGTTCTGACACAACTGATTGTTCAATAATTTCCGCACTCGAAATATTCCAATCTTGGGCGAAATTCTTGACACCGGAGCCCCCCGGCGATGTGTTCTGCTCTTCGACCCTTCCGGCCGTTGCTGATATCCTCATTGCTGCTGAATTCTGCTCTGCCTGAAATTCTCCTACCACATCGGGCTGATCATTCAACCACCCTGTAACTTCTACTGAATCCTCATAATCGAACCACACAACTGCTGCGTCTTCTGGGTGTTGGTCACTGTAGGACTGGAAATCTGTGAAGTCCTTCTCCACAGCCGTTACACCATCTGTTCCCTGATCCAGACTGTCTCCTTGAATTACGCACAATTCTTCCTCTGTTGGCAATTCTAATTTGGACCCATCTTGGCCTATAGGCGAAATGTAGTCACTCGGACTATACGTCTTCTCAACATAACTCCCAGATCCTGCAGACTCGGACTCAACAAACTGCTTCTCCTTTGGATTCTCCTTTCCCTTGCTATCGGCGATCACCACTGCTGACTTGGGTTGGGTTTCAGGGATGTCTATCATGCATAAGTCAGTGCAATTGGGAAGAGACACCTCCGGTTTAGGCAGGTGGGTAGGTGTGATATAGATACTAGGGTCGTAGAGCACGTCCCCGGTATGGATGAAATTGAGTCGTTTGGGTGGTGGAGCTTGGTTATGTGTGGGGAGGGGATTTGTAGTAACATTGGGTTTCTCCGGAGGTAGAATCACCCCGTTATCGATGAGATCTTGAATCTCATGACGTAACCGGAAGCATTGATCAGTATCATGACCGTGCTGTTGGTGAAATGCACAGTACTTGGCCGGGTTATGGGTGGGAGGAAGTTTTTCTGGTAGGGGCCGCGGCTCCAGGGGCTTCAAATGCCCTTTCTTGATTAGCACCCCCAAAGCCTTGGACAAGGACATGTAAAGCGGGGCAAAGGTTCTAGTGTTCTTGGGGGGATATCTGGCTGTTGGTGGGTTACTCCCGGACGCACCGGAGAATGGTGCAGCTGTTGTATTTCTTGAAGGGGGGTTAGTGGTGACCATGCTCACTTCCTGAGCTCTTGCAGCCGTAACGCCACTCGGGCCTGCATTGCTACCACGATTGAAAGTTCGTCGGGGTTGCTCCCGGTCACTATCGATCAAGCCTTGCTTTAAGGCATCCTCAATCTGTACCCCCATTTCATGTAGGTCAGAAAAAGTAGGAAAGGGGAGTACTATCATTTTTTGCATCAACTTCGGCTGAAGATTGCGCACAATCATCCGAATCTGGTCTTTGTCCGTAGGCCTCAAGGTCATCATCGAAGCCTTGGCCCTCCATCTAGTTACAAATTCTGAAAAACTCTCCTTAGGCTCTTGCCTAGTCGTCTCGAGATCACGAGTCGTAATCTCAATTTGTGTATTATACGAATACTGTGCGATGAAGGCCTCAGCCATCTCGTCCCAATTCCTCTTGACGTCATCCTCCAACTTGGCATACCATATAGCCGCCACACCCGACAGGGTCCGGCCAAACAAAGACAACTTCTGAAGCCTACTGAGGCCCATTGGCCTTAGGACATCTGAAAACAATCTCAAGTGCACCATGGGGTCCCCGGTCCCGTCGAACCGATCAATATGAGGCATTTTGAATCTGTCGGGCAGCGTCACAGCTGCGTCGGTATAACCATCTTCAATATCGGGGATAGTCTTGACCCCTTGGGATCTCTTGAACAGCTTTTCAAGTTTGCTGAGCTTTAGTGCGGTGGGATCAGTCTCGAACTCAAAGGGAGAGTCCGGTAGGTTGGTGGGTGTTTTTGATAGCTGAGGTTGGATCTGAGGTAGGATTGGAGGTGGGGGTGGTCCTGTGGGAAGTTCTGTATCATTCTGAGCATTGGCTGTCTCCCCGGGGTTTGGAACTCCTGGCGGGGGGGGGGGAGCTTGATGTGAAGTAGATGTTCCGGTTTGTTGCTCTAGTCTGGCAATTGTCTCTGCCTGTTCCCTCACAACTGTGGCCTGTTGCCTGGCGAAATCTGCCTGACGGACGGCATCCTGCTGCATCGCTTTCATGCTCTCTTGAAGGTGGCGCACCATCTCCTCCAAACTAGCCATGCTATCCTGCTCTGGTTGGATTACTGGTATATATTCTCTCTCTGTTGGTGACACAAGATCCCGATCCCTACTGAACACAGGCGGGGTAGATAAAGCCCTCTGAACTGACTGTTGTACTGATGTCCTCTGCCTGACTGGCCTCCGTCTAGTAACCGGGGGTAGTGAGTAGTACACTGGTTGTCCGTCTATCAGATCCTCAGATCGGAGGAGTCGACGTCCTCTGATCCAGAGTGCTTGGGGAGTATCTACTGGGTCAGAAGCAATCGTGCTCAACTACCTAGTAAAAAGATAAATAAATCGTATAAACAAACAGACAGTCGGACAGCATAACGGCGCAAAGTAAATAAACACACAACACTCGGTCGGGTATTTAAAGTAAACGGTCGAATGCTGGATACACTGTTTCTCAACCACTGATCACTGATCATGAACCATTGCCTCTAGGCCTAAATCTGATATCCACAGACAACTGATTCTGAAGACTGATACTGATGCCCTCGGGCCTGATACTTAAACTTGCAAACTGATCTGTACGTTCCCTGCAGAGTTACACTCTAAAGCACATAGCAGATAAATGAGAGCCAATACACCCCTATGTTGGGGTAGGGTTTCCCTGTCCTATTTTGTCAGGAGCTAGGGTTTCACTACGCACACAGCGGTTTCAAACAACCTAATATCGGGTGAGCAACCTGTCCTAGTTTGGAATGGTCACTACGGATTTCGATATGCACTAGGTCGAATGGTCGAAAAGGGTGCCCCGGTAAAACCGGGGTTTGTGTTCCCATACTGGCAGAGCCCGCAACCGGTCAGCCTTATGGACATGCCTTGACAAGACAAGCCTCCAGCAAACCGCTCAGGAATAGCAGATGGCCAACACGGTGTCCTAGGCGCACCAATGCACATGCAATGCAAAGAAACACATAAGTGTAGTCAAAACAGGATATCACGAGTTCGAGTCAAGCTCTCTCCAAACTCCCCAGCAGAGTCGCCAGAAACTGTAGCGCGTCCGCGGAGGGACCTCTGCTAACAGTTCGGACTCCCTTTGTGTCACGGTTCTAAATCTGAACCAAAGAGTCCAAATCCGGCAAATCGTTTGAGAAAACAGATTTTTTTTTGAAAAGTAGTGCCAAACATGGACTGCTTTGCCAGATTACAGAGTCGCCACCTAAATATTTTAAAATGGGAAATTTAGGAAACCCTGACTCGGTGCCGAAGGCCACATGTCCGTCATCACCAAAGTGGTCTTGGCTCGGGAGCTTGGGTACGATCGGGGAAGGTCAGCTATGAGCACCCCCTTTCGCCCGGTCCGAAGACCGGCCTCTACTAACCGTGATATCCAATTTTGAAAACTTTATGCGTTCTTATTCCGGTTATTAACCTAGAATTACTATGTTATGCGCACAGCAAACAAGTATAGACCAAATCGCCTAAGTTGGAACAAAACATTACGTGTTTGTTTTGAAAAATGATTTGCTACCCATAAGTAGGCTAAAATGCAGGTTTTGCCACTCTCAAGCGGGCTTTTAGAAAAGACGATTTTGCCACTATCTAGTGGGCTTTAAAACTCACAGTTTTAATGTGTTGTCCCAATTTAGGTAATTCAACCTCCATCCACAGGCATTCATGCAGTTATATCACATAAGCACTTATCCTCATGGTAAGCATGCTATCATGGCAACATTCACACACATGCGATATGCTAAAGCATAAAAGCTCACCTAGTACTCCAAGCCAAAACAGAAGCTTATTAGAAATCCATGCATGGACCTAAGCATCTTGAAATGTCTAATGCAACACATGCAAAGATGTAATCTAGGCAGGCTCGGCTATCCTAAACATGAAATATGGAATGCTACAAATAACACGTATTCAATTTGGAATTGAAAATACGATGCAGTTTGTATGATGTACCGAGCCCGGTGCATGTCAACAAATGCATGGATGCACGCATGTATTGCATAAGATATGCTGAATTAAATATGCCCTAATCTACCATTCTAAGCAGGTAAATAAAAGGGAGAAAGAAATGGGGGTTGGAAGACATACATGCCACTCACCCACACTTATTACAATTATGCCCTCGCACAGAGGGACCAAAATAATAATACAGTCCAGCGAATAAATGAATAAATAAATTATTACAAATTTATTAAAATTAAAGTAAATAAATAGATAGATGTAATGGGGCCTCGGCCCTGCCTTGGGGCGCGCGAATGATGCATGCTCGATCCTTTTTGCCCGAAAAAAATCCGTGTCATGGCATTGCTGCTTCTGTTTTTGCTGCCTTGCCTCTCCAAAAATTCCCAAAATTTCAGGAAACCTCCCAAATGATCTGAAATGCTTCACCGGCTGGGGGAAGAGCTCATCGGCTGCTGATATTTACCATCGGCTGCATGTGGAGTTTATCGGCACAAAAACAGTGCCGATCGGCACAATAAACTGCCGGCCGGCAGAAAGTCCCTGCAGCAGACAGGTTGACAGCAACAGCAAGACAGCAATGCATGGCATGGGTTTTGGGGGACATGTAAGCATGGTCATTGCCTCCTATCATGCTTGGGGACTCAAGGAGGTAAGACCCTTGGTTCTTGGGCCACCAATGGTGTATTTTGATACATGATAGCCCTAAGAACTAAGATTGCATTTTAATGTAAATGCATGCAACACAAGCAAATGAAGTCCAAAGCCTTATCATGTGTTGGTCCAAGGCCTTGGTGACCAAGAATTGTGGTGAGTTGCACCACTTGAAGTGTGAACTCCTCTCAATCCTATGCTTGGCTTGACAATCCCTAAGCCAAGCCATGGAATGCATGAATGCAACAAGGCTCAAATGCAATGCAACTTATCATGTTAAGCATGCAAAGAGCTAAAGTATGCAAGTCATAAATGTCATGCAACATGGACCAATTGAGCATGGAACTAGCATACATTCAAGGCCTCATTGATCAAATATGCAACAACCGAGATACAAACATGCAATAATGGACTTAAGCCATAGAGGGCAGCCCTCTAACTCCCCTAAAATAGTGGCAAATCATGCCTCAAAACAAGAGCAAGATGCCGCACAAGCATGCAAGCCATGAGGCATAAGGCTAAGGCATAAAGTGGGACATTGAACCACCACTTAACAAGATTAAACATGGCACATGTTAGGCAACCAAAACAGGTTTTTATCATGCAAAAAGGCACCCAAATCCCTCATGTGGCAGCCCCAAAACAATCCCAAGAGCATAAATGCACACAATACACATTTTAAAGCATAAAGGACACACCTTTAAAGTATGAAGAGAGATGACAATTCTAGACATGTGAGCATGGATTAAGGTCTGAAATGGCATGCCAAATGATCCCAAATGCTCTAAATAGGCTAACCAATGTATACACATGGACTATGTGCTTGAGATCAACAAACCATCATGCAAAGTAACCATAATAACCATGCCAAATATGATCAAAACAGTGGCTCACAGCCCTAGAACATGGCAAATCAAGGCTAAATGCTCCACCATGCTAAGCCAAAACATGGAGATATATGGGGGTAAACATGTGGCACAATTCTAAGCCAAAAGAGACATTACAAAGCAAGTGTAAGAAGCATGCTAAGGGCCATTGAACCCACATTAGACAGAGGTTAAACATGACTTAAAACACTCAAGTAAGCTCTGAAATGAAGCCAAATGCAAGCAAGCATACATACTAGAGCTTCATACAAACAAAGCCTACAAGCCAAAATGCAAGACAACCAAACCAAGCATGCCAAATGGGTCCAAGACAGTGGTTCACAGCCCTTATACATGGCAAGATGATGCTATTATCCCCATGAGATCAAACTAAAACATGCAAGTATTAAGGCTTAGACATGTGGCATACTTTTAAGCATAAAAGAACATTTCAAAGCAAGTATGAGAGACATGCTAAGGACCATAAATACGACCAAAAACAGAGGTATAACATGTCATATTGAGCACAAATATACTCTGAAATGAAGCCAAAACTCACCATACACACATGCTATTCTTTAAGCCCAAAACAAAGGCAAACAAAGAGCCAAGGGGAGAGGGGTGTCCCCCCCCTATATGTGACCTAAAATCATCTTCCCCACCACTGAAAACCCACTGGTTTTCAGTGGTGAGAAGGCCAAAAACACCAAGCAAACAAGGTCTAAGATAAAGGTCACCAAAATAGCCAAATAAGGCCTAAAAGGGTGAGCCTTTGTTCAAACCACAAAATGACCTTAATGAAGGTTCAAGAACAAGTGAAAACAAGATTTTTTTATCTTAAACACAAGTCCAAAAACACAAAGCGAGGAGGGTAGAAAGAGGTTGCAAGAATGGGGAATATAAAGTAAAGTGTTTACCCTTGAAGATCCTTTGAAGAACAAAGGTTCCAGCCACTCTCTAGTGATCAAAACCAGTCCAAAACCAACACAAACAACCTTCTAAGTCTCTCAATCTCGAGCTAAGGTGTAAAGGTGTGTGTAATGGTGCAAAAATGAGGTAAAACTACACTTTTTGGCCTAAAATCACACACACAAGAGGAGAGAGATGGAGATATAGATATATGGCAGAGATATATGTATAATGCTCTGGTTCTTGCTCCCAAAAGGCTAACCCTTAGCCAAGAGGAGGAGCCCTCCCCTTATAGGCATTGTAAAGCTTGTCAAACAAGCTTGGAAGGAATGTATCCCCTCCATACACGTGTATGGAGGGGAGCAAAAGCTACAAAGCTGTCTGAAAATATCTCAGAAAGCAAGTGCACAGTAGTCGGCAGGGCAAAATGGTCATTTTGCCAAAAAGAGTGCCGACCGGCACAAAATAGTGCCGACCGGTACAATATAGTGCCGATGACAACACCAACCAGCCGGTGGCCTCTAGCCAGTGCCGGTGGTGTGTGGGGATGCCTCACAAGGCATTCCCTGCCCTTCCAAGGCAAAACACAAGTGTTTGGTGCAAAACCAAACACGAACGGTCGAGTTCGGAGGTCCTGAGGCAAGGCGCGCACAGCCGAGAACTCCGGGAACTCCAAACGAACACAAACATGGATAATCACCGAGTGTTCCAACGGTGACGTCCAAGTCTTGAGGACGGTCAAAAATGGGGTGTCTACACTAAGCATATAGTCTTGGCTGCCTTGGCACATGGCGCTCGTAGGGCTCGCCATGTATCAAACATATGACATGCCCGACGTGGTGCCTTATTGGTCTGCCACGTGGGTGGGGTTTTGGTGATGTGGCACCTATAGGGCTTGCCACATATTGAGCTTGATACAAGTACCCACAATAATGCCCCCCTGTACAGATGCTCTTATAGCTAATGAGAGTATTTGTACATGACTATGTTAAAAAGTTTTGAAAAATATAAACTCATGCAGACAAGTATTTAGATAGAGTCATCTAAAATTAGGCTTTTGATACAATTGGGTCATTTGAATTGCTCATGGAGAGTTTACATTTTAAATTTCATCCGATGCGAGCCGGCCGGATAAAGATGTGGGCTTGTTGGGCGATGGCTTGATTCCGCGGAATTTCCACTACTTCACAAGAGATTTCGGCTTCGTTCCATAGGCACCAGATTCCGCCCCTCACCCTTTCCATGCCGCTAGGAGGGGGGCAATGGTCTTGGTGTTAGGAAAGCCCATGATTTGGCTCATGAACTGGGCCTCGCTTCCCCCTTTTTTTGTGTTTGTGATGATGACGAGGTGGAAGCGTCCGCTAGAATGTAGGTGCATGTATTGAAAAAAAATTATAATCCTAAATAATTTAATAATGAATATTGAAAAGCTAAACGTGTTGAATAATTTTTTAAGCGTAAATAGAATCACCTTTGAGCATATATCATCTATTAATTATTAATTCAATTCACATTACACATAAATTGAAAATTTTAATTTTGCCTTAAATCTATACCATGATTTTTTTGATTTTTTTTTTTTTTTCCACAAGAAGACACGTGAATAAAGTCAGATTAAAATAAAATGATATTAAAAGTCTACATATTGAAACGATATAATTTTATTTTCATGATCTATGTAATATGATAAATTTTATGGTACATATCCCATAAAAGAGTGTGTATTATATGTGTAATATTATTTTATTTTGTGGTATATATTATGTATTTTATAGTAAATAATACATAATTTTTTAATAAAATTATGATAATTTATGATTAAAAAATGAAATTACATATTTTTATGATAATGTTACACAAATTTTATTCAACCATGTGTCACTTAATGTGGAACATCATTTTTTAATTATAAATTATCGTAAATTTATAATAAAAAATACATAATATTTACGAAACAATAAATGGCATATATTACAAAAACGAGTAATAGTGTTTAGAGTAGTACACAACTTTTGAGTGATGTGCTTTATAACAATACCCATATAAGACTAAAAGATTATTAGATTAAGGAGGCATTTGGAATGATCTAAATAAATATATTTTTTGTAATAAAATATATATATATATAAATAAAGAAATAATGTGATCTAAAAAAAAATTTTAAAAATACAATTTTGTAGTGCACCCTAGACACTCTGCAATACTTGCAAAAATTTGTTAGATGGAATCATGTTCTCATCAATAAAAGTTCCAAAATTATCTTTGCATTGTTAGAACTTTTATATATTATTATAAAGTTCCAAAAGTTCATTTCACAAAATAAATAAATAAATAAAGACATAAATCCAAAAGTTCTTTTGTCAAACGCAAGATCTTTCATTTTCAAAATTAAAATCTAAATTGATTTTGTATTTAAATGTGTTTTAAATCTTTCGATTACAATATTAATAAAAGATTTAGAAAAATGGCATCTTTAAATAGATTTTTTTATTATTAGACACAAAAGCATTAGTTCAACCTATACTTGTGTTTAGTAATAAGATAACAAAATCTAGTTATGTATACAACAATGCTATAGAGCTCTAAAAGGAGCTCTACTGAGCTGGCATGTCTAAAAAAAAAAAATATTTCAAGCTAAAACATCACATCAAGCTGGACCCCATACACCTCCATGTCATTAGTGCATGGTTTAAAGCTCTTATCCTAGAGTTCTCAAGCATTTTTCTTATGTATAACGTTACTCCGCCCCTTGTAGATTGGACACTTCGATTGGACCAATAGCGCCTACCATGAGCCTCACTTCACATTTGTAGACTAGGTGCTTGTTTGACATCATCTAAAAAAATAAAAAGTCAAAAAATCATTAAAAAAAAGCAAAAAAGTTTATACTACTCAAAATATTTGGGCGAGAAAATTGGGCTAAGGACTCAGAGGGCAAAAATGCACAGCTCACGCTGTTTAAAGAAAGCAAACAAAACAAAAAGTCAAACAATGCAAAGTGCACTGTGAGAGGGGGAATTGACAAGTTGTAGACACCCCATTTTTGACCGACCTTAAGACTCAGACGTCACCGATTGAGCGCTCGGTGGTGTTGCATATTGTGCTCGTTCAGAAGTCTCAGAGTCACGGCCGTGAGCCCTGCCTCCGGACTTCCGAACCCTCTTCTGTACCTTGTCTCGGTTTGCGAACCAGACTCGGTTTTCTCTGTTTCTTTTCCTGAAGGGAATGAGAGGTCCCGTAGACCATCTCTCAGTGGCCGTGGGCTACATTTCGTGGCCGTAGGCCATTTTGCCCATTTCGGAGCCCGGTTCCCGGTTTTCGGAGCCGTCAGGCCGTGCACCTCGGTTCGGGACCGACTAACCATCTCCGATTCCTCCGGTTTTTGGCATGCATCTCATTTACTCCCTTTCGAGGGACACTGGGGCCTGAGAGACCCACTTCGTGGTCGAATGCCACTTTCGGTGCTTAACAGCCTAGTTTCGGGACCCCGAACTGCGTGTTTTGGCCCCCGAGCGTTCGTTTTGCATCGGTTTTCGTTCATTTTTGGCAGGTACCTCTGTTTTATCATCAGGAAGGTCACTGAAGGGTGGGAGGCCAGCAATTGTCTCAACAACTAGTTATATTCCTCCGGCGCCCTCCGACGCCCGTTTTTCTCACTTCCGAGCCAATGTTGACCACCCTAGGGCCACCTTCTTCAACCCCAAACCACATATTTGTGTTGTACACACATGGGAGGACCCTAAAAGTCTATGGCCGGCCAGTAATTGTTGTTGAACCTTTTGAACCCCTCCTAAAAGTGGCTTGTTGTCTCTTCTGTTTTACAGTTGCCAATTTCCAACCACAGGTTCTTGTTGAGCACATATGGGAGGACACCAATATCTGGTGGCCGGCCAAAAAATCTTTTTGACCCTTTTGACCCTTGGCCGGCCGGCCATAGGGGGTGGCCGGCCGGCCACCTGCAACAAAAATAGGTGGTCGGCCATGTTCCTCAGTGTGGGTGTTTTACAGCTGTGTAGCTGTTTTCCCCCAAAAATATCTCAATCCGGGGGAAAGCTTTTGGAGGGAAACTTGGTGTCATTTCCCTCCACCTTTTCTCCCCTTCTCTTGCCTTTATAACCAACCTCCAAGACTGATTTTAGGGTTACAAAAATTTCCCTAAGGACCTTGCATACATCTCTCTCTATTTCTCTCTCATTTTCTCTCAAAATCCCTAAGTTCCAACCACATTTCTTCATCACTACCAAGCACCACCACCACCACTCCATTCCGGCAGCAAGGAGAGGTTTTCCAGAGGCTTAGAGGCAGCAGATTTGGTCCAAGAAGCAGCCAAAGCATTGGTCTTCAAGGGTAAGTTCACTTCACCCTCTTTTGAGTTCAATCTTGCACCATTTTTCTAGCCTATTTGCTTACTGTTTTGGGCTCCGACCCTAACTGAAACTAGGCCTATTTTGAGCTATTCTTCATGTTTGTTTAAGGGCTCAACACTGTTGGGGGCCTCCATGCATGACTTGCTTCATTCCCTCTCTTTGGTCCCCATTCTTGCATGCTTTGTTAGCCTATTTTGCTTCTGTTTTTAGGCCATGATCAGAACTGAAAGTGGCCATATTTTGATCTTCTTGGCATATCTTATTAAGGGTCTTTGACAGTTTGGTGATTGCTTTGTATACCTCATGTTATAGCCTATTGTTGGCCTACTTTTTGCATGGCATTTTTAGCATGTTTGTATATTGTTTTAGGGGTTGTCACCTACTTAAAAACAGCATGTTTTTAGGCCCTCTTCAGTGTTGTAGAAGGGTCTTTTGCCATTTGGGCTTTGCATCTATCACTTGCTTCATTGCTTCCCTTGCGGAGCCATTTTTGTATGCCATTTTTGCCCTACTTGTGATTACTGTTTGGCCATGTTTTGTACTGTAAAAATGTGAGTTTTGGGGCTGCCTTGCTTCTGCTTTTTCATGTCATGTTCAAATTTATGCATGTATTGTATAGCTACAAGTCATTTTGGGTGCCTAATTTTGCATTTCGGGTGAGATTCCATGCATCGGGTGTCATTTCGCCATATTTCGGGGCTGTTTTCCCCCTCATTTTGCTACTGATTTTTGCATGTTTGCATATCATATTCCATGTCTTTGCCATGTCTCATTAGAGTGGCATTTCGGTGCCTGAGTGTCCGTTCTCGGTTTGCGTGCCCGCGGGCACGCATTCCGAGGTGTCTTGTTTTTATCTGATGGCCTCTTATGTGAGTGTGGCTGAGGCTCTCTCATGTTGGTGTAAGCCCATATTGCATTGCGTATGCCATTTCATCCATAGCATTGTGCATGCGTGGTTGTGTATTACCTCGTATAACGTGTATGCCATTCCATGACATTGTGTATGTTAGGATTGTATCTTAGGCCAAGTTTGGCATCCCAATATAAGTGCACTTATTTCATCTTTTTATCTTTTTTGGGTCACATCAATCAACATCTTCTCTCTACTTTTTCTACACATAATACAAAAAAAGTCAAAAAGTGCACTTATTCTAAACTTCCCAAACTTGGCCTTAGTTGCATTTCACGCATATCATGCACATTGCATCGTGTTCGGGATAGGAGTTAGCCCGGGCACGGGAAACGAGGTACGTTCCGTACTCCGAGTGACGGAGCGGGTCTCAATTCCCAAGTCACCGGCACTCCGGATTACCCGTGATGGAGTTAGGTTTTGTTGTAGCATTCATACGCATTCATTCTATATTGAGTTGTGCAATTCGGCTCCTCGGCCATCATGCATCGAGATGCGTGATTGGTGGCACGAGGATCGAGGCATGCATATATTTGTGAAATACATTGCTATGCCCCTTTCCTGCTCTCTGTTACAGCATATCGAGAATCAGCAGTCTTCCGAGGCTTGGCGCGCTTTTCAAGAAACATTACAAAACAGAGGCTAATCAGGGCATCGCCGTGGATTTCCGCGCAAAGCAGCCCAAACATGCATCATTCCATCATCCGGAGCAGAATCAAGGCAGTCCTTGGCTTGCATGCCAGTTTTGTTTTTCTTAGTTAATTTGTTAATTAATTAGGAATTTGTACATTATTTGGACTGTACTATTCTTTTATTCGGGACTGTATATTCTTTTGGACCCTCAACGCGAGGGCGTGATTGTAATAAGTGTGGGTCAGTGTGATGTATGTCTTCCAACCCCACGTCTTTCTTCCCTTTTATTTACCTGCTTACGATGGTTAGATATAGGGCATATTTCAATTAGCATACAGTATGACAGCATGTTTGCATCATTCATCTGTTTTGCACGCACCGGGCTTGGCGCATCATACAAACTGCATTTGTATTTCAATTCCAAATTGAATACGTGTTAGTTGTAGCATTCCATATGCCATGTTTAGAATAGCCGAGCCTGCTATAGTTACATCTTTGCATGTGTTGCATTAGGCATTTCAGCATATTTAGGATCATGCATGATTTCTAATGAGCTTCTGTTTTGGCTTGGAGTACTCGGTGAGTTTTTATGCTTTAGCATCCTTGCATGCGTGTGAGTGATTACCATGAATAGCATTCTTACCATGAGGCTCTATGCTTATGTGATATAACTGCCTTGAATGCCTGTGGGTGAAGGGTGGGTTATTTGGATTGGAACAATTCATCAAATGTTTGTTTTAAGCCCACTAGATGGTGGCAAAACCATTGTTTTCTAAGCCCACTCGAGGGTGGCAAATCCACGTCTTAGCCTACCTGCGGGTAGCACCATCAAACCATTTTCAAACAAACAAACATGAAGTGTTTTGTTCCAATTCAGGCGACCCAGTCTATACTTGTATGCTGTGCGCATCACATAGTAACCTAGGCTAATAACCGGAATAAGAACACACAAGGTTTTCCAAAATAAGATATCATGATTAGTAGAGGCCGGTCTTTGACCGGCGCGAGCGGGGGTGCTCACGAAGTGACCTTCCCCAATCGTACCCAAGTTCCCGAGCCGAGGCAACTTTGGTGATGACGGACACGTGGCCTTTGGCACCGAGTCAGGGTTTCCTAAATTTCCCCATTAAAAAATATTTAGGTGGCGACTCTGTATCTGGCAAAGCAGTCCATGTTTGGCACTTCTTTCAAAAAATCTATTTTCAAAACGATTTGTCGGATTTGGACTCTTTGGTTCAAGATTAAGAACCGTGACATTTGAGTCCTTCGAACTGTAGTAGACCTAATATCGAACCAGAACCGGAGGGGGGGGGTCGCACCCTCCCCGGGATGCGTTCGGGGACGTCTACAGTTTCTGGCGACTCTGCTGGGGATTTAGAGAACTTGACTCGAACTCATGATATCTGGTTTTGACTACACTTGTGTGTTTCTTTGCATTGCATTTGCATTGGTGCGCCTAGGACACCGTGTTTGCCATCTGCTATTCCTGAGCGGTTTGCCGGAGGCTTGTCTTGTCAAGGCATGTCCGTAAGGCTGACCGGTTACGGGCTCTGCCAGTATGGGAACACAAACCCCGGTTTTACCGGGGCACCCTTTTTGACCAATCGACCTAGTGCATATTCGGATCCATAGTGACCATTCCAAACTAGGACAGGTTACTTACCCGTTTATAGGTTGTTTGAAACCGCTGTGTGCGTAGTGAAACCCTAGTTCCTGACAAAATAGGACAGGGAAACCCTACCCCAATATAGGGGTGTTTTGGCTCTCACTTATCTGTTATGTGCTTGTTAGAGTGCGTCTCTACAGGGAATGCATGTATCAGTTTCTGAGTTTGGGCATCAGGCCTGCGGGCATCAGTTTTTGAGATTGGGTATCACGCCTGCGGGCACCAGCCAGTTATATGAGAATCAGTTATCCGCGGGTATCGGATTCAGTTTTGGGGAACAGTGATATAGGGACAGTAATCAGTGATTGAGGACAGTGTATACCCAGCTTATCAACCGTGTGTTGTATGCCCGACTGTGTGTTATGTATTTAATTTAAGCTGTTATGTTGTCCGTTTATCTGGTTATTTATTTCCTTTTCACTTTATTTATCTTTTTGCTAGGGCAGGTTTGTAGCACAATTACTTCCGAACCCGTAGATATACCCCAAGCACTTTGGACACGAGGTCGCCGACTCATTCGATCCGAGGATCTGGTTGACGGACATCCAGTGTTCCACTCTCTACCCCCGATTGTTAGAAGAAGGCCGAGGAGGCGTAGTGTGTCAGAGCAAAGATTACCGGGGCAGCAGTCCACTTTAGCAGCAAATAGTCGGACCGAGGTTTCTGTTTCCGCTATAGAGGTACACTTACCGGTTATTCAGATGGATCCGCAGAATACATCAGGAACGGAGGCGATGATGCGCCAAATGCATGAGAGCATGAAACAAATGCAAGAAGATGCTGCCCGCCAAGCGGAGTTCTCCAAGCAGCAGGCCGTTGTCATGGCCCAGCAGGCCGAGCTGATCACTAGGCTGCAACAGCAGAATGCGGCATCTGCTTCACAGCAGGCTCCTCCTCCACCCGGAGCTCCATTACCCGAACAGGCATCCACTGGTCAGAATACCCTGCCGAATCCCCAGAATATCCCTCTGAACACCCAGACCACCCTACCCAATGTCCAGAATATTCAAGAGGACACAGGCCATCCAACGGGGCTGGCTCCGCCCCCGCTTCTGCCTCAACTGTCCAAGACCCATACACCTGCCAACCATCCGGACTCTCCCTTCGAGTTCGAGATAGACCATACAGCTCTGAAATTGAGCAAACTGGAGAAGCTTTTGAAGAAGTCCCAGGGGGTGAAGGCCATCCCAGACATCGAGGATGGGTACACCGATGTGGCCGTAACATTGCCAGACAGATTTAAGATGCCACAGATTGATCGTTTTGATGGGTCCGGGGATCCTATGGTCCACCTCCGGTTATTCTCAGACATCCTGCGGCCAATGGGCGTAACCCGACCACAAAAGCTTTCCCTGTTTGGTCGAACTTTGTCGGGTGTGGCAGCCATTTGGTACGCGAAGTTAGAAGATGACGTGAAGAGAAGCTGGGATGAAATGGCTGAGGCCTTCGTTGCACAGTACTCGTACAATACACAAATCGAGATTACAACTCGTGATCTCGAAACAACGAGGCAAGAGGCCAAGGAGACTTTCTCAGACTTCGTAACTCGATGGAGGGCAAAGGCATCGAAGATGACCTTGAGGCCTACAGACAAAGATCAAATTAAGATGATTGTGCGCAATCTCCAACCAAAACTCATGCAGAAGATGATCGTACTCCCCTTTCCCACCTTCTCAGACTTACACGAGATGGGGGTACAGATCGAGGATGCGATGAAGCAAGGTCTGATTGACCAGGACCGGGAGCAACCCCGGAGGACATTTAACCGCAACAATAACGCAGGCCCGAGTGGCGCTGCAAATACCAGAACTTCGGAGGTCAGTATGGTCGCCACCATTCCCCCTCCCCAGCCAAGGCCCATGGCAGCCACACCCTTCTCCGGTGCATCCGGAAGTAATACTCAAACCCCAAAATACCAGCCCAAGGGCCAAAGAACCTTTACTCTACTATACATGCCCTTGTCCAAGGTTCTGGGGGTCTTAATTAGAAAGGGACATCTAAAACCCCTGGAGCCGAGGCCGCCACCAAATCCACTCCCCCCCTCTCACAACTCAGCCAAGTACTGTGCCTACCACCAGCAGCACGGTCATGATACCGACCATTGTTACAGGCTGCGTCACGAGGTTCAGGACCTCATCGACAAAAATGTGATTCTACCTCCAGAAAGACCTAACGTCACAACCAACCCACTCCCTACCCATAACCAAGATCCACCACCCAAAAGAGTCAATCTTATCCAAACTGGGGTCGTATCCTACGATCCTAGTATCTATATTACTCCCTCTCACCTACCCAAGCCGGAGGTGATCCTTCCCGATTGCACCGATTCCTTGTGCATGTTGGACACCTTCACAACCCAATCTGAGCCAAAGGTGGTGACTACTGAAGATGGAACAGGGCAGGTTTCAGAGGAAAGTGGAATTGTTGCGTCTAGGAGTGACCAGTCTGGGATTGTATTGGAAGAGCCTATGATCCAAGCGAGTACATCTTATCAGCGGGCCAGTCTGAGCCGAGTGTGGGACTGCCGGAAAAAGCCGAACTGTGTATGATTCAGGGGGATAGACTTGAACAGGGGGCGGATGATCTGACAACAGTGGAAGAGGTCTTTGCCAACCTCCAGTTCTTCAACGACCAAGAATCAGGGGATGCAACGATCAACTGGTTCGAATATGGGGAGTCGACAGAGATTACCGGATGGTTAGATGATCAGCCAGACGTTGTGGAATTTCAGCCAGAGCAAGGCCCGGCAGGGGCAAAAGTATCAATGGTGGCCGGAAGGGTCGAGAGTCAGAATGGATTGCCGAAGAGCGCCGGTACAAAGAATTTCGCTCAGGACTTAAACATTGTGGATGCAAAGACAGTGGAACAACAAACTGCAGCGACGCAGACAGAACAGGAGAAGTTTTGGGATTCCGAGAGAATCAGAAAGGCAAAAGCCCATGAAGGGGCTGAGAGTGCTGTGGGCACAAGAACGGACAATGCTGTGAGCATATGGGATGAAGGTACTGAGAGTACACATTTGCCAGAACCAGACAGGTGTCTTTTGGATGCTAACGGGATGTGGTGGGAAGACGACGACTTATGTCTTGCCCACACAGATGAAGATTGGGCAGGCGCTCAACCAGATGACACTTGGTACCTCGATGAGGTGGACCATATGACCAGGAGCGGGCGGTATT
This sequence comes from Camellia granthamiana, assembly GCA_036172215.1. Taxonomy (NCBI): domain Eukaryota; kingdom Viridiplantae; phylum Streptophyta; class Magnoliopsida; order Ericales; family Theaceae; genus Camellia; species Camellia granthamiana. Next base: position 127,940,504 of record CM069909.1, on the reverse strand, counting down.
TCAAGCCTCCACACCTTGACCAGCCCGAAGCATCTGGAAAAGACAAAGAAGCAGAGAAACAAAGAGAGAAACAGATTGAAGAAGAAGCTGTGCTGAGACAATTAAAGAAGATACAAGCAGACATCTCCATCTAGGGACTGCTTATGGCTTCGCGAGTACACAGACAGGCTGTCCTATCTGCTATGGACAAGGCCAAACTCTCTATCGACACTACACCAGAACAGCTAGTTGGGCTGGTTTTTTCGGGAGGAAGTTCCCCGGTTTTAACCTTCTCAGATAAAGAACTGCCGCCTGAGGGCGTGAATCATAACAAACCTCTCTACATCTCCGTGGAATGTAGAGATAAGTGGATACCGGTGGTACTTGTTGATACCGGGTCTGCTATCAATGTCTGCCCAGCCAGAACAGCGTATGCAATCGGGTTGAAGCCCGCGGACTTCATCCCGACAACTCAGGTGATCAAAGCGTACAATAATACCAGCAGAGAAGTGATGGGAACCGTCAAGATTTAGACAAAGGTTGGACCTGGACAACACGAGATAAATTTCCATGTCTTGGAGGTTCCCGCAACTTTCAACCTACTTTTGGGGCGACCGTGGTTGCACCAGGTGAAGGCCGTTTCGTCCACTCTGCATCAGATGGTGAAATACCCCTATGGAAAGGGAGTAGCCATTGTGTTTGGGAATTCATCGATCCATCCCCCTCCGGAGGTGTCTACACCAGTCCTAGAAATAGAGCACGGCATGGAGGACGTGTTTATATCAAGATTTACTCTGGCCGAGGCCCGGGTTGTGCAAAACATTATGGCTGTGAATGAAGGTATGTACGTCAGTGCTCAATCCGTCTACCTCATGGACAAGCTACAACACATCCCCGGGATGGGATTAGGAAGGAGCGGCAGGAAAGGCGTCGCAACATTGGCCGAAGTGCCACACAACCCGCATACCTTTGGACTGGGTTATCTGCCCACCAAAGAGGACTAGGTGAGAAAAGGGAAAGAAATGGCTGGAAGAGCCAGAGCAAAGCAGGCTGGGAAGCCATTTGACTTGATGCATAGGCCCATTCAGGGTACCCTGAACGGACGCTTCGTCCGGGAGGGGGAGGACTTTCCGTTTTGCGGCTTCCCAGAGCCGTGGATAAACGCGGAGAAGAAGCGCGTGCCCGGTTTTGAGATCTTTTTCGACCTGCAACTACCCGGGGAGGATGTTGCCGAAGAGCAGACGGACCCATCAGCTGAGGTTGAGTAGTATAGGGCAGTGGATCCTGAGGGCACAGAATTTGAAATGGGGGTAGCGCTGGCATGTCTACTCTCTGATCCTCTGATCGACCATAAGTGCTTGGGGGATAACTCCGAGGTTTCCGTGATTTGGGATGAAACGGCCGCGAGCCAACCAGCAGCTATCTTGGATGCATCTATCGTACCCTCTCTCACTTGGCAATATGAGGAGGGATTTTTGTCCAGCAGCACTGGGTCAGGTAGTGAGCCGGAATCTGATTCCACCGAGTCTTGTGAGTCGGAATCAGATTCCAGCTCGGCTGAGTCTGAGTCTGGTACTCCTGGGGATGTTAACCCGGATGCCACAGTCCTGTCTAGGTCGTCTTTTTCCTTTTCATTTGAGTCTGTTGTAAGTGAATCGGACGATTTGGATGTGCCTAATGAGAATCAAGCAACTGTGGTTTCTGAGTACTTTTCTGTGCCCTTAATTTATTGCATTAATTCAGACTTTCAAAATTTTGAAAACGACGAGGACGAAGTTCCTCCGGTTTTGCAACGATTAATTGAGCAGGAGCAGGAGAGATTTGTTAAACCCCTAGTGGACGAAATCACTACCGTGAACATTGGTACTGAGGAGGACCCGCGGCTGGTCCAGATCGGGTCCACGTTGTCTTCGGAGGAACGCGAGCGCTTAGTCGCTTTATTAAAAGATTTCAAAGATGTTTTCGCGTGGTCCTACGAAGACATGCCTGGAATCGATCCTGAGATTGTACAGCATCGGATCCCCCTTGACCCCGAGGCCCGACCAGTCAAACAGAAACTTAGGAGGATCCGCCCGGACTGGGCTCTCAAGATTAAGGAAGAGGTCACCAAGCAAATCGACGCAGGCTTCCTGCTGGTATCTGAATATCCGACTTGGTTGGCCAACATTGTTCCGGTGCCGAAGAAAGATGGCAGGATCCGGGTATGTGTGGACTTCAGGGATTTGAACAGAGCTAGTCCGAAGGACGACTTCCCCTTGCCGCACATCGATGAGTTGGTGGATTTCACAGCAGGGCACGCCTTGCTCTCATTCATGGATGGTTTCTCAGGCTACAACCAGATAGTGATGGCACCAGAAGATAGGGAAAAGACTGCATTCACCACCCCGTGGGGGACATACTGCTATAGAGTCATGCCGTTTGGGTTGAAGAATGCTGGAGCTACTTATCAATGGGCCGCGACTACAATATTACATGATATGATCCACAAGGAGGTTGAGGTGTACGTGGACGACATGATTGTCAAGTCCAAGGAAAGAGAGGGCCACTACACCGCCTTGCATAAGTTTTTTCAAAGGATCAGGGAATTCCGGTTGTAGCTGAACCCTCAAAAGTGTACATTTGGTGTTACAGCGGGAAAAATGCTGGGGTTTCTGATTACACAAAGAGGCATCGAAGTCGACCCTTCCAAAATCAAGGCCATCCTAGAAATGCCCCCACCAAGGACTGAAAAGGAGGTGCGAGGCTTTTTGGGTAAAGTGCAATTCATAAGACGGTTTATCTCAAAATTAACCTTGACTTGTGAACCACTTTTTGGTCTCCTGAAGAAAGGCAAGAAATTTCAATGGGACGGCCGATGTCAAGCAGCGTTTGAGCAGATCAAAGAATATCTACAGAACCCGCCCGTTTTATCACCACCAGAACCGGGGAAACCGTTGATTTTGTACCTATCAGTGACTGAGACCACAATGGGCTGTATGCTCGCACAAGAGTCTGAAGACAGGGTGGAGAGAGCCATCTACTATCTGAGCAAGAAGATGCTAGAGTATGAGACTCGGTACACACCGCTGGAGAAGGCTTGCTTAGCTTTGGTATGGGCTACCAGGAAGCTGCGGCACTACTTGTTAGCTCACTCCGTAATGTTGGTTTCACGTCTCGATCCCATCAAATATCTTTTCGAGAAACCAGCACTTACGGGTAGGCTAGCTCGTTGGTTGCTGTTGCTCTCCGAATTTGATTTGAAGTATGTCACACGCAAGTCAGTCAAAGGAAGAGCAGTAGCAGAGTTCCTTGCCGACCATCCGGTTGAGGGGGATGAAGTAGTTGAATACTTGTTCCCAGATGAAGCCATTTTGCATATCGACGACGAAGCTTGGACGATGTACTTTGACGGAGCGTCAAATCAACATGGGTATGGGATAGGAGTGTTGCTGATAGCACCCGATAATTCCCGTATTCCTCTAGCCTTCAAACTCCGATTCAAAGTCTCGAACAATGAAGCGGAATATGAGGCGTGCATTGCTGGCCTAGAAGCAGCCCTGGAACTAGGGGCAAGACGGCTGGATGTCATTGGGGATTTGAACCTTGTTGTGTCTCAAGCTAAAGGGGACTGGAAAGTGAAAGAGGAAAAGATGATGATGTATCACCAGACCCTGGATTTGCTGATTCCTTGGTTTGAGAAGTTAAGTTTTACTCATCTACTAAGAGAGAACAACAGGTTCGCAGATTCTTTAGCAACTCTATCTTCCATGATAGACATCCCGTGTGGAGTCCGGATGCGTCCAGTCATCATTGACCAGAAATTTGCACCAGCCTATGAGTCGATTGCAGCCATAGATGAAGTTCAGGACGAACACCCCTGGTATTACGACATTTGGAATTTCTTGGAGAAAGAAGCATATCCGCCGGGGACAAATGCCAAGGATAAAAGGGCAATCAGGAGAATGGCAGTTCAGTTCATCATCTGCGGGGGTAAATTGTATAAACGGGGTCATCTGGGAATGCATAAACTGTGTGTTGATGCCAAAGAGTCAAAGCGTCTAATGGAAGCCATCCGTGGAGGAGAATGTGGAGCACATATGAATGGGGTAATGTTGGCACGGAAGATCCTCAGATAGGGTTATTACTGGTCCACCATGGAGGAGGATTGTATTGGGTTCGTCCGGCGATGCCACAAGTGTCAAATTCATGCAAATCGCATGAACATCCCGCCGACAAAGTTGTACAATATGACTTCACCGTAGCCATTTTCAGTCTGGGGAATTGATGTAATCGGGGCCGTTACGCCAAAGGGGTCGAATGGGCATGAGTTCATCCTGGTTGCGATAGATTATTTTACAAAGTGGGTTGAAGCCCAATCATACGCGGTGTTAAAGGCTTCGCATGTTGCAAAGTTTATCAGAAACAACATCATCTGTCGTTACGGGGTCCCAAATGAGATAATTTCAGATAACGGTTCCCACTTCAAGAAGGAAGTGATAGACTTGTTGGAGAAATACAATGTGGCTTTTCATAAGTCGTCTACTTACCGACCGCAAACCAATGGAGCGGTTGAGGCCGCCAACAAAAATATCAAGCGCATATTGCAGAAGATGGTGGAAACCTACCGGGACTGGCCAGATAAGCTGCCGTTTGCTCTGTGGGGCTACCGGACTTCAATCAGAACTTCTACTGGGGCGACTCCGTACTCATTGGTCTATGGGATGGAGGCCGTTCTACCTATTGAGATTGAAGTTCCATCATTGCGAGTATTGGCCGAGTGTCAAATAACCGAGGCAGATTGGCAACAGAGCAGATTCGAGGAACTCATGCTCTTTGATGAGAGAAGACTGAAAGCGTTGTACCACATTCAAGGTTATCAACGCAGAATCGCCCGGGCTTTTAACAAGAAGGTTAAATCCAGGAATTTGAAGGAAGGAGATTTGGTACTCAAGGACAACCGAGCTCCCATCCATGACCCTAGGGGCAAGTTCAGACCTAATTGGACTGGTCCCTACATCATCAAGTCTATCTGGTCAGGTGGAGCTGTGGTTCTGATGGATCTGGATGGCTTAGAGTTTTCACAGCCGATCAACATGGACAAGTTGAAGAAATACTATCCTTGAGAGGCTCGCTAGGCCGAAAACCCGAAAGGACGACCTAGGCAAAACTCAGAGCACAAAAAATTTGAAATTATAAAAACTGAGCTCGCAAGGTTGAAAACCCGCAAAGGGCGGCCTTGGCAAAAGTTAGAGCGCAAAAGGAGAGTGAAAATACCAGAGCGAACCTAAGCCTGAACTACGTAAGGCTTGATTCCCATCTTCGGGATACGTAGGCTGCTTCACCCTGAAGTTCATCCATAAACATTTTCTCCGATCAACTTTGTCCATTTTGATCATCTCAGTCATCCTTGTCCATCAGCATTCATCGTAATCTCCGGTGCAGTGCTATTCAGACTAGGGGCAACTTTCCGTTGCCAGGAGGAGCTGTGGTACCATTCAGACTAGGGGCAACTTTCCAGTTGCTAGGATCCGGGGTTGTGCATCTCAGTAACAGATCTTAGGCGTGTCCAGTTCTGATCCATATCGAAAATAGTTTTGAAAAGTTTTAATAAAAGCTGACTTTGTTCAAATTAATCTTTTTACAACTAAGACCATTTTTGGACCAAAGCGGAAAATTTTCAGTACCACAACCTTCAATTTCATTGATTTCAAAACAGAGTTCTCTTGCTCTTGCATACAATTGAAGTTGCTTTTTATTACACTCATAATGAAAACTTGAAAGTACTAATAAAGCAATAAATCTGGGGCATAGTCAAGTCAGGTGTCCCTGCGCCCCCTCCCAGAGCTAGTCGAAGCCTCTGATGCCGACCTAGGCCCAATCTGCGCCTCCTCATTGAGCCAATCCCAGCACTCATCAGACAAAGTGCAATTGAAAATAGGGGCGGGGGGCAGGAGCTCTCTAGTCCTCCAAGCCGTAGTATGTCGGGCAAGGTGTGCACCTCGGACCAGGAAGGCGACCGGATACTCTATCCCCTCCGGAGGGCAAGTCTGATCATGGCCGAACTGGCGCAGAATGCGGAATGGGAAATAGAATACACAATGGGTCAGGCCAATCAACCGGATCCCAGTATCTTGGAACATGCTATAGCTCATCGCCGGAAGGTTAAGCCAAGGATAGCGCCAAGCAATGCGTTCAGCTGACAAATTGCACATCCATTCCAACCACCATCCCTCATCGAGGGCATCAACTAGGCGGTGTCGAAAGAAGTAGCCGCGGGCTGAGTAAGCAGGGCAAGAGTCCACAACTTGCAATTTATCCATCAGCCATATTTGGGGAGGGATGAAAAATGAGAGAATAAAGAATAGAGAGATGTGCGATGAGAAAAAAGTAAGATGAGGGTTTTGTGAGAAAAACCGAGCCTGAGGGCCGAGCGATGTGAGTAAATACATATGTGAGCTTGGATGGGAAACATTACCTGCAGCAGTAGTGGACTCCCCGCAAATCTGGTTGTCTCCTGGCGGTAGAAGGCATCCAAACCCAGCAGTGTCTCGGCCAATGTCATGGCGATACAGCTCTTTCCTTCCCTCAAGCCTTGAGCAACTTCAATCAAACGGATATTAGCTCCCCCGGAGCCCGAGACGAACAGAAAATGAGATAGCATGCACAAGCAGAGGGCATGTTGTCGAAAACCTTGCCGATAATGGTTACCATGGTCACCAGCATCGGAGAATCGGTAAATCAGGCTCGGGATATCCAACATCCCGCTACAAATCAGGGATCGAGCATCATGTGCATTGAGACCGCACATCCGCCCCAAAGCTTGGGCATAACCAAAATGAGACTGAGGCAAGATCTCTTTTGAGCGTTCAGACTCCATCAAAACTTGAAAATCTTCAAAAGTGGGACATACCTCTTGCCCTCCGAAGCTGAAGACGTGCGTCACTGGGTTCCAAAATCTCGCCGCGGCATGGAGGAAAGGAAGATGCAGTGAAGTCCGGCCTAGCGTGAATAGTGCATTCAAGCCGAAACCCCGGAAGTTCAACTTTTCCGAGCCATCTAAAGAAGAGATCCAAGATGTGAGATTTTCTGCGAGAAATGCCTCCATTTTTGTGCAAAGCAATGATGAAATGAATGAGTTCCAAAGTTGGAGCTTTATAGGGGGGGTAAAACACTATTCAAGGACAAGTGTCAGAATTCTAGGAGTTGCAGGAAAGGTGGCCGGCCGGCCACCTATTCTAACAGGCCGGCCATCTTTGTTTCAGTCCCCAGAAGCAAAATATGGCTGGCTATGCTCATTGGTCCTGTCTTGCCCTCCGGAAGGAAGTTTGAGGCACTTTCACGCATCGGGAATGTTGGAGGCCTTCATTTTTCTCAGTTTCGGATGCGTCCCAACACCCAGATCGTCCGAAGTACGCTGTGTTGTATTTTGCTTATCGAGTTGTCGTTTTGTTTATCGAGTTGTAAGTTTTGTCGAGCTGTCGTATTTTGTGATTTGAGTCGTTACTCTTTGTTTGCGCAATTTTGTTAAGTCTTATTTATCGAGTTGTTAACATTGTTGTATTTTGCTTATCGAGTTGTAAACTTGCTGAAAGTCTGTTATTTCTTAGTGAGTCGAGTTGTTTGATTTGTTGCGTCGGTTCATTACCTGACCCGGTAAATACACAAGGCACATTTCCATTCAATTCCATCTTTGTGCAAAATGATGCGATGCAATGCTAAGAATTTCAAACACAAACATATTTTCAAAAGTTGTTTCATTCCGTCATGTTTTACAAAATAAAGGTACAAGTTTTACAGAAAATAAAACTGCCTGATAAAATGCAAAGTGCTACAAACTACTAGCAAAAAGTAAAATAAAGCAGGAAACAGCAACATCAATGTCCTCGGGAGCGGGAATGAGGAGCCCCCCTCATCCTCTTCTGCGGGATAACCTCTGCACCATCATCACCATCGGGGTCGGAACTGTCATCCTCAGGATCTCCCTTAGCCTCGCCTCCACTCCCGGAACCGAGACCAGAACCCCCCCTCCTCAGCAGATGTCTCTGACTCACGATCTGCGACCTCCTCCTCCTCCTCCTCCTCATCAGGCTCTGCCTCTATAACATGTGTCCTACGTCTGCGAAACGACCCCGCTCCCCGAGCTCCTCGGAAAGGCCTAGATGGCCCAGCACCTCGACCTCCCTAAGAAGGCCTGGATGGCCCAGCTCCTCGAAAGGGCCCAGATAGCCCAGCACCTCGACCTCTCTGAGAAGGCCCGGGTGGCCCGGCCTGCGGCGGAGCATATACAGGAGGCATCTGAAAGTGAAAAATCCAATACATTAGTTCAAATATGAAAATCAGATGCAAGTACAGTATGAGAGTGGGGTGTGTGTCAGATGTGCTCTACACAAAAAGCCTATCAATGCAGTAGAATGTTCAAAACCAGCGTGTCATCAGAAGTATGATAAATGCGGGAAAGATGAACAGTACCTATACACCCATAATGGCCAGCTGTGCCTCCCTCCGCAGGATCATGCCCTCGAATGTGGCCAGCATCCCAAGCATCTCATCCATGTACTCAACTGGAGGCTACAGATACAAATGCAAAACCATCAGTAAAGGAATGGATGTCCAAGTATCCGACTGATAAATCAAAGCTGTAAAACATACCGGTGGTGAATCAGGGTCTCTGACATATCTATGGTCAGGAAGAGGAGGCTCTAGCGAGACCTGGTAAGGAGTCCCAAATCGCCAACTCGTCAACTCGGTCGGCATGTCTGGCCATCCAGGATGATGAAGAGTCGGAGGGATCGGAGGGATCGGAGTAATGAATCCGCGCCCACCTCTGGACGTACCAGCCCTGCTGGAGGAGGGGATATCCGTAGCACGAGCCAGACTCGAAGATGGTACATCAGCAGACCTCAGTGGCGGAGCGCGCACTCCCGTCAAGGGAGGCATCAGATATGTATGGCGATAAGTGGCGTAGTCCCCCTCCGTAAGATGTAGCAAAGCATCAGTGCCTAGCATAGCACTAACGACATCCTGGGTAGAAAGCCTATCAGCAATCCGCATAGTGGCTGGAGGTGCTGCAGGAGGGTCTTGAGAAGTGTATCCCCACACCTGACGCAGAAAGCGTTCCCCCAGGAACCATGCTCTACCAACCGGTCCTTCAAGCAGGATCCTATACTGGGAGGTGCCTGATCCTCCGGCATACTGAAACCGAAGACCATCACCCAAGATCGCCCAGGGCTGCCACGTAATCTGCGGATAACCAGTGCATGAATCAATCAGAAATCGGGAATATACAAGGCAGACCAAAGATGAAAACGGAAAGGAACTGAGAGTTCTGAAATACCTCTGTCGTCTGCACAGTGTCAAAATACTGTCGCAGGTAGAAGAGAGTCTCGCGAGGTCTCGGCCGGTGCTGGCCCTCGAATACCAAGGAATACGGGGTCATAAGGGGCCCTGCCACCTCCATCTCCGGGGCTAACGTCGGAAAATATACATAGACCCATAACTGTGGAAAACAGTGCAGAGTGTGAATACAAAATGCTGAGTGCAAAATACAAGATGTAAAGTGCGCCGTGTGTGCAATGAACAAGTAATGAGGAGCAGAAATGTAAATCAAGAGGACAGAACGTACCTCCCAAGCTCTCCAATAACCGCCGAGTAAGTCTCCCTGCCCGCGGAAGGTAGCGCTCATGTAGCAGTAAAGAGTAGCCAGGCCGGCGCCACCCCAGTCGTACCGACTGACCTGTGATAGGTCCACTAGGGCACTCAAAAGATACAACCCGACAGTGTTCCCTCTATCAGCAAACAGAGTCGTCCCGAAGAGGAACATAAGGAAACCACGGGCATACTGCTCAGCCTCCCCAGGAGACTCAGGCTCCATCTCCGGCCTCCGAAAACGGGAAAAGAACCAGGTGTACCGGACTCTCCCAGAAGCTCTGTCCACAGGCGGGCGGGCCCCCAATAGATGTAACCAAGCGGCCTCCCACTCACCCATATCCTCGTCGTAAGGAATGGGCCAGCCTCCTACATCCAGGCCGGTCAGTACAGCAAAATCCAACGGGGTCATGGTCAAATCCCCGGTGGCGGAGAAATGGAAGGAGTTGGTGGTGTCCCACCATCTCTCTACCAGAGCTGCCAATAGTGTCCTACTGGCAAGACAATGTGATAACCCTACGCAGAAGGCCCCAAACCCTGCTAAATCAACTAAATCCCGGACAGCCTCCGGAAGCTCAGTGTACCACTCTCTCGCAGCAGTGGAGCCATATCCTCGCACAATACGAGAGCAAACTAATGAATGCATGTGTCAGAATGAAATGTAATGAGCTGTGTGCAAGTGAAACGGATAAGCTGTGTGCAAGTAATGGGCCGTGTGCTAATGATGTAATGAGCCGTGTGCAAATGAAATGAATAAGCTGTGTGCAAGTAATGAAGCTGTGTGCAAGTAATGGGCCGTGTGCTAATGAAGTAGTGAGCTGTGTGCAAATGAAATGAATAAGCTGTGTGAAAAGCAAAGTGGGGCTGTGTGTTCTACTTTAAATCAGTGTGGGCTGTGTGTTCACCTTCAAGTCTGGGCTGCGTGCTCATCTCAAAAGTTAGGGCTGTGTGTTCTACTTTAAATCAGTGTGGGCTGTGTGTTCACCTTCAAGTCTGGGCTGCGTGTTCATCTTAAGAGTTAGGGCTGTGTGTTCTACTCTCAATTAGTGTGTGCTGCGTGTTCACCTTCAATTTGGGCTGTGTGTTCAGGAAATCAAAGTTAGGGCTGCGTGTTCTATTCTCAATCAGTGTGGGCTGTGTGTTCACCATCAATTGGAGCTGTGTGTTCAGAAAATCAAAGTTAGGGCTGCGTGTTCTATTCTCAATCAGTGTGCGCCGTGTGTTCACCATCAACTTGGACTGTGTGTTCAGAAAATCGTTGTTTGGGACTGCGTGTTCTACTCTCAATCAGTGTGTGCTGCGTGTTCACCTTCAATTTGGGCTGTGTGTTCGGAAAATCGGTGTTTGGGACTGTGTGTTCTACTCTCAATCAGTGTGTGCTGCGTGTTCACCTTCAATTTGGGCTGCGTGTTTAGAAAATTTGAGTTAGGGCTATGTGTTCTACTCTCCATCAATGTGGGTTGTGTGTTCACCATCAACTTGGACTGTGTGTTCAGAAAATCAGAGTTTGAGCTGCGTGTTCAAATCTCAATCAGTGTGGGCTGTGTGTTCACCATCAACTTGGACTGTGTGTTCAGAAAATCAGTGTGGGCTGTGTGTTCTACTCTCAATCAGTGTGGGCTGTGTGTTCACCATCAACTTGGACTGTGTGTTCAGAAAATCGGAGTCAGGGCTGTGTGTTCTACTCTTAGTCAGTGTGGGCTGTGTGTTTACCATCAACTTGGACTGTGTGTTCAGAAAATCAGAGTTTGAGCTGCGTGTTCAAATCTCAATCAGTGTGGGCTGTGTGTTCACCATCAACTTGGACTGTGTGTTCAGAAAATCAGTGTGGGCTGTGTGTTCTACTCTTAGTTAGTGTGGGCTGTGTGTTCACCATTAACTTGGACTGTGTATTCAGAAAATCAGAGTTTGGGCTGCGTGTTCAAATCTTAATCAGTGTGGGCTGCGTGTTCAAATCTCAATCAGTGTGGGCTGTGTGTTCACCATCAACATGGACTGTGTGTTCAGAAAATCAGAGTTTGGGCTGCGTGTTCAAATCTTAATCAGTGTGGGCTGTGTGTTCACCATCAACTTGGACTGTGTGTTCAGAAAATCGGAGTCAGGGCTGTGTGTTCTACTCTTAGTCAGTGTGTGCTGTGTGTTCACTTTCAAATTCGGGCTGTGTGTTCGACAAATCAGTGTTTGAGCCGTGTGTTCAATTCTTGACTAATGTGTGCCGTGCGTTCACAATCAATCAATGAGCCGAGTGTTCAGAAATTCAAGTGTGCAAGTCATATGTTCAGAACACAAACAAAGTGCTATGTCATGAGCTAAACTGTGTGATCAAGCATGGCAAAGGTATGAAATGCACGAAAAATACAGAAAATGACGTAAAATACCTCTCGTGCCTCGTAAGAGAGGTGATGCTCTGGCTCTCACAGAAGTAGATCTCCGGGTGCCCGATCATTGAAGTCAGTGTAATGACGAAAAATGGCCCGCGGAAGAACGTGCACCGACGGGGCGTATCTCTCGGGAATAAAAGGGCGGACCCTCGGGGGGAGCGTCATGGCATCAAAATCATCCCCGGCACCTGGAGGACCTCCACCATGGGGGAAATTACCCGCCATTTCGAAAAATCTACAAAAGGAGCAAAAAATGAGCAAAATGAGCCAAAATTGGAAAAAGTCAACTCTCGGGAAATGGAAAAGTCAACAAAAGTCAACTCCCGAGAAAATCTTCCAAATATTGAGACAAATTTACCTCAAGTGGTGAAAATGAGAAAAGAAGCCCCGAAATCAAAATTTAATCGGTCTAAAGTGCTTAAAATCGAATGTTTTTGCGAAAACAACTTGCGTGGGAGGCTGAAAAGCGCGTATAAAGTGCAGATCTGAAGGAGAAAATGGTTTGGGAGGCAAGAGGAGAAGTTTTCGCAGCTTTGGGTGTGAGCTCAAAGTGAATGGATGAGAGAATATAAAGAAAATGAGGCGAAAAGACCAAAGTGCCCCCTATTTTGTGCAGGTGGCCGGCCGGCCACATTTTCTAGCTGGCCGGCCATTTGCTTTATGAAACATGGCCGGTGGCCTCCCCTTGGGCAACCAGCTGGCCGGTGGTGATCCCCCCTTGCTCCCCTAGCTCTCTGCAAATTTTGAGGAAGATCGGAGTTCCCGGGACCTGAAAAAGTTCAAGAAAAGTGCACTTTCTGGCGCGAAATTGCTCTGCCGGAACTTCAGTTGCAATTTCTGACGTGTGTCTCATCATTACTCATCAAAATCAAAGTGTATCGTTTTGTAACCTCTCCGGGAGGTGAACCGGAGGCCGCAGTTGAGTCGCCTTCGCCGAAATGCGCGTTTCCTTACTCGTTGTTTCGCAACAAACGGGCGCCCTGATTTATGCTCGTTTTACATTGTTGTGCACATAACTTACATTCTCATGAGCATTTTGCATTGTCATGCATGTTTTCTTGGTGTACCATACCTCTGTGCTCGAGCATGCGTTGTCACGCACGTTCCTTTCTCGCATTGCGATGCATTCACTCGCCGACACTGCGTGTGTCAAACTTTCGGAATCACAGGAATCACATTGAATATATGTTGTTAGCATATTATGCTTGTTCAATTTCTCTCTTTTGCAGGCACGATATTGTATGTACGGTTCATTTGAAGCTGGTGCGACCAGACGAATCGCGCAGGTATCGTATCTTCTCCGTGTGAGACGCGACGAGAATTGAATAATTCTCCGCATTCCTAACTGCATGAAATGTAGTTATTGCTTTGCATTCTTGCTTAAAACTGTTGCATCTATTTGCGAATACTTGTTTCATTACAGCTTGCTGCATTTGCATGATCATCGAGTTACATCTGGCCCTGTGCATATAGCTTTGCGTTTTGCCCCTTTGCCTGCGGGCACGCCTGCGGGCATATCTCTGTTCATCTTGTATGATTGTCTAAGTCTTCGGCCTTGTCAAAAATGGGTCGTCTCTGGGCTTTGACATTCACTCCCGTCACTTGTGACTTCCGAGTTCTATCAAAGAGGGGCAACTGTAGACACCCCATTTTTGACCGACCTTAAGACTCAGACGTCACCGATTGAGCGCTCGGTGGTGTTGCATATTGTGCTTGTTCAGAAGTCTCAGAGTCACGGCCGTGAGCCCTGCCTCCGGACTTCCGAACCCTCTTCTGTACCTTGTCTCGGTTTGCGAACCAGACTCGGTTTTCTCTGTTTCTTTTCCTGAAGGGAATGAGAGGTCCCGTAGACCATCTCTCAGTGGCCGTGGGCTACATTTCGTTGCCGTAGGCCATTTTGCCCATTTCGGAGCCCGGTTCCCGGTTTTCGGAGCCGTCAGGCCGTGCGCCTCGGTTCGGGACCGACTAACCATCTCTGATTCCTCCGGTTTTTGGCATGCATCTCATTTACTCCCTTTCGAGGGACACTGGGGCCTGAGAGACCCACTTCGTGGTCGAATGCCACTTTCGGTGCTTAACAGCCTAGTTTCGGGACCTCGAACTGCGTGTTTTGGCCCCCGAGCGTTTGTTTTGCATCGGTTTTCGTTCATTTTTGGCAGGTACCTCTGTTTTATCACCAGGAAGGTCACTGAAGGGTGGGAGGCCAGCAATTGTCTCAACAACCAGTTATATTCCTCCGGTGCCCTCCGACGCCCGTTTTTCTCACTTTCGAGCCAATGTTGACCACCCTAGGGCCACCTTCTTCAACCCCAAACCACATATTTGTGTTGTACACACATGGGAGGACCCTAAAAGTCTATGGCTGGCCAGTAATTGTTGTTGAACCTTTTGAACCCCTCCTAAAAGTGGCTTGTTGTCTCTCCTGTTTTACAGTTGCCAATTTCCAACCACAGGGTCTTGTTGAGCACACATGGGAGGACACCAATATCTGGTGGCCGGCCAGAAAATCTTTTTGACCCTTTTGACCCTTGGCCGGCCGGCCATAGGGGGTGGCCGGCCGGCCACCTGCAACAAAAATAGGTGGCCGGCCATGTTCCTCAGTGTGGGTGTTTTACAGCTGTGTAGCTGTTTTCTCCCAAAAATATCTCAATCCGGGGGAAAGCTTTTGGAGGGAAACTTGGTGTCATTTCCCTCCACCTTTTCTCCCCTTCTCTTGCCTTTATAACCAACCTCCAAGACTGATTTTAGGGTTACAAAAATTTCCCTAAGGACCTTGCATACATCTCTCTCTATTTCTCTCTCATTTTCTCTCAAAATCCCTAAGTTCCAACCACATTTCTTCATCACTACCAAGCACCACCACCACCACTCCATTCCGGCAGCAAGGAGAGGTTTTCCAGAGGCTTAGAGGCAGCAAATTTGGTCCAAGAAGCAGCCAAAGCATTGGTCTTCAAGGGTAAGTTCACTTCACCCTCTTTTGAGTTCAATCTTGCACCATTTTTCTAGCCTATTTGCTTACTGTTTTGGGCTCCGACCCTAACTGAAACTAGGCCTATTTTGAGCTATTCTTCATGTTTGTTTAAGGGGTCAACACTGTTGGGGGCCTCCATGCATGACTTGCTTCATTCCCTCTCTTTGGTCCCCATTCTTGCATGCTTTGTTAGCCTATTTTGATTCTGTTTTTAGGCCATGATCAGAACTGAAAGTGGCCATATTTTGATCTTCTTGGCATATCTTATTAAGGGTCTTTGGCTGTTTGGTGATTTCTTTGTATACCTCATGTTATAGCCTATTGTTGGCCTACTTCTTGCATGGCATTTTTAGCATGTTTGTATATTGTTTTAGGGGTTTTCACCTACTGAAAAACAGCATTTTTTTAGGCCCTCTTCAGTGTTGTAGAAGGGTCTTTTGCCATTTGGGCTTTGCATCTATCACTTGCTTCATTGCTTCCCTTGCGGAGCCATTTTTGTATGCCATTTTTGCCCTACTTGTGATTACTGTTTGGCCATGTTTTGTACTGTAAAAATGTGAGTTTTGGGGCTGCCTTGCTTCTGCTTTTTCATGTCATGTTCAAATTATGCATGTATTGTATAGCTACAAGTCATTTTGGGTGCCTAATTTTGCATTTCGGGTGAGATTCCATGCATCGGGTGTCATTTCGCCATGTTTCGGGGCTGTTTTCCCCCTCATTTTGCTACTGATTTTTGCATGTTTGCATATCATATTCCATGTCTTTGCCATGTCTCATTAGAGTGGCATTTCGGTGCCTGAGTGTCCGTTCTCGGTTTGCGTGCCTGCGGGCACGCATTCCGAGGTGTCTTGTTTTTATCTGATGGCCTCTTATGTGAGTGTGGCTGAGGCTCTCTCATGTTGGTGTAAGCCCATATTGCATTGCGTATGCCATTTCATCCATAGCATTGTGCATGCCTGGTTGTGTATTACCTCGTATAGCGTGTATGCCATTCCATGACATTGTGTATGTTAGGATTGTATCTTAGTTGCATTTCACGCATATCATGCACATTGCATCGTGTTCGGGATAGGAGTTAGCCCGGGCACGGGAAACGAGGTACGTTCCGTACTCCGAGTGACGGAGCGGGTCTCAATTCCCAAGTCACCGGCACTCCGGATTACCCGTGATGGAGTTAGGTTTTGTTGTAGCATTCATACGCATTCATTCTATATTGAGTTGTGCAATTCGGCTCCTCGGCCATCATGCATCGAGATGCGTGATTGGTGGCACGAGGATCGAGGCATGCATATATTTGTGAAATACATTGTTATGCCCCTTTCCTGCTCTCTGTTGCAGCATATCGAGAATCAGCAGTCTTCCAAGGCTTGGCGTGCTTTTCAAGAAACATTGCAAAACAGAGGCTAATCGGGGCATCGCCGTGGATTTCCGCGCAAAGCAGCCCAAACATGCATCATTCCATCATCCGGAGCAGAATCAAGGCAGTCCCTGGCTTGCATGCCAGTTTTGTTTTTCTTAGTTAATTTGTTAATTAATTAGGAATTTGTACATTATTTGGACTGTACTATTCTTTTATTCGGGACTGTATATTCTTTTGGACCCTCAGCGCGAGGGCATGATTGTAATAAGTGTGGGTGAGTGTGATGTATGTCTTTCAACCCCACGTCTTTCTTCCCTTTTATTTACCTCCTTACAATGGTTAGATATAGGGCATATTTTAATTAGCATACAGTATGACAGCATGTTTGCATCATTCATCTGTTTTGCACGCACCGGGCTCGGCGCATCATACAAACTGCATTTGTATTTCAATTCCAAATTGAATACGTGTTAGTTGTAGCATTCCATATGCCATGTTTAGAATAGCCGAGCCTGCTATAGTTACATCTTTGCATGTGTTGCATTAGGCATTTCAGCATATTTAGGATCATGCATGATTTCTAATGAGCTTCTGTTTTGGCTTGGAGTACTCGGTGAGTTTTTATGCTTTAGCATCCTTGCATGCGTGTGAGTGATTACCATGAATAGCATGCTTACCATGAGGCTCTATGGTTATGTAATATAACTGCCTTGAATGCCTGTGGGTGAAGGTTGGGTTATTTGGATTGGAACAATTCATCAAATGTTTGTTTTAAGCCCACTAGATGGTGGCAAAACCATTGTTTTCTAAGCCCACTCGAGGGTGGCAAATCCACGTCTTAGCCTACCTGCAGGTAGCACCATCAAACCATTTTCAAACAAACAAACATGAAGTGTTTTGTTCCAATTCAGGCGACCTAGTCTATACTTGTATGCTGTGCGCATTACATAGTAACCTAGGCTAATAACCGGAATAAGAACACACAAGGTTTTCCAAAATAAGATATCATGATTAGTAGAGGCCGGTCTTTGACCGGGCGAGCGGGGGTGCTCACGAAGTGACCTTCCCCAATCGTACCCAAGTTCCCGAGCCGAGGCAACTTTGGTGATGACGGACACGTGGCCTTTGGCACCGAGTCAGGGTTTCCTAAATTTCCCCATTAAAAATTATTTAGGTGGCGACTCTGTATCTGGCAAAGCAGTCCATGTTTGGCACTTCTTTCAAAAAATCTATTTTCAAAACGATTTGCCGGATTTGGACTCTTTGGTTCAAGATTAAAAACCGTGACATTTGAGTCCTTCGAATTGTAGTAGACCCAATATCGAACCAGAACCGGGGGGGGGGGGTCGCACCCTGCCCGGGATGCGTTCGGGGACGTCTACACAAGTGCTCAGTACTCACTGCACTGTGCATGGCAGTGAAGGGTAGGATCTTAAATTTAATATTTTATACAATATTTTAATACACATTTTTCGTGTAAAAAGTCAAAAAATTATTCCAAACAACTATTTTTTTCTCTACTTTTTTAGCCAAAAAATTAAAAAATGCACTTATATAATTCATCTCAAACAACCCCTAATAATGGGAAACTGACTAAAAAGTCATGTTAGAGAGATGGGTGTACCAATAAGTCTTGACTTTTTGGTACATCAAAAAGTCCTGCTCATTTTTAATTGTTACCTTACCACAAATCATTTAATTTTTTTTAATTTAAAGATTAAAATACCTTTATGTTCTACTGTCACTGCGACTGTCACATCTACCATCGCCGGGCTTCCGTAAGACAGTCACTGGAAACTCATCGAAATGTTTAAAACATTGTCAGAAAATCACTGGAATGTTCCAAACGTTACTAGAAGTTGCCAAAAAATTCACAACATCGTCAGACGTTGAAAACATCGCCGGAGACTCACCGGAATGTCGATAATATTCTAAAAAAAAAAAAGAATAAAGAGAGAAATTAGAGTGAAAAACATTACAAAATTTAACCACATCTTTTCCAACACCACAGAACACACCCCAAAATATATATATATATATATATAATACATAATTTTTAGTTCACAAAATTGAAAAAATTTGGAGTTTGAATTTATTTCTTATAAAACTGCATAAAATTTGCAATTTCAAATTTGTAGTTTCAAAACTACAAAAATTATCAGTTTGCTTATTTGCAATTCATCGAAACACAATTTTACTACGCGACAATGGTAGAAATCCCAGATCAATAGTTTTGAAGGATTTGTAACCTTTTAGTTTGTGAATATCTGCTTTTTTTTTCTTTTCTTTTTTTAATAAAGGGGAAAAAATACTAGAGTCATAGAAAAAAGTATTACTAAAATGAGATTTTTTTTTTTTCTCAATTGGTCTTAAATAGTTAATATTCTCTAAAAAGCTTTTAGTTTAAAAAAATAAAATAAAATAAAAAGAGACTAAAGTAATAGAGAAAAGCAGAAAATATCTTCAAAATTGTAAAAATTTTGATCTGTAACTAAAACTGAAAAAAATATTTGTTTAAAATTTAAAAATTTTCTTCATTAAACACGGAAAATAGAAGTGTATAGCAGAAAAAAAGAAAAAAAAATGAGAGATCAAAGAAGGGAAACAAACATAGGAAGAGGATTGTATTTCGACGACCATTTTTTGTTTACATCTAGCTAAATTTGATGTGGATCTTGTAAGACGACACAAAGAGGGATTGACCAGCAATGAAGGAGATGAGGACAAAGGAGGTGAGGCAGAGAAGTGGCTGCATCAAGTTATCAATGGTTGATGAACCCTAATCGACGGTGGTCGGTGGTTGCCAATCAAATTGTATATCAAAAAGAGAGAGAGAAGAATGAAAGAGTCTTTTTACATGCAAAAATAATTTTTGATAACACAAACATTTGTGAGATTTAATGGTGCAGATATCCTCGTAACAGGATCTGTAAGTAATTGACCTACTAATAATTTAGTTAGGATGATAGAGTCAACAATAAGGCTGACTCTAATGATCCAACTTGTTTGGTTTCTAAGTTCATATGAATAAATACTCTATGAAAAAAAAAAATCAAATTAATTCAATTATTGTAGTCTTTTTTTTTTTTCTTTCTAATATGAAAAATGGCAAGTAAAAATGATTTTGAATAATAGACCATTCTCATTTAGGTAATAATTTTAAAAATTGATTGTTTATTTATTTTTTAAAAAAAAATAAATGTAATAAAATAATGTAATGTAATTATAATTTTGGATCACTTTGCAAAATAAACTAATCAAATTTTGATAGCTGGTACCGTGATGACTCAACTTGAAGAGATTATTGCTCTTAAAGCAATTTTTTATATTATCTATCACTTGAAACTTGATGAGTTATCTTTTAAAAATCTAATTAAAAGTATTCAATTTTACTATTTTAATCAATAAATATAAATTAAAGTGCCATATAGAGTTGGGAGCTTTTTTGATAAATCCACTTTCTAAGAGTGTTATTCCATCCAACCCATATTCTTTTTGACTATTCCATTAGGTCCTATTGAGATAAGAAGACCAAAATACCCTTTTCATCCACTTATGTTCCACTTAGTTCACATTATTTTTTTATATTTCAATAAGTCCTATGGATGATATAATTACCAAAATACCCCTAATGTGAATGTTCACACCGTCAATGTGAATGTTCATATCGTCAATGTGTAGGGGCTCGACCCATGTCGATCCTCGTGGGTGCCCGAAAAAATTCGAGCCGGGCCGGGGTGGGTCCGGCCCGTTGATAATGTGAATATTCACATTGACATGTTAACATTCACATTAATATGAGTGTAAAATTGGCCCGCGTCCTGTGGCGGCACGAAACCCGCCCGCGGCCCATGGGCGGCCCGGGGCTGGCCCGGTCCGGCCCGTTGACAATGTGAATATTCACATTGACATGTTAACATTGACATTGATAAGAGTATAAAATTGGCACGCGGCCCATGGGCGGCCAAAAGCCCGCCGCGGCCTGGAGCGGGCCCGGCCCGTTGACAAGGTGAATATTCACATTGACATGTTAATATTCACATTGATAGGAGTGTAAAATTAGTCCGCGCCTCGTGGTTGCCTGAAACCCGCCCACGGCCCATGGGCGGCCCGGGGCGAGCCCGGCTCGGCCTGTTGACAATGTGAATATTCACATTGATAAGAGTATAAAATTGGCCAGCGGCCCAGGGCAGGCCTGACCCGGCCCGTTGACAATGTGAATATTCACATTGATAAGAGTGTAAAATTGGCCCGCAGCCCGTGGGCGGCCTGAAGCCCGACCGTAGCCCGAGGCGGGCTTGGCCTGACCCGTGACATTGTGAATATTCACATTGACATGTTAACATTAACATTGATAGGAGTGTAAAATTTGCCCGCTGCCCGAAGCTTGCCTGCGGCCCGGGGTAGGCCCGACCCGGCCCATTGACAATGTGAATATTCACATTGACATGTTAACATGCACATTAATAGGAATGTAGAATTGGCCCGCGGCTCGTGGGCTACCCAAAGCCCGCCCACGGCCCGGGTAGGCTCGTTTGGGTCCGGGCCCGAGCAGGTGGGTCGAGCCTCGGGTCAGGCCGATGGGCCTGGGCCTAACCTCAAGCTTGGGTCGGGCTTGGGCGGGCTTGGTCTTTTTTTTTTAATTCTTTTTAATTTTTTCTACCAAAATTTTATTATTTTCCACAAAAAAAGACACTAGGCCTCAGCGCGGGCCGGGCCTCGGATCGAGCCTTGAATGGGCCTTAACCGGGCTGATGGGCCGGGCTGGGCTTCAAAGTGATGGCCTAGGCCCTAGCCTAGGGTCTCGGACTAGGCTCGAGCCCGGGCCCAAACGAGCCTTTCCCGGGCCACAGACGGGCTTCAGGCAGCCTACGTTCTTTTTTACTATTCCATTAAGTCCTATTTGAGGTAAGAAGACCAAAATACCATTTTCATCTACTTATATTCTATTTAGTCCACATTATTTTCTTATGTTTCAATAAGTCCTATGGGAGACATAATTATCAAAATACCCATAATGTGAATGTTTACATCGTCAATGTGAATGTTCATATCATCAATGCGTAGAGGCCCGGGCCGGCCCATATCGAGCCTCGTGGGTGTCCAAAAAAATCCGGGCTGGGCCGGCCCACGGGCCAAAAAATTAGGCCCAGGCCCTAACACTGGCACAAGGGTATTCGGGCTTTGGACGGGCCAATAGATCGAGCCTCGGGTTGGGCCGGTGGGCCTGGGCCTAGCCTCGAGCTTAGGTCGGGCTTGGGCGAGCCTAGCCATTTTTTTTAATTCTTTTTAACTTTTTTCTACCAAAATTTTATTATTTTCCACAAAAAAAAACATTGCGCCTCGGGCAGGCTGGGCCTTGGACCGAGCCTTGAATAGGCCTTAAGCGGGCCGATGAGCCGGGCCGGGCTTCAAAGCGATGGCCTAGGCCCTAGCCTAGGGTCTCGGACATGCTTGGGCCCGGACCCAAACGAGCCTGCCCCGGGCCGTAGGCGGGCTTCGGGCAGCCCACGGGTCGCGGGCCAATTCTACATTCCTATCAATGTGCATGTTAACATGTCAATGTGAATATTCACATTGTCAATGGGCTAGGCCAGGCGGGGCCTACCCCGGGCCGCGAGCAAGCTTCTGGCAGCGGGCAAATTTTACACTCCTATCAATATTAATGTTAACATGTCAATGTGAATATTCACCTTGTCAACGGGCCGGGCCAAGCCTGCCTCGGGCTGCGGTCGGGCTGCAGGCCAATTTTACACTCTTATCAATGTGAATGTTAGCATGTCAATGTGAATATTCACATTGTCAACGGGCCGGGTCGGGCCCGTCCTAGGCCGCTGGCCAATTTTATACTCTTATCAATGTGAATGTTAAGATGTCAATGTGAATATTCACATTGTCAACAGGGCGGGCCGGGCCGGGCCCGCCCCGGGCTGCCCACGGGGCGTGGGCGGGTTTCGGGCAGCCACGGGACACGTGCTAATTTTACACTCCTATCAATGTGAATGTTAATATGTCAATATGAATATTCACATTGTCAACGAGCCGGGCCGGGCCCGCCGCGGGCAGCGGGCGGGCTTTTGGCCGCCCATGGGCCGCGGGCCAATTTTATACTCTTATCAATGTGAATGTTAACATGTCAATGTGAATATTCACATTGTCAACGGGCCGGACCGGGCCCGTCCCGGGCCACACATGGGCCGCGGGCAGGTTTCGCGCGCGCCACGGGACGCGGGCCAATTTTACACTCATATTAATGTGAATGTTAACATGTCAATGTGAATATTCACATTGTCAACGGGCCGAGCCCGCCCAGCTAGAGGGCAGGTTTCGGGCCACCCACGGACCAATTTTACATTCCTACCAATGTGAATTTTAAAATATGAATGTTCACATCATAAAATTGCTAACCATTCAAAAAATATTTATAAGGGTATCAAAATTAAATATAAGGGCAGAAGTGTCCAAGAAAATAGTGTAAATCAAGAAAAAGGACTTTATGGAATAAAACTATACATACATGGGACTAAATGGGCTAAAAAATTCCTTCATAGACTTCTTGGGTTAAAACACTTCTAAATGGGATTTATCAATAAAAATTCCTGTAGAGTTACCATAAGACTACTAAATAATTTTCCTACAACTGGACTATCACACAATACAAACTCTATTTAATAACAAAATTCAATGATTATTATGGAACCGTTTTCTTACTGATTGAGACTTTTTTTTTGGTAAACTGAAACTGATAGATAGATTAAATAGAGTAGTACAAAGTTTTGGGATAACTAATTCCACATGCATCATCATACAGTTGATTAGCAAAACATGGTGGAGCAAACTCAAAAATATGTAAGTTATCGATTGTAGAAGAAGCTTGATTTGCTAGAATATCCACATAGCTATTCCCTTGGCGGTAGGTATGGTTATTCAGTTGGACTCCCAGCTGCTCTAACAAGAACCTGCAATCATGAATTAAATTGCTCAAGTGATGGTCAACATTATCTCCTCCCATGATGAGCTATTTCGCAAGTAAAGAGTCTATTTCCACTTCAATATTTCTGTAATCTTTCTCAAGAACCAAATTTAAAAGAGCCCAAAATTCGACTTCTAGACTTGAAACAATTCTTATGTTCCTGTAGAATCTAGTTACCCATTAGCTCCATTTATCTCAGATAATTCCTCCTCTAGAGGCATGCCTAGGATAGCCCTTGGCTGAACCATCAATGTTCAATTTAAAGTCGCAATGATGGGGAGGGTGCCAAGAGATAAGACGGGAGGATTTTGTTCGAGTAGCTTCGAATGGGTTGGAGGTATGCTGCCATTCAAGAGCTAAGGGAGTGACAAGAGAATGGTTGAAAGGAGGGGTTGTTAAGAGAGAAACAATGAGAATTTCTATCTTTCCAAAGAGACCAACAAGTGATTGGGAACAAGTGATTGGGAAAATAACTGACCAAGCAACATTGGTAGAATGGAATTCTACAGATTGACAATTTGTGTGGATCCAATCCGTGAGGGCAAGATTGAAAGAGTCCTTGAGAGATAAGGAGATCCCAATGGAATTCCAGTGATCTTGTGAGATTGAGCAATCTCTGAGAATGTGGCAAGTGGTTTCAGGTGCAAGTGAACAAAGAGGGTAGGTATTATTAGGAGTGGTGTTTCAACAAAAGAGAAAGGGTTTGGTGATGATAGGAGTGTAAAAATGGTCCGCGGCCCATAGGCGGCCCGATGTGGGCTCGGTCTGTTTAGGCTCATTTGTGTCCGGCCCTGAGCCCAATTCGAGACCCTAGGCTTGGCCTATCGGCCTGTTTAAGGCCCACTCAAGACTCAACCTGAGGCCTGGCTCGCCCGAGATCCAGTGTATTTTTTAGGGAAAAATAATAAAATTTTGATAGAAAAAATAAAAACAAAAATTGTTCAGGCTCGACCCACCGGCCTGCCCAAGGCCCGAATACCCCTTGGGCCGAGCTTGGGCCTAGGCCTAATTTTTTGGCTTGTGGGCAGACGTAGCTCGAATTTTGGTAGGAGCCTGCGAGACCCGACTTGGGCCGGGTTGAGTAGGGCCAAATTTACACCCTTAGATGATGATAAGTTGATGAAGACACAACCAAAGAAAGTGGGTGATTCTAGGGCTAGCATGGATGTGCCAAATCCAAGCCCAATTAGACAAGGGGGGGAGTGGGGGACTTGGTAAAAAAATTTGTAAGGAGGTAGGTAAATTTGGATTGAAAATCATTATTTGTAGAAAATTCCAAACTTCGTGATCGTCACTAGAAGAAAACCAAGGAAGAGGGATGCTTTTGATCTTGTTACCAATGAAGGGAGAGATTTTGGAGAGGTCCTACAAATTATTGCACCAACGGTCATTAATTTTCAAAGAATCTTCATCCCGTGTGAGAGGGCCAAAAATAACATCCTCAAGTATACCAATACCTGACCAGTTATGCAGCCCAAACTTGTATCTTCCAACAAGATTTTGACAAATTGAAATATACACAATATAGAAATAATTATGTACTCCGAAAAGAGTTTTTTATTTTTATTATTTATGAACGAACCCCGAAAAGAGTTCGATTCATTTTTTTTAGTTTCAATTTTTGAGCTCAAATTTTTAAAAAATTGGGTTTTTTATTTGTATTTTTTTTTTTAAATTTCTAGTGAATTTTTTAATATTTTAAGTACTTTTTTTTTTTACTTTTTAAAACCTAAAAAGCAAAATATTTATAAAAAATATTTAAAACAATCAATAAATACACGAGAATATAAATTATTCGTAATTAACTTTTCTTAAAAACAAATCACAAATATTATATTTTTTAAATATATTTATATTAGGTGTATCTAAAAATTTTTTAAAAAAATTACTTAAAATATTAAAAAAATTAGAAAAAAAAAGGTAAAAAATAAAAATTTTAATTTTTAGAAAAGAGATTCAAACCAAACAAGCTTATTCAATTTTTTTATTTTTATTTTTATATATATATATTTTTGACAACTTTAGTTCAAGACTATCATATTCTCCAGGTGGGCATGATTCGGGGGGCAATGTTGTTAGTGATGTTAAATGAATTATACAATTATTGTGTAAAATATTTGATAATTCATTTAAAATCTTTGACATTTTTATGATTTGCGTAAACACTTATGCTCTATTTGATTGGAGGATTTGAGGAGGAATTTGGAAAGAGAAATGAAAAAGATATGTGAAATGTGAATAAAATATATCTATATTTCATTTAATTTCACACATCTTTTTCCTTTCCTTTTCCAAATCTCTCCAAATCCCCCAACCAAACATAGCGTTAGAGAGTAAAGTTGTAACCAGTTGGATTATATCATAGGGTCATTGCATTTCATTAGCTCCTTCAGAGAAATAATATTACACATGTCACAATTTTACTTTGATTATGATAATTTACTCATAACTTGCTGATCAAAAAAAATCTACTCATAACTTCAAAGTCCATCAACATTACACTTGGGGTGACAATTTTTCCCGTCCTGTATTATTTTTGCGCAGATTTTTCTTACCCTGATAAAGAAGTGGGGGGATGGGTTTTGCTACCTCACTTCTTTCTACCCAATCCCCAGCCCTATTATATTTATTAAACACAAAAACATATATATATATATAATATACTAATGTAATTATTATTATTTTTTTCATTATAATAAGATAAAAAATTAAAATATTACACTTAGCATTCACTTTTAGTCATTTACTTCTCATCTACATCTTTTAATTTTCATTAGTTATAAATTATTATTCGCAATATATCATATTATTTAAAAAAATATTAATATTCTCATTTTTTAAGTTATATAATCAACCTACTCCCACTCTTCCCTTGCCAACCCCCGATTTGTCCCACCACCAATATGATTTGGGACGGGGCGGGCCGTACTTAGATTGTGGTTGGATCTCAAATTTGAGTAGTGATTTGAGTAGGTAAAGAAAATATGAAGAAAAATACAAATGAAATATAAGTTAATTTTGTTTCACATTTCTCTTCCCTTTTCTTCTCCGTATGAAAATATCTATCTAAATTCATTATCTAAACACAATCATAGATAGCATGAATGGTGAAACTTTTGAATGAAAATTGATAAGCAGAATATTTGTGCACCCAAACAGAATCATGAGATTGATAGAAAAATTATTATACAGTTTTCAATTGCAATGTCAGCTAATGCAGGAATTGGGTTCAAAACAGTGTATATCCTCCATACCACCACAACCAGAGGGATTTTAAATTCTATATTGACACATGCTAAATAGTTTTCAGTGTCTCTAAATTACAAAACAGTCCTCAATGTTCTATAATTTTACAAAAGTCCTTAGCCTTGCTATCCAATTGATAATTTTGTTGGCTACATGCTTGCTTTGTTAAAGTATCCGACTCAAAATTAACTGACAATGAGTAGAGTGATCTCTCAAGTGTATTAACTAAGGGATTATTTGGGATGATCTATATATGTGTACTTTTTGACTTTTTAGCTAAAAAAGTAGAGAGAAAAAATATGTATGTTTGGGATAACTTTTTGATTTTTTTACGAAAAAATATATAATAAAATTTTGTATCAAATATCAAAATTACTCTTGTACCCTTCCTAACACACTGTGTGCATTCAGTGTATTTCAAAATTTTGTTGACTTTGGGAATTCGTGGCTTACAATTAGCCACGTCAGTGCATTTGGTAAAATGTGTAAAGATAGGTACACTTACATGCACTTTTGGCTGTTAAATTCAAAAGGGCAAATTCATAATTTTGCCCTCTGTCTATTCAATAGTTTTTTCCCGCCCAAACATGGGAATAGTGTTAACTTTTTTGTTTTTTCAGTAACTTTTTAACTTTTTGATTTTTTTAGGAGATGTCAAACATTCACTAAATTTGGTTGGCTTAAAAAGATAACGTGGGACAAGTCTAACACTCTTCCGCATATGCAATCTAAATAGCATAGTGATGTGACATAGAGATAATCGGCAATAGATTATACATCAAGCGGAGACTTAATCCACTAAAGACCACCAAAAACCTAACTTTGGTACCATGTTAAAGCATGAAATTCAAAATCAATTAGTAATGAATGAAGTGGTCTTTCAAATATATATTAATAAGAGTAATGTTATACAAACAAAAAATTCATACATAATGATGTGTCTTATTGTGGACCATTCATGTCAAAATAAAACACCATTAAAGATATATTTATTTATAATAATGGCATTGTCACATTACTCTTGTTGAGTTTTTTTGATAAATTTTATGTAAAAATAAAAATTTCCTATTGATAAAGTTTGGATAATTTAGAGAGATAACATAAAGACAAGTCTAGCATGTTTTGTGTTCTATTATTGAGTGTGATGTCTAAATTCGAATCTCAATATTGTATGATGTAATTTTTTTTTTATTTTTTTATTTTTCATGAATTGAGAAATAAACAAATATATGGAAACAAAGTTGGCGAATGACATTTTCATTGATTTGGCAAAATAATAATAATAATAATAATAATAAACACAAGACAAAACACTTTTTGGTTGAAAGCCCTCAAAACATGTTTTGAAGTAAGTTCAACAAATACAGAGCATCGCAGAAAAGAAAAATGTTTAAAAAAGAAAACACTGACAAGTTGTGCATGGCTAAACTGAATAAAAGATATTGAAAACCCTACGTAAGAGGAAGACAGTTGTCTTTGTTCTCTGACAAAAGTTCTGTCTTCTAGGAAAAAATTTTGGATACATTGTGCAATGCACATGTATCTCATTATAAAATTACGTAAATTTTTTATAAATTTATATAAATAATTTTAATAAAATTTACAAATTAAATATAAATTTATGTAAATTAATTTTATAAATAAATTTATACAAATTTATTTTTAATTTACGTATTTTTGTGAAATCATTTATATAAGTTCATAAAAACTTATGTAATTTTGTGATAGAGTTACAAACAGTGTGTATTTTATAAATTTGATACAATTATATTAAGTTATTTTAAAATTTTAATTTATATAATATTTAATTATTTTTTTAATAATTCCCTAATTTTATAGATGAAAAAAAAATATTATTATATTTTTTTATACTTGAATACATATTTAGGGGTGACTCAAAACTTTTAATGGGCCGCCAGGCTTTTTTCTATATTTAAAAATATTTATTAATTTTTACAATCTTTACTATTGGGGTATTTTAGTAAAGAATTTTTTTTTTTTTTTTTTAAACTCAACCTTTGTATGAGGTTTTATTTTATTTTTTTATCTTTAGATAATTAAAAGGTTTTTTTTAAAAAAAAACTTTTAGCATAAGAGTCTTGGGACCTTTAAACAAAGAGTCATGCTAATGATAGTCTTAAAGGTTATTAATAATAAGTATAAAATGTCAGAAAATTTATAATCTCAATATACTTTTCATATATTTTAAAATTCTTTTATATATTTCAATACACTTTAATATTTTTTTATATATTTTTTCCATGTTAGCGACAGTTTTAAGGGCTATTTTTAAATTTTTTTTTTTTTACAAAGACTTCTATAGATCCTTGAGCAAAGAGGCTCTATAGGCGTTTGGACAAAATCATGTGTTTTCAATATTTACAATTGAGAACTTTTGACAATAAAGGTTTTTCTTTTGTCAATCTCGAGACAACCAGATTTTTCCAATAAATTCGTTAGAGAATATGTTATTTTAATAATTTTTTTTGACTATTTACTAAAAAAAATGTATAAAAAAATAAAAAAAATTAATGTGATAACTTATAATGACTTTTTAATTTTTCAACTAAAATACTTAGTCTTCAAACGAGATCTTAAAGAAAAAAATAAAAATAAAATAAAAAAATTAGAACTTGAAGAGGTCTTCCAAAATTGGGGGCTTTGGTCACTTTAGGCTAGAGTCGATCCATATTTCACCGTATACATTATTTGCATTAATATATTACGGGCAGTTACCATTCAGTCTTATTAATTGTACTTATTTATCTATAGATCTTAATATAAAAATAAAATATTGATAAATTTATAACTATAAATTTATTTATAAAAATAAAGAGACTGATAAATTTATCAGTATAAATTTATTCATAAAAATAAAGAGTCTGATAAATTTATCAATAGGACTTAATGGGCAATAAGTATCAAAAGTAGGACCTATTGATAATTTCCCATAATATTAATTACTTCAGTCACTATAAAAAAAAATTAAAGCTTTAAAAATCAAAATTTATAAGCAAAATTATTTTTTAAGAATTAAATATTTTTGTTGCAAAAAGTATCTTATATTTTTAGTAATGAAAATTGGACATTAGTAATGAATTATTATCCTTTTAAAATCAAATTTTTTGTCTTAAGAAATAAATCATTTTGAGACCACATTATTTCGTCTTTAAAAGTCTATTTATTGGTGATATTTTTAAAACTTTGTTACTAAAAGTCTTATTTTTTATTTTTCGTGACGACCTTTTAACCACTACTTTCGTGGCGATAAAAATTGGTCCCTAAATATCTTTTGCAAGAAAATTTTCACTTTTAGAAATCAAAATATTCGATTTCTAAAATTCTTATATGTTATAGTGAGTCTTATTAAAAAAGAAATTAATATAATTATATTAAAATTTTAAAATTTATTGTATTCTTTTTTAACTTTAAAGAGTGACAATATAATTTTGGCAAATAAAATAGATGAGGATTGAGATCCCTCTCACCCAAAGTGGACCTCCCCAAAGACAACCTCCCCTTGTTAAATTATTACCAATAGATCCAAAAATCCAACACACTACACCTGGAAGTTTGAACTTTGGTCTCAAGATTCAAACTTCAAAAGGTTAATTCTCACCAACCACTCTAATAAATATTTTCCAAGAAAACCCCTCTCCTAGCTTTTCTCCTCCTATAAAACTACACAACACCGCAATTGCATTCTCTGAAGTAATCAACCATTCCAAACATCACCCAAAATTTCTCACGGCTAGGTTTCTTGTCCTCTTCATTATATTAGCTCAACTCTCCATTTACATGACAAAGACAAATGGGTCTCAAGATTTGGACCTCATGGCACCAATGGCTGTGTTTGGACACGAGGATGTATCAATTCCAAGTCCAGCTCCATCATCTGGAGGGGATAGCTCAGGAATGGGAAATGGTTCGGGGACTAGGCGCATAACGAGGCATCATTCATCGGATAAGTCTATGGCGGGTGGAGATGTGATTGTCGGAGGATTCGCAACTGCTCTTGTTGCAGCCATTTATTGCTACATCAGAGTCACTAGAAGAAACCAACATGACAAGACTTATTATGATGATGATGATGATGAGAGACAATAACTGTCTTTCTTATATGTATACTTTCAACTCAAAAAGAAAAAAGAAAATGTGTTTCTTATATCTCTCTCTCTCTCTCTCTCTCTCTCTCTCTCTCTGTTCTGCATATAAAGTTTGCAGTTGAGGATACACAATGCTGTTTGGAAATTTATGATTTTTTTTATTATTTTTATTTAAAGAAAAATTAAATACGTTTTTGTTTATTTTGTACAAAAATGAAAACACAAAACATATTTTGTACAGATGTTTAAAAACAAGTGAAAGGGTGGCAGAAAGTAGTTGCAAGGCAGGAGGTATCGACAATCAGAGATGGTGGCAAGAATTGGCTTGTTGTGGTGGGCTGAATGAACTAGAAATACAACCATTGATTTGGACAAAATTAATTTCTAGATGAAAGAGAGTATATCCTACAAAAAATTGAAAAAAAGAAAAAAAAAAGAAGTTACACCGATAGTTCCTATCAGTAAAAAGGGTAGTTTTCATACCATTTGCAACTTTTTTTAATAAAACAATTCATGGACAAAAAGAAATGTGATCTTGCTGCAGTAAAATCAATTTATAACCATTGATGTCACATAGACATAACTCCCAAGTTAGGTTCTTAAAGAGAATAAAAATGATTTTTATTTTCACAGACAAAAATTAAAATAATTCATAGAAAAAAATAAAAATGAATTTTATTTTCTGCTACCAAAAAAAATGCTTTAATTTTTGAGACATAAATTAAGCAAAACACCAAACATTCTTGTATATATTTTTAAAATAAATATATAAAAAAAAAACTAAATATTTTTAAAATAACAATGTTATAAGTTGTCCCAATAAGTTGCTCCGTCTTTACTTATCAATGATCATGAGACATGTTTGCCAGTTTTTGTAATCATAGAATACACCAGTCGTTTCTAAAATATGTCTTTTGTATCAGATATTTCAAAATTTTAATTTCAACAATTTCATTTCTAAAGTGTCTTTCTTTTTTTTATTTTTTTTGCACCTGAAGGGTCCAATTTCAAGCAACCACTTAAATCATAGACCAAATGGTTAATAAAATACATTTATCTTGGCTAAAGTATACATTTGTGTCACTTTAATACCCAAAATTCAATTTATTAATTTTTCCATACTCTATCCTTTTGCAATTCTTACGACTAATCTCTACCGTGTTTAGGGACCAAATTGAATCAAAACGCTAGAACCAAGCCTGCCATAAGAATCCTCCCAATGAATTTTCCCACCTTGCAAATTATTTTCTTGAACTCTAATACTAAGAATACATAATAGAAATACATAATAAATCTTAGTAAATGTATTTAATGACTACAATATATTTTGAATATGAATCTCAGCATAATTAGATTTAATTCTAATTATCAATTACAATTATGTATTTCTAACATCAATTTGTGTTGGACTATTTTAATATATTTTATTTATTTATTTATATATTTTGTTCATGAATCTTCTTTTGTCTTGTTCATGAATCTCATCTTGTTTATGAATGAAGATTCATTATTTTGGTGACCTTTTGTCTTATTCATGAATGGAGATTAATTAGAATTCATGAACTTGGTGGTGAATTAATATTTGGATACACTCTCCCTTTTCTCTAGATTCATGGTCATTATTAATTTTTTAATATATTTTGTAAAGTCCTAATGGCCTATAAATAGTTTCTCTCATCTATTATTTTCTAAACCAACACACAAACTATTTTCTATACAAGAGAGATTACTAGCAAAGAAGGATATTTTTTTCTTAGTGGGGCTTTGGGTTCACTATCTTGTGCAAAGTTGATCTGAACCATACGACAAGTAGTCGAACTGTTATATCTTAGAAGGGACAAGTCATAGTTTTGTGACTGCTGCATCGGTATTTGTATTCTTCCTACCGTAGTGAGCTTGATCTGCTTAAAAAAAAAGAGATATTCGTACCTCAGTCTAATTTATTTATATCTCATTTTCTTTACATTATTTATCAATAAAATATAATTTTTTTTGATATTTTTATCAACAATATGTTTCTTGAATCACAATACTCGTTTTTAACTTTTGGACCAGCATTGCTGGGTCATAATAAAGGCAATAATGTTAAAAAGAAAAGAAAAACTCATGGATTCACACACCATTGGTCTGCTAAAACATTGAAATAATTAACCTGTGGTCCCACTGCCTCTGTTCATAAAAGTTACTGCAATGTGATTGAAACCAAACACTGTCTAGACCATGTTGTTTGATCTCTTTTCTACAAAGGTATATGCATCTTGACTGTCCCTGTTATTAAAAAGTTTTTAAGACAGTCAAAAGTTGGTGTTCATTGCTCAGCTCACTCTTTATAATCTAATAGCATTTGTAAATTCATCACTATTTTTCTTTCTCTGAATTACTTTTGGAATTATTTTTTCTCTCTCCACAATATTGCTACAACAAATATAAAAAATTCTTGCAGTTTCGAGATATTAAAAAAAGAATTAGTTTGAGAATCCAAAAAATGGGTATCAAATTTGTCACAGAAATGAGTATATTATGGGGTCCATATGTATATAATAAATCTGAATCATTTGTTAAAAATTCTTAGTAAATTATGGACATAAATTTCTATAACATGACTCTTAAAACAATTATATCGTATTGCTGCATTTTAGCTCTTTTTCTTTTTCTTTTGATTTTTTATAATTTGATTTATAAATTATAAAATGTGAGTTTAAAATGTCCCAAAACTTAGGCCATTTAAAATTATTAACGAGAGCTAGATACATTTGGCTAGACACATAAATTTTAAATTGATTAGCGAAAATTAGGTATTTTTGGAACTTTAAGCGCATAATTTGGGGATGCGTGTATTTATTAATTCTTTTAGTTTTGTCGAGGCTTTGGGGAAAATTTTAAAAGGCTGAACTTGCTTTCAGTCTGTCATCTGCACTGGAGGATTCAGTCCGATTTATGGGTCGATTTTTAAATTTTTTTTTTTTGATAATTTAAATTGTTCATATTTTAAAATTTACTGAGTATATTATCTTCGTAAAAATCAATTCGATCGGATAACGGATACTATGTATTCGGATTACATTTTTATGAACTGTTAACTTTTTAACCGTCTATTTTTTTTAGACAAAAGTGATCTGAATCCGATCGACGTGATTTTTTACAAGAATAATATACTCAATAAATTTTAAAATGTTAACGATTCTGATTTTTGAAAAGAGCCTAAAAATGGGCTCAATGGACCGAACTAACTCGGATTGTCCCAAATCTAGATCGGCGACAATCCGGACCCATTTTAAAAATACCCAACTCCCATTAATGAATTTGGACAACCTAAACGTCAAGGACAATTTAAACACACTTTGTAATTTGGGGATTAAATTGACATAATTAAAGAATTATAACTAAAATATAATAAATCACATACTTTAAAGGTCATTGGTGCAATTAGTCCTATTAAAATTGTGTTACAAATTTTTTTTCATCACTTTTTTTTTCCTCTCTCTTTCTACAAATTCAATATCCAAACATAATTTTAGGAAATTAATATGAAATTCCTAAATACTTTTCTTTAGGAATTAATGGAAAAGTAAGCTTAATTTATGAAGCAAAATAATATTTTTTTTCTCTGATTTTTCAAAAGGAATATATTCATATACAGTTGTTTCATTTTTACATAAATTAGATTTATGTCATACACTTACATTTGTATCTAGTAACAAAAAAATTAAATAAAAAAAATTATTTATGGCATGTTTTAAAATCAATGCCTTATTTGGCATAAGTCCATCTTTTTATCTTGTTTGGCATATATTAAATAAGTCCATCTTTTCTACACATCTTTTTATAAAAAGTCAAAAAATACACTTATTTAGGACATTCCAAACCACCCTAAATCGAGACATTAAAGATTTATCATCACTTCATTAATTTTTCCAAAATTTTCTCATTAATTCATCCATCTATAATGTCAATCCTATCATCTTCTTAGAACCTCAATGTTCCACTTTTTTCTTTTCAACAAGGAAACAGAGAAAGCAAAAAAACAAAAGCAAAAACAAATCATATCAGAAGGAGGGTTTGTCTTCTTCTCTCTGAACTTGAATTACCATCTCCTTCCTTCCAACTTCTTCCAGCAAATCGCCTGCACTCCACGTCAAATTTAATAGTTAAATGTTAAAACCCATATCCCATGTTTGGTTGGTAAGAAAATGTAGGAGTACAAGAAGAAAATTTTAGATAAACAAATGAGTTCAAGAAAAATCCCATAAATTATTCAAAACCATACACCTTGAAAAAGTATATAGAGGCACGCAAACTCTCACCTGGGATATTTTTAGTAATTTCTTAACTTTTTGACTAAAATATTATGTAAAAAAAATTAGTATGTTTGGGATAATTTTTTGACTTTTTACGAAAAGATGTGTAAAAAGTAAAAAGAAAAAGGAATCTTTGACTTGTTGGTATAGGTTATTGGCTTTTTGACTTTTTTAATAACTTTTTGACTTTTTGATTAAAAAAGATAGTTGCCAAACGAGGCCTAAATAAACACATAAAAACATGAAACTGCATCGAATCTATTCACAGAATCAGATCCAATTCTCTAAAATGGGTTGGAATAAGATTCTTTGGATATTTTTAGGTACCTACATACATGCACACTTAGAAACATGAAATTGTATCGAATTCATTCACAAAATCGAATACAATTTTCTGATATGAGATAGAATGGGTGGATACATAGACCTGAATGCAATAGTGGCTGAAGATATTTTAAGGTCTCATACTAAAAATCAAAATGAGACTTTATGTTATCAAGCCTTTAAAAAAGTAGGACATTTGCCAATGAAATTTTTTTTAAATTTTTAATGGATCTTAGGCAATGGACTAAATAGCCTAATGTATGACCGACTATACTGCCTAACAGACATAAAAACAAAAAATTGAATTGAATTCATCCACAATACAGAATGAGATTTTATGAATGGTTTCAGTGCACGTAGAAGAGTTGTAAGAACAAATTATACAGAGAGAGAGAGAGAGAGAGAGAGAGAGAGAACCTTGAGGCCTACAAACAGGAGGGTCTTCAAAGAGGGACAGAGAAAATTGTTTGTGAGCAACACCAATGTCAAACAAAATGAGACCAGAGGAAGGATCATAGACAATAATGTCCTTGACTGGCAACCAAAGAAACAGTTCTTCTTGAGAGAGACCCTCCAGTCCAATGAGCCCACCATAACTGAGGTTAGCCCTAACCACACTGTCAAAGAACACTCTGGTCTCAAACTTAGCCATGCAAGGCTGGTCCATGTGGACTTGGAGGTGACCATCTTGGTCAAGATCATAGGACTTGACATTCTTTGGGAAGAGCCCAGCAGGCAAGCCTTGGCTTATGAGGAGTTCATGAATGGAGTTGGAATGGGTAAGAGGTAGGAAGAGAGAGAGAGAGATGTATATAAAAGTTGTATATATCACCTGCATTGGGAGGAGGATAGAGAAGGAGGCCATGGTTGGTGGTGGTGCTTGTTGGTGTGGCTTGTGAAATGTTTTAAGGTAGTGATAAAAAAAGAGGAGGCTTTGAAGAGGAGGGTTTATGGTGTGAAGGGTGGGGGCCACTGATGAGGAAAAGGTAGGGTAAGGAAAGTTCATTTACTAAAATACCCTTGTTTGGTATTGAAAAAAAAAAAAGAGGTTTACTGATGAGAAAAAGACTGGAATAGCCTTGACTACAGTCATGAAATGACCAGAATAACCTCGAGACAGATGAATTGAATGCTTAATATCAAACCGACCAACTCTCTCTCTCTCTCCTTCTTTCTTTCTTTGTTTTAAGACAAATGTCTTCTATGATTTACCATTACTAAACCAATTCGAAAGAGCAATAAAAATGTTATATATAATTTTATTTTTGTATTAATTTTCTCAGGCTCATGTTAATAAATTGAATTATGTACATTTGGATCTTGAGAGAAATAGTCATTTCATTCATATTATGTGCATTACATGGTTTATTGTTACAAGGCCTCTGTCTAATTTTTTTGTTGCTCAAATTACCTTCAAGGCTTTACCACTTGAGCTTATATTTACAACCAAAAAAAAAAAAAAAATGAAAAAAGAGAAAGATAATAGTATAAAAAAAGAAATGACGATTTAAAAGTTATAGAAATTTTATTTTTTTTTATAATACTTACTTAATAACATCATTATTTCACAAAATATCTTCTGTGTAAATAAAGGAGACGCATGGATCAGTCACAAAATGTCAAGAAAAGAAAATTTTCAATTGGTTAAAAAATTTTCTCTAGTCAAATATCAACACTCACTTCCTTCGTATGTAAAAGGAAATAAACTAAGTAGAAAAAAAAAAAAAAAAAAAAAAGGTGCTCATTAGAGAAAAATAGGCAAAAAATCAATTTGGTCATTTTACCATACGAATAAATGGATTAGATAGTTAAAAAAAAAAATTGGCCAAAGGATAAGATATAAGTGGATTTGTAAGTTAAATTATAATGATAATGTTACAATCGCTTCATCAATTCAAATCATGTACATCTAACCTTCACATTGTCCTAAATAACAGCTATATAGATTATTGGGTCAACTAGAATGTAAAATTGAGGCACCATTAAAGTGACAACATTGAATGGGTAAATGAGTAAATGAGTAAATTCAGAGGGGCACAGGTCATAACTCAAAAGGACAATACGATTGTTTTTGATTTGTGGCATGAGAACAAGAATCATATGTCAGAAGAAGGAGATGAAAGGGAAAAAACACTGCTGTCTTCACAGCACAACACTTGATTGAAACTACGAGGTTTTGTTTGTTTACTTTGAATCTTCTTTCCTTTTCTTTTTTTCTTTTTTAATTATTTTTTTCATGATTAAACCTTTGTTCTTTATATATTAAATGAAAAACAAAAAAAACAAAAACAAAAAAAAAATTGAAAATGCAAGTGTTATTCATCCTAGTGTCTAGCATAGTGAGTCGATTAATTCTGATTAATTCTAGTCATACACATTAGAATTAATCATGAAAACACTCAAATTGTTTTACATATTTTCTTTAATTGATTTTGTAATTGATATTAAGCGCGTAAACATTCAAAGGCTCTAACGTTAGTCAATAAATTAATTTCTCTATTAAAAGAAGAAAATGAAAAATAAGACTATTGAACATTTTTTTTAGTACGATATTATAAATGAGAGTCTTGTGCACTAATTCAACCTTTTAATTTAAAAATTGTTAACACAAAAATTTGAATTTATATACATATTGAACTTAGTGGGACAATAAAGAATCTTTTAAAAGTTTGTTAATGGGTGTATATTTGACCACAATTTAAGGAAATTTCAACAGTTAACTAGTGTAAAATTTGGTTGTCTCTGGTTTTTTAAATAATATAGTAATATATATGAATTTTTAAAAAAATATTTTTTGTGTGAGCTATTGAATGCGAGAATCTGGACATTGAGTGTTGAAGACAAATGAAATTAGCTAAAGAATTAATTATTAATTGGTTGTAATATAATTAAATAATTAACCACAAAAAGTGTATAATAAACAATCATATTTCAGACAAACACTTTCTTTCTCTTTATGACTTTTAGCCTTCTAAAATGATAATTTCGTACACGTATTGATTAAAATGTCTTGTATACTTTGTCCTAAATTCGACCTGTCCAGGGCTTTTCACTCCTTTTCAAAATTCTATTTGATTTTAAATATTATTTTTTCAAAATAGAAGTGACAATTAAAAGTTATGGGTTCGAATAACATTGAAATTATGAGTACAAATTTGAGGACAGGCACTATATATATAATGGTTAAATATTAGGTCTGTATCCGGTTTATCATTTTTCAAATTCTTATTAACGAAGACTAAACAATGAATTTTTCTTTTAAGAAAATTGAGCTCATTAATGTTTTAAGAAAATAATGAAATTAATTGACTGCAAGTTAGAGCATAGAATGGAACTAATGAGAGTTAACTAGTTAATAAAAATGTTGTAAACTTGAACAGGATGTAAATATGACAGGGTGTTAACATTACATTTTCGGTAGTTAATATGAAAGAATTCGGAAAAACTCATTCAAAATTTTATTTAAAATTAAGTGTGTTGTTCAAATTATTTGAAGGTGTGAAGTATAGCATACAAAAATTGAATTTGGATTACAAAGTTTTTTTCTGGATCATCCCCCTTTCCCACCCTTGCACACCTCTTGTAGCATTTGCCACTCACTATAAAATATCATAATTTTTTTCATTACAAAATATCACAACAAAAATTACAAAATATCATAATTTTAGTATGCACGCCATAAATTTATTATTCATAACTTTACTATAAAATATTATAATACATCACAAATATTCATAATTTTCATCAAAAAAATTATTACTTTCTTATTATATATACTATTTTAAGAGTACCAACAGAGGGTTGGTTTAGTAGATAAGACATTCAAATCCCTCGCTCAAGGCTTGGGTTCAAGTCTCCATAATTCCTTGTTAGGGTTAAATATACTCTTTAGCGCTTGGAGCACACAGGGGCTTAAGTTTTAGTCCCGATCATTGATGCAGTGGAATTCCCTACAGATATGCTAAAAGTACTAAGGGGTAATACTTCCTGGCGAATATGTTAGAGTAGCCCATCTGTATATCCATTTTAAGTATCTAAAAAAAAAAATACCATTCTAAGAGTGCACCCTAAAAATCTATCCTACCAGAGTAATAATCCATTGTCCTCAACAAGAATTACTTACTCTGGTCCACATATATCATGGACCATGATAAATTGGTCTGCAGTTGCCAAAACAAGAGTCAATCACATACCATTATTAGAGATGGCCAAGGCAACAAATCAACTACCTCATTTTGCCCCATCCACAATTTGAAAGCTCTTCTTGCCGTGACTCAAGTTCTAAAAAACATTAAATAAAAATAAAATAAAATAAAAAATTTGAACGAGATTTTTGCTAAAGCAAGATTTAAAAATGACAAAATGTATACAGTTTTATCCATTGCTCACCACTTCGTTGAGTTTTTACAACATTTTTTTTATTATTATTAAAAATAGAAACTTGTAAACACTAAAAAGATGTGTTTGAACTTGAAAAATTATTTCTGCTATTAAAAAAAAAAAAAAAACAGAGAACACCATAAGAAAATAATTGAGTATTTTTTTTCACCAAACTAGTTTTTCAAATTTTTTCAAAAACAAATTCAAAAAACTCAATAAAAATTATCCCACATGTTATAATGGTAACACCACCTCTATCCTTAAAATTTTGAGCATATGTAAGCCTTATTTGGTGCAACTTATTAAAATTGTTTATATATATAAAGAATATATCAGAATATTTTATACAATTTCTACTCATATCTTATGATGCCCTGTTTGGTGAAACTAATTAAAACTGTTTATAAGTTTTTCCATTAGGAAACTTTGTCAAAGTATTTGAGCAACTTTTGCTAATAGTTTATGAGGCATAACAGCACAAACAAGGTGGAATATATATATTTTTTAGATTATTTACAAACTAGAGGAGTATTTATAATTTATGTTTTATGATTATCAACTTCTTTATCTTAAGAAAAACTTCAATAAACCTGCCAATAATTTTCAATCTTGGCTAAAAATGAGGAAGGAGATAGTCCTGATATCCTTGGTTGTGTTTAATTCACAAATAAAAAAGCAGAATATGGCTATTTTATCTCCCAAATAAAATTATCACTCGATTAATTTACTTACTTAAATTAAGATAAACTACCAATAAATCATAATAATTAAACTTAATTTCCATCAAATCCTATTGAAAATAAGTTCTAGTAAAATCATCACTAAAAATAATTTTGTGACAATTTTTTGCATGTCGTTAAAAATTGACAATTAGTGACTTTTTTTGTCACAATTTTTATAAATTATAGCTAAAACTTACAATTAGTGACATTTTTCTGTAACGAATTTTTCAAACTGTCACTGAAAATTGAAAATTGGTGATTTTTTATGACGATTTTTTTTAAATTGTCGCTAAAACTTATAATTAGCAATATTTTTTTAAACAATTTTCAAACTGCTGCTAAAAATTAATAATTAATGACATTTTTTTAATAGTGTTTGATGCAAAACACCATTAATTATCATAGGAAATATTAGATAATAAGTTTACCTATTAAAACCTACACGTAACTCCCCATTAAAAAATTATGGGTAAACTACCAATAGGTCCTATTTTGGAGACTTATTACCCAATAGGTCCTACTTTGGAGACTTAATACCCATTAAGTCCTATTTGATAAATTTATTAAGTGATAAAGATAAATTTATCAGTCTTTTTTTTTTTATGAATAAATTTATAGTGATAAATTTATCAGTCTCTTTATTTTTATGAATAAATTTTTAGTGATAAATTTATCACTCTCTTATTTTTATAGTGTTAAATTTATTAGTTAGGACCTGTAGGTAAATAAGTCTAGTGAATAGGACTAATTGGTAAGTACCCCATAAATTATCCCACCTAATGATATCTGCAATCCAATCATTACTTCAGTATTTTTATTTAACTAATAATTTAAATAATTCAGTTTCCCCTTCCCTCCCTCCTACCAATTGTACCCAAAAACAAAAAATAATAATAATAAAACCTAATGCAAACATCACTCACTTGATCAGAAGATATTAACAATGTCTGAAATGGCTTTGCCAAAGTTAAAGTAACCCATTGGCTAGTCTTCAACATGTACACAAACTTGTCCACACGTACAGAAACAATGCAAGCATGCCAACAATAATTATAACAAATCTTCAAAACATCCTGAAAATCTGAAACAATGAGTTCTCATCACCCTCCACCACTTGTCTATAATGTTGTTCTTGATTATGCCTTTCATAATTACATATGGGTACCCCATAATCACCATTTTCATCCCCACCATGTCTATATGGACCTCCAAATAGATATTCCACAGCACCCTCCCACTGATTCTCTTGCCCAACCTCAACTCCTTGATGCCCACAGTTCTTTCTATTAATCCTATCCAAACAAGGCCAGTACCCAAATATACTTTCACACATGTCCATTCCATCTAAGCCATACCCACATGGAGCTTGAGGCACATAGTCTTCATTTCTAACCCCATAATCATAACCAGACCAAGGGTAGCACTCACCAAGGCTAGAATCTGGAAGCTTCTCAGGATGACCTGTGTCATGACCGTTATCTCCGGTGCCACCATTAGGCTGTGGCTGTTCTTCGGTTGGTTTGGTTTTTTTAGGAGGTTGGGCAGATTGCTCGTCAATATCGCCGTTCCCATAAGGCGAAGGAATAGAAGCGTAAGAGAAATTATCCGGGGGCACGCCGTTAGGCTCCGGTAAGGAATGAGGATGGCAGATTTCATCAGAGGGAGGAAGGGGTTTGCCGTATGTCAGAGTAGGATCATAACCACCGCCATAAG
Organism: Camellia granthamiana; assembly: GCA_036172215.1. Taxonomy (NCBI): domain Eukaryota; kingdom Viridiplantae; phylum Streptophyta; class Magnoliopsida; order Ericales; family Theaceae; genus Camellia; species Camellia granthamiana. Next base: position 127,898,427 of record CM069909.1, on the reverse strand, counting down.
GCGTGGGATCATACTCTTCGAATTCAATGTCATCAAGCTCAGTGGATGTGGAATAAGAGATCGTGTATTGTGTATTGGAAGAGAAGTAATTGGTATTATAAGGGATTGGATTGTAGGTGGAGTAATTAATTTCGGATGGAATTGGAAAAGGATTATAAGCACCAGCATAATAAGCACTCGAATTGTATTCAGAGAGTCTGGGTTCACTAAACTTGTAGTTGGAGCAAGAGATTGAATTTTGAAATGGAACAATATCATAACTAGTTGTGTAATAAGGGGTAGTGTGGTACTCACCTGAGTCTCCCTCATAGAAATTGGAGCTGTAGTAAGCCATTGCAGATCAAAAGCGGTGTTTGGATCGAGGGATTAGGCGGGGGATTGGACTAATTATACCAGATGAGGAATTAATCCAGCCTTTGGTTGGGCAAAAGGCATGAGATTGAAAATCCCAACTGCAGCAACAAGACAACCATCATCAATCCTCAAGAGACTATCAGAGATTCAGTGATTCAATCTTTACATGTATATACCTACCACTTAGTTCTTATCTAATTGGAAAAGACGTCTTTACCCTACTTTCCAACACAATTTGTTGTTATATGATCACAAATGACTCAGACTAGCTATGGATCTATGTACAGACAAAAGAATGTGGACCTTTTGCACTAAAATCAATAGGGAGAGGCTGACTGTCAATCTGATATGACAAAGACAGCCTACCTTTTTTCGAGCACTTGACATGTTGTCATGAAAGTTGTCTTGACTTTAGGTTCTGCACTATTCCAAGCATGTGTATTTTCCTTCAAATGTTAAAAACTGAAGGCTAACTAGAAAAGAAAACTAAGAAATTGTTGGTGGTGAAAATCTAGAGCATGGCCTCTTTGATAGGTCCTAAAGTAGCCCAGAAAAAAAGGTAGGTCACTTGTTCGTGTGGTTACCCTACTGTTTTGAATTCCGCCTATTGGATTGATCTCTGGTGAGGGGTGGCCAATCAATTGAACATATCAAAAAGTGAAAAATGAAACTGCACTGTTCGAAGGAAAATACCATCTCTGCAATTAAAGATTTTCCAAGGTGTTTCAACCTAAGTTACATAGAAAGCAGATCATTCTAGTATGAGGAATGAAAACACAAACATGGTACGCTACATGCTTTAAAATGTAGTACAATAGAGGTAAAGTTGTATAGATCATCACACTACTATAATTTAAGAGACTACTAAATATAATAGCAAATATTTTTTAATGGTTAGATATCCAATAAAATAAAGTTATAAATTAGTCATGTAAAAACACAATTCTAGAAGTATTATGGCCCATTGTTTTATATTAGGTCATGCAAAAATCTCATTCTCTAGATTTTAGTACATTATATTTGATTTTTTTCCCCTCCTATGAGAAATTTTCAAAAAATATGTAGGAAAAAAATTTGAAATTGCTTTTGATTGCTAAATTATTCGTTTTGGAATGAAAGTATGCCATGTTTCAAAATGTGCATTTCAAAATGTAAATCGCTGAGGTATTATTAGCGTATTTGGATAACACTAGTTTCAGCAATAAACATGTGAAAGCCAAGCATATTTATCATCAAGCATGAAAAGATTGTTTGTTGTGGAGTCAAAAATAAAAAACTTCAGCTCCGTGGCAACCAAATGCTTCGTTAGCCTATCCACTGTGTTTTTTTGTTGTTTGGGTACAATGGATGGCTAAAGCATAAGGAAAACTACACTCTAAGATGTCTCATAGACCTAGTGCCTAATGTCATTTGCTAGTAATGACTCCATGGATTGAGGAACTTCACTTTTCACCAGCCTATTACAAGCATGGGATACAAGCTTCCTTCACCAAATGGTCACACAACCATTGGATACATGCTATATCAGCAAGAGATTCATTGCCAACTCCTCTCCATCATGCTCTTCATTTCATGAATGACGTCGTAGCTGGGGTCTATCACATCCATCTTCCCTACGTAAGCTTCTGCTGAATCAGTTTCTACCATCAGACTTCGATGTCCTTCATCCCACACTAATTGTAGACCAATCCAAATTTCCCAGAGCTCAGCAGCTAGGGCTGAAGTTTCTCCAAAAATAATGACTAAAGACCACATACCATTGTCCAGAGTTCACCCTTATCAATCCCCCTCTGCTTCTGCAGCCTATTCGATACAGTTGAGTTCTTTAGAAATTTGTTCGTTTCTATCGTATCTTACATGGTACTCACAGGTTAGCCTCGTGAAAATACTTGTTCCCTTCTACAGTTCAAAATTCTGGGCACTATATTTTTTTGAAGAAACTAAGCACTTTCAAAGGATTCTCAAAAAGTGGAATCAGCCAACTGTTGTTGACAACTTAGTTAATCTGAAATAAAAGTTACAACTTGAAAGCCAAACGTTTGGGCATTACTCAGGGTTTCAATTCAAAGTTGAAGGCTTACATTGGGAACTCTTATCAAGATTGCAAGTCAAGACTAGAGGTAGAGGAAAGTATGTATCATTTCCATATGGAAGTGAATGTTCTTACATTTCGGTTAGCTTCTAGCAATTTTTTTTCTTTTTCTTTTTCTTTTTTTAATGAATTTCTTTCTCTATTATTTATAATTTAGTCTTCTGAGCTCAAGCAAGAGCATCAATATGAAATGCTCACCAAGTCATTGCTATATCTTACTATCTAAAAATGCACAATAGTTCATAGTTGCCCTGAAAGCATAAATGATTTGAAAATGACACAAATATAACTAATTATAAGATATATAAGTCAATCATAGACATTAATAGTTGCACGAAAAACAAATTCCGCTGTATGTAAATCATCAAGTCAAAACTTGGTCTATTCAACATACTCATACAACATTGCCTCCTACTACTCATAATGAAGCTTACTGTCAAACAAACAAATTACAATATACATAGCACTTGATCACATCTTAATACTAGAGCAGGGTTTTTCTAACCTCAAGCTATCTATGCATGCCTGTCAACCAATACACGCCTAAAAAATTAATATCAGCATTTTCCACATGGCAATTCCTCTCCGGTACCCAAAAATGACACTTTCAAAAACTGCATACCAGACAAGAAAAACAAATGAAAATGAGTTGTAGGAAAGAAAACACCAGCAATTACATTGTCAAAAATATAATAATTTACCAAGGACTTTCACTTATAGGATAGCGAATGAAAAGGTGAAAAAGATAATCTCAACTATAGAAGCATTACAATACTTAGAGAAGAGAACCAATTAACCTTAATGAAAGCATTACATTTTACGGAGAAGAAAATCATTCATCAGCAAATATATTAGATAATCTCAACACAGATTGAAAGAATATTAACAAAATAATGGACCATTGAAAGATGGCGAAGAACATATGGTGGCACATACATTTAAGTTCCTCATCCAGAGGTAGATTCTGATGGAGTTGCCTCTTGTCTTGGTCTTCTTTGGCCTGAGGCAGGACCATCTCTCTGTCTCACATACCTTTTACTATCATATTTTGATTGGTTAGGTTGCTTTGGTTGATAAGTAGGGTACTTGCAAGGAATTATCTCCCCATTGATATACTTATCTCCTAAAACAAATAAAACAAAATTATAAAAAAAAGGTCCACCACAACATCACTGACAGATTTAGTAACAAAAGCATTTCTTGATTTCTTCATAGATATATCACCTCCATAGTCCTTGTTTTTAACATCTATATATGAGTCTGGCAGTACCCATAGAACTCCAGGTAATCCTACAAAAGATGAAAAAGCAAGCAAGTTTTTAGAAAGCAATTTCTGTATTCACTCATAATGAGACAAAATGCATAATATGTTTACTTACCTTTGAATTTCTCGGATGTTTCTTCCGATACAGTGCACTGGAATCCAGTGTAGGTGGTGGTACTAAAAGCATACATGTTCTTCTTTGCTTCTTCCATGCTGACATACACAAGAGTGCACATACTTATGAAACATTAATGTAATGTAGAACAAGTGAAAAATAGAGAACATGATTGACATTGAAGAGAGTCCCCAACCCCTATACAATTACCAATTAAGCATACCGAATATTTGCCATAACATCATTTTTTTATTTGTTTTGATAACCATTAGTTTCCGTAACATCATAAAGTCTCCAAAGAACCCTTATTTCTTTCCTTTCTTTTTTTTGTTTTATTTATTTTTTGTGTCCTAAAACTGACAATATGCAGAATACCAACACACAAATGATTAGACACACATGCACAGGTGCACTCGCAAAATGAAAAATCAAAAATCATTCTTGTGACTATTTTCTTTTCTAAAAGATGAGAGAAGCACATCAATGATGCAAAATTGCTTTATAATTAATCACATTACAATATCCACACCTGATTATCATCGACAACAAGAAAAGGCAGAAAAAAAAGTAAAAGGAATTTACAAAAATCTTAGATTTTTCATAAGGTACAACCCAGGAAATTCAATTCCCTACATAACAAATCCAAAGACAACCACTGAATGAACAGAGTCAAGCTTTCTAAAAGAATTCGTTAAAGCCAAAACAACATCCAACATATGATCCCAACTTGAACACCCTTTCCTTTTCCTTGATTTTCTCAGTAATCAAACAGAATTTGAAAGACAATACAATAAACCCAATCCAAAAGTCATTAATGACAATAAATATGAAATCAAGTCAACAACAACATTTTTTTTTTTTTTTTTACTGAACTACACCAACAACATATTCAACATAAGATTAGATCAATTTTCTCAGTAATCAAACAAAATTTACAGGACAATACAATAAACCCAATTCAAATATCATAAATGAGAATGAATATGAAATCAAGTCACCAACAACACTCAACAAACAGAAATTGCACATAGCTACGTATTCAAAAAAAAAAAAAAAAGGGCAAGTAAAACCACCAAATGAACATTGTCAAATTTCATAACTACGGGAACTAAAAATACAACAGTAATCACAATATTCTGTATAAAATTCTTTCCTTTCGCTCAATTTTCTCAGTAATCAAACAGAACTACAAGGACAATACAACAAACCCAATTCAACAATTTAAACATATATTCAGTACATACATATTAGAGAGAGAGAAAGAGAGATAACCTTCCGAGGACAGTGGAGAGAGTATTGAGATAGGTCTCAATCATTTGGTCCCTAGTGGGTGCAGGGTCTTTGGGGAACTCCATGACTATGAGCCAGTGGTTGTAGTCACATCCCGGTAGCAGTATCGTCTCTCTGGGCTCGTTGCTAATACTCCTCCTGGAGGAGTAATCTCCATCCACGGCGGCGCGGACTAGGGCACGATGTGGAGTGTGGTTCAAGCTACGGCGAGTCCAGAAGTGGGCTACGGTTGCGGTGGGGTTGGGTTTGAGGTGGGTGTATGGGGTTTTTAGGGTTTTGGGTAAGAGAGAGAGGTTGAGAGTCGCCATTGGAGCTCAAAACTGAAAGAGATAGGAAGTGAAGTGATGATATTTATCAAGGTTTTCACTCTTACAGACAGGGTAAAACGGCCACAATCTGGTTTTTCTCAACAGCAATGTTCCGTATTATGAGAAGTGTTTCATAAAAATAGTCCTTTTTGATCTTTGATTACACTTATAAGAAAGCAATCACATATTATTTAAGGTAATCTAAATATCATAAAATTTTCATGATCATTTTTATGATAAAATTTTTATGATCTCTAACATTTCTCTTTTCTCAAGTCTCAATATTTGGCATCTCAGGAAAAAATAAATAAATAAAAAAGACAAAAAATTAAAAAATTATTAAAAAGGTTAAAAAGTTATTACTATTCATAAAAAAAATTATTTTTACACAAAAAGGTGCAACTCACTCTCACGGGAGTTACTTTTACCTGATTTTGGTGAGAACAAATTACACAGGCGGAGGCAAATTTAAGGACGGTGTTGTTCGGCCCGTAGGGGCTTATCACGGGTCATGTTTTGATAATCTGAACCGTACAATGTGTAGAACTCGTTGAATACTATATATTTATAAAAAATCACATTGATAAGATATCGCTAACTACATGATTAAATTAATTTTGTATAAAAAAAAAAAAGACGGTATTATAGTTAACAGTTGACAAAAAAACTAATCCGATCAGATAGTGATCAATATCTGATCAATATGATTTTTTATAAACATATAATAGTCGATGAGTTCTACACACTAAACGGTTCCAATTACCAAAAAGAGATCCGTGGTGGGCCTCCACGGGCCAAACATCACCGTCTAATTCAATGTTCGAAAAGAAGGCAAGCATATCCTATATGCTAGTCTGCCCACCGCTCTGTCCTAGCGTACTACCTATTCTTCTCTCCCTTCTCTTATACACTAAATTATACAATTTTTTAATATACATTTTTTCGTAAAAAGTCAAAAAGTTATCCCAAATAACCATATTTTTTTCCTCAACTTTTTAGTCTAAAAATTCAAAAAGTTCACTTATTTAGAACATCCCAAACGATCCATAAATATTTCATCAAATTCAAAATTTTTTATATCTTTCATTAAATCATTATTCATAATCGTTGGGGTTACAGGTTATTTGAACCACCGGACGTCCGGTTGTTTATGCTTCTAGCTAACCACCTCCTTACAAAAATTTGTAAAAAAATTACATTAGCCAATTGTTCTCCTGATCGACCAATGGTTTGATAAAATCCTAAATTACTCTGTTAGAATGCACGATATCAAATCAAGCTTTTTTATTAAATTTAAATAAAATTTGATAAAAAATTTGAGTAAAGCATTGGAGATGCTCCAAGGTCTCGTTTGTTTTGGATTATTGGGAGAGGATTGAGATTCATAGTGACGTGGGACCCATTAATATCATGTTTGTTTTGAGAGATGGAGAGGGGATTCGTAATCCCCTCTAGACTACGAATCCCATGGGGGAGGGGATTAGGATAAGCTTGTGGGACTTGGTATTAGAAATTAGTCCGATGTACTATCTTTTTTATTTTTATTTTATGTTTTACATGTTGGGCATTTTTTTTTTTTTTGAATATTAATGTGTAATTTTTTATATTTTTTGTTAAGTAAAAATAATTGTTTTATTTGTTTTTGTTTTTTTTGAAAATTTTTTATTTTTATTTTTTACATGTTGGGCATTTGTTTTGAACATTAACGTTTAATGTTTTTGTATTTTTTTATTTGTTTTATTATTTTATATTTATTTTATATAAAAATAATTTAACAATTCCTACACCAACAACTATTATCAAAACAAATATAATTTTATTTAATTCTCTCACTAACAATCTTCTCTTTACTATGAATTCCGTCCATTTTATTTCTGAAAACAAATGAGACCTAAAAGTGTGCTAATTGACAGGAACCTTGTGCCACTTTGGTTTCGTTTGGGAAGTGGGCTGGCTCTTTGGCTTTTTGGCTTTTTTGGCTATATGAGCCTGGGCTCAAAAGCTTGGTTTGGGAAGGGCTCTTGGCTTCTTGGCTTTTTTGACTTTTTTTGTGAGAGAAGAGTGTAATGATTATGTGGTTGGATGTGATGTTTTGTCTGTTGTGGCTCATGAGCCTATTTTGTCTTTTGTGGCTCATGAGCCCAATGAGCCCTTGCCAAACGGAGGCTTTGGCAAGTTATTGCACGTTCGAGCGATGGATCAATGGCGGTCCTCAGTGGGTACATTTTTATACACTAATTTTATTAACAAACTTAACAACTCTAACTTCCTAAAATCTTGACAAAAAGAGTGTCGTAATTAACTGCCACATTTTTTGTTAGGGGGGATAAAAAAATACAAAATATTTGGTAGGAAGTAGAAAAATAATTTCATTACAATTATTTATGTACTAGATTTGTACAAAGAGTGTTGTACTTTTATGAATCCAAATACAAAAGGTGTGTTTAATTGGACAGATTGGATAAAGGAGAATTAGAATCCATCGGACTTGAGTCCTAGACTGTGAATCTACCGGACTATTTGGTTGGATTAGATATGTATCATGTGTTTGTTTTTTCATGGGATTAGATGTCTAGAAATGATTATTTTTAGTGAATCCAACGTTTAGTTGGACGGACTGGATAGGATAAATGAACAAAAGACTATTTTACCCTTTTTTAATTCTTTACTAAATAATAACAATATTGAACATATCTTTAATATTTTAATTATTTTTAGTCAGATTAAATAAAAATTTATTTTATTTTATTTTTTACACAATTAAATAAATTTATTTTTTAAAAATTAAATAAATAAAATATCAATAAAAATATATGTTATTTTTTTAATTAAAATTTTAAATAAATTTCTTTTTAAAAATAATAATAATTAAACAATGAAATTAAATAAAACATCTATTAAATTTAAATAATGAAATTAAATAAAATATAAACAAAATTTTAAAATAAAACATCAATAAAATATCTATAAAAAATTATTTTAAAAAAAATAAATAAATAAAATATCAATAAAAAGTTAAATAAAATTATTTTATTTTTAAATTGAGACATTTAAATCTTATTGAATTTTATTAAATATAATACATAATTAAATAGTAGAGGGTTAAAATGGTCATTTTACCACCTAATCCCAACAGTGGATAATCTCCCAAAAATTGTCCCACACTCTCCCTAGGATACAATAGTCCTCCATATAGGGGGTAAGGAGTCCAGCGGATCAAAAAAAAAAAAAAAAAAAAACGGCAGATAAGGAGCTATCAATGGATTACAATCCAAATAGTAGATTGTTCCCCCTTAATCCGGCGAATCAAACACGCCCAAAAAGTGTTGGTAATTAACTGCCACAATTTTATGTTTTTTACTTTCAACATTTTTTTATTTCTCAGTCTCTCTCTTAATATATTTGGATTCTTACTTTCTTCAAATTTTTTTAATTATAATTTTATCTCAATATAAAATTTCAATTATGTTCTTACTTCTAACCATAAACCTACCACCCTCCCACCCCAATCACTAATTTGAGCTGGTTTGGTCAGGTAGAAAGGTTGTCTAGACCCACCCAAGTTATGTTGAGAATTGTTTAAATTTGACTTATAACTCACTATTATTTCACAAACACAATCCAAATTAGGTTAAATTGACCGAATTGTCTCTTTTTTTCCTTTTTATTTATTTTTTCTTTTTCTTCAAAATAGGTTAATTAACATACTTTTAGTAAAATCATTAATAATATCAAAAAAAATAATTGATATAATATGAGAGAGAATGAGATGAGAATTGTAAGAATCGAACAACTGATAAACCATAACCATAACGATGGTCTTTGCACTACAAGAAAAGGGAGTAAGAAACACGGAAGTTTTTGCGACGGCTCGATTCCCGTCGCAAAAAATGGTTTTTTGCGACGGCGTTTTCAATCGTCGCAAATAAGCGTTTTAGCGACGGCGTTTTACCGTCGGCAATAAAACTACACGGATAGTGTGAAAAATACGGAGGTATTAGCGATGGCGTTTGTTGCCGTTGCAAAAAAGGTTTTTTTTGTTGAGACGACATGAGTTTGCTGTCGCAAATAGTGGTCCATTTGCGACGGCAAAATGTCCGTCGCAAAAAAACTTATTAAAACGGCGTCGGTTTGCTCTAATAATTTATCATTTGCGACGGTATAAAATTTTATCGTCGCAAAAAGTAAAAAAAAAATTGCCGCTCTTCCCTTTCATCTTGGTGGTCGCATTTGGGTCGAAATCCCTAAATGTTTGAAATCCCTAAATGTTCGAAATCCCCAAACGACAAACGGCGAACTTTTTCCCCCTCTGGACGAGCGACGAACGGCGACCAAGGTAGCGGTGGTGCAGTGGTGCGGCGACGACGACAGTGAGGGCCGGACCGGCGACGACTTTCTCACTCAGCGTATGCTCTCTCTCTCTCTCTCTCTCTCTCTCTCTCTAATCATGTGAAGCAGCTTCTCACATTTTATGACAATCATTCAAGGATCAAATGTAAGAGTAAAGTAGCTCTAGTTCCTGCAACATGGTTCTTGTTCCAATTTTATAAAACTCATTCTTTTTTAAAATAATGATCCTAGCAAGTCGAAAAATGTTAATACCCGCTCTTCTTTCTCTTTATTTATGTTAGTCTTTCAAATGGTGTAGACTACCTGCTAATTTATTAGAATAGAGTTGGGATAGTATTAAATGAAGCAACTTAAATCAAGTCATAAACACCACATTATAGTAATTGGTTGAATTAGTCTCAACTAATTTTTTGCAAACCATATAAAATAGATTAAAATTAAATTCCTATATTTCATACCTACTATGGTAGGTTTTTTTATTATAAGTTTTAAATTTTTGGACATTCTTTGATATAAAAAGCTGAAAGGCTTTTAAAAGATTTATCAAGTTTAAATTTTTTGACATTCTCTGTTATAAAAGCTGAAAGGCTTGTTTAAAAGTTTTATAAGGTTTAAATTTTTGGACATTCTTGGTTATAAAAGCTGAAAAGTTTGTTCAAAAGTTTCTCTCAAATTAGGCCAAATATTAGGTCTTTCAGATTGTGATTATTTTTTCCCCATACCCCACACCCAATCTCCAACGGAGACCAATTTCTTATTTCCAATGGAGACCAATTTCTTATTTCCCCATAAATCAGACTTTGTGTGTTGACCTAAGTTATTCCAGTTGGTGGCCTGAGCTTTTACACTAACCTTGCTAACATCACTTTCTTAGAAGGACAGAGGGGGCAAAAGTTCTCTGTTGACATTAACAAGTATCTCTGTCTATTTGTCTCCAAATGAGTCACAACTCCCAAGCCCCCAACAACACAGAATCGGCATTTATTTGGAGTTATACAGACAAAGGTTTAACCATCCAAATTTGGCATGAAAACTAAATATTTTCAAAGTCTAGATTCTTTGGTTGTCCAATTTTGTTTCACAAGGTCATTTGTTAAAGAGTTTACTCTATAATGTAAAAGAATTGCTTTGATATTTATGACAAATGGATTTGTGTTGATGAATTGCTTTGATATTTATGACAAAGCATTGTTTTTTTTTTTTTTTTTTTCACATTGAAAATAACCTCCATGTTGTTCCACAACCCTTCACAATCTTTGTCTGTCCCACAACCATTTACAATCTTTGTCTTGTGAACTAAGAGTTTGATAAGTACATTTTTATTTTCTTCTTCAAGTGGCCTTTCACATCTAATAATGTCACACCAATAATACATTGATGCAAAAACTATGAATTTTAGACAGTTTTGCATTATAAATTGAGAACTTTAGGGGATGTATCAATCTAATTAGAGGTTTTTTACTTTATTTATATATATATATATATATGTATATATAACCAAGTGGTGTGAATGTGTTATGCTTTCATAAAAGCTAAAACATGTCACTTGATGTGAACATGGAGTTGGCATGAAGCCCATTTGAGATGGAAATAATACACTTACCTACTCCCTTGTCTTACCAAAACTATTCCCATACAAAATTTTCTCTGTCCATGTCTGTGTCTAACACATCTTAGACACTACTACGACACCCATTTTGGCCTCTGTGCTTCCTAGTTAAAACTTATTTCCTTCCTTTTTTTCCCCTTTCATAGTTATAATTTTCATTTCTTAACTTTAGACTTTATTATAAAGGGATTCCTTTGTATGCCATAGATTCTTCTTAATTGATCTGTAAATGGCAGAAAACTCAATTTGATGAAAACAAATTTGGGTAAATTATACCATTGGTACTTCTAGCTTGAGGAAATTTTCATTTTGGTCCATTAAGTTAACTACATTTATTTCCTCATCTATATGTCCCCTTATAATAATGTAAACCAAATTGAAGGGAAAATTACTCTTTGTCCCCTATGTTTAGGCCTAGTTCTGCAGACACCTACTCAAACTTCGGTTTTGACACTAATACCCCCTTGGGTAAAATGAGAACAATGACAGAAATTATACTGCACCTTATTCTGATATATATATATATATATGAAAGAGCTTTATCATTTTTGGGAGTCTTGGGTTTATTGTCTAAAGCACTAATGTAGTGGCTGATAAAATTATACATTGTTAGTGCCAAATCCAAAAATAACATTCATTTTTGTTGTGCACTTGTCAATATTGCAATGTAAGAAAACCAAACAATGGAGAGAAAGTTAGATAAGGGAGTAGGTAAGTGTATTATTTCCATCCAAAAATAACATTCACTTTCTGCATATTTTTGTTGTTCATTCGTTGATTACAGTTACTCTGAATCTGCCAAGTAATCATTTATATGCCCTAAAATGGTAGTTCTCTACTCAACAAAGCATATTTGACGTGGACAAATTTTAGTATAACAATACTACGTAAGAGTATTTCTTTATGGACCATTGTTTTATATATGCCATTAAGTTTATGGCAACAGTCTTGACGTGCATGAAATTAACATATCATTGGATCTAAAGTCAAAAAATAGGTGCCAAGGTTGCATGTCACTTTTCCTTTAATAAAGTCGGTTGCATCACTCTAATAAATTCTCTTTTCAATGCTTGTCTATTACATCTCCATCTATAATTTTCCACTTTTATGTCTAGTTTTTCCAATTTCTCTTGGACTTGTGATTCATCTTGCATTGAACTCCGTTTTCTCTTACAAATTTTGAATTTATAATGAAAGTATGTTACTTGGTGTTTTGCAACATTTTTTTGTCTCACTTGTTATTGTATAAGTATTTCATTTTTTATGTTCTCCCATCAAATTGGTAAATAACTAACTGGGATAAGACCACCTACCTATTTGAGAAAAATTGGAAGGATAGGTATCATGGTACATGAATACGTAGGTATTATATTTAGAGTTACTTTGATGAGATATTTTTGTAGATGTGTACAAATGATGGATAAGAGTTGGATCGATTTGCCAAATAGGATGTCGAGCGAATACATTAATGGGATTGATGAATTCCTTGTGTTTGCCTACACTAATAGGGTTGAAGGTTTGATGATCAGTTGTCCGTGTAGGAAGTGTGAGAATCGATACTATTTTGTACGAGAGGGTGTACGGGAGCATCTGATTTTCAATGGTTTTTTTAAAAAATACAAACATTGGATTAATCATGGGGAATCTTACGTATCTCTGCATGGTAATCAAGAGAATGAAACATTAGCTAATTTAGACATTGGGGATGATATGATTGGAATGATACAAGGGGCTATGGGAAATCCACATGCCAGTACAAGTGTTGAGGGTAATGAACCACAGGGGCCTGATCCCCATGCATCTGAACCCCAGCTCGGTCCAAATGCAGAGACTGCAAAGTATTTCAAACTTCTTCAAGATGCACAAAGTGAATTGTATTCAGGTTGTCAGAAGTTCACATCTTTGTCATTCATTGTTCGACTTTTACATTTGAAGGTGCTTAATCAGTGGACAGACAAGTCTGTTGACATGTTGCTTGAGTTATTGAATGAGGCGTTCCCGTTGGGTGTGAAACTCCCGGACTCATATTATAAAGCTCAAAAGGTCACAACAGATTTGGGCTTCACGTATGAGACGTGGGATGCATATCCCAACAGTTGCATGTTGTTTCGAAACGAGGATGCCAATCTTGATAAATGTGTCATATGCAACAGTTCTAGATGGAAATCAAATGGTGATGGTGGTTCAAATGGTCCTAACAAAGGTGGCAAACGAATAGCTGCAAAACAGATGAGGTATTTTCCTTTAAAGCCAAGGTTACAGAGGTTGTTTATGTCATCCAAGACGGCCAAGTTAATGAGATGGCATGCAGAGGAACGAACTGATGATGGTGTCTTCAGGCATCCTGCTGACTCCCTTGCATGGAAAGATTTTGACCATCGGAATATTGACTTTAGTAATGATTGCCGAAGTGTAAGGCTTGGCTTAGCATCTGATGGTTTTAACCCATTCAGAACGATGAACATAGTTCATAACACTTGGCCTGTTGTGCTCATTCCATACAACTTGTCGCCATGGATGTGCATGAAGTAACCATTTCTAATTTTAGCCGTGCTTATTGACGGCCCAAAAGGACCTGGTGACAAGATTGATGTGTATATGCAACTGTTGATTGAGGAGTTGAAAGAACTATGGAATGAGGGTGTGTCAACATTTGATGCATCAACAAATCAAATGTTTCAAATGCATGCAGCTTTACTGTGGACAATTAGTGATTTTCCTGCATACGCAAACTTGTCAGGATGGAGCACTAAAGGTGAATATGCATGTCCTTGTTGCAATAAGGAAACTACATCGTGTTGGTTGAAGCATAGTAGGAAACAATCATACTTGGGTCATCGCAGATTTTTACCTGCTGGCCATAAATTCCGGAAGGATAAAGTATCATTTGATGGTAGTCGGGAAGTCAAACTCAAACCAAAATTGTTGTCTTGAACTGAGATGTTGCTACAATTAGAATCTGAGGGTATTTTAACCCGATACAAGAGGGATGACCTTAAGGAGAGGCATAAGAGACAAGTAGAGAAGGAGAAAGCTGGACATCGCACCCATAGTTGGAAGAAAAAGAGTATCTTTTATGAATTGCCATATTGGCAGCACAATCTAATAAGACACAACCTCAATGTGATGCATATAGAGAAGAATGTTTGTGACAATGTGTTGTGGACAATATTAGAGGTTGCAGGAAAATCGAAGGATGGTGTTAATGCTTGGCGTGATTTACAAGATATGAATATTAGAAAACCCCTACATTTGCAGTTAAGAGGGTCGAATAAAGCCTATTTACCACTAGCACAATTCACGATGACCAAGGATGAGAAAGATTTGTTCTTGAAAGTGTTGAAGGAAGTAAGAGTTCCCGACGGGTACTCATCCAATATATCACGTCATGTGCGCTCACATGATAGAAGTATTGGGGGTCTTAAGAGCCACGATAGTCATATTCTGATGCAACAACTTATTCCATTGGCCATTCGAAGATCGTTACCGAAGAATGTAATTGAACACTTGATTGAATTGAGCAATTTCTTTAAACAATTGTGTTCGAAAGTGAATCGTGCGACGGATTTGCAATATATTCAAGATCGTATCGCTATAACACTTTGTCATCTAGAGAAAATATTTCCTCCGAGTTTTTTTGATATAACGGAGCACTTGCCTATACATCTAACTGATGAAGCCTTATTGGGTGGAGCGATTCAGTTTCGATGGATGTATCCAATTGAGAGGTATCTTCTTACTTTGAAGCAATACGTGCGTAATAGAGCTCATCCTGAAGGATCAATTGCTAAAGGATATCTTATAGAAGAATGCATGAATTTTTGTGCACAATATCTCAATAATGTAGAAACCAAATCTAGTCAACCCGTGAGGAACTATAGTGGTGCTGATAATTTGGGTCATGCTATTGGTGAAAACACAAGCTTTTATTTTGATAATACTTCTTGGGTACAAGCTTATCGGTACATCTTATTCAATACAAGCGCGGTTCAACCATTCATAAAGTAGGTTAAGTCACTCACTCAATATTTTATTATGTTTTATTGAATTTTTAACAAAATTTTTTGTATTGCTAAAATTTCAATCTACACAGCAAACACCTTGAAGTACTTAAGCTCAAAATGCCTCGTGTCGACGATCATCAGCTTCGGCGTGAACATTTTGAAACTTTTCACATTTGGTTCAAGGAACATGTATGTATTTAACTCTATAGATTCTAGTTACTTAAGTCGAACTACATTTTAAATTTTACATTTTCGTGTTAAATAGGTCCAAACTTTGCGAAAGACTACTGATGTCATATTTTTTGAAGAGATTATTCTATTGGCAAATGGTCCTCATAACCTGGCAAGGAGGTTCAACGGGTATATACTGAATGGGTTTCGGTATCGAGTAAAGGCCAAGGATGATCGTCGAGCCACACAAAATTGTGGTGTAGCTTTGAAGGCAGATACCATAAGTTATGCTAGTCGAAAAGACAAGAATCCTCGTGTGGGGTCTGTGTACTATTATGGACAATTGACAGATATTGTTGAGATTCGATATTCCAATGAGAAGAAACATGTGTTGTTTAAGTGTGATTGGATTGACAACATTCACGGAAAGAAAGAAGATGTCTTCAATTTCACGTTGGTGAACTTCAATCATTTGTTGTACCGAGATGATCGAATTACCAATGAACCTTTCATCTTGGCGTCCCAAGCAGAGCAAGTTTGGTATGTTGCAGACCCGTTACAACCAGACTAGCAAGTCGTGGTGAAGATGTCTCAAAGAGGTTTATTTGATATGAGTTCGACTGATCCACAAATCGAGCCATACATGAGCCAACAATTGGAAGAAAATATAATGCTTCGTGATGAAGAAGTTGGTTGGGTAAGGGAAGCCGCAGAAGGGGAAACAGTTGATGTTCAAATAGGCTGATATTTAATTAACATTAGTAATTCAATTAAGGCCAAGGTTGTAGTTAATCATCAATTTCTTAATTTACTTTGTCTTTGTAATTGTATTAGTTCAATTAATGTCATATTATAGTTGATGACAAACCATTGTCTATGTTTCTAATGTCAATTAATGTTATATTGCTTGCAGATTATTATGGGAAGGAAGAGGAAGCCTGATCATTCCCAGCGCATGATGTCTGATGTGCTACATAACAGGACATCAGTAGCACCACCATCAGAGGAGGCATCACATCGGCCACCATTGGAGGGGCCATTAGTGTCACCACCATCTGAGAGGCCATTAGTACCACCGCATCAACCACCATCAGTGGCACCACAGCAGCTACCATGTACTCAGCCTCTACGCCTACCATCAGTGCGTCCACCATCAGTGGCACCACAGCAGCTATCATCCCGACTAGTGTCATCAGCTTATGAGCCATCCGCAGGTATATAAATTTGCTTTGATTTGTATGAAAATTATTTAAACATACATTTATTTATGCTCATTATATATAACTTGTTTATTCTCATTGTATTTTGCAGACCCTTCGACTTCTTCACAGCCCACCTCAGGTATAAGAATTCGATTTGTATTCACATTATTTAAATTTGCATTTGTTTATTACCATTGCATATTGTTTATTGTTATTGTATCTCGCAGGTCATGTTAGTTCTTCATCAACCTCGACTAGGCGTGGTAGAGGATGTGCCAAGGGCATTAAAGAGTGGGGTACTGGTAAAAAGCTGGACATACAATTTGATGAAAATTACTGGCCAATAGGGGATAACGTGGCTAAGTTAACTACTCAACTTGACATTATTGTGCGGAATGGTAACATTGTTCCTCTTACTTTTCTTGACTGGAACAATGTGCCTGATGATATTGTTGATGCTATCTGGAAGGATGTGAAGGTAAAAGTATATTTTTGTCCACAAATTCGAATTCCAAAGTTGTGTTATTATTATTTAAACTTTGAAATTATGTTTTATAGGACAATTTGAATATATGTCCAGAGGAGTACAAGCCAATCTGCATGAAAAACTGCAACAGCATATGGAAGGATCACAAGAACAAGATTAAGGCTAAGTATTTCAAGCCTAGAAGTTCTGATCCTAATCTGAAGGATGATGTTCCTTTGCACATTGTGCCAAGCCAATAGGAAGAACTTGTGGAGTATTGGCGTACTTCCGATGCTGAGGTATACAAATAAGTTATATTTATGATATGTAAACATACAAATCATATTTACATACTTACATTTGTTGAACCTGTTATAGAAAATTGCAAGTAGGAACGCTAAAAATCGGCGAGCTCATGGCATAGCTCATACCACAGGGCGTACTACTTTCTCTCAGATACGGCATAAGGTTTACATTTTATTATTTTATTTTTGTATATAAATAAACATTGTATATTTGCAAATTATTTGGATTCTAATTTTCATATTTCTAAAAAAATGTAGATGACCAGTAAAGGGGAGTCTACTGATAAGATGAATGTTTGGCTTATGACACGTAGAGTAGATGACCCAGAGGTTATCCAGACCTTGGTAGTTTCCAAACACCTTTGGTTGTATTTAAAGTTTATTTTTTGTATGTCAACCATCTTAATTTGGCATATACTTGTATGTCTTATTCAATACAGGATGAGTTTAATCGTCAACTCTCTATGCTACCTGAGGATGGTCCGACATTGGAGGCTAGGAATGCCATTTTCCATGAGTTGATAGGTCATGACGGACATGGATATTGTCGCACATACGAGAGAATTGTGCCTCGGAGAGCGGTGCATAAAGATGGTGCTGGGCCATCACAACCAACAACCCAGCCATCGACTATTGATCAGATCACGCAGCAGGTTCGTGCAGAGCTAAGGGATGAGTTGAGGGAGGAGCTGCGAGCAGAGTTCTCTACACATTTACAGCAGATGAGAGCTGAGATGATGGCCTTTGTGTCACAGGGGGCGAGTGTGGATCCCAACAGACAGGTTTGATATAAATTAAATTGTTTGATAGTTCAATTTTCACACAAGATTATGTATAAAATTCGAATATGATTAACACATTATGCATTGACTATCATAGGTTCCTGATGCATCAAGTGGCCACCGGGCATTTAGGGAATCTGCAGAAGACGAGAATCCATATACACCACTACCAGAAGATCAGGTATAAAATGTATCTTTGCATTCTAAGCTAAAATGTATCTTTGCATTCTTTACATTCTAAGTTAAGAGACTTGTAGGAGAAGACGGGACTCAAATCGGGTTCCCGGATTGGGAGTTAGAGCCGGATTTAGCACGAAACTTGGCACACACGACCGCGTAGGCACGAGAGACTTGTGGGAGAAGACGGGGCTCGAATCGGGCTCCCAGTTTGGGAGTTAGAGCCGGATTTCACTTTAGGCAAACTAGTTCCTTAAGAAACTTGAATTCGAGGTGTTAACGCCCCAAAATCACCAAACGGCGTTGGTTTAGCACGAAACTTGGCACACATGACCGCCTAGGCACGAAAGATTTGTGGGAGAAGACGGGGCTCGAATCGGGTTCCCGGTTTGGGAGTTAGAGTCGGATTTCACTTTAGGCAAACTAATTCCTTAAGAAACTTGAATTCGAGGAGTTAATGCCCCAAAATCACCAAACGACGTCGGTTTAGCACGAAACTTGGCACACACGACCGCCTAGGCATGAGAGACTTGTGGGAGAAGACGAGGCTTGAATCGGGTTCCCAGTTTGGGAGTTAGAGCCGGATTTCACTTTAGGCAAACTAGTTCCTTAAGAAACTTGAATTCGAGGTGTTAATGCCCCAAAATCACCAAACGGCATCGGTTTAGCACGAAACTTGGCACACACGACCACCTAGGCATGAGAGACTTGTGGGAAAAGACGGGGGTTGAATCGAGTTCCCGGTTTGGGAGTTAGAGTCGGATTTCACTTTAGGCAAACTAGTTCCTTAAGAAACTTGAATTCGAGGTGTTAACGGCCCAAAATCACCAAACGGCATCGGTTTAGCACGAAACTTGGCACACACGACCGCCTAGGCATGAGACACTTGTAGGAGAAGACGGGGCTCGAATCGGGTTCCCGGTTTGGGAGTTAGAGCCGGATTTCACTTTAGGCAAACTAGTTCCTTAAGAAACTTGAATTCGAGGTATTAACGCTCCAAAATCACCAAACAGCGTCGGTTTGGCACGAAACTTGGCACACACAACCGCCTAGGCACAGAAGACTTGTGGGAGAAGACAGGGCTCGAATCGGGTTCCCGGTTTGGGAGTTAGAGTCGGATTTCACTTTAGGGAAACTAGTACCTTAAGAAACTTGAATTCGAGGAGTTAATGCCCCAAAATCACCAAACGGCGTCGATTTAGCACGAAACTTGGCACACACGACTGCCTAGGCATGAGAGACTTGTGGGAGAAGACGGGGCTCGAATCGGGTTCCCGGTTTGGGAGTTAGAGCCGGATTTCACTTTAGGCAAACTAGTTCCTTAAGAAACTTGAATTCGAGGTGTTAACGCCCCAAAATCACCAAACGGCGTCGGTTTAGCAAGAAACTTGGCACACACGACCACCTAGGTATGAGAGACTTGTAGGAGAAGACGGGGCTCGAATCGGGTTCCCGGTTTGGGAGTTAGAGTCGGATTTCACTTTAGGCAAACTAATTCCTTAAGAAACTTGAATTCAAGGTGTTAACGGCCCAAAATCACCAAACGGCGTCGGTTTAGCACGAAACTTGGCACACACGACTGCCTAGGCTTGAGAGACTTGTGGGAGAAGACGGGGCTCGAATCGGGTTCCCGATTTGAGAGTTAGAGCCGGATTTCACTTTAGGCAAACTAGTTCCTTAAGAAACTTGAATTCGAGATGTTAATGCCCCAAAATCACCAAACGGCGTCGGTTTAGCACGAAACTTGGCACACACGACCGCCTAGGCACGATAGACTTGTGGGAGAAGACGGGGCTCGAATCGGGTTCCCAGTTTGGGAGTTAGAGTCGGATTTTGGTCTAGTCAAAATTATTTACTAAACTATCTTTCTAATTATATGGTAGTTAATTTTTTTATATTTTTCTGTAATTAAAATATTAACACCATTATATTGTTATTAATTATTTTTATTTTGTTTTTTTCAGATTTTCCTGAGTAGCAGTTTGCTTCTTGTGGAATGCGGGCGTGTAAAGATTATGACCAACTTTTGTTTTTGTAACCCACGAAAGAATCAAGACGAAAACTTTTGGTTTTGATTTTAATTTATGTTATTTAAATTTGTGAACAACATTATGTATGTATTATGCAACATTATGTAGTGTCATAATTTTTATTGTTATGAATTTTTATTTATGTATTGTTATGAATGGAACAACATTATGAATTTTCATCATTTGCCAACTTTTGTTAATGTATGTATTTATATTATTATGTAATTTTTGGATTTTTTTTAGTTATTTTTCATTTAATACAGGTTATTTTTATATTTTTAATAATTTTAAAACAGGATTTTTTTTTTTAAATTTTTTTTGAGACGGCCGAACACCCCGTCGCAAAAAAAAATTGTACCAGGTTTTTTGCGACGGCACCCATACTATCGCAAAAGGTATGGAATTTAATTGAAAAATAAGGCTTTAGCGACGGTGTAATTGCCGTCGACAATAGTCATTAGCGACGGCTCAGGTTGCTGTCGACAATAGTCATTAGCGACGACACTTTTAGCGACGGGATTTTTGCCGTCGCAAAAAACTCTTTTAGCGACGGCAATACTGTGCCGTCGCAAAAAAACCCAGATTTTCATCCATTATTGGCGACAGAAATTTACCGTCGCAAAAAAGAAATTTTCTCGTCGCAAAAACAATGGCGACGGCACTTGCCGTCGCTAAAGCCCTTTTGCAACCCCCTTTATTGCGACCCCCACTTGCCGTCGCAAAAAGCTTTTGAGACGGCGTTTGGGGTATTTGCGACGGCGTTTTGCTATCGCAAAAAACAATATTTTTTGTAGTGTTGTCATTTCTAAGTGAGAGGGAAACAAAATGAGGTTTTATATTGTGTTATTGCACCCTTACTAGCCAACACCTTCGTCTGCTTCTCAACTATATCACTACAAGGCCGGCCCCGAGTTATTAGGGGTTTAAGGCAAATTTTTTAAATTGGACCCTTTATATATCATTAAGCCCCCCAAAAAAAAAAATTTTGTTTGAATAAAACAAAAAGGATAAAAATTTATTTCTATTGCATTACAACTTAACAAAATTTAGTTAACAAATATATATATATATATATATAAAATAGTTTAACTTCAGTTAGTTGAATTGAATCTTTATTTTTAACTTATCAATGCTATAATAACTAAAATTAATGGGGGCTAAGGATGAGAATTTTCAACACAACTCAAGCAATATATAAAATTAACAAGTTAGAGTTGACTATATTTTAACATGAATCCAAGTATGATACGACTCAATAACATGAATTATTAATTATATATTTTAATGTTCACTAAAGGATGCCATGACATTTTCTTAATATTTTATTTAACTTCATCTAACTGAATAAAAAAGTTTGTAAAATAATAATTAAGGCTAACATCTTTTTTTCATTTAAGATATGTATTTTTTGGTTACCTATTTTAGAGTCAATCTAGTAAAAAATATATAGTAATAATGTACAATTTTTTTAATTAGAAAAATGCAATTGAATTAAAATCAAACATTTTATGAATAATGTCATTTAGTAGAAATAAATTTTATAAAATTCAACTTATGGGAAAAATTTTAATCTCTCCATACACTTGCTAAGTTTTTTTAACTCGAAGTAAAAGTTTTCACATTAAACATCAATCGGACACAAATCAAAATAACACCATACAACAATATGAAAATAAATAAATTGAGCTAATATTGAAATAATTATGAAATAACACGACATGATACATTCTCCTAATTGAAAGTCCTAAATTTGGTTTAAAATTAGGGGCCCGAGGCGACCGCCTTAATCGCTTCACCTTAGGGCCAACCCTCCATCACTATCGTCATCCCTCTTCCAACTTCATTCAAATTCCTCTTCACCACCTTTACAATTGCTTTCTCCAAAGCCCAAACCCTTTGCATCAATTAAGAGAGAAAGAAACACTACAAGAAATAACACCTTTGCTGACCAAAAAATTGGTCGCTAAAAGCCCATTTTTAGTCGGCAAAAGTTATCTGCGACCAATTTTTTTGGTTGCTACTTTGGTTGCCAATTCAGGGTCGGCAAAAGTAATTCGCGACCAAATTTTTGTTGGTCGGAAAAGTTGGATTTGCCGACTAAATTTTTGATCGCTAAATATATCATTACTGCGACTAATCCATTTTGTCGGTAAAACACTTTAGTCGCGAAAAGTGATATTTTTCCGACCAAATATGTTGGTCGCCCTCACATTCTACGACCAAACAGATTAGTCGCCAAAAGTCGAGGAATCGCCGACTAACAATTTAGTCGCCAAAAGGTAAGGAATTGCCGACCAATGATTTTAGTCACAAAAGTGTAGAATTTGCCGACCAATTTTTTAGTCGCCAAATCTCTTTCTTCTTTTTTTTTTTTTTTTGTTGAGAAAAATCAAAAAAAAAATTTATTTTATAAACATTCAATCCAATATCGAATAAAATTCATTCAACCCAACCACGATTAAGGAACAATAACATTTAAAAAAGAAAAAGCTTAGGAACAATAATTAACAAATTTCCTTTCTTGTAACTTCATTAAATCATCAAACAATAATTGAATTCCATTTAAAATAAAGATGAAAATATGTAACCGTAGTGCAGCACAGGGCATATTCAAGTCAAATTGAATTTAGTAAGCATGTTTTCTCAAAAGCTATATTCACTTTGAAGTCCAACATGACACAAAACTTGAAGCCTTTCACCTTCTTTAATGTTTTAACATCTCAACTTGCTTGGTAGCTGATCCAAACTAACATATCAACTTTATGGATAATTGACCCTCCGCCCTTGCATGGTCGAATGAAATAGCCACTTGAAAGCATTTCAGCTCTCACAAACTGAGCAGCAGCAGCTGCATTTGGGCCAGCACCAGAACCTGACAGAGATCTCTCATAGACCTTGAAAGATTGATGACAAAAAAGAACAAAGATCAAATTTTTGCATCACCAATTGTCCGAAAAGCATAAGTTTTAGAAAATAGGCAGAATTTTTATTATATCAAACTAGTGAGTGTTTGTACATTAGAAAAACTTAAGAGAGGAATTTTATTTTCAGTCAAAATAATAATAAATAAATAAATAAATTTGAAAGGCACCAAAACAGGGGAGCCAAGTAGTTGGTAGTTTTTTCTTAGTATGAATTTATTTGTTCTTTCTTAGTATATGGACTACAAACTCCACTTATGCCAGATTTAGGGCTTCATCTTTTCATAATAGAAATCTGAAACCCAAATAACAGCCATGATGCCTAGAATTAAGGGTACCAAATCTTAAAAGAC
This sequence comes from Camellia granthamiana, assembly GCA_036172215.1. NCBI lineage: Eukaryota > Viridiplantae > Streptophyta > Magnoliopsida > Ericales > Theaceae > Camellia > Camellia granthamiana. Next base: position 127,874,634 of record CM069909.1, on the reverse strand, counting down.
ATAGATGAAGCTCAGTTATGAAATGTGCTATTTACACTCAGGCACCTCTAAAGTTCCCAAAAGCCTAATATAACATCATTAATCTTATTATTTTCACACATAATGATCAAAAAAGTATTTGTTCAAACAAACTTAGTATCCATTCACACATATATTAGATAGTTCATAATATGTACTTTGTTCGATCCTAATACCCCAACTTCCTCGTTTTCTCCACATTTTGAAGATTTCAAATCCAACATCTTATATTCCTAACCCATGATAGGTTCTGAAGCTCATCCTTGAGCACCAAAACCCATATTATCTTGATAACTTTTCTAACAATCAACATTCTTATGGAAATTCGAAATCTAGGCACATGCAAGTGGGAAAAGAGCATGATATCCCTGTTAAAGCCCAAAAATTTCGCAATTAAAAAATTCTGAAATCGCACTATTGTAACTTCCATTTACCAACACTAAGGAAACCAAAAACATCAAACCAACCACTATGCACTATTTCATCAATGTTCTTTGAAAGGCACCGAACAAGCCAAGTAATTGGTAGTTTTTAAACTAAATCTAATCAAATAAAATTGTGCTCAAATATGATTTGAGCAAACTTAAAGTCTTCAATGTGACTAACCGGCACAAGAATTTTCAGCTTTATCAAATAACCACAAATATTTGCTGCTATCTAAAATCTTCAATCATGAGAAGTTTCAAGAGGAAATGGTTTCATCAAATTAATGAGATGACATGTAAATTAAGAAATTTCAATACAACCATATTCAAGATAATATGATGTGTGCATTGGAGCATAAAAATAGAACTCAATGTCAGAAGCCTCAAAAAAACACAACCACCCCACAAATTCAACAAGAACAATATTATGGAATTGCAACACATCAGGGAAACAGAAAAATAGCAGAAACCATGACATTAACACACATATTATCTTCCCAAATGCAGAAAAAATTCGCGTGCGTGACCAGCATTAAAGGCTTAGAAGAAACTCTTGGCTCAGCAAACCAGCGAGATGGAACACCTTTCAACACAATTGTATCAGGCTACTGCTGTCTCCCACCTCTTGAATATCCTACAACCAAATAACACATACATACATCCATTATTACCAGTAGTTCTCGCAAAATTATTAAGCATTTAGAAGAAAAAATATTGAGTTAGATTACTGAATCCATTATTGTAGACAGCAAGACCAGTAAGCATCAAAAATTCAAAATAATGGATAAAATCAAGAACAAACCTCGATTACCAAACGCATTAAGCTCTTCACACTCTTTCCTCATTCCATCAAAATTATCCGATTCCGGAACTGAAGCAGTCAATCTAAATTTAGACCTTCAAGATTCAACTCAATCCCGTCGGTCTTATCAACAACCGATCTTCTCTAGTCTAGAAACTTCTTTTCGAGTTCCTTAACATCATCTTCTCCATCTATACCATGAAGAATTTCCGATCTGGAAAGCTTGGATGGAAACCCTAGGTCGCGGATGAAGAGAGCGCCGTGAGCGACAGGATCATCACGTTTACTCTTCTTGAGGTCCTTGAATCTGCGAACGACGATGTCGTCTTCGGGAACGGTGAGGGAGAAGGAGGATTTGAGGAAGTCGGTGAAGGAGCGCTTGAGTTGCCACTCGTCTAAGGGCTTGACGAAGTGGTCTACGCGGTGGATAGTGAGGGGGAGCTTCACGCGAGGGAGTAGAGAGAGGTCGTTCTCGATTTCTAGGGTTTCGGTTGGCTGGAGAGTCTCCGAAACCGGTGGATTGGTCATCCCTCTTCTTCTGCTTCTGTTTCTAACTAAATTGGCGCTCTCTCTATTCAGCACTGTGAGCTCTCTCTCAGCTTGTTTTGCTTTCACGGTGGTGAGGGACTTCGGTGAGCTAGAGAGAGTGGGCATCGATTAAGAGAGAGAACACAGAGAGAGGGAGAGGGCGAACCAACATAGAGACACAAAGAGCGAGCTAATGACAGAGGGGAGATTAGGACTTTTTTTTAAAAAAAAATTTCCTGTTTTCTTGGTACAAAACGACGTCGTTTTTCAATCGCGACCAAATTTTTTTGTCGCAAAAAACATTCAATTCCCGCCTCCACGTTTCAAATTTCCCTCCCAAACTTTTGGCGACCAAAATACCAGATTAGTCGCAGAAAAGGTACCTTTGCCTCGCAGAAAAGGTACCTTTGCCGACTAACTTTTTTAGTCGCCAAATCTCAATCAACGGAGACTAAAATATTAGTCGCTAAAAGTACTAATTTGGAGACTAATTTTTTTTTGGTCCCTGAAAATAAGTTAAAGAAAAAAAAATATTTTCCATTCAGCGACTAAATTGTTTTAGTAGCCAAAACTCAATATACGGCAACTAAAATATTTTTGGTCGGGGAAAATAAGTTTTTTGCGACCAAAATTTTGGTCGCCAATTCCACAACCAATTTATTTTTGATTTTCCGCGACCAACTTATTTTTTGGTCACCAAAATGTGACCTTCCGTGACCAAATTTGTAGTTGGTCGCCAAAAGTGCACCACTTTCTGTGACCAACTCATTTTTTAGTCGCCAAAATATGACCTTCTGCGACCAACTCATATTTAGTCGCCCAAAATAATGATCATTCATGACTAATTCATATTTGGTAGCCAAAAGGTAACTTTTAACTACCAGCTTTTATATTGGTCGTGGAAAGTGGTCGCTAAAAGTGCAGATTCTTGTAGTGAAAGTGCGCGCGACAAAGAAAAAGAAAAATATGGAGAAAGGCTCGTTATGGTGTACATGGAAAAGGTGGATGGGGTTTCATAAGGGCAAGGTAAAGTCATGGGGTGCATTGCAAGGGTATGGAGTAACAGGGTTAAAGAGGGAGTAACTGAAGAGGGGTTACAGTAGAGAGAAGATCGTTGAAGGGTGGTTGCATGGAAAATAGGTTGTCAAATGGGCTGCAATGTTGTCATATGTAAAAGTAAAAGTTAGGTTAGAGTTTAGGGAATAAGGATAGAATTGGGAATTGGGAATAAGATGGGGTCAAACAAAAAAAAAAAAATAGAGAAAATTCAAACTCTGAAAGAAGTGCCTAAAAGGAGTCTAAAAAAAAAAAAATTAAGTAATCACTAGTTGCCACGAAATAAGATTATATTTAAATGACAAAAATTGGTAGACAAAATGAAAATCTTATTTCACCTCCTCAACTCTTCTAATTCTACGCGAGAAATACAACAATTTAAGCACCGAGTCAAAACACTTGTAAATGCCCAAAAACATATTTTGCATTATGAGCTATATTCATTTTCTATTACATTATTTGAATTTATATTATACAATTCATTTTGATAACATTTTTCTAAGAACGTTTTGTTCAGGTGAGCAGCTTTTTCAATGCAAAATATATATCCAGGAATGGCAACAGGACAGGCTGGGCCGGGTAGGGGATTGCACTCTCCGTCCCCGATCCCTGAAGGTCAAAATATCCCCGTCCCGGCCCCCGATCCCCGGCGGGGAACCCATCGCCCCCTCCCCCACTCCCGCCCCCAACGGGAATCAAGCTTCCCCAACCCCGAAAAATCCCCGACAATCATCAACAACAACAAACTCAACTCTGAAAATTCAGATTTGAAAAATCCCCAAAAAAAGCCTTAATCATCAACAATTTAACCAAAAAAAAAATTAGATAACTCAACAATCATCAACAACTCAACAATTTAGCATGTTTGTTCATTGCACACACACACACACAGATCTAAGAAAACCCTAACCCAAAAAAAAAAAAATTAGAGTTGAAAATCTAACACAGATCAGATCCAATCCAATCACACACACAGATCAGACGTCGTCGCCACCGTTATCTCAGATTTGCGCCCCAGATCGGAGATCATTATCATCTTGCCTTTGTTTGCTCAGGTTGTCAAGCTCTTCATGATCTAGTTCAATATGAAAATAGAACACACATACAGAGAGTGAGTGAGGGAGAGAGAGAGAGAAGAACATTGAGGAAAGAGAAAGAGAAAGAGAGAGAGAGGTGGTGGTGTCGGTGACGATGGAAGGACACCGGAGACGATCTTCAGATCTTCTAGATCTAGAGACGAAGTCGTCGAAGACATCACGAGGCAATGGAGACGAGGTGTGAGAAAGAGAGAGAAAGAGAGAAGTGGTGGTGTTGGTGACGGTGGAAGAACAAGAGAGAGAGAGAGAGAGACAGTTTCACAGAGTAGAGAGAAGGGAGAAGAACGAGAGAGAGAGAGAGTTAAGAATCTGAAATTCTGAATGGATAAACTCTAAACACACCAAACACACATATTATATATATCTATATATATTCTAAACACACTAAACACACATATTATATATATATATATATATATGTATACAGGGGGCAACGGGAATGGTTCGGGGAAATTGCGGGGCGGGGCGAGGCCAAGGAACCTATCATTGTCCCCGGCCTGAAAATCATTGGGGATGTGTTTTTTAATACCAACCCCGGCCTTATGGGGAATAATTTTCCGGAAAAACCCTATTTATCGGGACGGGGTGGTCCGAGTCCCCATCGGGCCGGGTTCAAATTGTCATCCCTATATATATATATATATTATTTATTATTTATTAAGTGAAACTCAATTTTAATCTCTTAAAACTTTTGCCACTCATAAATTAGATAATAAAAAAATAAATTAAAAAAAAATCCTAAACACACACGTTCTGCAGTTTCCTCACCTAACGTCTGATTATATATATATATATATATATATTTTAAAAAAATACTTCTTCCCTACACTCACACATTCTCTCTCAATTTCTAACTTTACTTTCATTTTATTGTTCCACACCTTCACATCCCTCATTTAACTGCCCAATTAGTGTAATTTATTATTATTATTATTATTATTATTATTATTATTATTATTATTATTATTATTATTTTACTTATTCTATGAAATAGTTTGGGAAAATAGTTCGGCAAAAACAGATTTTTTTCTAAACTTTGGTCTAATTTTTAGGTGGGACCCATGCGCCAAAATTGGTGGGTATCGGTGGTAACGCATTTTGTGCTGTGTTGTGATTCAAGTAATATATTTGGTTATGTAAAACCATTATCGGGTGAATGGAAAATTGAAACCAAAGTAAGCTCTATGGAAATGGTGTTTTGATGGGTTTCTCAAAAAAGAATGAGAAAAGCTTGTCACACATTGTTTGGCTACGCTAACTTGATATAGGTTTATAAGCCTTGGGCTTGCAACTTGGGAAGGGCCCCAAGGGGTACCCAAGTATTGTAAAAATGTGAGGTTATGGGCAAAGTGGGTTAGACCCATTGGACTCAAAACAAACACGTGCACGCCGCCGTCTGTTCGGTCGGGCTAGGTGCGTGGTGTGAGGTTGGGTTGGGCTTATTTGGCCCAATGCTTATCTTTTTGGGCAAAAAACATTTGAATTTTTTTTTTTTAAATTCTTACCATTTCAAATTTGAATTTCAGTTTTAAATTCAAAATAAAATTTGAAATGACCCATACCTATGCGGTTTTTTCCTCCAACCCGAACAAATTCAGTATCTGTTCAAAATTCAAACCAAACAAGTTCCTTACCTGTTCAAACAGTACCGAACATGTACCGTACCTGTTCAAACAAGTTTGTTACCTATTGGAATCAAATCTGAAAAGCCACCAGTGCACCTATAAATAGACAAGTCCCTCATTTGGATTTTCACTGAATTTTTGTTCTTATTTGCTGCTTTCAATCTTTGCATTTTGCTACATTTATTTTTTGTGAGAAAGAGTATAAACATAAAATATGTTCGTTGTGCGAATAGTTTGTAGTGCTGCTACTATTCGTTGTTGATCATTTTTTCCTGGGAGATAGACGTCCACATTCTAATAGCACCGTGAAAAGGATGAATCTATCTTAAGGAGACAGTGTTCAACATTAGACTTGATCAAAAATAATTAGGTAAACAATTAATTTACTTTTCTACTTTATTAAGTTTTATTTTTGGATTCTAATTTTGTTTTTGTAACTAAATAAGAATCTGTTGTTTATATATATATATACTATTTTGATTTTTGTAATCAAACAATCTCTCTCATTTCTTCAATTTTTTCTTCGAATACAGTGAAAATTGTCCAACAATCTTAAGACTGAACCTGTTTATTTCATAAGTCTTCATTGTATATTAATAAAATTTGTTTTATAAACTTGTTTTATTTGAATCCAATAAAATAATTTTTTGGTTTTTTTAAGAAGAAAATTATTGTGTTGTATTTTATTTTCCTAGTTTTAGTAACTAAAAAAGTAAAATTATTTTGTGTTATAACTTATTTTCTGGTTTTAGTAACTAGAAAATTGATTTGTGTTTTGCTTATGGTTTTTTTTCTGATTTTTGTAATCAGATATTATGACTTCTGAAAGTAGTATTCCAAATCTGATTGTTACAACGACTCCGGTCCTTATCCAAAACTATGTTCAAGTTCCAATAAATCATGGAAAAAAATTAGAAAAATTTAATGGCACCGAGTTTAAGAGACTGTAACAAAAAATATTGTTCTATCTTACAACTCTTAATCTTGCATGGTTTCTCCGTGAAGATACTACAGTGCTTAAAGAGAATGAATGTCACACCCCCAAAATAATACAATAAAGATAACTCATATGCGGAATAAATATGAGAAACAACATACTTTCATATATCATAGTTCACTGTTTAACAACCAGTTAAATGCCATGTAGGCTTACATGTTTCCAATTCATTGTTTGGTTACACAAATTGAGTCTCGCTCATTACATCTTAAGCCCTTAGCTTTACAAATAACAAACTTACACACATAAGGCATAATTAAGAAGCTCTTGCTTCCCAAAACTTCATCCACGCTATTGCCTTGGAAGAAGCATCTCACCTGTACCTGAAAATGGTATTCCCATATAGGGTGAGCCAACAGCTCAGTAGAAATAATCTAACACAATTTATAAGGTTTAGAAAATGTACAAATATCACGTACATAAACAATACCGATTCTGAAACATCCACAAGACCTGCATCTCCATATGCCACTAAGACCAACCTTATTCCATTTTCCTTTAATTTCATTTCCAGTTCATATATGCTACTCAATTCATGAGTTAAATTCGTTATCTTTCAATAATCAAAATGAGACTACAACTCAATGATTTTCCAATTATGCAAAACTCACATAAACACTTCAAACCTGCCATTTTACGGATATTTCGTCCGAAGGAATTGGCACCCATTTATATATAAAATTTCGGGTCTTTCACCCAAGACACTCTGGCCAACTTGCTTTAAATAGAGTTCATCCCCTTTCTCCTCCCAGACAAATATACATATGCAATGTATTTATAAACATAATCATATATGGAGTACATCCCCTATCTTCTCCCAATAAACATACATATACAATGTATTTATAGCACGGTCATATTCAATGACAACCAATCAATAGATTAGCATTAAATTGCCTAATCCTCATACAATTTCTACAACAATCATGACTATTCTCCACCGATAGCCCAATACATTTATCTCTAGACATATATTAAATCTCAAGATAAATAATTATTTAAAACTTCCAAAGGTGTGAGATAATACATATCCAATTTCACCACCTATATAAATAACCATCCAATTTAACATATTCAATGTTAATTCCAATTATTTATACAAAATAATCATTTTATCAAATTAGGGCAAAAATCTCCCTTTTTCCAATATTGACCCAAACACCCAAAATCAACTATTTTGGCACACGGAGATCTTATATTCAAACCCCATACTCATTTACCTTATATTCATCAAAAACCCCTCTTTTCATTTCACACCCAAATCTTAGATTTGTCCAAACCACAACAAAATCTCACCATCTATACACAATAGCAAATAACTAAGCTAAAAGCCATATTAGAGTGTAGAAAATCTATACCTCAAGTTTGACGAGGAAGCAAGCAAAAATCCAAATTTTCGATTTTGTCAGATTTTGATCTCCACCAATCAAAATGTTGCTCTCACCAAGCTCTTCACTTTGGCCTCAAGAACTAGGGTCTAAAACTGACTGCTTCGATTAAATTCCACTCTCTACATTCTTTGGTGGATTCTCTACAAATTTACCAAAATGACTGGAATTGTTGTTTTTCACAGTTTTGGCATTCCCAAAAGCTTCCAAGATTGGGTTTGACTCCAAAACTTGTTGTTCAGCTGTTTGTGGAGGGGTAGCTTCGTTGGGGAGTCTCCAAGGGTGAGAGAGAGACCTGCATGTGTATGTTTTGCATGTCTCTTTTTATTTTTTTATTCTTCAAACTTCATAACCCGAGAGAGAGAGACCAAGAGAGACCACTTGTGTCTTCAACAAACTTCGTAATCACCTTCACCGATCACATTTTCTACGGCAAATCTACGTGTCGCCTTCTCCAGCTTGTTCAAGTTGTACCACCAGTACCACTACAGACTAGCGGTACCAAGCCTGAACTGTTCTTCATGCGCGTTCCTCGCCGTTTCGAGATTCGATTCCAACAACGCAGACACAGACAAATCAGCAGAAAGACTGCTGCAATTAGGAACGTACATCATATTGCGATCACGAGGTAGAGTTTTAGTCTGAGAAATGGCATTCTGGTGGTGAGAGTGTGGGTGGGAGAACTGTCGGAGCTTTGGTTTTCACCGAAGGTAGCCGTTGTTTCCGGTGACGAAAGAGAGTGATTGCTTGAGATAGGTGATCCGGACAGGTCACTATGAAAGCTCCATTGTGGCTGTTGTTGTTGTTGTTGTTGAGAGAGAGTGTGTGGTGTTGATGAGAACTGATTTCACATAGCCATCACCAAACCCAACCATACAGCCTTGACTCCCCCTAGAGAGAGAAGATAGTGCAGCCTATGCGAGGTAGAAAGAACCAGATAGCCTGAGAGAAAATGCTGCCCGTAGCTGTCTTCCTCCAACGGTTGATAAGAAATTTTTAGATCCAATCCAAAAAAAAATGTGAGAGAGATATCTTAAACAAAACCCTTCACACTCACTCTTGTTCCAGCTTTTTCTCTTTAATCATTTTCTTCCACCGAAAGTGAGCAACCCTCAAATAATTTTCCACCACCACATTTTTTTTTATAATTTTATTTGGGTCTTTACAACCTACCCTCCTTAAAGAAATTTCGTCCTCAAAATTAAAGTCAAGTAATGTAATACATTTTACAGTCACCCACAAACTCCCTCAGGTACTTACCAATGCATCTACAAAAATTCTTCGACTACTACATGAGTCTCAATAAGTCACATCGGTAGCGAACCAGACCATTACTTTTTGCACAACAATTGATTATAAAAACCCTTATTAGTATAAACCATTAAGTGATTCTGCTATCCACATCAATAACCCACAGCAACAAAATAGGATCTAATCCCTTAAGTATAACAAAACGACTCCCAAAATACCATGACGCCATACTTTATTGGCGATAACCCAACTTCAATGAACTATCTCCATCGCCTGATGCAAAATGCATCTCAAGGCCAAAATAACTATCACTACTCCGAGACCTTAACAAAACGAAATAATAACTCTTCAAAAGCACTAACCACCAACTCTTATAAAACATAATGCAATCATGCCAAACACACTACTTGAAAATTCTCAGCCACAACTTTAATTGCCCAACCAAGCAATTTTTGTATTATTTTTACCTATCCACTCTATTTCTTTCACTCGACAAACCGAATAACAGTTTACGCAAACTTGTCTACATCCACCCACACAATTTCACTCCAACATAGAATTTACCCAAACGCTCACACAATGCACTTCGAGTCCACATAGAATTCATCAAGACTAGATACACATTCTAACAATACTAAGGTATTCCCAACACGATTCTCATTCTTTAAAACCCAAGCCATGACACTAACTCCAAAGTTACAACACGCTTCTACATCACACTAATATTACGATAACCCACGAGATCAAACCCAAATTGAACAACTCTTACTATACCAACTCACTTATCGACAAGTATTATTACCGCTATTGAGGCCAATTAATGGAATATTCTATCTCTCACCCTAGAAGTATCCCGAACCAATCACAATGAGACACCCATAAAGATTGACACTAAAATGACTCTAAAATTCCCGAATCGTTAATAAATTGATTAGCCTCAAATTACAATAAAATCTCTCTAAAGGAAATTCAATGTACATCCCTTGCCAAAAGAAACAATTCTACACTTCTGATTTAGAATTCTAATTAAAATAATCTTTTCAGTACTTCAATCCAATCACTACGAAATCTGCTTCACACCTGAAAAATAAACAATTTAACTCGAGAAATAATTCACCACAGCTTACTAAGGTACAAAGAAAATAAAATTGAATCCTCATAACTGCTCATGTCACAAATAACAACACTAACTACCATATTAAACCCACCACGAAAAGCCTACACAATTCAAGACAAAAGGTTACACCAATAAATACTAGTTTTAGTTACTTTGAAATCTTCTATGAAGTCTCTAGCCAACTCACTTCCACCCAAATTCTAAAAGATACTATCACAAGTTATAAAGCCACTCATTCACTCTAAGAAATTTTGTATGTCAACAATAGTCATCCCATAACAATTTCCAAGACTAACAAAATAACGAAAGTACTTCATACCAATTTATTCCCTGACAAGGGGTCTACCGAATAACTTCTTCTACGATAATATCACCACAAAACACGTTGAAACAAAATTAAAATAAGAAATCATCCTCTATTAGGCAAAACTAAATACATTTTAATTAAGAAAACACTTACCACTTAAGGTCAAATACACCTAAATTAAACCCAATAATAATATTAGATCAACATACCAATAGCACAAATCCTCACCACACTTACAGCAAAACGAAGGATCAATATAAGGGGTACGCAACTCTTACACCGAGGATACAAAGCAATCTTATAGCTAAAGGACAAGGGATACATAATAACCTCCATTTCAGTTGCATGAAAATCACCGTCACTACACACGCCAAACTTAACCCAAAATGCTCATGTATACTTCTCATATTCACAATTTCTAATCCATAAGTAAGAGTAAATATAAAAATTAACATCAATCACTCGCGATGGATCAAACACCAATTTTCATGAAAATACTCAAATCATAGTCACATCAACCATCTCAAGGCACATAATCATAATCTCCATAGAATCACAACATCCTCACATGATTAGTTTTAAAAAAAAAAAAATTTAAAGACATTGGTTTGCTAACACAACTCCTGAGACATCAATTACACCATATCCCTAAACACTTATTGCACTTGGGTACAATCAACAACTAACTCTAAGACAATGGACTTTACCAATCTCGAAGGCACTCAAAACTCGCCTACATGTTCTAAAATATCGACTCATGAGTCAGTGTTGTTACTACTAATAATCCCATCAAATGGCATAACCCAAATCAAATTTAATCTCATTCCAATCTATCTCAAAATTATTCATCTCATTTGCCCCCTTAGGATTTGCAGCAAAATTATGAATAAAACAAACTCTCTAAGAAACACAAACTCTCTAAGAAACACATTTCTTACTACACGCTATAATTTCTATCATGCTAAGACCACGTTTATTCCCAAACGCATACAAAATAATTGGCCTAGGGCCCATCACTAACCTCACAAGTAGTCCATCAAGCAAGTGAAACAATCCAACTATAACTAACTTCGTCTATCCCAAGAAAATTTAGAACTAGTTTTACGTGTTCTAATGTCAACAATCCAAAGCATATTATCTTAGATTACTTTAATCATCATTAAAGTCACAACCAAACCATACTATTACAATAAGGTTAATCTCTAACTCATTCTACTTCTAAGATTTTTCATCTAGTCCACTTCCACAAGCTTGATACAAAATTGAAAAATAATTAACTCCTTGTAACAATAAACTAGTCGCTACATAACACAAACTCTACTATTTTAAGGTCACATTTACACCCATGATCATACAAAACGGTTAACCTATGCTTCAATACTAATTCCACAACATCTTGACCAATCATCCAGGCCATATTACTCTAGCTTACACCTTCTTCCTGGGAAAAAGGTATCCTCCTACATGAGAACATCCCAAGCACCCCAAGTGCCTCTATTACGGCCTCTCCCGCTTTATGACATCTTATATAAGAGACAGAATTTAGCTCAGAAGTAAGTACTCCACACTAGTTTTAACACGCTGCATACAGATTCAACATAAACCTACACATGTATCTACATCACATAAGGCAAACCATATAAGCACATAGTCACATAAGCATATAAATATTTTCTTCCTAGATAATGATTGTCCCATGACATTGCTAGAGTTCCAATCAGAAATAGCAGTGATCAAGTGCTCTTCTAAATGGACTTCCAGGAACTCACAGACCCAATCAACATCTCAGAAATCAAACCCTATACCCATATAATCACATAAGCATGTTATCATATAACACCTCATCATACGAATATCTCTATCAAGCGAGATAAACCCACTGTGGTACTAACCACTCTCCACGTACCTAAAGTATTCAAACCCGGTACGCTCTGATACCAAGTTGTCACGCCCCCAAAATAATACAATAAAGATAACTCATATGCGGAATAAATATGAGAAACAACATACTTTCATATATCATAGTTCACTGTTTAACAACCAGTTAAATGCCATGTAGGCTTACATGTTTCCAAGTCATTGTTTGGTTACACAAATTGAGTCTCGCTCATTACATCTTAAGCCCTTGGCTTTACAAATAACAAACTTACACACATAAGGCATAATTAAGAAGCTCTTGCTTCCCAAAACTTCATCCATGCTATTGCCTTGGAAGAAGCATCTCACCTGTACCTGAAAATGGTATTCCCATATAAGGTGAGCCAACAGCCCAGTAAAAATAATATAACACAATTTATGAGGTTCAGCAAAGGTATAAATACCACATACATAAACAATACCAATCCTGAAACATCTACAAGACCTGCATCTCCATATGCCACTAAGACCAACCTTATTCCATTTTCCTTTAATTTTATTTCCAGTTCATATATGCTACTCAATTTATGAGTTAAATTCGTTATCTTTCAACAATCAAAATGAGACTACAACTCAATGATTTTCCAATTATGCAAAACTCACATAAACACTTCAAACTTGCCATTTTACGGATATTTCCTCCGAAGGAATCGGCACCCATTTATATATAAAATTTCGAGTCTTTCACCCAGGACACTCTGGCCAACTTGCTTTAAATGGAGTCCATCCCCTTTCTCCTCCCAAACAAATATACATATGCAATGTATTTATAAACATAATCATATATGGAGTACATCCCCTATCTCCTCCCAATAAACATACATATACAATGTATTTATAGCACGGTCATATTCAATGACAACCAATCAATAGATTAGCATTAAATTGCCTAATCCTCATACAATTTCTACAACAATCATGAGTATCCTCCACCGATAGCCCAATACATTTATCTCCAGACATATATTAAATCTCAAGATAAATAATTATTTAAAACTTCTAAAGGTGTGAGATAATACATATCCAATTTCACCACATATATAAATAACCATCCAATTTAACATATTCAATGTTAATTCCAATTATTTATACAAAATAATCATTTTATCAAACTAGGGCAAAAATCTCCCTTTTTCCAATATTGACCCAAACACCCAAAATCAACTATTTTGGCACACTAAGATCTTATATTCAAACCCCATACTCATTTACCTCATATTCATCAAAAACCCCTCTTTTCATTTCACACCCAAATCTTAGGTTTGTCCAAACCACAACCAAATCTCATCATCTATACACAATAGCAAATAACTAAGCTAAAAGCCATATTAGAGTGTAGAAAATCCATACCTCAAGTTTGACGAGGAAACAAGCAAAAATCCAAATTTTCGATTTTGTTAGATTTTGATTTCCACCGATCAAAATGTTGCTCTCACCAAGCTCTTCACTTTGGCCTTAAGAACTAGGATCTAAAACCGACTGCTTCGATTAAATTCTGCTCTCTACATTCTTTGGTGGATTCTCTACAAATTTACCAAAACGACTGGAATTGTTGTTTTTCACAATTTTGGCATTCCCAAATGCTTCCAAGATTGGGTTTGATTCCAAAACTTGTTGTTCAACTGTTTGTGGAGGGATAGCTTCGTTGGGGAGTCTCTAAGGGTGAGAGAGAGACCTGCATGTGTATGTTTTGCATGTCACTTTTTATTTTTTTATTCTTCAAACTTCAGAACTCGAGAGAGACCAATAGAGACCACTTGTGTCTTCAACAAACTCCGTAATGACCTTCACCGATCACATTTTCTACGGCAAATCTACGTGTCGCCTTCTCCAGCTTGTTCAAGCTGTACCACCGGTACCACTACAGACTAACGGTACCAAGCCTAAACTGTTCTTCATGCATGTTCCTCGTCGTTTCGAGATTCGATTCCAACAACGCAGACACAGACAAATCAAGAGAAAGACTGCTGCAATTAGGAACGTACATCGTATTGCGATCATGAGGTAGAGTTTTAGTCCGAGAAATGGCATTTTGGCGGTGAGAGTGTGGGTGAGAGAATTGTCGAAGCTTTGGTTTTCACCAGAGGTATCCATTCTTTCCTGTGACGAGAGAGAGTGATTGCTTGATGTAGGTGATCCGAACAGGTCACTATGAAAGCTCCATTGTGGCTATTGTTGTTGTTGTTGAGAGAGAGAGTGTGGTGTTGATGAGGACTAATTTCACATAGCCATCACCAAACCCAGCCACACAGCCTTGACTCCCCCTAGAGAGAGAAAATAGTGCAGCCCATGCGAGATAGAAAGAACTAGATAGCCCGAGAGAAGATGCTGCCCGTAGTTGTCTTCCTCCAACGGCTGATAAGAAATTTTTAGATCCAATCCAAAAAAAAATGTGAGAGAGAGAGATATCTTAAACAAAACCCTTCACACTCACTCTTGTTCCAGCCTTTTCTCTTTAATCATTTTCTTCCACCGAAAGTGAGCAACCCTCAAATAATTTTCCACCACCACATTTTTTTTATATTTTTATTTGGGTCTTTACAATGAAAGTGATTGGCAAGTTGTTGTCGTGGTGGATGCGTGGAAATATTCTGATTTTCTTTGTAGAAATTGCATCTTTCATGGCTTAGACAACATGTTATATAATGTTTACAGCCCTCTGAAAACAGCTAAAGAATTGTGAATTTTTTTGGAGAAAAAATTCAAGACAGAGGATGCCGGAACAAAAAATTTGTTGTTGGTAAATTTCTGGACTTTGTTATGATAGACTCCCAAATAGTAATTTCTCAAATTCAAAGTTTTTAATTAATTTTGCATGATATTCATGCTGAGGGTATGTCTCTTAGTGAGTCTTTCCAAGTCGCTGCTTTAGTGGAAAAATTACCACCGGCTTGGAAAGATTTCAAAAATTATTTAAAACATAAACGCAAAGAGATGATCATGGATGAACTTATTGTAAGACTAAGAATTGAGGAAGATAACTGTAAGGCTGAAAAAAGGAATGGTAAAAATCTCATTAAGTCCCAGGCTAATGTAGTGGAACAAGTGCCCAAACCACATAACAAGAAGATGAAGTTTGCTGGAGATGGTCCTAAATAAGGCGACAACAATAGCAATAAAAAGTTCAAAGGAAAATGCTATAACTGTGACAAGACCGGACATCTTGCCTCTGATTGCCACTGCCCTAAGAATGATCGCGGAAGTACAAGCAAAAAGACCACCAATCAAGCCAATGTGACAGAAGTCGATTACATTTCTGACGGGATAAGTGACATCAATCTCTCTATTATGGTGTCTGAGGCTAATTTGGTTGGAAATCCCAAAAAGTAGTGGGTCGACACTGGGGCAATTCAACACATTTGCGTAAACAAAAAGATGTTCACTACTTATAATGAGGTTGCAAATAGTGAGCAGCTATTCATGGGAAATTCATCTACTTCTATTATGGCTAGATAAGAGAAAGTAATCTTGAAGATGACATTGGGGAAGGAACTGACCCTCAATAACGTGCTGCATGTACCAGACATCTGAAAGAATTTAGTTTCTGGTTCTTTGTTAAGTAAAAATGGTTTTAGGCTTGTATTTGAGTATGATAAACTTGTATTAACAAAGAGTGGTATGTATGTGGATAAGGGATACATGAGTGATGGTCTCTTCAACTTAAATGTAATGACTATTGTACCAAAATCTATTGTGAATAAGAATAACACATCTCTTACTTATATTCTTGAGTCAAATTTATGGCATGGTAGATTAAAACAAGTGAATTTTGATGCTTTACCTAGACTAATTGGTTTGGATTATATACCAAAGTTTGAAATTGATCCTAAATACAAATGTGAAATATGTGCAGAAGCAAAACTAACTAAGGCTCCATTTAAATCGATTGAAAGAAAAACTGAACCTCTAGAATTAATTCATACTGATGTGTGTGATCTTAAATTTGTTCAAACTAGAGGAGACAAAAAATATTTCATAACATTTATCAATGATTGTAGAAGATATTATTATATATATTTACTTAGAAGTAAAGATGAAGCCTTGGAAATGTTTAAACTCTACAAAATTGAAGTTGAAAATCAACTTGGTAAAACTATTAAAATTTTTATAAATGATAGGAGTGGTGAATATGATGCACCTTTAAAAGAATTTTGTACACAACATGGCATTATTCATCAAACTATAGCACCCTATTTTCCACAACAAAATGGAATTGCTGAAAGAAAGAATAGAACCGTTAAAGAAATAATGAATGCCATGTTAAAGTTCAGGCATACTGCAGAACTTGTGAGGGGAAGCAATATTGTCTGCTAATTATGTTCTTAACAGAAAACCCTACACGAAAACGAATAGCACTCATTATGAATTGTAGAAAGGTTAACCACCTTTCTACAAGAAAACAGTGGATTGTGTGTTTATTGGTTATGCATATAATAGTAGTGCATATCTGTTTCTGACTTATAAATCAGAAATACTTGATATACATGTGAGCATTATTATAGAGTCAAGGAATATTGTTTCTTTAAACATGTTTTTCCTTACAAGAAAAGACAGGAATTAAGTTTACAGAAAAAAAACTTATGATTGCACACAAAATCAAGAGACTAATGACAATCAAATGCAAGAGACTAATAATGGTTTCGTCCAACAGGATTTAACTGATGATGAACCAAGACGAAGTAAGAGAGCAAGAATATCAAAATCCTTTGGTCCATATCTTTTGACATACTTGTGAGAAAATGAGCCTCAGAGCTTTAAGGAAACAATGTCAGGTCCTGAAGCACCTTCGTGGAAAAAGGCTGTTAATAATGAAATTGAATTCATTATGCAAAATCATACTTGGGAATTTGTGGATCTTCCACCTAGTTCTAAACTTCTTGGGTATAAATGGATATTTAAGAAAAAAATGAAAGCAGATGATTCAATAGACAAGTATAAAGCAAGACTTGTGGTAAAATGTTATAGACAAAAGGAAGGTCTAGACTATTTTGACTCATATTTTCCTGTGACAAGAATAGCATCCATCCGCATACTTATTGCTATAGCAGCATTGTATAATTTAGAGATACATTAAATGGATGTTAAGATAACTTTCTTCAATAGTGATCTAAATGAACAGATCTATATGGAGCAACCCGTAGGGGTTATAGTGCCAGGGCAAAAAAAGAAAGTTTGTCGGCTTATAAAATCTCTTTATGGATTAAAACAAGCTCCTAAGCAATGGCATGAAAAATTTTATCATGCTATGCTATGCTTACTAATGGGTTTAAGATAAACGAATGTGACAAATGTGCCTATGTTAAAAACACTGACCAAAGATATGTCATAGTTTGTCTTTATGTGGATGATATGCTTATCATTGGAAGTAGTCAATACATGATTAAATCAACTAAGCAAATGCTGAACAAAAGAGTTGATATGAAAGATATGGGGGTCGTAGATGTTATATTAGGAATGAAAATTACTAAAACATCTGATGGATATGCATTATCTCAATCTCATTATATTGAGAAAATTCTTGGTAAATATATCAAGGATGATATGAATGTAGCAAAAACACCTGTAGACATCAGTTTTTATTTATCAAAAAATAAAGGTGATGCGATGTCTTAGTTAAAATACTGCCAAATCATTGGAAGTCTAATGTATCTAATGAATTGCACGCATCCTGATATAGCTTATGCTGTTAGTAAATTGAGTAAGTATACTAGTAACTCCGAAGAAGACCATTGGAAAGCGATCATTCGGGTTCTTAGATATCTAAGATTTACCCGTGATTATGGCTTAAACTTTACTCGATATCCAGCAATTCTCAAAGGCTATTGTGATGCAAATTAGACATCGGATACTAAAGATTCAAAATCCACTAATGGATATGTCTTTACTCTAGGAGGCACTGTTGTTTCTTAGAAATCCACAAAACAAACATGTATCGCACTATCCACAATTGAATTTGAGTTCCTCGGTTTAGACAAACCAGGAGAAGAAGCAGAATGGTTTCACCACTTCTTAGAAGACATTTCAATGTGGCCAAAACTTGTGCCAGCTATTTGCATTCATTGTGATAGTCAATCTACAATAGTCAAGGCACAAAGTCATATGTATAATGGTAAGTCACGACATATTCATCGTCAACATAATACTGTAAGGCAATTGCTATCAAGTGGAATAATCTCAATAGATTATATAAAATCTAAAAAGAATATTGCGGATCCGTTAACGAAAGGTTTGTCAAAACAGCAAGTGTATAGTTCATCAAATGGGATGGGATTAAAGCCTATTACATAAGAATCATCATAATGGTAACCCTACTCAAATGACTGGTGATCCTAAGAACTAAGTTCAAAGGGACAACTAAGTTATGTGTGGCTCGCCAGAAATCACTAAGGGATTAAAATTGCATACCCATTCCTATGGTGAAAGTAATATCTACAACATGTGTTGTATGCAGGGGTTTAAGGATAAGCTTTGCTTTTAATGATTACTTATATCTTGATTTAGGGATAAAAATCAAGATGAGTATAAGAGATACTCGCAATAAGAATCACTTATATGAGTGTTAAACTAGGGTCGGTTTTATGAGAATGAAAAGGCTAAATTCTCTAGAAACACTCACGAACAACCAGGAGCGGTCAAGGCCAAAATGAACACAATTGTGAGAATCACGATGCGCAGAAGATATTTTGTGTGAAATCTGTTGTCTTGGCTTACACTAACAGTTGAACAATTGAAGGCATTGCGTTCATTGGTTAGCCAGTAAGTCCGATAGGTTATCACTAGGGAAGGTTCAAAGTCAAAAGCTACATATCCTGATGCAAGATATTTCGATTTATACTCTTTTGACAAATTCTGCATATTGTTACATTTCCGTTGTCATCAAATTCCATTCATGTGAGGGATGTAAGAATATCCATAAAGTGGCCCATATGCCACATGTTTGTTTTATTTATTTATGTAGATATTTATTATATCTATTTAATTAGTTTAATGGTTAATGGGTAACTAATGTCTGTTCACTATCCCATATGGTGATTTTATGGGACCTTACAACTTCCCTGATGGTGGAAAGTTATAAGGACTCACACTTGGATATGGGTCCAAGCCTATCTATATATATGCCTGTGATAACCATCAAACACAGACGTTGTTTTGTGAATAAAATAGGCTTCAAACTCTGTTCCTTCCACTTTTCTCATATGATTTTGTAAAAGTGTTCAGTGAGTGGGTTTTGTTTATACATTCAAGATTTGATCATTCAAGGATAAAGATTCAAAGGCTTGAACATCATGGCAGGAGATATTTTTCTTTCTAAATTAAAATTATTTTAATTCTCACAATTAGTATTAGAGCCTCCTTCTGTTTGTTGTTCAGCATTATTGTAATTTATGGAGGCCAAATCTTGTTAGATCATATTTTATTTTGTTTTCATTTATGCTATCCAGATAATATAATGGCCTGATCACTAGCATACTACTGTGGCATAAGGAATCAGAGAACCAAAATTATTTTTAATTATTATTCTCAATTTTGAGAATTCATGAAACTTGTTTATTTTAATTCTAATGTTCGAAATTGATTCTGCAAATGTGTAATGGTTTGGGGCATTTAGATTGGTTAATATCTATATGGGTATAAAGCATATCTTGCTGCGTAATTATAAAAAAAAAAAAAAAAAAAAAAAAAAAAAAAAAAAAAAAAAAGGGAAGGAAGGATTGAATCACCAAATTGTTTCTGGTTTTTTATTTATCATCTTTAATAATAGATTTCCAGTGGGATTAGCTTTATTAAAATCTAAATTTTATTCTTTAAAAATTTATTTTTCTTTCCATTGATTTAGTGAATTTATATGTATAATAAATGTGGAAAGTAGCAGATGATCAACTTATATTGGGTTTTACTTGTGGAGATCACATTGATTTATAATTGCTTCCTTTATTTTTGGACTTTTGTGATTATGGCTTTACTGTTGATAAAATGCTATGCATTCTGATAACTTTATATGCATTAGACAATTAGTCCTGTATATGTGGTTACGAGTAGATCAATATTTAGCCTTAACCTTTGAAACCTACGCCAGTTTAATTTATTGATAAATATTATAGTAGGAATGAAATGTTATTAAAGATATTTTATTGTAGTTGCATGTGAAAGTAATGAGAAAATTTAATTGAATTTCATACAATGAATTATAACATATTCTTTTATAATTTTTATAATTTTTGAGATTCATTGGCATGTTATCTAAAATAATGTAATATTATATTACATGCATTGAGGTAATTATTTATGCATTGAAAATTCATGTGAAATAAGTGCATGTATACACTATGTGTTGGGCTTATGGAATTTATTTTGGTTCAATTTTTAAAGCAAAATCTAGTATAAGGTTGTATTACATGTGTTTGGTCTTGGGATTTTTCATGTGATATTACTCTGATTGTATGTATTATACATTATGTGCATTAAAAAATTATGTATTTGTTGTGACTATAAGGATTTGCTCACATTAATAAATTATGCCATATTTAAAAAATTTATTCTATTTTAAGAGTAACCACAGCATCTTAAGACATAAAAATGTGATCCTCAGTATTTTGATCACATAAAGTTAAAAATTAATTTGGTATTTTTATATTGCAATTATGTTTTATAAATAATTTCTTGGTCCCACAGGAAAGTAATTATTTATGAAATTTAATTGGAATAAGATAATGGATTGGGTATTAAAGGGATTGAACACTCTAAACCCACAGGTATGAGTTTTTTTTTCCTTAAATATTTCGGAACCCATTAGTCTTATTATAAAGTAATAGCAAATCTAATACAGTTTAGTGACCTCTACCCACAGGAAGGTTTAGATTTGTTACTGAATTTGACATTGGTTGATTCAGACTATAGTTATTGTTTCAAAGCATTAACAGTGTTCTTGGTAATTGCAGTGATTTCTACCTCTATACTGTCTAATGAGTCTTCTCGTATTTCATTCTTGAACGGTGATAATTTTTCGGACTGGAAGGACAAAATCCTTCTAACATTAGGGTGCATGGACCTCGATCTAGCACTCCGTGTGGATGAACCTCCTAAACCTACGGTCGAGAGTTCCGCTGCAGAAAAGAGTTCTTATGATAAGTGGGAGCAATCTAATCGCTTAAGCCTAATGCTCATAAAGTCACATATTAACCAGAGCATTAGGGGCTCAATCTCACCATCTGATAAGGTCAAGAACTACATGAGGGCTATTGAAAAGCAATTTGTTAGTTCTGACAAAGCATTAACAAGCACCCTAATGAACAAACTATCAAGAATGAAGCATAACAATTCTAGGAGTGTGCGTAAGCACATTATGGAAATGAGGGACATTGCAGCTCGTCTTAAGTCCTTAGAGATTGAGATTTCTAAGTCATTCCTTGTCAATTTCATACTCAATTCTCTTCCTATGGAATATGGAGCATTCCAAATTTCTTACAACACACAGAAGGAAAAATGGTCTATCAATGAACTTTTGACCATGTGTGTTCAAGAGGAGGAGAGATTGAAGCATGGAAAAGTGGAAAGTGCTCATTTAGCAACACAAAAAGGAGAGCAATGGAAAAAGGGCAAAGGTGATCAGAAATGGAAGAAGCTTGGTAAAGTGCCATTTAAAAATCATGGCAATAAGGATGCATGCTTCTTCTGCAAGAAAAAGGGTCACATGAAGAAAGACTGCCCCAAGTATAAGAAATGGCTTGAGAAGAAAGGTAATCTCATATCTCTTGTGTGTTATGAATCTAATTTTGTTAATACTCATCCATATGATTGGTGGATTGATTCGGGTTCTACAATTCATATTGCTAATACCATGCAGGGCTTTCTCAGCCTAAGGAAACCGACGGGAAGTGAACAAGACATCTATTCGAGCAATGGGATGCGTTCGCACGTTAAAGCTGTTGGAACTTTCAGACTTGTTTTAAAGAATGGCTTTGTTCTGGATCTTGAAAACACTTTTTTCATTCCATATTTTTCTAAAAATTTAATTTATGTTTCTAAACTAGTACCGTTTGGATTTGAATTTCAGTTTGTTGGTGCAAATTCTAGTTTGTTTACAAACTCTGTTTCTGTAGGATTTGGTACTTTAACTAATGGTTTGTATAAATTAAATCTAGATCTCGTTTTTGAACAAAATCTTTTAACCTTGCATGGTGATATTGGCATTAAACATAATATTGTTGATGAGTCCTCCTCTATTTTTTGGCATAGGAGATTGGGACATATCTCTATTGAGAGAATAAAGAGGTTGGTTAATGATGAAGTCCTTCTGACTCTTGATTTTACCAACTTTGGTATTTGTGTGGATTGCATAAAAGGAAAGCAAACCAACAAGACCAGTAAAGGTGCCAAAAGGAGTGAGAAAATTCTTGGAATCATACACACTGATATTTGTGGACCATTTACTCCACCTTGTCTGAATGGTTAGAGATATTTTA
This sequence comes from Camellia granthamiana, assembly GCA_036172215.1. Lineage (NCBI taxonomy): Eukaryota > Viridiplantae > Streptophyta > Magnoliopsida > Ericales > Theaceae > Camellia > Camellia granthamiana. The sequence goes on along the minus strand of CM069909.1, from coordinate 127,851,643 downwards.
TCTCATTTATTGATGACTTTACACGGTACATGTATCTCTACCTCTTGTTTGATAAGGCCGAAGAACTTGATGCCTTTAAAGTTTATAAAGCAAAGGTAGAGAAACAAACATAAAAGAAAATTAAAATTGCGAGGTCAGACAGGGGTGGAGAATATTATGGGAGGTACACAGAATTGGGACAATTACCAAGTCCATTTGCTAAGTTCCTTAAGGAAGAAGGCATTATTGCACAATATTCAATGCCTGGCACAGCACAACAAAATGGTGTTGCTAAAAAAAGGAACCGAACACTTATGAACATGGTAAGGAGCATGCTTAGTTATTCTAATGTGTCTATAAATTTGTGGAGTGAAGCTTTGAAAACCGCTGTGTATATCTTAAACAAGGTTCCATCCAAGGTTGTTCCCAAAACACCATTTGAGTTATGGAAAGGATGAAAGCCAAGTTTAAGACACTTACACGTTTAGGGTTGTCCAGTTGAAGTGAGGGTGTATAACCCACATTTAAAGAAATTAGACCCCAGAACAGTTAGTGGTTTTTTCATAGGCTATGCGGAAAACTCCAAGGGCTACAGATTTTATTGTCCTTCAAATTTACTTGGAATTGTTGAAGCCAGAAATGCTAAGTTTATTGAGGAAGTTGACCCTAGTGGGAGTTACCCTCAAAAGATAGAGTGGAAAGAATCACGGGATCTAGATACAACACCTGTGAATATAGGTGAATTGGTTGTCTTTCAGGATAATCAACCTGATATCCTTGAAAATCAACAAATCCAAGAACTTCCACCACAAGAGGAACAAGTCAACATAGAGCCTGTAGCTCAAGTCCCAATTGAGACTATAGAATTAAGAAGATCCTCACGAGCTAGAAAGTCAGCAATTTCTGGTGATTATTTGGTATACTCAATGGAGTCTGATTTTGACATCGGACCTAAAGATGATCCTATTTCATTTTCCAATGCCATGAATAGAGATGATTCTAAATTATGGTATGATGCCATGAAGGAAGAGTTGGAATCTATGGCTAAGAATCAAGTTTGGGAAATTGTCGAGTTGCCTAAAGGAGTTAAAGCGGTTGGCTGTAAATGGGTCTATAAGACCAAGAAAGACTCAAATGGCAATGTCAAACGATATAAAGCCAGACTCGTAGCTAAAGGTTTCACTCAAAGAGAAGGCATCGATTATCATAATACCTTTTCTCCGGTTTCAAAAAAGGATTCATTTAGAATTATCATGGCATTAGTGGCTCATTTTGATTTAGAGCTACATCAAATGGATGTGAAAACAACATTTCTAAATGGGGATCTTAAGGAAGAAGTATATATGAAGCAACCTGAAGGTTTTTGTTCTGATAAAGATAGTCACTTAGTTTGCAAGCTCAAGAAATCCATATATGGACTAAAACAAGCTTCCCGACAGTGGTATTTAAAGTTCCACAATGTTATTACTTCATATAGTTTTACGAAGAATGTTGTGGACAACTGTATATACCTTAAGGTTAGTGGGAGTAAATACATTTTTCTAGTTCTATATGTGGATGACATTTTACTTGCATCTAATGCTTTGGGATTGTTGCATGATACTAAACAATTTCTTTTCCAAAATTTTGAAATGAAGGATATGGGTGAAGCTTCTTATGTCATTCCCATAAAGATTCATAGAGATAGGTCCAAAAAGACATTAGGACTGTCTCATAAAGCCTACATTGAAAGAGTTTTGGAGAAATTCAAGATGAGTGATTGCACTCCTGTAGACACCCCATTTTTGACCGTCCTCAAGACTCAGACGTCACCGATTGAGAGCTTGGTGATGTTGCATACTGTGCTCGTTCAGAAGTTTCAGAGTCGCGGCCGTGCGCCCTGCCTCCGGACTTCCGAACTCTCTTCTGTGCCTTGTCTCGGTTTGCGAACCAGACTCGGTTTCCTCTGTTTTCTTTCCTGAGGGGAGGGAATGGTCCCGTAGACTATCTCCCGGTGGCCGTAAGCTACTTTTTGTGGCCGTAGGCTATTTTGCCCGTTTCGGAGCCCGGTTCCCGGTTTTCGGAGCCGTTAGGCCGTGTGCCTCGGTTCGGGACCGCCCAACCATCTCCGATTTCTCCGGTTTTTGGCAAGTGCCTCTGTTTTATCATTCCGAGGAACACTGGGGCCTCTGATGCCCACTTCGTGGCCGTATGCCACTTTCGGTGCCTGTAGCCGGTTTTCGAGACCCCGAATCGCGCGGTTTAGGCCCCGAGCATTCATTTTGCATCAGTTTTCTCTGATTTTTGGCAGGAACCTCTGTTTTGTCATTCCGAGGGACACTGGGGTCGCAGATACCCACTTCACTGCCGAACACCATTTCCGGCACCCGCAGCCCATTTTCGGGATCCCGAATTGCTCGGTTTTGGCTCCGAGCGTTCATTTCTCATTAGTTTTTGTTCAAACTTGGCAGGTACCTCTGTTTCAACACCAGGAAGATCACTGGGGGGTGGGAGGCCAACAATTATCCCAGATAGCCAGTTTCGCTCCTCCGGAGCCCGTTTTTCTCACTTCCAGGCCAATGTTGAATACCTTGGGGGTATTTTCTTCCAACCAAAGCTACATATTTGTGATGAGGGGACATGGGAGGACCCTAAACAAGCATGGTCGGCCAGCAACTTGGAGGTTCATTTTTGAGCCTCTTCTTCAAGCTCTATGTTGTGACTTCTGCTTCAGAGTTGCCAAATTCCAACCTTGGAACCTTGTTCTATACATCTTGGAGGACCCTAAAAGTTGGTGGTCGGCCAGAAATTCAAAAGTTCATTTTTGAGCCTCTCCTTCAAGCTCTATGTTGTGACTTCTGCTTCAGAGTTGCCAAATTCCAACCTTGGGGCCTTGTTCTACACACATGGGAGGACACAAAAAAGTGGTGGTCGGCCACTAATTCAACTTTTCATTTTTGAAGGGTGGCTGGCCGGCCATGGGAGGTGGCTGGCCGGCCATGAGGGGTGGCTGGCCGGCCACCTTGCAAGGAACCACCTGGCCGACCGGATTCTTGCTTTCCAGCTCATCCCAGCTGTCCGGATATTTTTGCCAAAATATCACCCCATCCGGGGGATATTTTGGGAGGGAAAGATTGCCTCCATTTCCCTCCCCTTTTACACCTTGTTTTGCCTATTTAAAGGGACCATCAGCTCCTTCCTCAAGGTTAGAAGGATTGTCTTCAAGAATACTTAAGCAAAAACCCTAATCTCCATAGCCAAAACCTTCAAAAAAGCTTCAAGTCTTGCTTGATTTCTTCACCAACACCTAGCCTCACCATTCCAACTTCAATTCCAGCAGCGAGGAAGTGTTCTTCAGAGGTCAAGAGGCTACAAATCTAAGCCAAGAAGCAAAGAAAGACAAGTCTTCAAGGGTAAGTCTTCAAAACCAACTTTTAGGGCTTTTTCTTGATTCATTTCCCTACTCCAATTGGTTGAGAATTGGGGCTCCGACCCCTACTGGTTTTGTGCTCATATTGAGCCCCTCTACAACATTGTAGAAGGGCTCAACTTCATTTGATGCTTATATATACTAGTTCCTTCAATATTCATCAAGATTGTCACATCTTTGCATGCTAAAATTGACCTCTTTGTGTTGGTTTTTGGGGCTCTGACCCCTACTGCTTTCTTGCTTATTTTGAGCCCCTCTACAACATTGTAGAGGAGCTCAACTTCATTTGGCCATTGTATATACCACCCCCTTCAAATTTCATCAAGTGTGCCCTATTTTGTATGCAATTTTTGACCTATTTGTGTTTGTTTTTGGGACTTCGACCCCTAATGGTTTTAGTCTTATTTTGACCCCCTTTACATGTTTCATGAAGAAGGTTTGGTCATTTGATGTATAGATTGCATGTCTTGTGTTATACCCTTTCGTGGCTCCACTTTGCCTTCCATTTCTAGCATGTTTGTCTTATGATTTAGAGGCTGCCATCTTCTGCATATATGCTTATTTTTGGGTCCTCTTTAGTGTTGTAGAAGAAAGTTTGTCCATTTGAATTTTCTATATACCATCTCCCTTTATAATGCTCTTTTGGCCATTAATCTTGTATGATATTGTTGATCTATCCATGCTACCATTTTGGCCTTGTTTGCTACTGAAATAAACCTTTTTTGGGACTGCCTTGCCGCTGTTCTTGCTGCCATAATCATATTTTGCATGTATTGCATGGCTATAGGCCATTTCGGGGCTTAATTTCACATTTTCGGGATGACTGCATGCTTCGGTTGTCATTTCGTATCATTTCGGGGCTGTTTTCCCCTTTATTTAGGTGCTGCAATTCCATTGCTATGCTTGCATATCATTTCCCATGTCTTTTCATGCCTTAATGCATTGCCTCGGTTTGCGTGCCCGTGTGCACGCACTTCGAGGTACCTCTGTTTTATCCGACAGCAGCCTATGTGAGTGCGGCTGAGGCTCTCTCATGTTGGCATAAGCCCATCACTGCATTCTGTATGCCATTTTGTGCATTCCTCGATTTGCGTGTCCGCGGGCACGCGTTTCGAGACAGCTTTGTTTTTTTACCCGACGGCCTCCTATGTGAGTGAGCTGAGGCTCTCCCATGTTGGTGTAAGCCCATCGCGGCATTCTGTGTGCAATTTCATCTTTCATCATCGCCTCGGTTTGCGCGCCTGTGGGCACGCAGTTCGAGGCACTTCGGTTTTATCCGATTTCATCTTTCATCATCGCCTCGGTTTGCGCGCCTGTGGGCACGCAGTTCGAGGCACTTCCGTTTTATCCGATTTCATCTTTCATCATCGCCTCGGTTTGCGCGCCTGTGGGCACGCAGTTCGAGGCACTTCGATTTTATCCGATTTCATCTTTCATCATCGCCTCGGTTTGCGCGCCTATGGGCACGCAGTTCGAGGCACTTCGGTTTTATCCGATTTCATCTTTCATCATCGCCTCGGTTTGCGCGCCTGTGGGCACGCGGTTCGAGGCACTTCAGTTTTATTCGATTTTCATCTTTCATCATCGCCTCGGTTTGCGCGCCTGTGGGCACGCAGTTCGAGACACTTCGATTTTATCCGATTTTCATCTTTCATCATCGCCTCGGTTTACGCGCCAGTGGGCACGCATTTCGAGGCACCTCATCCTTTTCATTCCGGCATCCTATGTAAGTGTGGCCGAGGCCCCCCTTTCATGTTGGTATAAGCCCATCATTACATTTCATGTCATCTCATGCTTGTATGTCATCGCCTCGGTTTGCGTGCCCGTGGGCACGCATTTCGAGACATCTCATTTGCATAGCATTGTGCATGCTAGGATTGTATATTAGTTGCATTTCATGCATGTCATGCATATTGCACGGGAAACGAGGTATGTTTCGCACTCCGAGTGACGGAACGTATCTCAATTCCCCAGTCACCGACACTCGGGATTACCCATGATGGAGTTAGGCTTTCATTGTAGCATTCATCTGCATTCATCCGATATTGAGTTGTGCAATCCGATTCCTCGGCCATCATGCATCGGTATGCGTGATTGGTGGCACGAGGATCGGGACATGCATATATTTGTGAAATATACTGCTGTGCCCTTTTCCTGCTCTCTGTTGCAGCAAAATCCAGAATCAGCAAATTTTCGGAGTCCGGCGCGCATTTCGAGAAATACTGGAAACAGAGGCTAATCGGGGCATCCCAGTGGATTTCCGCGCCAGACAGCCCAACATACAACATACATCAGAATCAAGGCAGTCCCTGGCTTGCATGCCAGTTTATTTATTTTCTTAGTTAATTTGTTAATTAATTAGGAATTTGTATATTATTGCGGACTGTAATATTTCGAACTGTAATATTCTTTTATTTCGGGCTGTATTATTATTTATTCGGACCCTCTGCGCGAGGGCATAATTGTAATAAGTGTGGGTGAGTGTGATGTATGTCTTCCAACCCCCATTTCTTTCTCCCTTTTATTTACCCGCTTACAATGGTTAGATATAGGGCATATTTCAATTAGCATACAGCATGACAGCATGTTTGCATCATTCATCTGTTTTGCACGCACCGGGCTCGGCGCATCATACGAACTGCATTTGTATTTCAATTCCAAGTTGAATACATGTTAGCTGTAGCATTCCACATTTAGAATAGCCGAGCCTGCTATAGTTGCATCTTTGCATGTGTTGCATTAGGCATTTCAGCATACTTAGGATCATGCATGATTTCTAATGTAGTTTCTGTTTTGGCTTGGAGTACTCGGTAAGTTTTATGCTTTAGCATCCTTGCATGCGTGTGAGTGACTGCCATGAATAGCATGCTTGCCATGAGGCTAATTGCTTATGTGATATAACTGCCTTGAATGCCTGTGGGTGGAGGTTGAGTTATTTGGATTGGGACAATGCATCAACTGTTTGTTTTAAGCCCACTAGATAGTGGCAACATCACTGTTTTCTAAGCCCACCCAAGAGTGGCAAATCCGCATTTTAGCCTACCTGCGGGTAGCACCTTCACACCATTTTCAAACAAACAAACATGAAATGTTTTGTTCCAATTCAGACGGCCCAGTCTATACTTGTTTGCTGCAAGCATCACATAGTAACCTAGGCTAATAACCGGAATAAGAGCATACAATGTTTTCAAAAACAGATATCATGGTTAGTAGAGGCCGGTCTTTGACCGGGCGAGCGGGGGTGCTCACGATGTGACCTTCCCCAATCGTACCCAAGTTCCCGAGCCGAGGCAACTTTGGTGATGACGGACACGTGGCCTTTGGCACCGAGTCAGGGTTTCCTAAATTTCCCATTTTAAAAATATTTAGGTGGCGACTCTGTTATCTGGCAAAGCAGTCCATGTTTGGCACTTCTTTCAAAAAATCTGTTTTTCTTCAAAAACGATTTGCCAGAGTCGGACTCTTTGGTTCAGATTTAGAACCGCAACAAAATCGAGTCCGAACTGTAGCGAGGTCCCTCGCGGGCGTTGTTACAACTCCTAATGCAGCGCCCATTTTAAAGGGTGACAAATTCAGTTTAAGTCAATGTCCAAAGAATGATTTGGAAAAGGAACAAATGGTTAGCATTCCCTATGCGTCTGCCGTAGGTAGTTTAATGCATGCTCTGGTTTGCACATGACCTGACATTGCATTTGCAATTGGGATGCTTGGAAGATACCAAAGCAATCCAGGAATGGAACATTGGAAGGCTGCAAAGAAAATCATGAGGTACTTACAGGGAACCAAGGACTACATACTTACTTACAAGCATGTTGACTGTCTTGAGGTGGTTGGATATTCAGACTCGGATTTTGCGAGTTGTCAAGATTCTAGAAAATCCACTTTAGAATATGTCTATCTGCTAGCAGGCATTGCTATTTCATGGAAGAGCGCCAAAGAGACGATAATTGCATCGTCAATAATGGAAGCAGAGTTTATAGCATGCTTTGAAGCAACCTCACAGGCTATTTGGTTAAGGAATTTTATCACAGGGCTTCGAATTGTGGATTCAATTTCTAGGCCATTAAAGGTTTATTGTGATAATTCGGCTGCTGTTTTCTTCTCTAACAACAACAAAAGTGGCAGCCGAAGCAAGCATATTGACATAAAGTATCTTGCTGTTCGAGACCGTGTTAAGAAGCAAGAAGTTAGCATTGAGCATATTAGTGCCGATATGATGGTTGTAGATCCCATGACCAAAGGTCTTTCTGTAAAGGTGTTTTCAAAACACGTTAAGGGCATGAGACTGATTGGTTAGCTCAATAATTTTTTAGTTGTCATGACATTTTGATTATTATTAGTGAAAAGCATCATTTTATGCACCTAAAGTATTTGTGACGCTGTGCAGTCCATTGTGACTATTGATCCATAAGGATCATTGGACCCAAAATAACTTATTAGAAGTTATTCATAAAGCATGACACCACATAAAGTTGAGAGTGTGATACAATGTAATACATGGAAGGAAATACTCTATTGATAGAGTATAACCACCATGATTCGTGTATTATAACTCTAAGGTTTGGGTATTTTTATTTAATGGCCATAATCAGTTTGTTAGTTACTCGACAGTCAACAACGTGTTATATGTGCCAAGTGGGAGAATGTAAGAATATCCATAAAGTGGCTCATATGCCACATGTTTGTTTTATTTATTTATGTATATATTTATTATATATATTTAATTAGTTTAATGGTTAATGGGTAACTAATGTCTGTTCAGTATCCCATATGGTGGTTTCATGGAACCTTACAACTTCCCTGATGGTGGGAAGTTATAAGGACTTACACTTGGATATGGGTCCAAGCCTATCTATATATATACCTGTGATAGCCATCAAACACAAATGTTGTTTTGTGAATAGAATAGGCTTGAAACTCTGTTCCTTCCACTTTTCCTATATGGTTCTGTAAAAGTGTTCAGTGAGTGGGTTTTGTTTATACATTCAAGATTTGATCATTCAAGAATAAAGATTCAAAGGCTTGAACATCATGGCAGGAGGTATTCTTCTTTTTTAATTAAAATTATTTTAATTCTCACAGGGGATTGTAAGAAATGGTTTGGGAAAATGGTTTGGCAAAAATAGATTTTTCCTAAATTTTAGTCTAATTTTTAGGTAGTGTAGCGATTCCAATTTTGCCACTTCGCTGAATATGTCGGCGATCAAGCTGCTCGGTCAGCTCGCAGGGGTCCAGGGAGCAGCGTCCCTTGGCGGGTCCTAAGGCAACGCCCTAGCAGGGATCGAGCTGCCCGATCAACTCGCGGGGGTCCAGGGGGCAGCGCCCCTTGGCGGATCTTAGGGCAGCGCCCTAGTGGGGTTGAGGGCAGTGCCCCGGAAGTAAAAATGCAAAATGGATTAGAAGTTACTTGTCCGCTCGAACGGCCGTTTATGTGCTCGAGCAGAGAATATTTGGTTCCAGAAGTTTGACCTGTCTACAAAAGTACTGGGAAAGTGTATTTGACGCTCGACTGGGGCTTTCCACGCTCGAGCGGACCATGTTATATCAGTTCGTGAAACTGATATTTCAGATCACTTTTGTATATCTCTCTCTAAAAACTATTTCCTCTCGCTTCTCTCTACATTTTCCTACGCCAAATTAGATCAAAACCTTGATTTCTCAAGATCAATTAGAGTTCTACCGTAGGTTCTTCATCAAAGTTGGTTAACTTCTCGAGAGCTTCGTTGTGTGCGGTGAAGATCGAGTTTCAACATCGTTGATTTTGGGGATTTCATCTCATTTCTTCTTCAAAACTTGAGGTACGGATTTTCTTAGAGTTATATATATATTTTTGCAAGATCTATATGATTTTCGAAATCATCTTTCGATAGCTTTGAAAATTGATTGTTGACTCAAGAAGTTGAGCGATTTTGAAAGTTGGTTTGTCTCTTGTTCTTTTAAAATGATCTTATGAGTTTTGATCTTCGTTGATTAAAGAAAAGATGATTTTGGAAAGTTTTCTTTCAAAAGATTTGAGTTGTATAGTTTTGGTGAGAAAACCTAGAATTTGGGGATTTTTTTTAGAAGACTGAAAATCCATGAATGATATTGTTATATTTATTTTGTGTGTCAAAACAAATGGATGTTTGGAAAGTTTCTTATTTATATTTATATAAATGATGAATTTCAGGGAATATGAGAATTGTTGTTCATTTTGAAAATTATTGTTTAAAACGTTGAAATAGTCTTGAAATAACTAATTGTTAAGGATACTTGAGAAGAAGGAATTGTGTTATTCATTGAATGATGAATTGGAATAAAAGTATTTATATTCATCTTGTGAAATTGGCATATCAATTCATTTGATTACATTAAACTTTGAAAGTTGATTTGAAAACTTACATTGAGAAAAGAATGTTGAGAAATAAGTTTTCATGGAATGATTTTGGGGTAAGTACGTTGGTAAGTCTTGATAGATGGTGTAGATGATATTGAATAAGTTGGCCTGAGAGTCCGGGTGAAAGACCGAAAACCCGCGCGGATAGGTGTCGAGCCTTCCGGTTAATACCGGTAAAAAATGACAATTTGGTAGTACTTGTATAGTCTATTTGCAGACACCGTCTTAGGGATTACCAGAGTTGTATTTACTGCCCTTGAAATAAATTGTTAAGTTTTGAACAATTGAAATTGCATGATATCATTGAGCATGATGGTTTTCAAAAGATGAAAATGTGATTTATTTTAAAAAAAGGCATAGCATGGCATGTGCATTTCATCTCTTGAGACTTGTATAAAATGTATATACTTTCTTAAGAATTTCCTACTAGGCCTTATGCTCACCCTACGGGATTTTTGTGCAGGAAAAGATGTGGTGATCCCACCCAACTAAGGGCGTAGAAGTATGTGTGTTGGGAGTACAATACTCTCATTTTGTTGTGACTCTGTGTGTAAACCAAGGGCTGTGTTTGTGTGGGTATGAATAACTGTTTTGTGTAACCAAGCTCAAGCCTTGGAAACTTGTAAACCCTTGGGGGTATTTATTTGTTTATTTACTTGTTGTTGGATTAATGTATTGTTGCATGAAGAACTATTGTATCATGTAATGTAAGTTTGGATATTTATATTCGGTTTTCCTTAAAAGAGCCATGATTGTTGTATTATCATTTGGGCTAGAAATTTGGGCGTTACAGGTAGGATCCATACGCCAAAGTTGGCGAGTATTGATGGTAGCGCATTCTATGCCGCGTTGTGATTCACATAGTATATTTGGTTGTGTAAAACCATTATCAGGTGAATGAAAAATTAAAGCCAAAGTAAGCTCCATGGAAATGGTATTTTGATGGGTTTCTCAAAAAAGAATGAGGAAAGCTTGTCCCATAATGCTTGTCTAAGCTAACTTGATATGGGTTTATAAGCCTTGGGCTTGTAACTTGGGAAGGGCCCCAAGGGGTATCCAAGTTTTATGGTAGGGTAGGTTATGGGTAAAGTGTGCTAGACCCATTGGACCCAAACCAAACACACACGCACACGCCGCCGTCCGGTCAGCTGGGCCGGGCTGGGCTTAGACGCGAGCGCGTGGTATGAGGTTGGGTTGGGCTGGGCTTGTCCGGCCCAATGCTTATATTTTTGGGCCAAAAACATTTGAATTTTAATTTTCTAAAATTATTACCATTTCAAATTTGAATTTCGGTTTTAAATTCAAAATAAAATTTGAAATGATCCACACCTGTCTGGTTTTTTCCTTCAACCCGAACAGATTCAGTATCTATTCAAATTCAAACCAAACAAGTTCTTTACTTGTTCAAACAGGTTTGTTACCTGTTGGAATCAAATCTGAAAAGCCACTAGGGCACCTATAAATAGACAAGTCCCTCATTTGGATTTTCACTGAATTTTCATTCTTCTTTGCTGCTTTCAATCTCTGCATTTTGCTGCATTTAGTTTTTGTGAGAAAGATTATATACACAAAGTGTGTTCGTTTTGTGAATAGTTTGTAATGCTGCTACTATTCGTTGTCGATCATTTTATCCTGAGAGATAGACGTCGATATTCTGATAGCACCGTGGATGGGGCGAATCTGTCTTAAGGAGACAGTGTTCAACACTGGATTTGATCAAAAATAATTAGGTAAGTGATTAGTTTACTTTTTTGTTTTATTAATTTTTTCTTTTCGGATTCTAATTTTGTTTTTGTAACAAAATAAAAATCAGTTGTTTATATATATATATATATATACTGTTATGATTTTTGTAATCAAACAGTCTCTCTCCTTTCTTCAATTCTTTCTTCGAATATAGTGAAAATTGTCCAACACTAATTCCCTACACCTATACCTTCTCTTTCAATTTTTAGGTTTTCTCTCATTTTATTCAAAGGTGTTCTTCCCATCAAATCATTGACAAGTTTGATTATTTTTGTTGTCTTTTTCTTTTTAAAGTTGCTCACTTTAATTTTTCATAATCAAAATATTGTTGTTTTTATTTTCAAACTCTATTATCTTCTTAATTTAGAAGCAGCTATTCTTCAAGAAAAAGTATAAAAACAAGCATTATCAAGTACGCTCCTTTTTTTTTTTTTTTTTTTAATACAATTTATTTTTATGTTATTGGTATGTAGAACACGAATTGAGTATTGTAAAAAAAAAAAAAAAAAAAAAAAATTCCTTCCTCCACTTCTCTCTCAATTTCTTTTTAACTGAAACCCTTTTCTTTAATTTTTTTTAAATTTTATTACTTTATTATGATGTATCATAAAAATTGTGATGAACCAATTCTCCTTCTCTTAAACTCTTTTTTTTATTTGTTTGAAATATGCAAAACAATGGTGGATTAATCAGGGTTCTTTAATTGATTTTTTTTTTTTTTTGAAAAAATTCCAACTTAAGATATTTTAAATATATATCAATATAATAAAGTACGATAGTTTTTAAATTTGTCCTACACACATTTGTCCTACTAGGACATTTGAACGGCTTAAATCTATTTAAATTATAAAACAACGGCTGAGATATATTTTTCAAAAAATATCCTACATGTACATTTTCTATTTTCTCGCTTTTCTCTCTTACTTTTTCCTTTTCTCACCCATCCTTCTATGATCTCATGATCCCACCTTCCTCTCTTTTTTTTTTAATTTTTTAATTTTTTATTTTTTATTTTCTCCTTTTTGTTCACTTATTTTTATTCATATTATATGGAAAAGTCTGCAATCCTAGAATTAGGAGCCAAATTTTACTATGTGTAGTGGAGATTATATTAAAGAATTTTTTATTCCACAAATTAAATGAATTTGAACAATTAATCATTATATTTAAATATATTGAATATCTGATAGACTTCGTAAATTTAGATCTCATATGAATCTTCAACATCTATATAATAAAGCATGATGGTTTTTGAATTTATCCTACACACATTTGTCCTACTAGGACATTTGGATAGCTCAGATATATTTGAATTATAAAACAACGGCTGAGATATATTTTCCAAAAAATATCCTACATGTACATTTTCTATTTTCCCGCTTTTCTCTCTTACTTTTTCCTTTTCTCACCCATCCTTCTATGATCCCATGATCCCACCTTCCTCTCTCTCTCTCTCTCTCTCTCTCTCTCTCTCTCTCTCTCTCATATTCTCCCATTTTTATTTTTCTCTCTATTTGTTTAATTTTTTTTTATTTTCTCCTTTTTGTTTACTTATTTTCATTCATATTATATGGCAAAGTTTGCGATCTCAAAATTAGGAGTCAGATTTTACTGTGTGTAGTGGAGATTAAATTAAAGAATTTTATAGTCCACAAATTAAATAAATTTGAACAATTAATTATTATTTTTAAATATATTGAATACTTGATAGACTTCGTAAATTTAGACATCGTATGAATCTTCAACATCTATATAATAAAGTAGTATTGTTTTTGAATTTGTCCTACACACATTTGTCATACTAGGACATTTGGACGGCTCAGATCTATTCGAATTATAAAACAACGACTGAGATATATTTTCCAAAAAATATCTTACATGTACATTTTCTATTTTCCCGCTTCTCTCTTACTTTTTCTGTTTGTCGCCCATCCTTATATGATCCCATGATCCCACCTTCCTCTCTCTTTTTTCTTTTTTATTTCTTATTTTTTTATTTCCTCCCATTTTTATTTTTCTCTCTATTTGTTTTTTTTTATTTATTATTTTCTCATTTTTGCTCACTTATTTTTATTCATATTATATGGCAAAGTCCGCGATCCCAGAATTAGGAGTCAAATTTTACTGTGTGTAGTGAAGATTAAATTAAAGAATTTTATAGTCCACAAATTAAATGAATTTGAACAATTAATTATTATTTTTAAATCTATTGAATACTTGATAGACTTCGTAAATTTAGACTTCATATGAATCTTCAACATATTTTTGTTATATTAAGACATTTGGATGGCTCAGATCTGTTCAAATTATAAAACAATGGCCGAGATATATTTTTCAAAAAATATTCTACATATACATTTTCTACTTTCCTACTCCTCACTCTCTTACTTTTTTTCTTTTTTCGCACCCCCTCCTTCCATGATCCTATGTTCCCGCCTTCCTCTTTCTTTTCTTTTTATTTTTTTATTTTCTCCCGTTTTTATTTTTCTCTCTATTTGTTTATTTTTTTTTATTTTCTCCTTTTTGTTCAATATATTTTACACATATTTCCATATAATGTATGTATGCCCGTAATACACTAGGACATTACAGCCATACATACAATTTCCAATTAATTATATAAGCAAAAGCAGAATTGTATGTATGCTCGTGGAAATTATTTGTATGCTAAGCACATCTATCTACCTAGCTATATATTATATAAGCAAAAGCGAATTTTCGTGAGAAGTTTTGTGAGAACTTCAAAATTTTATAATAAATTTATCTATCTATCTACCTATATATTATATAAGCAAAAACAAGTTTTCGTGAGGAGTTTTGTGAGAATTCTAAAATTTTAGAATAAATTTGTGATTTTATCAAATTAAAAAATAAATTTAAATAATATTGGGATTACAATTATATTCTAATCCTAATATTATTTACGCTGTGCCTTCAGGCACAGGCATACGCTAGTATATATATATATATATGATAGGTGTCGAAGATAATTTCAAAGTTTTGATTAAATAAAACAAAATAAAAGGATATTCCAAAATATTTATGAATTAAAAATAAAAAAAAGTAGAATACTTATGAGATAATAATAAAATAAAATAAAATAAAAAAACTATGGTAGATAGTAAAAAGATATAAGAACTTCAGAAATTATATACGAATAGAAAATAATTTTAAATTTGATTAAGTAAAATAATTAATAACAAGTTATCTATAATAATGAGACTTCAAAAGATTTAAAGTTAAAAACATAAAATAGATAAGACACCTATAAGGTCTCGTTTGGGAACATGTTATTTTAGTAAGTTTTTTATTTTTTGGTTAAAATATGAGGTTAAAAAAATTAATATGTTTGGGATGACTTTTGATTTTTTACAAAAAGATATGCAAAAAGTAGACAGAAAATGAAATATTTAACTTTTTGGTATAGGTTGTTAGCTTTTTGGTTTTTAGTGACTTTTTGGTTTTTAGGCCAAAAAGTGATGTTGTCAAACGAGACCTAAAATTATGTATAAGTTGGTTGAGGGTAAGAGACCAAGGACCTAGGAGTATGTTCCTCTCTAGGTCTCAGGTTCGAATCCCACCCCCAACTGGCTACTTGTGGGCCACTGTGTCTTTGCCTGGTCGATCGGCTTAAGACCCCGAGATTAGTCGAAGTGCAACACTCCGAAGGGGTACTGGCCTGGACACTCAGTTATCAACCAAAAAAAAAAAAAAGTAATAGATAATTTTAAATTTGTTTGTTATAGCTAATAAGGTTCACTTTATTTGTTTATTTTTTATGTTTATTAATTAACAGTTTAGATCTAATAACTTCTCAAAGGGTTGTCTAACAACACTACCCTTCTTTTACTGTGAGTGTGCTATCAGTGTTTGTTTATCTTTTTAATATAAATTCTGTAATTGTTTAGTAAAAAAAATGATATTTATTTATTGTTTTTGTGTCAAAATACATCTCAGCGATTGTTTATTTTTTTATAAATTCTGTAATTGTTTAAGAAAAAAAAATAAAGAAAAATTGGTGGCACATCTCATTTGCTTTGACCGTACATGTTTTACGAGTGTTTTGTTTACTTGTAATTATTGTTTACATTCATTTTATTGATTACATTCAAATTTTTTTTTTTTAATTTTGTGTATAAATTCTGTAATTCTTGAATGAGAAATTCACATTTCTATTTTGTTAATCATGTTGATTGAAAAAATAACAAATAAAACCAATATATGTGTAAATTATGATGTGGATTTTAAACTCATATTTTTATGAAAAACCTTTTCATTTCCCCCTCCCCCCCAATATAAAAGTCCAATCTAAACTGCAAATTATCATTCTTAGTAATCTTTTTTGGATATAAATTCGATTTAAAAAAAAAAAAGAATTAATAGGTTCATTATTATTGTAAAAATAAAAATAAAAAAATGTTGTGATTAAGTAATTGTTTTCTTTATGGTTACCCAAATTAAATGTCTTAAAATTAAAATACTCCAACTAAATCATATAATATTTTATTACTAGCGTATGCCCGTGCCTGAAGGCACGGTGTAAATAATATTAGGATTAGAATATAATTGTAATCCCAACAACATTTAAATTTATTTTTTAATTTGATAAAATCACAAATTTATTATAAAATTTTGGAGTTCTTACAAAACTCCTTACGAAAATTAGCTTTTACTTATATAATATATAGCCAGATAGATAGATAAATTTATTATAAAATTTTGAAATTCTCAAAAAACTCCTCACGAAAACTTGCTTCTGTTTATATAATATATAGCTAAATAGATAGATGTGCCCAGCATACATACAATTTCCACGGGCATATATACAATTCCACTTTTGCTTATATAATTATCTGAAAATTGTATGTATGCCCGTAATGTCCTAGTGTATTACGGGCATACATATATTATATGGAAATATGTGTAAAATATATTGAATAAAAAGGAGAAAAATAAAAAAAAACAAATAGAGAGAAAAATAAAAACGGGAGAAAATAAAAAAATTAAAAGAAAAGAGAGAGGATGGCGGGAACATGGGATCATAGAAGGAGGGGGTGCGAGAAAAGGAAAAAGTAAGAGAGAGAGGAGCAGGAAAGTAGAAAATGTATATGTAGAATATTTTTTAGAGAATATATCTCAGATCTGAGCCATCCAAATGTCCTAATAGGACAAAAATATGTTGAAGATTCCAAAACTGTCCTGCTTTATTAAAATATGTTAAAGATTCATATGAGGTCTAAATTTACGAAGTCTATCAGGTATTCAATATATTTGAAAATAATAATTAATTGTTCAAATTCATTTAATTTGTGAACTATAAAATTCTTTAATTTAATCTCCGCTACACACAGTAAAATCTAACTCTTAATTCTGGGATCGCAGACTTTGCCATATAATGTGAATAAAAATAAGTGAACAAAAAGGAAAAAATAAAAGAAAATAAACAAATAGAGAGAAAAATAAAAATGGGAGAAAATAAAAAAAAAAGTAAAAAAATAAAGAGAGAGAGAGAGAGAGAGAGAGAGAGAGAAAGGTAGGATCATGGGATCATAGAAGGATGGGTGATAAAAGGAAAAAGTGAGAGAGAAAAGCAGGAAAATAGAAAATGTACATGTAGGATTTTTTTTGAAAAATATATCTCAGCCGTTGTTTTATAATTCGAATAGATTTGAGCCGTCCAAATGTCCTAGCAGGACAAATGTGTGTAGAATAAATTCAAAAATTATACTGCTTTATTATATAGATGTTGAAGATTCATATGATGTCTAAATTTACGAAATCTATCAGGTATTCAATATATTTAAAAATAATAAATAATTGTTTAAATTCATTTAATTTGTGGACTATAAAATTTTTTAATTTAATCTCCACTACACACAGTAAAATCTAACTCCTAATTTTGGGATCGCAGACTTTGCCATATAATATGAATAAAAATAAGTGAACAAAAAGGAGAAAAAAAAACAAATAGAGAAAAAAATAAAAATGGGAGAAAATTAAAAAAATAAAAAATAAGAGAGAGAGAGAGAGAGAGAGAGAGAGAGAGAGAGAGAGAGGGGGGAAGGTGGGATCATGGGATCATAGAAGGATGGGTGAGAAAGGAAAAAGTAAGAGAGAGAAGAGAAAAAATATAAAATGTATATGTAGGATATTTTTTGAAAAATATATCTCAGCCGTTGTTTTATAATTCGAATAGATCTGAGCCGTCCAAATGTCCTAGTAAGACAAATGTGTGTAGGACAAATTCAAAAACTATCCTGCTTTATTATATAGATGTTGAAGATGCATATGAGATCTAAATTTACGAAGTTTGTTAAGTATTCAATATATTTAAATATAATAATTAATTATTCAAATTTATTTAATTTGTGGAATAAAAAATTCTTTAATATAATCTCCACTACACACAGTAAAATCTGGCTCCTAATTCTAGGATCACAGACTTTTCCATATAATATGAATAAAAATAAGTGAACAAAAAAAAGAAAATAAAAAAAATAAAAAAACAAATAGAGAGAAAAATAAACATGGGAGAAAATAAAATTAAAAAAAAAAAAAGCGAGAGAGGAAGGTGGGATCATGGGACCATAGAAGGATGGGTGAGAAAAGGAAAAAGTAAGAGAGAGAAGCGGGAAAATAAAAAATGTACATGCAGGATATTTTTTGAAAAATATATCTCAGCCGTTATTTTATAATTTAAATAGATCTGAGCCGTCCAAATGTCTTAGTAGAACAAATGTGTGTAGGACAAATTTAAAAACCATCCTACTATTATATTATTTTTTTTATTTTTTTATTTTTTTTTTGCAAGTTGCTTTACATTTGTGATGTTTAGAACTAATAACTTCTCAAAGAATTGCCTAACAACACTATCCTTCTTTTACTGTAAGTATTCTATTAGTGTTTGTTTATTTATTTATTTGTTTTTTTTTTTTTAGTATAAATTCTATAATTGTTTAGTTAAAAAAAGGGTATTTACTTATTATTATTATTATTTTTATCTATATTATCTATCCATACTATTATATAAAATGAGTCCTTAATTGATTTCTTATAACTTTTACTATGTGACATTTAATGGTCTTTTGGTAAGTTGGGTTAAAAGTTGCGTTTGCTGCTTGGAGGCTAAAAATGTTAGATGGCTTTTTTAGCTATGGAGTCAATTGGTAAGTCTAAAAAAGCTACATATAAAATTATAATTATATCCTTTATATTATTTAGGGTTATGCATGGGTGAAAATATAAATTTTTTAAATTTGGTGGGATAGTTTGGTCATTTTATTGTGATGTGACATCATTAATAAATATTAACCAAAAAACCAAAAGCAGTTTTTTACCATTTTTCCAAATCACTTTCTAAAAAAGTCAAAAAACTTGGTAAAAAGTCAAAAACTAACTTTTTATCATCTTCCCAAAACACTCCTTAGATGGGGACTCAATAAACCAATCGTAACTAATCACTTCTACATTCCTACTTTTTCACGTTTGTCTCCCAAATTGCTATACAGTTTCAAAATCACTTCTTATTTTGTGTACGAATATAATTTTAAATTTGGTTAAAAAAAAAGAGAAAGAAAGATAGGATACCTTAAAAAATTATGTACAAATATAATTTTAAATTGGTTAAGCAAATAAAATTTAAAAAAATTATAAATAATAAAGAGGACACCAAAAGATATTAAAATTAAAAATAAATATTATAATTTTTTTTTAGTTACACAAGCATTACGTCTGCTCCACCGCTAGATTACAAAACTTCCGAATTATATACCTACACCTCTTTAGCTTATGTTTGCATTTTGGATTTATGTAATATGGGTAATTGAATAAAAATATATTTTTTTAAATGATATATATTTATTTTCTTAACCCGACTAATAAAAAGCAGAAGTTCTATTTTATTTTCTTACCTCTTCTCTTTTCTTTTCTTTCTTCCGCAATCCAAACACATTTGAATTCAATCAAACAAAATATGAAAAATAGACTCGGCCCAAATTATAATCAGTCCCAAAGTCCAATCTTTCCAGCCCAAACCACTTACTAAACCCTAATATAATTGGTCTGGGCTAGGAAGGAATGGGCTGGTTAAGGTACATATTAGACGTGATTGCAATAACATACATTTCCAATCATATTGGGCCCTTCTAAAACACTAAATGAAAACACCAGGAGGAGACAGACACTAAACACACGTTTGATAACGTTTTAACAACGCCGCCGCAGTCGCCGTCGCCGCCGCCGCCGCCGCCCCAAAAAAAAGAAAAAAAGAAAGACTCTGTTTGGGTGTGGAGTGCTAATCATGACTCCATATTTATATTTAAATATGGTGTTTGGTTATAACTTTTAAAAATTAATTTAACACCACTTTTGAAAGCTTGTTTCACGCAGGATTTAAATTTTGAAATTTGGCTTTTCCAGTTATCCTTCTAGATGTCCGGCTGGTTGACCGGAACAGTGTAAAAAAAAAAAATTTGGGACAATTGGCACCTGTTATTTTTTATATATTAAATAAAAAATATTTTTTGTATTTTTAAAAATATTTTATGAGATTTGAATAGAATTTTTGATTGTGTGTTTGGTTATGAGTTATAAGTTTTTGAATCAAATATCATATGTCACATCAATTATTCCAAACTCAATTCAAAACTTTTTTCAAAACTCATAACCAAATAAATTTTTCACACTCAAATTATAATTTCAAAACTCATAAACTCAAAATACAACTCTATTATCAAATTATAATTCTAAAATTCTACCAAATGTAACCAAATTTTTTGAGTTGCTAGGGGTGGTAGCTACAATGAAAGGTGGACGGATGTGGCTCAGTGGCCACTAGAATTGACAGGCAAAGGATCACCAGAGGTCATAGGGCGGCCATTTTTGGCTATTAGAACATGGTTGGAGGTCACATGCGGTGACCATCTGATCATTAGAACATATTGGAAGGTGTCTGAAACTCATTAAAACTTGCCTGAGGGTGGTTCCTGGTAACGGATGGCTGTAGTAGATAGCGGCCAAAGATAGTAAGGGAGAAGAGTAAATATTGATAGTATTGTTATCCAATGAACATTCTTGATTTGTGTTAGAGGTCACAATATTATTGGGTTAATTGGAGATCAAAATTTTTCATTTTATTCATTTCGACTTTTTATTAGACGGTGATACGATACAATAATTATTTCTTTTTCTTTCTAGAAAGTTAAAAAAAGATTAAATGAAATTTTTTTTTTCTTATAAACAAAAACATTATATAATTGAAAGGACTTCGGTGTAATTAATCCACAGATAAGTAAGGACAAAATTAATATATATATATATATAAACTAGTGGAGTAATTAGAAATGAAATGGATGGCCACCCTCATAATGATTTGTTTGATTGATGATGAAATTTCATTCTTTGCCAGTAAAAACACGCCCGAAGAAAATTTAAAGTGTGCGCGGCTCTTACGCTTGTGGAATTTTCAGCGTGTATTTTATTATTATTTATTACTTGACTTGTCAGTTAAAATTCCATTAAATATATATTTTATTTAATAACATTAAATTATAATTTAAGTGTCAATTTGCTAAAAAGAAGGCAATATATCTTCTTCTAATGTGAAACACGGATGTACATAATCATAATATAAACACATGACTTTCTTAATGTTGACTTTAATTTTTTAATATCGTAGTTCATGTTTTATTCACATATAAGGGCGAGATATCACTGTTATATGAAATAAAATTATTCGTCATTTGATTTTTATTTTGTACAATGAGAAAAATTTATTCCAAGATCTTTTTGTCTAGTGAGTGAGATAATTTATTCTAAAATAATATTCTTATTATAAAATGTCTAAAATATCTTATAGTAAACTAACCTAACTTATTCTATGCTCCAATATTTGTCAAATGTAGTCACCTTCATACGGACCCAATATATTTTCCCAACTTTCCTTATAATTTCCATATGAGACTTGCCTTGGTATTAATTGGGCTCCCGCTAGTGAGTGGTGTGATTAAACCTCTGAATTTGTCGATTCATTAAGCCACGTATTGACTCATCAAAATAAATAAATAAATAAATAAATTTGTAGTCACCTCCATCTAAACCCATGTTTTATTCTCCTCTAATTACCAATGCTACTGGAGTCATTTTTAGGCTTCGTTTTGTTGTGGTTACAAAATTAATTTTGCTAGAAAAACCTTTAACTCATTTAGTTTTTTTTATAAATTAAAAAAAAAAAGAAGCTTATTTTATTCACTTTAAAATATGATCCGTTGGGGAGTTCGTTAAAAAGATAATTTATTAGCTAAAAACAAGCCAGCAAAAAAACTAATTTGTTTAGTATATTTGTAGGTTTTTTTTTTTTTTTATTGTTATTTTTTAGAGTAGTTAAAGTTTACTTTTTGGCTAGAAATGAATATGTTAAACGGCCTAAATTGTTCTAGTAAAATAAATTTTTTTAACCAATAAATTAATTTAGTAGCTAGTTCTAAGTTAAGAAATTATGAACATGTCAAACAAACAGAATTTTTAGTAAGTTCATTTTTAATTAATAAATTAGCTTTTAACCTAACCCCAAAGGAAGGATCGTTGTATAATTATTAATATTTAAGTATTTTTTTTGTTTTTTAATCTATTTTAATATATTGAAATTGTTAATTTAAAATCATTAAAAATATTTAACCAACTTGTCATTGTAATAATGAGTGAATTGACGAGGAGTTAAAAAATAAAAAATTAATTCCATAAAAAGTGATTGAATTGATAATTTTTTCTCAACCCAAACCGGTCCGCCTACAACCGCTAAACACATTCATGCATTGACTAGGTGTTTGGTAATTAAGTCAAAGCCAGAGTATACTTGCAAGTTACAAAGGTTAGGTACCAATTACATCACAAAAGCTATCAAACCCA
Source organism: Camellia granthamiana (assembly GCA_036172215.1). Taxonomy (NCBI): domain Eukaryota; kingdom Viridiplantae; phylum Streptophyta; class Magnoliopsida; order Ericales; family Theaceae; genus Camellia; species Camellia granthamiana. The sequence continues at coordinate 127,829,228 of CM069909.1, read as the reverse complement.
GTTGAACAAAATCAAGAAAAAAAATACATCAATGACAATTCAGTCTTCTCATAAATATAGTTGATTAACTGACCAAAACGTGTGCAAACTAATATTAACAAAATCAATTTTAATCTCTCTTATTAATATTTAAGTATTTTTTTTTTGTTTTTTAATTTTTAATCTATTTTAATATATTCAAATTGTTAATTTAAAATCATTAAAAATATTTGACCAACTTGTCATTGTAATAATGAGTGAATTCGATCTCTTTATTTTTTTTAATCAGAATTATGTGACCAAATCACATATTTAATGATCAGTAGCTCAACTAAACTTGTTTATTTTAATCGATACACAGAAAATACGGAAGAAATACACTAGGAAACAGAGGAAGTTAGTTTCAATATTTAATTTTTTTATGAGTATGGAATTGTTAAATTTGTGGGCAGTTGCAGAATATATAGTAGAAGAATTCATCTTGACCTTTTGATTGTATCTTTCTATTGTTTTTGGGTTCTCTCTCTAGCTCCCAACTTCAAAAAAATAAAAATAAATAAATAAAGGTTATGTAAATGTTTAACTATGTAGTCTGAAATCAAGCCTCAAATTAATCCCAAATCCAAATATTAAGATTCATTTGCCAACCAAATTCTGGTTTTATTATTGATAGACATAATTTGTTATTAAATAATTTGTTATTTGCACTTTTAGTTTAGTTTTAATTTAATTCGTATGTTCAATCTAGAGATTAAAACTACCAGTATTGGGATACTTGTCAATTTCCTGAGATATACACATAGAAGAAATTAACTTAAATTTGGATGGAAGGATTAAAATGAACTAGGCTTAAAGTAGGGGACCAAATTGTTCAAATTGAAACAAGAGAGACCAAAGTAAAATTTGGGTCAAACTATAAAGGTAAAAAGTGTAATTAACCCTCATTTTTATTTTTTATGATCAATGTTTGTAATTTTGGGGATATTTTTGTTTCTTATTCTCAAAAGTGCAATGTGTCAGTTTAACAACCATTGATAATTTTTTTTATGTCGAATTTTGACAATCTGAATCTAGCTTGAATTTATAAGAATAAACTCAAGCTCAGACTTGGAGTGAATCTAACCTGAATTTATAAAAATAAAGTCGCGCTCAGACTTCGAGAGATAAGTTTGGATTAGAGATTGGGCTATTGGACTCAAATAGATCTCTCTACACGTTGGATTAAATTTGAATGAATAATGCTTGGGACCCCCTTTGGGGGTCACCCCCTCACCCCCTTTTGCCACGTGGTAGGTGGTAATTGGAGGAGCAGGAAAAAAAAGAAAAAGAAAAAGAAAATGTGACCAATGAGAGAGAGAGGGGGTCAAAGGGGGTGGGGGGAAAATGGGGGATGAATCATTACTCAATTTGAATAGAGTCTCAACTCAATTGAACCCGTCCAAGTTACAATTCTGGGTAGACAGTTTCTGATTGGTTCGGAGCAATTTTTGCAAGATGCAAAATCATTTCTTATCTTATGACTTGTATGCATACGTCTGATGATACCAAAAGTTGTTTAATAATGTTCTGATTAGCATATATAAATGGTCTTTAACATGACATATCATTCAAGATTTATTTATATATTAGCTTTTGTTTTTTTGTTTTTGTTTTTGTTTATAAATATTTTCTAATGCTTAAATCACTCTTTTTGTCTATATAAAGTTTTGTACTTGATTCACAAGAGCAGTTTAACCTCCCTCTCGGGGTTGTTTTTGGAATGTAGTTCTTGGAAGTAATCAAGGTTGACTCTAATAAGATAAGAGCTTATGTCTCATTTGTTTGACTTAAAATGGTAATCTTAGTGACAAGGATTATCTAATCTTGTATCCTATGTCCTCAGTTGTTTGAGCTCACAATATAGAAAAGAACACACATTGATATGATTCTCCAAAATGATATTTTTTGTGTTTGTTTGTATTATCATTTAGGTTAGTTAGTTAAGCCCACCAACTTCTTTACTGAACTCTGATCTCTTCCCTCTCCCTTAGGGTTCCCCCCTTTTCTAACCCTTTGGCCTCTTGTGAAACTACACCTTTTAGCTCACTCAAAATCGCATCCAAGTTAATTAAGAAATTCCTATGGGTTGATGTTGCCAAATAAGAGCAGTTTTTTTTCCAAAATGGTTCTCCAATGGCCTACTCAAAAATGAAATTATCAAACTTTGTATCAAATTCGGAATAAGATTTTGTTAGTTTTGTATTTGGCAATCTCATTGGACAAAACTCAATTTAATTCTATTTTTATTCTATCTATTGTGTCTGTGAGTTATGAGAATATTAGAGGCAAATCCAATCCGAGTTGTAATTGAGTAGAGGAATTTTTGTTGATATTTCGTATTTTGTTTTGAGCATTCCTTGCTTGCCACTTTGCTAACTGAGTACGAGGATCGCTCGAGCAGTTGGTCTGTATGTGAGCACCGCTTTTAGTAACATCGCTCGTGCAGTAAAGTGAGCGTTTGAGCGGTCTTCGCAACTTTGTTTAGTATAAAGTGCGCTGTTTGCTATTTTTAGGATTTAACCCGTCCATATTTTTAGAGAAGAAGAGAAAAAAAAGTGTTCTATATTATTTATGCATTATTTTCCTTAATGATTTGAGGGTGATCGATTGATCTACGAGCTTTATATTGAATATCATCAAGGATTTTTGTTCTTTCATTCATAAAAAGAGAGAGGTGTTTATCGATAGATTTTAGGGAACTTGGGTATGAAGTTTTAGTGAATTCTGGAGTGCCTCATCGTCGTGGATTCGACATCGGCATTTGTGGATTCAATGTTGGGCAAAACAATTCCAAGATGAAGACAATAGTGGAAAAGGCACATTGGGTTCGATTCAATTCAGGCGTGGATTCGCTAGGTAATTTAGGGTTCTCGTGTGTAATTCATTTTGGTCTTCTTAATGGATTGTTTTGTAACTTTGGTCCGCGATTTTTTATCACAATTGAAAGAGTTCAATTGTGATATTTTTCACGTTAAATCGTTGTGCCGATTTATTGTTGATTATTTGATAGGAATTGCTATTCATTATTTAAAATTGAATCATAATCATAAATCAATATCTCGGGGAGTTTTTCGATTTTTTAGATTTGACAATACTATTCACTCGAGGGAGGGTTTTGATCCAATGGTTAAATATGCGACATTTAAATATGCCAAAGAATTTGTACCAGTAGAATAACATTGATAATTTTTAACATTTTGACACTATAATATGTCAATATAGCTTTGGCATTGACATTTTCACAATAATCAGTGTAGTTGCTCCATGGCTCACATAGCTTAGCTCTGTCTTTCTCTTGAATTATGCTACGGAATTGTAGGTTGGAGAATTGGATATGACTCTGTTATATTATCATAGTTTGATCATATTAACCATTAAATCTTGGTTAAGGTAGTTAATAAGAATTTAAAATACTTGAAATTTTTTTTTATTTTTTCACTCCCAGCGTTATTATCCAATAATAATCAATATTATTGATTCTTTTTAATGATAATCAAAATTTGCATTTAGGTTTTTGGGTTTATTTTTCTTTAGGATTCTTTGGAGTGTTCCATCAAATGGATAATCCAAATCTAAATTATTCATCAAAAAAGTCATGTGGCATAAGCAACATTGACCTTGAGTGATCTCATGGATATTGACCCAAATTATCAATTAGAGCTCTTAAACAAGGTCAACGACTCTTTGTTTGGCTATTCTAATTACCATTTCTTTTAATTTAGAGTTGAAGACAAAGTGGACTTAGATGAGGGGAAAAAAAAAAAAAAAAAAAAAGAAGAAGACAGAAAGCATGTGTCGACATACTAATTTGGAGTATGGAGACTTCTTTCTTTAACAATAATGACAATAGAGAGAGAGAGAGAGAGAGAGAGAGAGAGAGAGAGAGAGAGAGTAGGTCCAACCCATCTCTCAACTCCATCATGGTTTTATGGAACCTAAAACAATACCAACTTGCACAAAGGTCCTTGAAGTCTAGGGCCTTTCATAGTCCTTTGATCAATTAGAACAAAATTGACCCATCTCAAATTTGTTCCTTGGTGATGAAATGACATGTCATAGTCTTTATTAGAGAAACCAACATGGCATGTCCTTGTTAAATCCATCAAATATACAAAAATGGTGCATATGAAAATGGGAGGATTTTCATCATCCACAACCCCTTCATCTGAGGTCTCTAGTTCATTCGTGGATGGCGATAAAATTAGAGTCTCTGTTGTCCATGTCATGGGGTCACAATTCGCCATCAAGTAAAGACTAAAAAAACAAGAGAGAGAGTAGTAGGTAGGAGGAATTTCATGTTGGATTATGGTTGTTTGGGGAAGTAAGTTAAAAGTTCAATTTTTGACTTTTTTTTAAAAAAAACGTATAAAAAAGTAGGGAAGTGATTTGATCCAAAAGAAGTTAAAAATAAAAAATAAAAAATAAAAACTATTTTTAACCTCTTACCAAAATAAGTCTTAATGTTTTGTTTGGTAATGTTTTTATTTTTTGGCTTAAAAAATTTGACAAGTGGAAAAAAAAGAAGAAATTTGACAACTATTTTCTTTTTCCAACAATGATAATAGATTTTATAGTTTTCAAAATTTTCAAAATTTAAGGAGATAAAAAACTATTTTCTCTTATCCTCTCTAGCCACTTCCATCTCTAGCCAACCACTCTCCGATCATTTTACCACTTCGATCACACCTCACATAACTCAGTAAATATTTCTTATCATTTATTTTTATATTTTTTTAGATCATGTGTATACAAAACAAAATTTTATTTTCATTTGTAAAAAAAATAAAAATAAAAAAAACCAAAACATTTTCTATTATAGAAAATTAATAAAGTTACAGAACGAGACCTAAATCCTTCCATGAGCGGAAATTAAAAACAGCAAAATAATGTGAACAACATATGACAAGAAATGAGCCACAATTTCAATTGATTTCCTATAGTTTTTATTTTAGAGGTTTGACAGTATATGAAATGTGGGACCCTATGATGACTAAACGGATTTATTTCATAGCATGCGTCAATTATCCATGTCAACCCACTCAAGAGAATATCCTATTTTGATGAAATTTCACAAGTCCACTAGTCCAATGAGATCAATGACTAGTCATTCTTTTAGAATGGGTTGCCTAATTTTCAACTCCTACAAGTCAATCTCAAATATAGCATGCCAAATTGTGGACAATCCCTAATTCCAAAAGGAATTTACATTTGGGTAAATGCATGTACATGTAGTATTGCATTCCAAATTGTGGACAATCCCTAATTCCAAAAGAATTTACATTTGCGTAAATGCATGTACATGTATTAGTCACAAAGAACTTTATTACGAGCAGAATGTACGTGGTCCAGTTCGTAAGATTTGAGAGTAAAATTATAAATAAAATGGCGGATTAACGGATAACCAAATCACGGCTTGGGCAATTTGGACGGACCGGAGGATTAAAGAATATTCTTAACTAATTATTAAGCATTTGCATAATGTATAATAATAATTTGCGTAATATTTTACATAATATTGTTTTATATAGGGCTGAGTAAGGAATCCGTGAAATCCGTAATCCGATCCAGTCCAGTCCAATCCAGTAGGTTTGGATTGATTTTTTGAATCCGTGGTTCGGTTCCGGATTGAAAAATTAAAAATCCGTAGTTCACGGATTGGTTCCAGATTAAATCTCACGGTTCTGGATTGGAACCGATCCGGACCGTATACAAATAGTCTATATTTTTATTACACACCCTTCTGCATAGTATCTTATCTTATTTCATATAAATTTTAAATCTAAACCTAAACTTGCATAGCATCTTCTTTTATTACTTTTGTTTGCTAGTTTTTAGTGTTAATTTAGAATGGTCTAAATACTTATGGTGGAACTAGTTTTCTTATGGTTGTTTAAAATCTAGAACAGTTTGTCACTAATATGAAAAGACATGTTGCTATTGTGAAACTAATATAGTGCTATATTTATATTTTTATGAAATTAAAATGTTATATATATTTTTTTGTTATTTAATTATGTAAATCCGTGGTCCTAAACCGATCCAATCCGTGTTTAAATGGATTGGTTCGGATTGGTTCCACGATTTAAACGGATTGGATTGGTTCCAATTTTTCAGAAACCGTAGATAACGGATTGGTTCTGGTTTTACTCTAATCCGGTCCAATCCGGACCATGCTCACCCCTAGTTTTATATATATACCTACTAATTTATAATAAATTTTACATCTTAAATCTCTCTCACTCATTTTTACTTGATATTTCATTAGAGGCCAAAAAATTTATATATATTAACTATAGTAAAGCGAAGCGGTTTCGAAGATGAATTATAAATTTTAAAGTTTAATATGCAATTAGTGGATAGAACGGTGTAGATCAATGCAATTTTAGCGGATTGGACGGTATTTTGCATATCCTTAATTATGAGATAAAGTTTTGAAAATTTCATGTTTGATTCTCACGCAGTACAAAAATGTTAGGTATAATTTGTGAGTGATTTTATGTAGTTAGAACTTAGGGCACTCGGTTGATAAATTCAAATTAAAATTTTCTTTGGCCAAAGGTCTAGGCGTTCAAATACTTTGTCCAAAAAGACAGGCTCAATCAAAATTACCAAACTACCCATCACTATTTATTCAGATGATTTCACGCGTCTTTATTTGAAGCTCTCTTTCTCTTTCCACCACTACCCATCTATCTCTCTCTCTCTCTCTCTCTTTACTTGTCCATCTCTCTCTCTTCTCTCAAATGTTCTTGCTAGGGTTTTGTCTTGCTCCGCTATCGAGTCCTGCTTCGACTCCGATGCCTTCGCTAGCAGCTTCTTAGCCTTTCTTTTCCTGCCTAGACTCTCTCATTAGTTCCTTCTACAAGTTATTCCTATAAAGGTGAATTACAGGAAAACACCACTAACGATTGCTACAGTGGAACTCAACGACGGTCCCCTCCAGTTCCTCTTTCAAATTTCCGATGACTATGTTCAAACCCTAGGTGAATATTCTAACAAATCTGCCTCTATTTCTGGTGCTACAGTACTTGCTTTCATAGATTGATACTCAGAATAACAATGGCCTCTCAATTGGATCTAGACCGCTAGATCGAGCACTTGATAGAGTGCAAGCCGCTATCGAATGAGGAGGTGAAGACACTTTATGATCAAGCGCGAATGATCCTGGAAGAGGAATGGAACATTCAGCTGATGAAATGTCTGATGACTGTGTGTAGTGTTATTTGTAACGCCTTAAAATAAATGACGATAAACGATACATCATGTTAATTAAGTAACAACACATAATAAAATAATTCTCATCCATTAATTTCAATTACTCGTACAAAAGAGTAACATATGCAAATATACATTCACAAGTCTAATTCTGAATCTATAGCATATGTTACATGATAAGGAAATACGATGAACACAAACAAATACGAGAATGCCCTAATGGCTACAATTTTCCAAGACATTGCTTGGTTACAACAAATGTGAGTTTTAAACTCAATACATATAAAACCCTAGGTTTGTACAAAAATAATTACAAGAAGTAAACAAAATGAAGCTCTTGCTCCAAGTCCTCCTAAGCTATTGCCTTGACGAAGGCATATCATTAGCACCTGAAAAAGGTTTTCCACATAAGGTGAGCCAAAACCCATTAGAGATACTACAACACAGTTTATAAATTTTAACAAAATCATAAGATGAATGCATATGCAATGCTCATGACAAACATTTATATCTCTTTCCAAAACCATGTAATACCAAGTTTATATAAAACATTTCCTTTTCAATAGAAAACAGGATTGTGAATACAACTCTGTGAATCTCTAAGTACGTGGTTGCAAGTAGACTATACAAGTACTACTAATTTGTCATTTTCACCGGTATTAACCGAAAGGCTTGACATCTATCCGCGTGAGTTTCTGGTCTTTTACTAAGGACACACAAGCCAACTTAACATTGTAACCACACCCCTACCTAGATGCACAAACTATTCATCTATTTTTCTCAAAACAATAAACAATTTCAATGTATTAATATACAACTGTCACGACTCAAACATGTCCCTATAGGTTTAGCGTCGTAACCGACTAGTAATCCTAGGATTACTAAAGGCTTCTGACCTGAATAACAAAATATAAGGGGCTAATGGAAGCAAATATATAAAATACATTATTCATAGAGTTGTGCTAACATACATAGGACAATTAATTCAAAACTTAAATATATAAAAAGGACGTCATATTTATATCAGTTATACGTCACCAAATTCCACATATACCGTATTTACAAAACATGTCCAGACAAAGCATAAGAAAAGACAAAAGTCTCCAAAACTTGTTTCACATAAACTTCATCAGGTCTTAAAAGGAACCTCCTCGAAAGGCACAAAGACTGGTTGACAAAACTCTCCAAGCAGCAGCTTAGGCCTGGTCATGTGCCTACTCACCAACATACATAACATAAATAGTGAGCGAAAGTCTAGCGAATAATAACAGAGTAAACGGTTTAATGAATGATGTCCCATATCAGATACAGAAAGTAGAAACATATTCATATTCTTATTCAGAATTCAGAAGCATGTACTTATGCAATTTCACAAAGGATCATATGTGGTACATCCATTAACGCTAACATATTAAATACAGAGCATTAAGGGTCATACTTGACCAGTTCCATAAAAGAACCTCCAGTATCGGGGAACAGATAATATACTTAAACCACGATATTGTTACTCCCGGGCAAGGGCAATGAGACCACAGTATTATTACCCCTAGGCAAAGGCCTTGTGCTTATAGACCACAATATTGTTACCCCCGAATAAAGGCCTTGTGCTAAGGATGCCACGAGTACTTGTCAAAAATTAGACAATCATTCATTGTATAGAATATAACATTTCATAAAACAGATCTAATTTCATCATACAGAAAATAAATAAAGTTGAATATAGCTTTACTAAGTTATTATTCATAGATGGCTCCAGAAGCAGACAGATTAAATAGCTTATGATACGTGATCTACACAAACATAACAAATACACATATTGAAACACACATCCGGATAGTACTTAACTTATTTCATTTCGTTCTTAGTGTGTTTCTAGTCCTTATCCTCATTATTATGTCTTAATCATGGCTTAGGAATGCCTATGATACAATGAGGATGCCAAAACATATTGTTCAACACTTGGTCAATTTTGCTAAAAATAGGATCCTCGCTCGAGCGTAACTTTCTTTGCTCGAGCAAAGGGTAAAAAATAATGGCGGTCGCTCGAGCGTAACATCTGTCGCTCGAGTGGACTGTAAAACTCTACAAAAGTACTAGTTGTTTGATTTTTTCACTCGACGCACGCTCGACAGTCCCTCAAGCATGAGACTGAGGTCTTCATTCGAGCGCAACTCTGGTAGCTCGAGCGATCTGCAAAAAGTGTAAACTTCTGGGAGGATGTAATTTATACACGAGCCAACTTTAGATCACTCGAGCGAAAGTGAAAAACAAAGAGTGGTCGCTCAAGCGGAGGTTTTGTCGTTCGAGCGAAGAAATAGAATTTTGGAATTTTCAGATTTGCTTCTAAGCTTCAAAACTCGAATTCAAACCAATAAATCATGTTCTTTTGGGTCAAAAACTTAAGGAAACATGTGTAAACTTGGAAAACATTGGAAATTCGCAAAATCAAAGCCCAAAAGCATGCCAATTGTGCAAACTCAAGCTTGAAATGTTGAAAACATCACATATATGAAATTCTTGACTTTAAAGCTTTCAAAACATGATCAATTAAGTTAAAATGATATGAAACTTGATGACTTTCCAAACCCAAAGTGAACTAAGGACAAACATGAGAGAATTACTTGAAACTCAAACTCAAAATTGTGATGAAAGTGCATGCATGCATGGTATGGCTTCAATTCGTCAATTCTAGCTCAATTCTTGCATTACACAACTAATTCTCTAGAGTTCATGTCTTAGATATCATAATCATATAATCTAGGTGGTAAATCCTTACCTCAACTTCTCAATTAAGCTCTAGGTAATGAATTTACTAAGATTCGAAGCCAAATCCTTGAAGATAAGTCTCTCACTCTAATTCTCCCTCTCTTATGTTTTTGTGTAGGCTCAAATGTTGAAGAGGAGATAACTAAAGTGGTGTACAAGCCTTATATAGGCCGGATTAGGGAATTTAATTAATTAGGCTTACCATTAATCAAATGAGTATTAATTATTCTAATTATTTCATTACGAATTGAATTCCAATTAAACCTACCATAAAATTCTAAAATTTTCAAATAACACATAACCTAAGTCAATGTCATGATCGGATGCTGATAAGGCCTTCAATTCGTAGAACGAAACATAAACACAAACAGATACTTCTACGATAAACAGATATAAACACAAATAATGCAACATACATGCAATTAATTCAGAATTTCATCTTAATTACTTATTAGGCATTCTTAATCATATGTTTTAAGCTAATCACGGGTTTGGGTTGTTACAGCAACAATGCTTAATGCAAATGGATGAGAAAATAGTTTTAATTCTCCTAGTTCTCATGCAATTTCTACAACAATCATAGTTATCCTCTACCGATAGCCCAAAATAGATATCTTTAAATAGATAAATAGTTTTCAAAAAGATAAACTTTTCGGAAATCCCAAGATGGGAATAATAATACATATCCAACTCCGCCATCCTTATCAACATCAATCTGATTTCACATTTCCAACATCAATTTCACTTATCATTATAAAACCAACATTTGATATCTTTAGAGCAAAAATCCCCTTTTTCTTTATAATTCAATTTCAAAGGTGAAGATCCATTATTTCATCATAACTCAACAATAAATACATTTCCTCAATCATTTCCAACCATTCATTTGAAAACCCCTCTTTTGATTTTTAACCCAAAATCCTAGTTTTGTCCAAAATCTCCAAATCACAATATAGTTTTAGAAAATAACAAATAACTAAATTAAAAATCATAAAAAAGTGCGAAGAATCCGTACCTCAAGCTTAGAAGACAACAAAAGGATTGGAGAAACTTCAACGACGCCAAAACCCAACTTTGCTTCGATCAAAAGGAAGCTCTCGGAGTGTTCTACTGTTTTATCAAAGGAACACGGGTGAAAAAATCAATGGATCTAGGTATATTTGTAGAGAGAATGTGAGTTTTAGAGAGAGAGAGAGTCTTAACTTAGGATTTTTAGAATGTTTAGAGAGAGAGATATGAAAAAGTAAGTCAAAAATGTGACTTTACAAACTGATATATACGCAGACCGCTCGAGTGCAGAAATGGTTGCTTGAGCCACTAAACACAACGAAGACACCACTTGAGTACAAGAATGGTCGCTCGAGTGCACAATGCACCCCTCCCAATAGTTCAGACTTGTAAAAGTTCGCTCGAGCGTAAGAAATATCAGTCAAGTGTGGATATCAAAACCTCAGAAGTTTTGCAGACTGTAAAAGACCGTTCGAGCGAACAAGCAAAATTCTGGGCAACACAGTTTTGCAAAGTCTAACTCCCAACCTATTTCTAATCCAACCAAGACACTCCAATAACTAAACTCAATGAAGAATAAGGAGAAATAAGACATGAACAATCGTATAAGACAATAAAACCTAGATCTAAAACATCAAAATGAGTCGGGTCTAAACCAGAATCGCTATAATGTTCATGGCCAATTCTATGATATTCTTGAGCTCTTTCGTATTGGTGCCAGTTCCTTAGACACAGATATCAGACTCACTGTTTCTCTTTCTCACACAAACACACACACACAGAGAAAAAAATTATAAAAACCGCTCGTCAGTGTGGATCGACATAGATCCGCCATCGAATTCGCGCCACCCACCAACACTGTTTTGGTCTGTGGCTGGGACTGTAATTTTCGACAATTCAAATCAATTTCCGCCATTAGAGAACTCTTTTTCTCTCTTTAGTAGAACAAACCCTAGGTCTCTATAGACTTGAACGTAAATGCTCTTGAAGGTTTGGCTTGAAAAGATGACAACTAGATCGAATATCAAAGAACCAGAAATGGGACAAACATACTTTGTGGGAGGTTCCTTGTGCTTGGACTTCGATTGGAAAGACAATGGTGATTTGTATATAGAGATTTTCCACTTGCGAAGCTTGTCATTACCATCCATCTTTCTTTATATGGTGTATATATGCATAAGGTGTGTGGATCTATAAGATGAAATTGAAGATAGAATTGATGGAGAGTGGGATTTGAAATTTGGTTGGTAATGATCTGTTGAAAAAGTCCAATCTAACAAATAAAAAAACTGTTGAAGCTAGTGATGATTTGTTAGCTTGTTGAATTCTTATTTTAACAGATAAAAAAGAATTTTGAATAGATAATTTCAACAAGTAGGAAAAAAAATATAACAAAAATTGAGAAAATAAAAATTTTTGAACATATAGGGAAAAAAATTGAATAGATAGTCAATGAAAGTCAATAGATAAATTAAGGAGTAAAATTAGAAACAAAGGCTCTGTTTGGTTGTGTCTGTAATCAATTTTCTACCCGTGTGTTGGAGCATGATGTTTGGTTTCGTTTTCAAATCAATTTTCTACACTCTGCAGAGAGAACTCTGATGCACAGGCGCCTTTTTTGTCCACCCGGTAGACCACCTGGATGTCCACCCAGATGTCCGGCTGATTTCCAGATTTTTTTTTTTTTTTTTTTTTGCAATTGATTTACATAATCGGGACAAATATTTTCTGAAATTTTTTAAATTTTTTATGTGCTTTAAAATAATTTTGAGTTGTATGTTTAGTTATGAGTTGTAAATTTTTATATCACATATCAAATGTCACATCAATAATTCCCCACTCAAATCAAACCTCTTTTCCAAAATTATTTTCAAAACTCTTTACCAAACAAATTTTCTACACTCAAATCATAATTCCACAACACACAAACTCAAAATACAACTCATACTCTCAAATCACATTTACAAAATATAACCAAACGCTACCAAATATTCTCTAAAACCAACAAAAGAACTCACCAAACTATTTCACAAAGGTGGAGCTTTCACTAACAAAAAATATCTACTAGACTTATTGCCTTATACTCTTCTGACCTGGGACTTTTCAACAATTGTTTCTAGAATTTATTCATAAAAACTTAAGTGGTATAATGAATCAATTAAAGTTCAAAATTATTAAAGACAAAAATTGCTTATGGACCGAGGGAGGAGCCCGAGCTCACAAATTGTACCATCTCAATATTTTTTTTATTTTTTATAAATCAAAAGTTTAAATCTTGTCTATCCATTAGCCTATTAAATATTGGGATGATTTATTTATTTATTTTGGATTTGATATTGATTTCAGTAATGACTCAAGATTTTTTGAGGTCGTCCAGCTAAATATCAAAATGAAATCTTATCTTAATTTTTTTTTGAAAAGTTAGCTTTCGTTGATAAAAAATTTTAAAATTTTTTGATCGATCTTAAGCGACAACGCAAATAACTTAACGATCGAGATACCTCTAATTGAGTTGGTAAAAAGATAAATAAAATCTGACCCATTAACGTACAAAATGTGTTGACTTGACAAACATCTGTGGCTCAAACTAGACGTTGAGTTTGGAGGAGAGAGAAAAGAGGGAGAGTAGGTGAAGTTTGAAAGGATTTGGACAACTTAGCCCTAGAAAATATACTAAAAATCTCCTAAACAGTAGAATGAGGGGTAGGACGGCAGAAAAAAGGGTGTTTAGACATCTCATTTTCTATGTAATCATTCTTTCTTTAAGCATGCCATATCAACACATAACACATCATCAATATCATATATAATGTTTGTCCCAAGCAACCATTAATTTTGTTTATCTTCTCATTAAAATTAACAAAAACAATAATTAATCTCTCTGTTTCTTAAAATGATTTGGTCCCAACCGTCGCATGAATTTAAAGTCTTATTGTCTTATTGTGACACATGCTCACCAGAAACGTAAACACTCCTAAAACATGATTAATTTGATTGGAAAAACAACTTTATTTATACAAAGTGAAAGTTATTCAGTGTTCACTTGGTTTACATGTTGCAGATAAATTATAGTATTATTGAAAGATTAATGGTTTATTCACACTATTTTTTTTTGCCCGAATCCACCTGAATTATCAGTAAGAGTCTCAATTGTGTGAATTTGGATTGTAAAAGTAGTGCAAATATAGTGGTGCTGTTATTGAAAATTTTCGTAAAACGTAGTATTTATGTAGTCCATACTAAAAATTAAGGGTGGAAATTTGCGATATAACACGATAATACAACTCGAACCGTATATGAAATTAACGAGTTCGGATTGACCATTTTCTGACACGAACACGTATATGATACAACCTGATAACACAAATATTAGACAAGTCGGGTTAGTGTCAAATCTGTACAATACAAAATTGAAATGGATAACCCGTATAATGAAGACTTAATTACACATTTTAATATTATTTTCATTAAAGAGTATCATGATATTTTTTAATCTCTTACATAATTACATCAAATTTATTAAAAAGTATGTAAAATACAATTTTAAATTTAATATAGGTTGATTTTAATTGAACTTAATGTATTTTTTTGTCTATTATTTGAATTAATCTAGTAAAAAATTAAAATAATAAAATCAAATATTTTTATAAATAATTTCATTTAATAGAAATTAGTTTCATTAAATTTAACTTATGAAGAAATTTTTTAAATTTTTTTCATACATTTGATATTTTTAATTAATAGTAAAATTTTTTGACATGGCACGTTAACACGATACGAACCGGACACGAACTGAAAATGACACGGCATAATAACATGAAATAATAAATGGGTTGCGTTGGTGTTAAGATAATTCTGACACGAACCCGAGATGACATGACACAAACACGAACACAACCCGACACGACACGACACGACATGACACTCATCCCTACTAAAAATAAAGATTTAGCTTATCTCAAGTTGTCATTTTAACTCGGGAGAGCGTTTAGACTTGGTAAACCCATTTTTTGACCGATTTCAAAGATTCGAACTGTTTACTTTTTAGAACTCATTAAATAGAATATTAAGGCAAAAAATCAAGATAATTGGATATCGGTAACTATATATTAGAATCATATATTTTTTTTAAAAAATAGACAATAAATATAATTTCAAGAATAACCATCCATTTTTTTGTAATACAAATTTGATTCAAACATATAGTTTCTGATATTCGATCATTTTAATTTTTTACATGAATATTCTACTTAACGGGTTTTAAAAATGAACGGTTCAAATCACCAAAATCAGACCCAAAATAGACCTACCAAACCTAAACGCTCTCCCCAATTGAAAGGACCAATATTAGAGAAACTCAATCCAAAAATAACATAGTATAGACCTAAACATAATATTAATTTTGTTTAGGTCAAGTACAAGAGATAGACTTGATGCAGTACAATATACTATCAACTTGTGTGAGACACATTATTTTTATGAGATTGAATATAAATGAGATTATTGATAAGATTAAGAAAAATATTTTTTAGCATTATGATGTTATAAAGAATTAAAGATATGAAGGAAGGATGTTATATTATGGGATAAAAGATTGAATAGAGAAGGAAAGAAATGCTTGTACTATGGTTAGAATGGAATAAATGATGTATAAAAAAAATAATTATTTTTTGTAGTTGGATGAAGAAGGGAAATAATTTGGAGAGGCCTAATCCCCTTAATCCTATTTGTGATTCGGTATAATTTATTCCCATTTAAGTTATCATATTAGTATTAAAATTATAAAAAGTTTTTTTTTTTTTTTTTTTGACAGGAAAATCCTCCCTACCCGCCCGCAGGTCCTAGGCAGCGCCCCTTACAGAGATCACCAAAGTGTCCTGTTAACCGATCCGAGTGAGGAGACTATAACCTGAGAACTTGCCCTGACCTCCCAAGACAAGCTCCGCTTAAGTCAGGACTCGCACAGCGAGGGAGTATAAAAAAGTTATTATATGTTTCTCTGGAATGCTAAATTAAAAAATAAGTAGGATTCAATTGTCTCTCACATATAATCCCCTCTTATTTTGCAACCAAACAAGAGAATGGCTTCTCTCACACTTCTTCCCTATTGATGTGTTAGTTTTCAGGTTTTTTTTTTTTTTTTTTATTTATTTTTTTTAATAATAATTATTTGACGTCATTATTGTGTAACCCATTTTAAGAAGTGGAGTTTTTAGTCAAAAAATTAAAAAAAATTATTATAAATTTTTAAATCATTCTCTAAATTTTTTTTTTACTTTTTTTTTAAAACATAAAAAAATTAAAAAAAAAATCAATTCCTAAACAAGTCCAAAGTTTATCAAATATATTGTGTGTCTAAAATTATGTATTAAACTTTTTTTAATAATTAAAATCTAAATAAACAAGGTTAATGTTTGTAAATTTTGAGTTAAAATGCAACATTGGACCATGTAAATGTTATCTTCTAGTAAAAATAAAATTTTTAAAAATGAACACGTGTTTTAGGTGAAATTAAAGGCAATGTTGTTGTTAAAAAAATTAAAAATAAAATAAAAGTTATTTGAGTGAAACATTTAAGAGGTCGGTGTGGTTCATGTTTTAACCGAGTTTAATGTTGACCCATTGCCCATTTGTAAATTGAACTCACCAAACACGTGGACCATGAACCCTAAAGTCTACGAACCTCCGACCCACACGGTCTGCCTATGTCCACTCATTCGCTTGTTTTTCTTTTTTTAATTCTTAAATTTTTTAATTGTTTTATATTATGCTATTGGGTCCTCACCACGTGTCCTTTTTCCCTCAGAATGCCATGTGGTCCCTTGGTACTTTATTCTCTGCCCAATCCTGTTTAAGTACATGTCAACTATTTTACTTTTGTCAACTTACAGGTTTTTGAAAAAAAACAAAATAAGTTAATAAAAATACACCTCATGGTTACTTCACATTGACGTCATATAAATTTTAAAATGCTGAAAATTTCAAAAAAAAATAAAAAATAAAAAATAAAAAATGCTAAAAAATTTATACAATTCTACATGCATGTGAGTCCCATATTATGTGTGTTTCATACTGTTGACTTTTTGACTTTCGAAGGGTATTTTTGTATATGCGAGCGTGCCAGCAAGGATCAATCAGTCCTTACAGAAATGTTAATTGCCAACCAATTATCAGACGATTATGTTTTAGTTCTTTCAGCCTCAATGAAGAGGACTTTTACTGGTGGCTTGACTTAGGAGAAATTAAGCAAAATAACAGTTAAATGAAGAGCAATTGAAGTATTTCATTAGAATGAAAACTTACAATGATCCAAACTCAGCCTCGTGGAGGTTTACAGCAACAATCTACTTGAAACTACTCCTATGAATGACGTGCAGTGCAGGAATTTAAAGTATAGGAATGTAAAGAGTAAGAATTTAAAGAATAGGAAATGTAAAACTGGAAAAGAAAATATGTAAAGTAGGACTGTTTGTATGATCTGAGTCTGGGGGTTTTTTTTTCTGGGGTCTTCCCCGCTATTTATACTTCTCAAGGATGACCGTCTAACTGCACTTCAAACCGTCGAACTACTCATTCATGATCGCTGATCATGCTACCTTATAAGTAGTTCCACTGCGCCATCACTTGCAGTTAGGCTTCCCTCCTATATTTGAATTTGAATCTGAGTAACCGTTGAAGCCACGTCACCTTGCACCTCTTTATTGATCCAATGCTACTCAGATCACGTGAGAATCAATACTAACTGCCACGTGTACGATCAGGATCGAAGACTTAAATAGTCTTCCTATATTATCCTTATTCTGCCACGTGTTGAATTAAAACTGGCTTGTACAAAATATATAGCCAACATTACCCCCCTGCACTAATATACCCAATACTTGGCGATATTAGTGGATCAAAGCCCTTTTCCCGCGTTTTTTAGAACGTGCATGGGGTCTATATTCTGGAAACACAACCGTCACTTATTGATGGTCATTTGCATTAATTCTCTTTCAATCTTTTGAACACCCCAATACTTTAGCACTCGTACAGACTGATACTTCTCCTATGGCCGAATCAACTTTCTCCTCCACTGATCGAGCACACGAAGAGTCATATGATGATGCTGTTCCTCCTCGAAAGAATTTTCATGCATTAATTAGCCACCTTTATCCACCTTTCCATATTCAGGTCATGGATGCCTTTACAAATTATCGACCTTTGGATTACGAACACATTGCCCTTAATCTTTCGATTCAGAAACTTGCAAATATAAATACAATAAGTTCTTCCTCTGACTCACCCTTGTACTTCGAACAAACTACTCCCAAACCTTTGATTCGGAAAGTTGCAAATATGGACTTGGGAAACTCTTCTTCACACACCTCTGCATGGGATAAAGCTGCAACTTCTTCTTCTTCTGGGGTTTCTGACTAGACAAGCTGGTCAACACCTGAGACCTGTGATTTGAGGGAACGAATCAACCATCATTTTGTTGAGTTCACTGACCCTTTAGAGTTTCCTTCCTACGCTCAAAGTTCAGTGGTCTACCCCTACGTGCCCATTGACCATCGACGTAGTTTGGAGGTGAATCTGCTTGTAGCATGGTACACATCTTCCATGCCTACAAGGATAGTGCACGCCGCCCGACGCCCAAAAGAGGCACAAGGGTACAATTCATCATTCTTAGCCCAGAAGGCGAAGATTTGTTCTTCTGACTAGCTTGATTATATTAATGCCTTTGTTCCTTCTACCCCTGCTCCACTCCCTGAAATGGAAGCGTCCACGTCTTCTCCTTTGCCAAGTCCTTGCTGGATAGAGAGACTAAGGTTTGTCCTCTCTATGGACAAGGTATTTCCACCTTACAAGCCTCCGCCTTTCCCCACTCCAGCTGAGCGGAAGCAAGCTTAACTTCTGTTTGCGGCTTTCTCTCACTTACCCTTCAATGTCCTTGAGGATGAAGCCTCTCTCAAGAACTTTCGATGGGCTTGTGACATTTTGACTTGAGGTCATGTCCTCAATCCCCTTGCCCAAGCAGAGCTTCACATGTTTTTGGACCAACTTCCGTCATTCCTCCACTGGCATCGAACCTCCATGGCCACCACACAATCTTTAGACCAACTCTCGTCCCTTCGAATTCATGTCCAGTACGAAGCAGAGAACTTCATTGAAGAATTCGATAATTTCAAGAATAAAGATTCTCCGTACTGGGATGACTTGGATATAGACGAATTGGAACAAAGATTGAGAGAAGTGGCTTTTGAAATAAAGACTGAAGAGCTCTACTACGAAGTGAGAGCACATCAACTCATGCAGCCAATATTAGAAGAAATAGAGGATAGAATAAAGAAAGAACATAAATTCATTGACCATAGTTGGACTAAATTTCATGATCTTGTTATTTATTCCATTCCCTACTTTTATGAACTTGAGTTTGTACCCAAATAAGGCCATTCGATGTAATTGTTTTTGCTTTAATACCACTAAGACTTCTCTTTGTTTGATATGGTTTGATCTTGTCTCCAGTCGTCTTTAAAAGCAATTTCAGAGCTTCGAGCTGAATAATCTTTTCCTTCGAACCTGGATTCAATCGTTTTTAAATGAATATTAACCAGAACGACCATGAACTTTTCCAATTTATGGAATACAGTTGATAGTTTTTTGATGTTTTCCATTCAGGATCCATGCTTCGAATTTAACAACCTTACTCTTCAAAACTTGTTTCAATAATAACCAACATATGGTCAATGACTTAGTACGATCAATCAGTTTTAAATTGATCTTTTTGTCTTGAACAACGGCCCATACTTTCAAAAATATAGAAGCTCCTTTTGAAGGCTGCATTGTTTTTGGCTTGAAAAGACAATTTTTCCCGAATATATATATATATAAACTAATTATTGGTTTTGATGTTTCGAATGCCAATTTCCATTCTTAAGGGATTTCTAGTTTTGCTTCGAAGAACATCACTTTCATTAAGAAACTTAAAACAGGTTTTTAATCCCTTTGAAGTAAACGAACACTTGGCATTCTTGTATCCATTGGGTAGGGAATGTGCTTCGAAGCCGACTTCTTTGTTTCGAAGCCGTTGTTTTTTGGCTTTTGGTGCCAAAATCTGGTTTCGAAGCCAAATATTTTACTTCGAAGCTAGCCTCAACATCTGGGCTGTGTTTTTCCCTCCAAATACTATCAATATTTGAAAGAAACTCTTCGTATTCGTACTTTTAGTGCTTAACGAACCAAGCGTTTATATATCCCCCAAACACAAAGGCTTTTGAAACCCTTTTATTTCGTGTTCTGAAATCATTTGCTCGCTCAACACACAAACCCTTTTACCTCTGCCGATCTTCTACTTCACTCTACTTCCTTTCTCAGCTTCACCTTCTGGAAACGCGTACTATCAATGGCTTCTTCTTCGGTGTCAGTCGTAGAACGTGCGAGCCCATCTGTAACCCTAAAGAGGATCATTGATGCAGAATGTGAGAAGTACAAAGTTGGGGAGAAAAGCGCTATCAATAGACAAATCTTCGTCCCTCGTCGCCATGTGTAGCAAGACTACGTGCTTGGGCCCATATTCAAGGAGATCCTTACTGAGCTCCCAGCCCTATATCCTCGTTTGGAAAACCAATATCTTTTTTACGAAGGTGGTCTTGACTGGAGGAACTAGAGGATAACCCGCCCCCACCGATGCTGGCCCACGGTGAGACCAGAGTGGCAAGAATGGTATGACCGGGTTGTCCCCGCTAGAACTCTGGACCTTCAAGAGCTCTGCCTTCTCGATGCTCTCCGACTATCCAGGGTAACTATCTCAGAAGACCCTTTCCTAATTCCTGCTGCCTTGTGTTTTTGGAATCCTATCTTTAATTTCTTTCAATTTAGATGTGGGATGATGGCCCCTACTATTCTTGACATTTGCCATCTACTAGGATTATCCCCCATTGGTACCCCCTTTGGACCAGATTACCCTAACCCAGCAGTCCATTTCTCCCTCCCCTCTCTTAACTTATCCTATAGTGATTTCGTTAAGGCTGAGAATAAAAGAGAGGGCCTTGTGACTGATAGGGAGTTCTTTTCTTTCTTATTGTATTGGCTTTGCAAATTCCTCTTCTGCACCTCCTCTCAGAGAATCATGCCTGAATTTGCCCCTCTTACCAAAGCCCTTGTTTTACAGAAAAAGGTGGCCTTAGCCTAATATGTTCTAGGCCATGTATATAGAGTTTGTTCCCTCTTTTGTGAGAAACCCTTAGATGCTAACCAAGGGGGGCCATTCTGGATCCTTCAGTTTTGGCTTTTTGCCTATTTTACCGAGTTACAATCCAAATGCCTTAAATTTTCTGAGTCAAACCCTCTTACTCATGGCATAAGGCTGGCCGACGCTTCACTTTATCCCTCCACTTTTGCTTTTTACTTCTCTTTCTTCTACCAACTTCCAGCTTCCCTTCCTACTTTTCGTTTCCGTCCCTTCGAACCCGCCATTGGTCCATCCTGGTTGAGGAATTTCCTAAGTGACAGGTCCTGCGCCTCACCTGCTCACAAAGATATATGGGCTTCCATTCTGATCCCTAGAGAGTTATTTATTGGGACCTTGAACCCCAGAGCCTACAAATGCATAGCTAAGCCGTATTGTCCTGCTCAATTTGCTAGACAATTTGGCTTCACACAAGGGGTCTCAATGCCTCTCTGCAGCAATACCAATCTAAGTCTCACTAAGAGGGATCTGAAAGTTCAGAGGTCCAGGCTAGAAGAGGCAACCTCCAAATTTATAGATGACTTGGTCAATTTCGAGTATACCCCTTTTCCTTCCTCAGGGTACCTTGTTAAAGAGGTACCAGAACTGGTGGGTGACCAACATGGAAGTATACTTGGCCATTCCTCCTCAGAACCTGCTAATGGTATTGGATCTGCCCAAGCCCAAAGGAGCCAGAACTGTTACTTTTTTCACTGTTTCAGTTACAGTGCCTGCGTCCACTCCTGCTGCCTCAACTCCTCCTAGAGTCACTCGGGCTACTTCGAAGAAAGGTATACACCTTTGTTTCTTTTCCTTTGGCCTTCTCTATAATAGTTGTAGTCTTATCCTTAGTTCTTCTTTTGTGAAGGTAGCCCACAACAAAAGAAAAAGAGACTGCTTGAGCTTGAAAAGAAAACAGCTGAGGTGTAAGCAGCAGAAGAAGAAGAAGAAACAGATCAAGAGCATGAGTCGCCCTTAATGAGAAGGAAGAGAGTGATCGTCCCTACTTCTGACTTAGTCCAAGATGAGACAACTGCCAGAGAGGTAGAAGAGGAGCTCATCTCTACAGAATCTAGATCCCAGATTGAAGAAGTTGAGAAGGAAATTGAGAAGGAGCAGACAAGACCAATACAGAGAAGAAAGAAAAGAAAGATGACTGTCTCTCCTTCTGATTTCACAGAAGACTCCGATTCCAAGACAATTGCCAAGGCAATAGAAAAGAGAAAGAAAATGACTGCTTCTGTTACTAACTTGGTTGAAGATACCATCTATGAGGCAGCTGCCAAGGCAGTAGAACAAGAACACTCTAAGGCCATAATTGTCTTCGAGAGGGCTGAGAAGAGACGGCAACAACAATTTCTGAGAGATGAAGCTGCTGCTGCTGATGCATTACAAAGGGAAACTGCAAGAAGGCAACAAACTGCCAAACATTACTCCCTTCGTAGCTATCCCATCACTGCCAACATTTCTGAAACAAGTAATTTCTTTCATGCTTCCACTGTTTTTCCTTATCAAATTTTGACATTGAAGCTTGACATTACGTTTCTTCCTTTTTGCAGCAACAACTACTGAGGCTATATTTCCAATGAGGACTCCCTCAATTTCAGTTGAAGTTGATCAAATGCAAAATGTAAGGGCTATTCAGATATTACTCTCACTTCCAAGGCCTGCATTTGATGTACCTTCTTTGAGTCCTAGCATTCCTGTAACTCTTTCTTTTGGCCTGACTCTATATCTTCCCCATCTGATCTTTGACTTGTCTCAATTTACTTCTCATTCGGGCCCTGCTCTTCCTTCTCCTTCTAAGGAAATTTCGACCATTACCTCTTCTTCGAAGGTATCTGATTCCCCAATTGAGGGTGCTGGTAGTTCTCCAACTCATAGTTCATTACCTTTGCCTACTTCCAGCTCCTCTTCACTTGATTCATTGGTGGCTAAGACCATAAAGACTGCCAAAGATGCTCCATCCATTTCTCCTATCCCTATGCAGTCCTTTATGCCTTCCACCACAACTCTCTCTGCACCCCTCATGTCTACGGATGAGGTAGACATTTTCGAAGCCAGGCTAGCTAGTCTCTTCGATGTGCCCTCTACCTCTCCAATAACCAATTTTGAAACTGAGCCATTAGTTTTGGCCGGCTCCTTGCTACAAATTCTTGAAAGCTCTCCTTCCTCCAGCAGCAAGCCTTCTGCACCTTTGATGGGCTTAGACACCTGCCTGGAACTGTTAATCTCGTTTTCGAGGCTCCCTTTCGAGGCTTTGCAAAGGCCTATAATAAGAGATGGGTTCCTCAGGCATGGATGTCTCAAGTCACTTATCCCAGGTAGTAGCTACTATCGACTTCTACATCAACATTTGCCATGCTGCCAAAGCTGCAGAGGAAAAATTGGCTAGAGACCAGAGTTTTGTTTCCCAAGTACATACTAAAGTCTCAGAGCTCAAGGAACAACACTCCTCTGCCTCTCATTTTCGAGTTCAGCTGCTGGAGAAGAAAGCTCAACTTGAAGAGGAGCTATCTGCAGTGAACCAGGCCTTAGTCCGAACTGATACCAAACTGCAAATCACCAATCAAGGACTGGCCGATCGGAAAGAAGAAATGGCTGTAGCTATTCAACTATTTTCATCACTTAGCAATAGGAAATCTGTTGTAAAAGAACAATTAAGACATTGTAATGATTTTTGGGCCAATTTGTGGCAAAATGTACTTAACTCTTTATGAAAAACAAATCCTTGTCTATCATCTGAGTAGTCTTGTGTTCTTATACTTGGTGTTTATTTTATTCCTTGTGTTTCCCAAATGGTTGGAAAATAAGGCTTCAAATATCTGCCATTGATCTTTTTGGGATGTATGTATCTATTCAAATTCCTTAAGTGGTATGTCCCAAAAGGCAGGACTCTATGAACTTGATATGGTCCTTCCCAGTTAGGTGACCATTTACCAAACTTATGACTTTTAATTCCTATTGGGAGTATTGTCTTCCATACCAAATCACCTTCATCAAAGCCAATGTATTTGACTTTCTTATTGTAATTTTTGGCTGCTTTCTTCTTTTGAAAGAGAATACTATTTAATGCCAGAATTCTGGTTTCATCTATGCCTTTTAATTCCAAGCACATACTCTGATGGTATTGCTCAGGATTTAGCTGGTCTTGGCATCTTACCCTCAACGATTTAACATTAATTTCCACAGGTAACACTGCATCATGCCCATATACTAAGGCATATGGGGTGACTTATGTGCTTGACCTTGGAGAAGTTCTGTATGCTCACAACACATCCAACAATAAGTTATGCCAATCCCTGGGATTGTCCTCTACAACCTTTTGTATTCCTTTTTTCAAGGACTTATTGGATGATTCAGCTTGACCATTGGCTTGTGCATAATATGGGGTGGAATTAACGAGACTAATTCCAAATTTTGCCACAAAGGACTTCACCATCTTCCCATCGAACACAGTCCCATTATCCACAGTTATAGTTTGTGGGATGCCAAATCTATGGATTAAATCCTTAATAAATCCAATAACCTCAGTCTGGTCTACAGCCTTGTATGGCGTAGCTTCGACCCACTTAGTGAAGTAATCAGTGGCCACTAGAATGAAACAATGATACTTCGAAGAAGGTGGGTGTATTTTTTCCCATCATATCCATGGCCCATCCTCTGAATGGCCAAGGCTTCACTACTGCATGTAGGTCAGTTATGGGCATATGCCTTATTGTGCCATGCTTTTGGCATGCCTGGCAACCCTTTGCATACTCTATGCAGTCTTTAAGGATAGTTGGCCAATAGTAGGAATGCCTTCAGAGCAACCATCTCATCTTCACACCAGGCTGATGAGCACCACAGATGCCTTCATGAATCTCAGCCATAGTTGTTAATGCTTCTTTTGAGCCTAAACATTCCAGCAATAAGCCATCTCCCCCCCTTTTGTAGAGAGCATTACCATATATCATATATTGCATAGACTGCAATTTAATTTTCCTGCTGGCCTTCGAAGATGGACCAGCCAAGTATTGCATTATTGGATGTCTCCAATCTTGTTCTTGTAAGTCATTATGATTGACTTCCAAGACCACATTCCTTTTATTCAAAGGTGGTATCAATTTTTGATATGTTGTGTGGCTTATGTTCCTTTGGGCATTACCCCTTCTCTTGAAGTTCGAAACTTTCTGAGCCACATTATTAGCTCTATTATTCAAGAATCTTGGAACATAAATTACATTTGCTATTTGAAATTGAGAAAGCAGATGTAATGCAACAACATAGTATGGTAAAATACTTATGCTTTTGACACTTGAAAATCCCTTTTCACTTGGTTAACCACCAATTGAGAATCTCCAAATATTTCAACTGCATGAACTTGTAATCCAATAAGAATTTCTAATCCACTATTAAGGCTTCATATTCAGCTTGGTTATTAGAACAGGTAGCTTCATCCACTCTGAAACCATGTGTGGTCTCTACCCCTTGTGGAGACCTAATCACAATACCAATTCCAGTTAAGCCATTGGCTTTCGACCCATCGAACCATATCTGCCATGGCTCAACACTAGCCATACCAAGTTCCATTATCTCTTGACTCTCTGTTTGAGATGGATGGTCTGCCAGAAAATTGGCTAAAACTTGCCCTTTTACTGCCCTTTGAGGGATATATTCTAGATGAAATTCTGATAAGGCTAGTATCCACTTGCCAATTCTTCCCCTCAACATAGGTCTAGATAACATGTACTTAACCAAATCTGTGGTTGCAATTACCAAGACAGTTGTAGGTAAAAGATAGTATCTTAATTTCATTGCAGCAAAATACAAAGCAAGACACAGTTTTTTCAATAGTTGAATATTTACATTCACAAGAATTTAAAAACCTACTACGGTAATAAACAGCTTGCTCCTTGCCTTCTTCATTATCTTGGGCCAAGAAAGCTCCCAATGAATCTTCTGCTGCAACTATGTACAACTTCAAGGGCTTATCACCCTTTGGTGGCATCAGCACTGAAAGGTTGCCCAAGTAGGCTTTGATACCTTCGAAAGCAATTTGGTGCTCTACTGTCCACACAAATTCCTCTTCATCTTTTAGCCTTAACAAGGAAGAAAATACTTTAGTTTTCCCTGCAGTGTTAGAAATGAACCTTCGAAGAAAGTTAACCTGTCCAAGGAACCTTTGTAATTCTTTTTTACTTGATGGAGGCCTGGCTTCAATGATGGCTTTAGCTTTATTCTGATCAACCTGTATTCCTTTCTTGTGCACTACATAACCCAAGAAGTTTCCAGATGACACACCAAAAGCACACTTAAGGGGATTAAGTTTTAACTTGAACCTCCTCATTCTTTCAAAAGCTGCTTCTAAATGAAACAGATGCTCCTCCATGGACTGGGATTTCACTACAATGTCATCAATATAACACTCTAAATACCCTCCAATGAGGTTATGAAAGATAGTGTTCATAGCCCTTTGATATGTAGCTCCAGCATTCTTCAGGCCAAATGGCATTTTAACCCATTCGAAAGTGTCAATATTTTCAGGACATCTGAATGCTGTCTTGTGGACATCCACCTCTGCAATGCAGATCTGGTTATAACCAGAGTGCCCATCCATCATTGATAAAACTTGATGCCCTGCTGAACTGTCTACCAACAGATCCACTATAGGCATAGAGTACTCATCTTTTGGAGTTGCTAAATTCAAGTTTCTGAAATCAATGCATACCCTCATTTTACCGTTCTTCTTAACCACATGTACAATATTAGATAGCCATTCCACATACCTGGCTGTCCTAATAAAGCCTGCTTTGAGTAGTCTAAGAATCTCCTCCTTGACTTTCTGAATTACTTCTGGACTCATACTTCTTGGTTTTTGCTTGTATGGCTTGAAGTTAGGTTTCATAGGGAGCCTATGTTCCACTAATGACCTATCCAATCCTGGTAGTTCATTATAAGACCATGTAAAGCAATCTTTATATTTCTTTAGAACAACCAACAACTGGTCCCTGTCCAGAACATTCAGACAAGCACTTATGTAGGTGGGCTGTTGTATAGAATCTTCCCCTAAATTTATTTCTTCTAAGGGGTCTTGTGTCTGAGAACTTACTGAAGCTTCTTCTTTGATTTCTTCTATCTTCGAAGCAATCTCCCTACTTTGTTCTGCTCCCATGTTTTTTAATTTAACATCTTTGCCCTCCTCCTCATAGACAAAGTCTGTCCACAAGGCTTCCTCTTCCTGTATCTCCTGGACTTTTGTTTCAATGTCCAATGCACAGTATTTATCAAGGGTCAAAACTTTGACCTGTTGCTGCTTCTACTTGCAACCAATTATCATGGCTTCTCTCTTTTGCTCCTGTACTTTCTGGACTATTGATTTTACATCCAATGTTGAGAATTTAATTAGAGCCAAAGACTTGGCTTCTTGTGTTTCATTTCTTTGCCTACAACCAAGCATCATTGTCATCCTTAACGACAACCTCCTCATCAGCACTCTCCTGGACCAAGTGCTTCAGGTGTGTCACTTCCTCATCAGCAGTCACTTCGGCTGAGCCATCAGGTTTCCTCAGTATACTGAGTGGTGTCACTCCCTCAATATACAGTTTGGCCTCTGCGAAGTCTACACAGGCTATGAAAGGTTGAGGATCTGCATCAATTTCCTCTGTCTCTCCATTGCCTAAGGCCATCATAATTTTATGATGCAAAGAGAAAGGCACACATTTGTTAGTGTGAATCCAATCTCTCCCGAGTAAAGCATTGTATTTAGCATCACTGTCGATTACGAAGAATGCTGTCATGCAGTCCCTAGTTCCCACACTCAGGTTGATGGGTAGAATTCCCTGAGCCATCTGTTTGTCTCCAGCAAAGCCAGCGATGGTTGTGCTGGTTGGGATTAACCTAGGATTCTTTTTCCCTAGTTTCTTCAAAGAAGATTTCGGTAGTAAATTCACTGCTGCCCCATTATCTATCAGGACTCGGTTCAATTGTATCCCATCAAAGAAAGCCTTGATGTACAAAGGCTTGACATGTTGTGTCATAGAATTTGAGGGATACTCAAAAGGATATGAGAGGTTAATGCTCACCTCTTCTTCACTCTCATATTCAGTTTCCATTGGGGGTAGCCATTCCAGAATTATCTTGTACCATACTCACTTGTGAGTCTTCACTAGAGATAAGAAGATGATCAATTTCTTGACCATCTTAGTCCTCATCTCCAGCCTGGAACTCATTAGGCAGTATGTGTACCATATTGATCGATACTAGAGGAAATGAGCCAAATTAGATGGCTGGCTGGCTGTACCTGTTTCCCCTCTTGGCCATCTTGTTCAGTTACTTCAGAAACATCCTCCATGCTGCACTCTGGCACTTTGTTGTTAACTGATTCCTTCGAAGGATCTTTCTCAACTGGTTTTTCAACCAAAAATGTTTACTCAGCCATGAAGGCTTCGAACATTTCTTCCTCCACCATTTCTTTCTTTTGGCTTATGCCAATTTCTTCTTCTGTCTCGCTACTACTCTCCATCAGAGCTTTCTCCAATCCTGCTAAGCTAGATTTCTCTCTGGCTTTTAGTTCAGAATGAACCTTGGCCAACTGTTCTCTGCTGCAACCCACCTTGCTTTGTAGAGTTGTCTTTGGAGTATGGTCTGACTTTGGAGTCTTCTTTCTTTCTATCTGGAAAAATGAGGAGCTCTCTCCATTTTCTTTCATATCTTTCTGGTACTGAGTGTACCTGCGCTGAATCTTTCTCCTTTGTAATCTCGAAATGACTGGGACCATATCTGGTTCCTTCGTCTTTGGGTGTTTAAGCAATACCCAATTGTTCGGAGCCACCAAAGGAGGTTTAACCATCCTTTCTTGGTTTCCAACATCTCTCTGAGTGAGCACTTCCCTAGGTTTGTTCTGCATCACAAACCAATCCGGAACTCCAGGTACCCACGAACTTACTGACTCAGATGTTGAACTGCTTCTTTCTACCTTCGAAGCCATCTTCGAAGCTGGCTGTGAGGGCACTTGTTTGGTCCTGACCTCATGTTTTGAGCCTGATTCAGGCCTTCGATGAAGGTGGCCACTTTCTGTCCTGTGTGAGGCTGGTCTAGGGGGCCAATCTCTGGCTTTGATCCCATAAGCTGAACTCTTCTCCAGACTTCTTTCAGAATGACTGCTCTCCATTCTGTAATAGTTAGGTGGCCTGGACTCATACAAGGGCCTCTTGTCTTTAGCATGCATTCTATCGACTGCTGGTTCAACTACCAATGGCTGCTGCCTAACATTAGCCGGATACAACCTTTTGTTATAAGCATTGGTTGGTTTAGGGCGTCTCTGCACATCCCTGTAGTATTGCTTCCCATCAATTGGAAGCCCCTTCAACCATTTATAACTCAGTCTGCACCTGTGACACATCCTTTGCATTACTGCTACCTCTAAGGAATCATCATCCAATGATTTTTCATCAAAATGTTTCCTCTGGTGTGAGAAACCTTGTCCAATAACTGGCAGATTTTTGGTGTCCTTTTTTATGGTTGTCTGGTTAGCAACATGCATCTGCACATTGACTTCTTCCAATTCTGTCAAGGACAAGTTCTGGAAGTCTGACATAATGACATTGGCTGCCACCTCTCCAACTTCTGGAAATGGATTACTGTCGATCTCCATGGCCTTTTTGTTTTAGCTGGGAATTTCAAACTTCCTTTTCGAATTTGTTCTTGGATCCTGTCTCGAAAAACAATGCAGTTTTTAGTCGAGTGAGACCAAGAGTTATGCCATTTACAATATACTTTTCTCTTAAGTTCATCTAGAGATGCCAGTTTTACTCCTTTAGGTAACTTAAGGAAGTTGGCCGCAAGCAAATGATCAAAAATGTCATCTGCCTTTGTTAAATCGAAAGAGTACTTTCTGTGAAGGTCTTTTTTTTTAAATTGCTGTTCAATTGTTGTATCCTTATGAATTAATGCCTCACAGATCACAGGTTCTTTGCCCACAATCTCTGCTGCATCGATCTCATAATTAGGATCTCTATAATATGTCTTGTACGATGCATTATTTCGATCTTGTTCTTCCTCTAGTAATGCTTCATACCTAGACACCTTATAGGTTAGTTCCACCAAATCTCTGAATTCAGTTAAGTCAAGCTTCTTTCGAAGCCTGAATTCTAAGCCATTTTGAGCCAATCTTACGAATTCTGGCTCTGGCAGGATGACTCTACATTTATTTCGAACCCTTTTAAATCTAGCAATAAACTGAATAGCCTTTTCTTCAAGCCTTTGACTCAATCTTGCCAAGTCTGCCATGGAAACTTCTGGCTCCGATTGGAAAAATTGGGCATGAAATGCCTCTTCCATTTGTTGCCAAGTTTGAATAGAGCCAGGTGTAAGGTTGATGTACCATACAAATGCTCCCCCAGTTAGAGAATTTGGGAATAATCTTAGTTTCATATAGTCATGATTAGTAAATTCACCGCATTGAGCAGCAAACCTAGCAATATGCTCTACTGTTGATTGGTTTCCACTCCCATAGAAAAGGGTAAAATCTGGTATCCTAAACCCCTTTGGGTATTCATGTACCCTATCTACCCATTCTGGGTATGATTTTTTGTATACAGGAGTCTGGACCCTCCGAACCATCGGTCCACATATCTCCCTAACAATATCAGCAATTTAGTCCCTAGGGACCATATTTTGTGCCTGCTGAACCACTACTGGAGGGACAAACACAGGATTTGGTGGACAAACTTGTACTTGTGGTCCTCTTGGTCTATAAGGTGGTACATTTGGGACTGGTTGTCCCTGTGGTGCAGGTTGCTGTTGGGGGTGTGGGTAACCCCTTTGTGCCTGTCCTGCGAAAGGACCTGCGAAAGGTACTGGAACAGGTGTTGTGTCCCTTCTATTTGCAGGCAAACCTTCCAACCCCCCAAGTATAAATTCGAATAAGAGATTAGTGAACCCCCTTGTACCAGGTATGGCTTTGAACATGGGATTTGTGACCATTCTTATGCCAGTTTCTTGTACTATGCCAGATCCACCAATTTGTATGGCTTCATTGTTGAGTACTGAGGCATTTTGACCTGCTATAGGCCTCGAAATGGGTTCATACCAAGACTGAGGTGATGGTCTTTCATAGTTCTGATTACTAGTTTGACCATTAAAATGTCCATTAACTTACATAGGCTGTTTATCTCTAGTCAATCTTTGTTGAGGGACATTTAAAACTTCCTCGATGTGTCTTGTGTTTGTTGGTTGGTGGTTATTCATTCGATCCAAAAATGATGTTGCCCACCTTTCCATTGTGTTCATTAATTGCTGTCCCATGGCATCTACTAGGCCATCCCATGGATTTATTGGATGAGTAGATGGAACAGTGGATGGTCTAATTCCTTGGTTTCGTCCAATACTATGAACATGTGGTTCTTGTCCTGAAGTACTGGTCTGTTCGACCATAGGTTCTGATAATATGGGAGTTTCCACAGGATGTGTTACCACATTATCCTCTGGATTAGGTATTTCTACCTCTCCTTGTACGCCTTCTTCCAAGCGTTTATTTTCTCCTTGTCTTCTTCGTCTAGCCATTTCAATTTGTCCCACCGGGCGTGCCAAAAATATATGTTGGCTTTTTGACTTTCGAAGGGTATTTTTGTAAATGCGAGCGTGCCAGTAAGGATCAATCAGTCCTTACAGAAATGTTAATTGCCAACCAATTATCAGACGATTATGTTTTAGTTCTTTTAGCCTCAATGAAGAGGACTTTTACTGGTGGCTTGACTTAGGAGAAATTAAGCAAAATAATAGTTAAATGAAGAGCAATTGAAGTATTTCATTAGAATGAAAACTTACAATGATCCAAACTCAGCCTCGTAGAGGTTTACAGCAACAATCTACTTGAAACTATTCCTATGAATGAAGTGCAATGCAGGAATTTAAAGTACAGGAATGTAAAGAGCAGGAATTTAAAGAACAGGAAATGTAAAACTGAAAAAGAAAATATGTAAAGTAGGACTGGTTTGTATGATCTGAATTTGGGGGTTTTTTTCTGGGGTCTTCCCCGCTATTTATACTTCTCAAGGATGATCATCGAACTGCACTTCAAACCGTCGAACTACTCCTCCATGATCGCTGATCATGCTGCCTTATAAGTAGTTCCACCACGCCATCACTTGCAGTTAGGCTTCCCTCTTATATTTGAATTTGAATCTGAGTAACCGTTGAAGCCACGTCACCTTGCACCTCTTTATTGATCCAATACTACTCAGATCACGTGAGAACCAATACTAACTGCCACGTGTACGATCAGGATCGAAGACTTAAATAGTCTTCCTATATTATCCTTATTCTGCCACGTGTTGAATTGAAACTGGCTTGTACAAAGTATGTAGCCAACACATACCTATGTAAAATTTTGAGTAAAAATTTTTAGAATCCCTAAAAAATTATGCACACTCCCATGAAATTTTATAAGATGTACCATGCAATAAAACAATTCTAGTTATTAGAATAGGATAAAGGTAAAATACAGTCGTCATTCTCAAGCTCTTTTCTGTAGGTCAATTCATTTTAATTTCAATAGTTTATTTTATAGGATCTATTCATAAATTTATTTATGTAAAAAAGTTAAGTAGAGTAAACATTGATAGTCACATAATTAAATCACATTTATTTATTTTTTATAGAAGTGGATAATTTATTTTTAAAATTATATTTGTGATTTATATTTTTTAGAATAGGATATAATTTAATCATATAATTATTAATATCCAATTAACTTAATTTTTAACATAAATAATCTTCTTAACAAGACTTGCAAAATGAATAGTTCAAATCGTTGAGATGTGCCCTCAGTCAGTGAAACCCACCCACTGAAAAGCACAACGCCTCTTGTTGTGCCGAAGCCATCGCATGGCCATTGTCCCCATTGATAATAATGAGTAATATATGAACTAAAAATTAGATGATTTTCTCAACAAAAAAAAAATAAATAAATAGATATTGGAATGGTTTCTACAATTTTACTTACAATTATATCAAATCATATTTATTATATAATATGATCTTATTTATCATTAGAATTGATTTTTTTAATCAATATGAATATATTTATAAGTACTAAAAAAATTTATGAAATTGAACCATAAATTAGGTACAAAGTCTATCAATTGGAAGCTCTATATGAATTTGAACAATAAATTAGGTAGAAAGTCTATCAATTGGAAGCTCAATTCTAACAATTACATCAATATAAGAAAAAGTCACATCAATATATGAAAGAGCTCAAAATAAAAAACAAATATACAATTACACAAAGAGCTCCTAATATAGAAGAATTGTTCTTTATGAAAAATTGACCACCGCCTTTTAGTTAAAATCGTAGATGAATGATCAACTGAGTTAGTTCAATTAATTTCACTCGAACTTATCTTAATTAGTAGAAAATGCAATTAAAAAAATTAGAATTTACGTATTATTAGAATTGCTTTATGAGTTATTATCTTGGATGGTTTGAATAATTACACAAATACTTTATGAAAATTGGCTTGAGGATTTCTCACGTGGAGTCATTGAATGGAGCCAAATATTAGACATGGATTTTAATGTGAAATTATGCAAGGTTTTTTACCTCCATTATTCGTAAGTAATTGTCATTATTATTATTTATTTATTTTTGGGGTAGTTGTTAAGGATTATACCACCTAATTAAGAGTATATTATTGTTAATTGTTAATTGTAGTGACATGAAGTAGTTGATGAAAATGGTAGCCCTACGTGCGTGTATACTCAACAAATCATATACATTCTCATGGACCAAATATTGTACTCCTATATAACTACTACCTACATAGATACACCTTTGAGTTGACAAATTAATACTAAGTTCTTTTAATCACAATAATGATCATCTTACTGTTATAAGCTCCAATTATGGTGTTTAAAACATATATAGATTATGCAAATAAAAGTGGGGCTAGAGGATCTATGAGTAGACGTGCAAGTGATTGTCTCAATTTAAGGGTTATATTATTATCATTTTCTTAAATCTCACTAATAAGTAATAACATTCTTGGTGATTAACAGCAAGTTGGAGTACCTGCGTGCCAAAGGCATAGCAAGTCAACTGCCCCTCTAGGGGGCCTCATTTTGAGGTCATGAAGGCGATTTAAACTGTTTATTTTTTAGATAATGTTAAAGATATTATTTATGTATAAAATTAAATTAATTAGATATTGACAATTACATTATTAGTTCACATTTATTTTTTAAAAAATTGACTAATAAATGTGATTTAAGAATTAACTTTTAAAATTTTTCAAAAGCCGATGTGATCCAATCACATTGTTAGTCATATTTTATTAACTTGATTTATTGTAAAAATGACTAGATTAATTTTGGGGTACTTACCAATTAGTCCTATTAACTAGACTTATTTACCTACAGGTCCTAACTAATAAATTTAACATTATAAAAATAAGAGAGTGATAAATTTATCACTAAAAATTTATTCATAAAAACAAAGAGACTGATAAATTTATCACTATAAATTTATTCATAAAAAAAAAAGACTGATAAATTTATCTTTATCACTTAATAAATTTATCAAATAGGACTTAATGGGTAATAAGTCTCCAAAGTAGGACCCATTGGGTAATAAGTCTCCAAAGTAGGACCTATTGGTTGTTTACCCATTAATTTAGCGAGTCTTACTAATTGAATAATATGATAGAGTTTGTAAGTCAGATCATAAGAACAAATATTAATGTCGATATTATTATACATAACATCCATACAACGCTACAAAAAATTTTAGATTTTAGAGAACTAAATTTAGGACAAAATTATTTTTAGGAACCAAACATTTTTGTTACAAAAAGTGTCATTATATTTTTAGCAATGAAAATTAAACATTACTGATGAATTATTATCTTTGTGGAACCAAATTTTTTGTCTCAAAAAATAAGTCATTTTGAGACCAAATTATTTTGTTCCTAAAAGTCTATTTATTAGTGACATTTTTAAAATTTTATCGCTAAAAGCCTTATTTTTTACTTTTCGAGACGACCTTTTAGCGACTACCCTAATGACGATAGAAATTGGTCTCTAAATATTTTTTGTAACAAAATTTTCAGTTTTAGAAACTAAAATATTTGATCTCTAAAACTCTTATATATTGTTGTGTAATTTATTAATGTGAGACCCACCCATGTTGATTTGAGAGTTATACCAATAAATGGTATGAATTCTATGTATAATAATATCATACGTAACACTGAATAATGTAAATTTTATGTGTAAAAAAATATCACACAATAATGAATAACATTTGCATGACATGAGCGTTGAGGGGCCAAGTGGGGGGAGGGGGGTGGGGGTGAAGAGAACATTCTCAAGCAAAAAGGGACAAGAAGAAAATCCAAGGAGTGGATGAGTGTGACCTAATTCCATTTTGCATCCATGGAAAGCGACTATGGTGTCCTAGCTATAAGTACAAGAGTCCAATCTTTATTTTTTTTTACTAATTATTATTGTTATATCTAGAGCTGCATTGTCCTACTCTGTTCTAGTCCCCTCGCACTTGTTGCTATAACCTACCTACTCTGCTTCATAAATATTTGTAAGTATTTTTTAATGGGTCTAGAAATTTTTATTACTTTGTTGAAATGCGAAAGTGTTATTTTTGAAATGAGTAATGCTATGTTATCGAAGTTATTAATATATTGGCATAATGTATTGAAGTTACGGTCTATTGTATTAATATAGCAATGACACATTATTAAAAAAATATATATATTACAATATTACTCTTTTAAATATATTTTCTCTTAATTGAGTTTTTAATCCTGAGATTTTTTGACAAAAATAGTATAATGTTTTGTACAATTTCTATATATGACATTAGGTTTTAAAGGCCCAAGTCAATACATTCATAAAAAGAAGGAATGCATTAATTTTGAAATAATTTATTTCAATGAGAATATTTATTTATTTATTTTTCAACAAAATTATTATTTTAAAATAAGATATCTTGCTTCATAAAATTTTAAGAAAATGTTATATCAAAAAAATAAATAAATTAAACCGCATGCAAAACGACCAATTTCGAAGTTACATACTGAAATTTAACTAGGAAAAAATTAAGATTCCCTTGCCAATAAATAATAGGGGTCACATTATAAACTTTGGTTCTTTTAGAAACTAAATTAAAATAAATAAATAAAACTATAACCAATTTAGAAAGTTAGGGGTGATTTGGAATGATCTAAATAAATGTATTTTTTGACTTTTTATGAAATATAGGTTGAATTTGAAGTGATGCAATAAAAAAGTGATGTGATTTAAATAAAATGACGTGACTTAACTAAGATAGTGACTTCTTGACCTTTTCTTCTTCTTCTTCTTTTTTTTTTTTTTTTTTTTTTGGGTGAAGATGTCAAACCAAGCCTAAAATGCAATGCTGTCACAATCGGAGCTTTGACTCTTCAGACGTAGGCGAGGCCCCACGTGTTGGCACGCGCACCTGCCGCGTGGAGCCCACTTTTGACCTATTACACCTCTCAGTTTCACACAATAGAGATCTAGTCAATAAGTAATATATATTTATATTTTTTTTGTAAATTAAAAGATTTTAATTAATTTTTTGTAGATAAATGCCTGTTTGATATTTAGTTATTATAATTATAATTTTTCAAATTATTAGCTTTAAAATTTTAAAATAAATTATAAATTTATTTGGTGCAATTTTAAGGGATAATTAACCGTAGGTCCGATTGAATGGACTTATTTATTCATAAGTTATGAGTAAATTCTTTTGAGAAAATTGGAGAAAAGTCCATTCTAAAGGAATATAAGGTATTAGATTCAAGGAAAAATCTTATTTGATGATAAAAACGCATCGAAAAATGTCACAGGAAAAGTCACTGGCATCGGTACTAGAAAAGTCGCCTGAAAATTAGTTGGAAAAGTAGTCGACAGAGGTGGAAGGTGGCTGGCGGTAGCAAGTGGTAGTGGTGAGGTAGAGAAATATGTGTTATCTAACAGGTAAGTTGTTAAGTGAAATGTGTCACATTTTAACAGATAGTTAGTTTGGTGGATTTTAGAGGAGAGACAAACATATTGATTTCAACAGATAGATAGATAAATTGATTTCAACAGATAGTTGTAATTTTGGACAAATTATGTCCTTTTGACCCAAAGAGATTAGAGTGCACCAATTTTTTTCTTTTTTCTTTCTTTCTTTTTATTTATTTATTTATTTATTATTATATATATATACTTATTTGTCACTTATTTTGATAACAAGAAAATTTTGAGACCTTGTAGATATATTTTGTGTTTGTGGAATAATTAATTTGTCAAAGTGATAAATGATTAAGATATTTTAACTTTTATTTATGAGTTGTGATTTATTTTTAATTTATTTGTGCTAGTTGATATTGAAATATGAAATGAGAAATATAAGTAGTTAAGCTTTATTTTTTTTATTAAAAAAAAAATTCAAAATAAATTTGTCACTAAAAATTAGAATAGGACTTTTTGATATATAGGTCCAATTGTAACTACTACCAATGTTAATAATCTTTTTGGGTCCCGTTTGTTTTCAGAGGTAGAATGGAGGGGATTCATAATGAGGGGATTGTTAGTGAGGAGATTAAGTAAAATTGTGTTTGTTTTGATGATAATTGTTAGTGTAGGAATTGTTAAATTATTTTCATATAAAATAATAAAACAAATAAAAAAATATAACAAATTAAACAGTAATATTTAAAAAAAAAATTCCTAATATATAAAAAATTAAAAAATTTCTAATCTCCTCACTATTTTTCTAATACCATCTCTACCTTCTCCTTACCAATCCCTCTTTCAAGGCCTTTACTAATACCAAGGGATTAGGAGTCCCCTCTCCATCTCTCAAAACAAACACCCCATCTAATAGTCTCACTTCACTATCAAACACAATCCCCTCCCTATAACCCCAAACAAACGGGGCCAAGGCCTTTAAAAATTATAATTATAATTACGCTGTGTGGATATTCATAACACCTTTAAAAATTATAATTATAACAAAAGGGATTGGACTTTTATGTCCATATATATATTTAAGAGTTTTAAATAAGTTGAAAATAGATTATAATTTTAGAAAATCTCACGTTTTTTTAGATCAAATGAGTTGAAAAAGTTACGAAATTAAAAAGAAAATTTAGTCAAAATTCATTCATAATAAAACTTTAATACATTAAGGACAAGTGTAACAGTTTTTCTTAAAAATTTCAACACATACTACTGTTACCAAAATATTAAACTTTAAAATGATATAACTTTTGATTTAGATGTCAATTTTTAATCAAATTAGTATTTTTAGAATCCTCTCATCAAGATCTATGTAGACTATGAAATTCTTAAAAAATAAATAAATAAATATATAATTATTGCTATCAAAATTGATGTAAATAGCAACATGTTATTCTATTTGACAATAACATATTACTTTGTTTCACAGTAACATGTTACTATGACAATATTGTCCAAGAAAAAAAAAAGATATTTTATTTTATCTTTACTCAATTATGTACTTCCTCCTTAGAGGGTTTATAAAGTAAAATAAATTGGATTGTCCTTTTCACCAAACAAGAGTCTAATTAAGGGATTTTGGCTAAATTTTCCACATTATTCCAACCAGGCATTATTTGTTAGCTTAATTTTTTTTGGCAAATAATCTAATAAGTTGACTTATAAATGCCACTAAACAGAGCAAAAAAAATTTTAATGGTTGAGAGAAGAATATATCAATAATTAGTAATATTGAAGCAAAACAAATAATTTATGAGGAATGCTATTTACTCCCACATTTTTACTTTGGTCCCCTACTTCTTTGAACCATCACCCAACAAAATGGAACCCCTCCATAATACTATACCTTAATACCAATTATATCCCTAATTAACCCCAAATCTAAACCTAAACCCAAACCAAAACCCTAACTCTAACCCTCATCCTATCCCCATTAACTCTAGTAACCACCACTGCTAGCCCACCTCCGCTGCTACATCGACACCACCATCCATGGCTGTGTTGATGTTGCTTTGAACCAATCTAGCCCTTTACCCTGCCGGCTTGCCACTTCGACCACCTCCATCTCTACCTCTTCTTTTTCTTATTCTTATTCTTCTTCTTCGCTTGCAAAACCCTAACCCAGTCTTTGTCAACCGCATCGCCACCCATCACTATCGAAGAACCAACATCATCTCTCTCTCTCTCTCTTTTTCTCTCGTGAACGTTGTGAGATCACGATTGCAGCAGCAACTAGGGTGATTGCTGCGGCAGAAATCGCGATCGTAGCAGCGACGACTAGTGTGGAAATCTCTTTCTCTCTCTCTGATTCAAATCTGCAACCACCGCCACTCATCGATCAAAGAAGAAAGAAAAAGAAGAAGAGGATTTGGGGGTTAAGAGATGGGCTGCGATGGTGGAGTAGGGGCTAAGATGGTGGAGTAAAGCTAGGGGTGCTTGTCAGTGGAGGTAGTGGCTGGTTGCGATGAAAAGAGTAATGGTTGTGACGATAAGGGATGGTCGGAGATGATGGTGATTGATGGAGGTGATTAGGGTTAGGGTTTGAAAAATTAGGATTAGAAAATTATGAATGAGAGTAAAAGTGAAATTTTAGATTGAGACAAAATTGAAATTTATATATATCTATACTTACTCTATATTAAGCAAAAGGGGATTTTTAATCCCAAGCCTTATGAGAGCTCCAATCTCTCAATCTAAATTTCTTGATTTTTTGATTTAAAAAAAAAAAAAAACTTAGCATTTATTAACTTCTTCCAACCCCCCAGTCTTACCCTCATAATAACACTTTAATGCATTAAAAACAAGCATAAAAAAAAATCTTTGAAATCCAACACATATGAATTCATTGAAAAGTCCCAACACATATGATTATTATCCATCATAATAATACTTTAATGCATTAAGAATAAACATAAAAAAAATTTCTTGAAAAGTCTAACACATATAATTATTATTAAAATATTAAACTTTAATATAATATGAAAAAGGAAAAAAAGAAGACATTTAAAAAAAAAAAAATTTAAAAATCACAATTCACATATATATATAGATAATTATAAATACAATCCATACATAGCATGAGTGATATGCTAGTGTATATATACATATATATATATATATCAAAGAGGTAAGAATTTTAAAAAGAATAAGATAATAAAAATATGGAAACAAAAACTAGTGCCTAATCTATACACGTATTATAGTGTGCCTATAGGTCCACACGTTTTTTTTTTTTTGTTTTGACAAAATAGGCCCAAACTTATAGCCACAAAATAGGCCGCCTTACTAGTCACAAGTAGTTTGCGGCTTATAACAATAAAAAGTTGAAAAAATAATTCATGTCCTATTTTACTTTTAAAATTATTAATAAATTCTATTAAATTTTAATATTAATAATTAAATTTTATTTGTGATAAAAAGTTTTCAAAACATTTGTTATTCTATAATAATGTGTCTTATCCTAATTTTTCATTTCTTATTTAATATGAACAATAATTTTAACTTAATTAGAATTTAAAATTTTAATTGTAAAAATTATTAATCTTATACTTAAAATTTTGATTATGAAAAATCATTTAATTTGAACAATTAAAAATAATTTAATTATAAAATTTCTAATAAATTAAAATTATTTCTCAAAATTTTTGTTCATATTTTAATAAAAAAGATAAAATGAAAATAAAATATACTATTATGAACAATTGAGTTTTTTTAATAACAATTTATAAATAAAAAAAGAAGAAGATTTATTTGTTAATATTGAAATTTGATATAACTTAATAATAAATTTCAAAACAAAATAGAACTTATTGATAATTTTTTCATTGTGATTTGTGATTTTTTTAATTAATTTTCAGAACAAAATATTATTTTATTAAAAATATTTATGAAATTGTTGTTCATGTTAAATGAGGGGGCAAAATTGAGATAACGTAGTAATGAACTTATTGAAAATATGTTATGAAAAATAGAATGTAATTGTTCATATTGAAGGTTGATAGTAATATTAAGAGTAAAATAGAATTTATTGGTTATTTTTCCCTTTTTTTTTTTATAAATAATGAAACTTTATTGCAATATAATTATTATTTGGTTAACTTTTTAATTAGAAGAATGATTTGCAAGTTAAAATTGAAGCATAAAACAAGTTATTGAAGCTCCATCTGTGTTGTGCTTGTTAAGAATAAAGCTTTAATCTATTTTAAAGTTGTGGGATTGAAATGGGGTTTTATAAAATAGAATATGGAAAGATATGAAAGATAATAATATGGATGTGAGCTATCCCCCTACTGATTTTAATTCGCACAACGACATTTTCAATTTTAATCAAGAAAATTTACCATTTAAAACCCACATAAAATAGTATAGTTGTTTTTCATCACACTAATGCCAACCTTGTAAACAAAGAAATAAAAATGGTAAAGGCTTTTTATTTTTATTTTTATGTAAACATGTATACATAGATGTGCATCTTGGATTGACTAATCACAAACATTTTTCACCATGGAGCCTTGCAAATTTAGCATAATTACAATGTGCTTTTAAAAGATTTTAATTTACATAATACTTAATTCTATTTGTATCAGTCATTCATCAGTCATATGAATGGAAAAATAAAATATTGAAATATATATATATTAATTACTTTTGATTGTTTTAGTGTTTAAACAGCACCATAAATAATTATGTTTGTTTTAGTTTTATTGAAAGAAAGGTCAGTAAAATTATTTTTTAGGGACCAAATAATTTTGTTGCAAAAAGTGTTATTATTATATTTTTAGCAACAAAAATTGGACATTAGTGATGAATTGTTATCCTTTTGGAATCAAATTTTTTGTCTCAAAAAATAAACCATTTTGAGACCTAATTATTTTGTCTCTAAAAGTCTATTTTAGTAGTAACATTTTCAAAATTTTGTCACTAAAAGCCTTATTTTTTATTTTTTGGAACGACTTTTTAGCGACTATCCTCATGACGATGGAAATTGGTCCCTAAATATTTCTTGCAACAAAATTTTTACTTTTAGAGATCAAAATATTTGATTTCTAAAAGTCTTATATGTTGTACTGGTATAATCATGACAAATTTTTAGGACTTACTGTATTTTTCTAAATCTTTGCAGTAATCAATATAAATTACCCAATTTATATGGTGTGAGATCATCTATCCCATTTTATGTACCATCATCTGTTCCATACTATTTTAATCATTAATTTTAATAATCTGATGATATGTGATAAATATAAGATAAATGATAAAACAGAGACTGCTCATTTTTTATGATGAATTATTTTTCCCACAATGATTGTGAGAAACCAAAGTAAACTTAGGTAGACTTTGCATTTTAAAGGAAATTTTAAATCCATGGAACTGACCTAACTCGCCTTCGAAATCTTCAATGAGATTCTTTTGTCCTTGCCATGAAAAAAATGCAATTTTTTTCAATTTAAGATTAGGCTATTGACTTTTCATCTACTTTAATCCAAATTTAGAAGACTTCAACACATTTGGAGTGTAACATGAGTGATTCTGTGATCCTTTCCAAAAGAAATTTGAGTATTCATGATTAATTAACCACAAATTTGTCAATCCTCTCAATACATTTTGTCATTGAGAAATAGGATAGAGAAATTTCACAATGTTTTTATGTAAACTAATGATATAGAATCATTTCGTCAATTCTACCATTAAATTGAGAGGGTAATTTATATTAATAAATTGGGCCGAGCTAGGTGTTGGGCCGAGATAAGCCCAATTCGAAGTGGAAGTAGAATTACTCCGGTCCGAAAGAGAGGTAGGGTGACTCCGGTCCCAGAAGGGAGTAGAGTTACTCCGGTCCGAAGTGGCGGTAGACCGGTCTTAATAAGATGCTTTGATGTTAGTCCGGTCGTAGCCATGGTGGTTAGTCCGGCCGAAGTGAGGTCTGGTTGGTATACTCTAGTTGAGAATGTATTGTGTGTAGCTCGGTCTAAAGCGGTTACTTCGGTCGGAGCATGTGTAAACCGAGGTAACCTTAGTTCTGAAAGTAGTTCGCCTTAACTCCCTTATGGATAGCTCGGTCTTAGCATGGGAAAGCCGAGGTAAGGGAGAGTATAGTAAGGGCCGAACTAACAGGTACTCCGGTCGTTTGGAGTTCGGCCATAGAAAGACCATCTCACTTGGTTTAAGCAGTGAGGGGGGTGTTGGAGGATAAGCATTATCTTCCATGGATTTGAATCCTAGGAGGACTCTACATGGAGGAGTTAGAGTCCTACTAGGATTGTGCCACGCGAAACCTATATAAGCTCACCAATGTCACCTATGAAGAGGTAATGCAATTTTTGTTCCCTGACTACATTGAGCTTTTGCCTATTTGTCTTGCTTACTGACTTAGGCATCGGAGGGGTTTTCCGGCACACACCCGCCGGCCAGTTCAAGTTTGAGTTTTCAGGTGACAGAACGACGACGTGCAGAAGAACACAGGCTTGATCAACAGGATTATACGTGAAGGTGAATCTCTTTCCCGTACAATTGGCGCCGTCTGTGGGAAGAACAGACAAGAACAACCTCTTGATCAAGTGTTTTTCTCTCAAAATTCAATGGCCAACAATGAAGAACTGCCTCAGTCCGCCATTGACGGACAAACTCCAGACGGAGGTGCAAGGCGAGAAGGCCTACCTTTGGTCCCTCCCATGGCGAACCTGGAACCACAAAGGCAAAATTCCAGAAGGGATGCAAGGGGACGAAGGAGGAATAGCAGCCCTCATCCCTCTCGTTCGCAAAGCCCAGAAAGACAAAGGCGCAGGGTTGATCCTCAGGCTTTGGAGGATCGCGTCAAAGCGCAAGACGAGCTGATACGGCGGATGGCAGCAGACATGGAAGCTCTCAAACGCCAGGTGAAAAGAAAAGAAGTGGCGACAGGAGAGGGGCGCACGAACAAGACGCCCCCTCGCCACTCAGAAGGTCGTAGTAGGAATTCTACACCCTCCCAGGCAGAAGAGAGAAGCCTCAGGACAGGCGATACGCAATCAAGATCTTCCAGAACTCGTCACTCCATGTCTGAGAGGGCGAGATCTGAAAGGTCTTACACGGAAGGAAGCACATACTGGCCTTCGCATACGCACCAAACAAGGTCCAGACAAACGGAGTTACCCAGGTCCTCCGACCTACGAACCGTGCTAGAAGAAA
Organism: Camellia granthamiana; assembly: GCA_036172215.1. Lineage (NCBI taxonomy): Eukaryota > Viridiplantae > Streptophyta > Magnoliopsida > Ericales > Theaceae > Camellia > Camellia granthamiana. Next base: position 127,784,818 of record CM069909.1, on the reverse strand, counting down.
AGGCACGACGCAGGGAGGATGCCAGGGCGCGTGATCCACATAGAGTCTCGGCCTTACAGCGGTTGGCTCCTCGGACGCATGGAAGCGTCGAGGTTGGAATGCCACAACCGCGCCCGGCCTACGAACCAACGGACAAAGTATTGGCAAGGCTGCAGACCTCACCATTTGTCCCAGCAATTGAGAACGCGCCTCTACCATCAGGCTTTTTACAGCCGAAGTTCACTACATACGAGGGAAAGACGGACCCCTACTTACACTTAAGCCACTTCCGCCAGGTCATGGCTGTATACCGGCGGAACGAGGCCTTAATGTGCATCTTGTTCCCCTCGAGCCTTGGTGACCTAGGCTTGACTTGGTTTGAGAAACTCCCAGAGGGCAGCATAGCCTCCTGGGCGCAATTGGCAGAAGCATTTGTCACAAGGTTCAGAACAAACACTAAGACTCCGGTGGAGATCGACCAACTCCTCTCCATCGACATGGGCGAAAAAGAGACCCTGAGGTCATATAACAGCCGTTATTGGGAGACATTCAACCAGATTGGGGACTGCCCAACCAATCTCGCCATTGCGCAATACAAGAGAGGACTCTCAGTTGGGAACAGACTGAGGGATTCTATCACCATGACGCCATCTCTTACCATGGAAGCCCTGATGGAAAGAGTGCATCAGCACATCAGGGTGGAAGAGGATGGCGCCCGTGCCAAAGCAAAGTCTGGCACGACCGCAGCACCAGAAAAGAAGGCCTCAGCGAAGGTCAATGCGGTAAATCGGCCGAACAAAAATGGGCGTGGAAGACGCGACAACGAAGAAGACCGAGATGAGAGATGGTTGAGAGTCCGAACTGCCATCACCACGGTCTTCAAGAAGCCGATCTACCGAATACTTAGCGAAATTCGAGACGAACCCTTCGTCAAGTGGCCAGTCAAGCTAGGCGAGGCACAGAAGGACTATGACGACAGATCACGGTGCACCTTCCACAAAGAAAAGGGGCACCGAACCGAGAACTGCACCCCGTTGAGGCAGCATTTGGAGGAGTTGGTGGCGGCAGGCCACTTAGACAAATACATTGAAGGAGGGGCACAGCCGGCCCCCCAGGACCGAAATAACCCCAATGGGATGCCAATCGATGCTCCACCTCAAGGTATCATCAATGTAATACATGGAGTTTTCGAACCTGAGCGGGTATGTGAGCTCAGAGGTTCGATCAAGAAAGCTGAGCACTTGAGGGAGGTACTAAGTGCCCAACCTGTCGTCAAGAAGGGGAGGACAGAGGCCACAAATGTTATGTCTTTTTCGGATAAAGACTTGGACAGAATATATTGCCCACACAATGATGCCCTGGTCGTCACTCTCCGAGTCAAGGATTTTGACGTCAAGCGGATTCTGATTGACCAGGGTAGTTCGTGCGAAATCATGTATTATGAGACGTTCAAACAATTGAAGTTGCAAGATAAAGACTTAGCACCGGCAGTGTCACCTTTGATTGGATTTAACTCGATGCCAGAATGGCCAGTTGGCAAGATCATCCTTCCAGTCAAAGCAGGGAGTGTGACGAAGCAAGTAGAGTTCTGGGTGTTAAAGGTCCCATCCACCTATAACATCATCCTGGGCAGAACATGGCTGCACGCCATGCGCTCGGTGGCGTCATCCTACCACCAAGTGATGCGATTCCCAAGCGACACCGGAATAATAGAGGAAGTCTACGGAGACCAAATCATGTCCAAGCAATGTTTTGTCACAGTGAATGGAAGCCGCGCCGCAAAGGGGTATGTTCATTCGGTCGAAGAACCGGAGAGTAATGAACTATTCGCAGACGTCGGCAAAGCAGCAAGCCAGAAAGCAGTGGAAGACTTGGTGGAAGTCAGAATAGATGAAAAGAATCCAGATAAGTTCTTTCTGCTTGGTTCATCGTTGTCCGGCGCTGAGAGGTTAGAGGTCTTGGAATTTTTGACCTCTAACATCGAAGTGTTTGCCTGGACTCCATACGACATGCCAGGCATTGATCCCAACTTCATCTGCCACCAACTCAATGTCCACCCATCAGCCAGGCCAATCATTCAGCGCACCCGCAGATCGGCACTCCACCACGCCGAGATAGTGGCGGAAGAAGTGGGAAACTTGTTGGAAGCAGGGGCAATCAGAGAGGTGCACTACCCCAGATGGATCTCCAACACAGTCGTAGTGCCAAAGAAGAATGGCAAGTGGCGCGTCTGCGTCGACTATAAAACTGTCAACAAAGCATGCCCTAAAGATAGCTTTCCTCTACCACGGATTGATCAACTGGTAGACCTAACTGCGGGGCACAACCGACTGAGTTTCTTGGATGCATACAGAGGCTACCACCAGATCGCGATGCATGAACCGGACCAGGAGGTCACATCTTTCACCACGCCAAGGGGACTCTACTGCTACAAGGTCATGCCCTTTGGCCTAAAGAATGCAGGAGCGACATTCCAGAGAATGGTTACCAAGATGTTTGAGCCGTTGTTAGGCAAAACAATGGAGGCATACATCGATGATATGGTGGTCAAGAGCAAGGATGAGAATGACCACCTGAAGGACCTAAGTGAGATGTTTGAGATCCTGAAGAAGCATAAGTTACGCCTCAACGCGTCGAAGTGTGCTTTCGGGGTAGGATCAGGCAAATTCTTAGGCTTCTTGGTGACCAACCGAGGTATAGAAGCAGACCCATCTCAGATCAAGGCAATACAAGATCTGGAGAGACCGAACTCAGTGAAAGAAGTGCAGCATCTCACCGGAATGGCAGCCGCGCTCAATCGGTTCATTAGCCGATCGTCAGATAGGCTACGCCCCTTTTTTCATGCACTCAAGGCCAAGTTTCAGTGGGACGAAGAATGTGACCGAGCTCTGGAAAGCTTGAAGGAATACATGTCTTCTCCACCACTACTTGTAACACCAATTCCTGGAGAAGAACTCTTCCTGTACCTGGCAGTCTCACAGCACGCAGTCAGCGCGGTGTTAGTCCGTGCAGAAGGAGTCCAACATCTGCCCATCTACTATGTTAGCAAGACGCTGCTAGGCGCCGAAACAAGGTATTTGCCACTGGAGAAACTGGCATTGGCCTTGATGATGGCCGCAAGGAAGCTATCGCACTACTTTCACGCTCACACCATAATGGTCCTTACAGCCTTCCCTCTAAAGGCTTTGTTTGAAAGGGCGAACTTTTCTGGGCGAATTCTGAAGTGGGCAGTAGAGTTGGGACAATACGACATCAAGTTCCAACCTAGAACCGCAATAAAAGCTCAAGCATTGGCGGATTTTGTCGCAGAGTTCACTCCTGGAAGTCATCACATCTGCCCAGTCAACCTGACTGACTCAACCGAACTAGGGACAGAAGTTGACGTCGGAATAACGCAACCCCTGGTATTGGTTACTCAACCAAGTCCTAAGGCAGACCGGAGTAATACAAACAAGGAAGAAGTAAACCACGCTATACCAAGTCCAGACTCGCCAACGATGAAAAACTTGGTGCAACGAGATGACAAGGGGCAAGCAGCAGGCCTGGACTTAGATGGCGAAATCAGCAGCATGGAAGACCCCAAGGCATCATCCGATCCCTCCACTTGTTGGAAGTTGTTCGTTGGGGAGATGTGGAAGCTTTTTGTGGATGGAGCATCCAATCGACATGGAGCAGGACTTGGCATAGTCCTCATCTCTCCAGACGGCCTGGTAGTGGAGCAGGCAATCAACCTTGGCTTCCCAGCATCAAACAATGAAGCGGAGTACGAAGCGCTTCTTGCAGGACTCAAGTCAGCAGCCTACATGAAGGCCACCGAACTTATGGTCTACAGCGACTCACAGTTGGTGGTAAATCAAATTTCTGGCGATTACGAAGCAAAGGATGACAGAATGGCTAAGTACCAAGAGCTAGTCAGAACCGAGATCAAGAAGTTCGAAGTGGTGAGGATAGAACAGATTGGCAGGGAGGAAAATAGCAGAGCAGACGAACTAGCAGGCTTCGCCTCAATGGCGGATACCTCCATCCCACATCCTCTATTGATCGATTATCTACCTAGACCAAGTATTGAAGACCCAGAAACAGAAGAAGTATACTGCGCCGATCTAGGTCCTTCTTGGATGGATCCTATTATCTTGTTCCTGAAAGACGGCACCTTACCAGAAGACAAGAAGGAAGCCAACAGAATCAGAGCAAAGTCGCAGCGATTTTGGCTCTCCCCATCCTTGGCATTATACAAGAAGTCGTTCGCAGGACCTTACTTAAAGTGTGTGCACCCCAGCAAAGTGGAAGCATTCCTGTTCGAGATACATGAGGGTGTATGCGGCAGCCATCAAGGAGGACGATCATTGGCATACCGAGCTATTTCACAAGGATACTGGTGGCCGTACATGCAAGCGGATTCAGAGAAGTATGTCAAAAAATGTGAAAAATGTCAGAAGTTTGCGCATCAAATACACCAACCTGCCAGGGAACTTCTACCCCTCACTAGTCCATGGCCTTTCGCAATGTGGGGCTTAGACATAGTGGGACCACTCCCAACAGCACCAGGCAACAGGAAGTTCTTTCTTGCGGCAACAGACTACTTCACAAAGTGGGTGGAAGCAGAAGCCTTGGCGTCAATCAAGGAAAAAGATGTGAAGAAGTTTGTTTGGCAGAACATCATTACTCGCTTCGGCATACCAAAAGCACTGATCTCAGACAACGGCACGCAGTTCGATGGCAGAATTTTCAGAGGCTTTTGTGAGGAGTACAAGATAGAATTTTACAATTCTACACCGGCGTATCCCCAAGCGAATGGACAAGCAGAAGCTTCAAACAAGGTAGTCTTGGATGGACTGAAGAAAAGACTAGAGAAGGCTAAAGGCAAATGGGCAGAAGAACTCCCTCATGTTTTATGGGCTTACCGCACCACGCCTCGGCGATCGACAGGAGAAACACCATTTTCCTTAGCTTATGGCATGGAAGCGGTCATCCCATTAGAAGTCGGTCTCCCCACAATTCGGAGTGAAAACTTTGATCCAGACTTAAACGCCGAAGCAATAGCATTGGAACTTGATCTTGCGGAAGAAAGGAGAGACAGAGCTCTGGTTCACATCGCCTCCTACCAACAAGAGTTGTCTAGAAAGTATAACAAAACAGTGCATCCCAGACAGTTCAAGATCGGCGATTGGGTACTTCGCAAAGTAATGGGAAACACCCTAATTCCAGGAGATGGCAAGTTGGGGCCGAATTGGGAAGGACCTTACAAAGTCGTCGGCTTAGCAGGCAAAGGGGCATACCACTTGGAAGATAAGGACGGCAAAGCAATCCCAAGGCCATGGAACACTGCCAATCTTAAGTTATTTTATTTTTAGTTTTGTCTCTTTCACGAATGTGTAATTTTTTCCTTTCTCAATAAAACAAGTCGATTCTTTCCAGCATGGTTGTTTTTTCTGTAAAAGATAGTTTTGATAGGATAGAAGCAGTGTAAACTATATTCTAAGTTGGCTGAAAAAAAAAAAAAAAAAAAAAAAAAAAAAAAAAAAAAAAAAAAAACCGACTTAGAGGTTGGCTGGATTAAACCAACACTTTATACTCTTCAGCCGAAGTATGGGTATGGCTGAAGAATGGTTGGCTGGATTAAACCAACACCTTTCCTAAGCCCAGGATAAGGATCCAGGCTGCAGGACGTTTGGCCGGAATAACCAAACACTTTATTCTAAGTTGGCTGGAAAAACCAACTTAGAGGTTGGCTAGATTAAACCAACACTCTGTACTCTTCAGCCGAAGTATGGGTATGGCTGAAGAGTGGTTGGCTGGATTAAACCAACACTGTATACTCTTCAGCCGAAGTAAGTTATATCGGCTGAAGAGTGGTTGGCTGGATTAAACCAACATTGTACACTCTTCAGCCGAAGTAAGTTATATCGGCTGAAGAGTGGTTGGCTGGATTAAACCAACATTGTATACTCTTCAGCCGAAGTAAGTTATATCGGCTGAAGAGTGGTTGGCTGGATTAAACCAACACTGTATACTCTTCAGCCGAAGTAAGTTATATCGGCTGAAGAGTGGTTGGCTGGATTAAACCAACATTGTATACTCTTCAGCCGAAGTAAGTTATATCGGCTGAAGAGTGGTTGGCTGGATTAAACCAACACTGTATACTCTTCAACCGAAGTAAGTTATATCGGCTGAAGAGTGGTTGGCTGGATTAAACCAACACTCTGTACTCTTCAGCCGAAGTATGGGTATGGCTGAAGAGTAGTAAGTTATATCGGCTGAAGAGTGGTTGGCTGGATTAAACCAACACTGTATACTCTTCAACCGAAGTAAGTTATATCGGCTGAAGAGTGGTTGGCTGGATTAAACCAACACTCTGTACTCTTCAGCCGAAGTATGGGTATGGCTGAAGAGTGGTTGGCTGGATTAAACCAACACTGTATACTCTCCAGCCGAAGTAAGTTATATCGGCTGCAGAGTGGCTGGCTGGATTAACCAACACTGTATACTCTTCAGCCGAAGTAAGTTATATCGGCTGAAGAGTGGTTGGCCGGATTAAATTAACACCTTGTACTCTTCAGCCGAAGTAATTACCTCGGCTGAAGAGTGGTTGGCTAATAGGTTAGAGAGCTGGAACCGAGATCAGAGTTTGCAAATGATCACATGGAAAGTTCATTTCAGGTGCAAGCATGCAAATGTAGAACCGGAATAAGAGTTGGAAATTTTTCATTAAAGATCAAACCAAGTACAATTGTGGGGCCGTAGCCCGGTTACAACAGAGTTCAAGACAAAAAAAAAAAAGAAAAAAGTACAAGTTCAATCAAACAGGTTATCTATCTCGGCATCCAGATCGGCCCCAAGGTCAGCACTTACTCCGGCATTTGCTGTTAGAGTAGTCTCGGTTGGAAGTTCGGGCGCCGCGTTTCCAACAACTGGATCCAACCGAGCTGATTGAGCGCCGGCTTGCTCTTGGATGGCCGGAGTCTCAGTTGCTTCTTCTTCATCATCATCTTCCTCATCAGATGAACCAAGAAACCGGTTCTGGATCTCGTCAGCATATTCCTTCAGCGAAGCCGGAATAAAGTACTCGGGAGCATTGTAGACCTCGGTTTCGGGTCCACAACCGAGCTTCTCCACGGCACTTCGCCAGCCACTCTTGAAGAATAAATCCTTCGCAGCTTCGCACTGCAGAGAGTAGCCAGCTTCGGCTTCCTTGAAACCTTCTTTGGAAGCGTTCTCAGCCTTCTGCTTCAGCTCAGTTATTTCGGCGTTCTTCTTGTTTATCTCCAACAAATATTGGTCTTTAACTTCGGTCACGGCGCGCTGTTTGTCATTTTCAGCCGAAGTGACCAGCCCGGTCAGGCGAGCTACCTCGGCCTCCAGTTCGGCCGACCTTTGTTTGGACGATGCCAGCTCGGCCGCCCTGGCTTCGGCGTCCTTTATCGCGCGCCTCGTCGTTTTGCGAAGTTCCATTATTTGCCCATGAGCAATGGTGTTCTTCTGAATGGCCTGTAAAAGAAGAGTTCCTTTGTCAGCCGAGCTAAGAGTTGGGAAAAATCAGGCTGATGAAAGAAAAAACAGTACTGCTTACCAAAATCATCGACTTGGTGGATGACCGGATGGCCTTCAGCTCGGTATTCAGCTGTTTGTTGTGATGCTCCATGTCTTTGGGAAGACAAACACCCCGGGCCAGGTTGAAGGCTAGGAGGTGATCCTTGTCAGCAACAACGGAGTCACTTTCGTCGATATCTCGGTTGTTGAAGACGAAGGGTGGAGCCCATTTGTTGATTGGCGTAGCTCGGTCAGAAGATTCCGGTTGTGGGTTGAGCTCGGGGCTCTGTGGAATGATGGGATCAACCTCATCAACCAAACGCTGCTCGGTCTCGGTGGTCCGGGCGCGCTTAGCTCGGCGTGAGGAGGATGGCTGTTGTGAGGGAAGAGCTACCACGGCTTCAGTGGTTTGTTGAGTTGGTGGCACTTCGGCCCTGGAGGTGGCGGTAAGCATGGCCCTCATTTTGTTCTTCTTTGCCATCTCTTGTTCGGCTGTTAAGGGGACAAGGACAATTTCTGGCAAGGTTGGATCCGGTTCTGGTGGGTCTTCAAGGAGAAAATCGGTCACCCTTGCTTTGCGGCGACCGGAGTAGCGGTAGGTCGGTTTGAAATCAAGGAGTTTGGCCCAACTTCTCTCCCTTACTCTTAGCGCGGTGCGCAGAAGATCGAGGTTCGGATAGTTGTACTGAGAGTGGAGGTAAGCTGAATCTGCAAGAGTAAACAACTGTTAGTTCGGTTCCTAGCAAAGCGCCGAAATAAAAAGAAAAGTGAGAAAGGCGACCGAGGTATGTATACCGGGTTGTCCCATTTTCCAGTTTATTCTTCGGCCTGGGATTTGAGCCTCAAGGTCTTCAAAGTTTCCAGAGACCCAAAAGAAATCGTCATCGTTTAGATCTTTGTCCGGTGTGTTTTTTATTATTTTTTCTCGACCTCGGCGTATTCTCAGATAATAGCACCAGCCTTCGTTTTTAGATCCTATTGAGTACTGGTGAAATAGTTCGGCTAAACCGAGGTTCAGACCGTGTTGCCGGTTTAGGGCGTCTATGCCCATTATTATGCGATAAGTGTTGGTGGAGAGTTGGGTTGGGCAAAGTCTGGTTTGCCTAAGGTATTCACAGATTAACGGCTGGACTGGGAATCGTAGTCCGGTCTCTACTATGGATTGTATGGTAAAGGGGACAAAGCCTTCATTATTCCAGGGATCTACATTTTTTTCTGCTAGGGTCAGATTTACATCGGCTGGGATGTTGTAATCCTCTCGGAAATCGGCTAACCCCCCTGGGGTTTCTACTAGGAATCTGTACTTCCCCATTTTATTATATAAGTTAAAAATAAATTATTTCGGTCGAGAGAGTGTGCTCAGTAGCTCGGTTGAGCGCAGTGGAGTGCCTGGCAACCTAAGTCTGCAAAGTGGAGAAACAAGGCGTTAAGCACAGACCATCGACCGTGCTACAAAAACAAAGCAAGAAAAAGGGAAGTCTTACTTCGGCTATACAGGATGCTACAGGATCTACCTCGGTTTCAACATGGTGCGTTTTATCTCGGTTTGGCAGGATGATTGGTTAGCTCGGTCCTAGTTTTTGGTTTTTGTTATTCCGGCTGAACGTCAAGGGGCAGCTTTCTGAGTTCGGTCTAGAAACTGAGAATGCTGGCTTAGCCCCTGAAGTTTTAGCTCGGTCAAGTGTGAAGGTTTCTACTCCGGTGGGTTTTAATTTCGGCTAATGTGGATTAGTAGGTGACCTATTGAGACTACTGAGATGTGCACAAGTGTCAGTCCGGTTCCAGTTTTCCTATATCTTTATACAAACAGTACTCTAGTTCGGTTGAAGTATGGATAAAGATCAAAAAGGTGTTCTACAAGCTAAATTAATATGTTCAAAGTGTTCTTATGAAGTTTTCCAGAAACAGAGTATAGAAGAGTGTTTTTTGCAAACATACAAGAAACATGCTGCTACAAGTCAAATGCAAAAAAACAAAACAGATTTGAGGTACTTACCAGGTGGAGGGGAAGAAAACTGGAGGATGAAAGCAAGAGTGGGAAGCACGAGCGCACGGAGATGAAGAACAGTAGAAGCCCGAAAGCAAGAACGAGAGAAAGCAGAAGAAGATGAGCAGTGTAGGGTATGATTCTAGAGAAGGGCTTGTTATTTTGTTAGAGGGGAAAAGAGCGGGAACTGTTCAAATTCACGAAGTACGAAGAACGGCGTTACAGCTGGGGATGGCCAATCAGAACCTGCCACGTGTCATTGGGATACTGAACGGTTCAGTTTCTGCAAACTGAAGAGACGTTTTAACCGGACGTGCATCGTACGGTCCAAGTTTCAGCTCGGCTGGATAAGCTAAATGGTTTTTAGCTCGGCTGGATAAGTTAACTGGGTTCTAGCTCGGCTGGGTAGGCTAACTTATGTTTTAGCTCGGTTGGAGAGGCTAGGACTCTAGCTCGGCTGGAAGACAAGTAATCCCTATCATGCTGTGCAGATGGAATTAAGGGGCAATTGAGAGGGTAATTTATATTAATAAATTGGGCCGAGCTAGGTGTTGGGCCGAGATAAGCCCAATTCGAAGTGGAAGTAGAATTACTCCGGTCCGAAAGAGAGGTAGGGTGACTCCGGTCCCAGAAGGGAGTAGAGTTACTCCGGTCCGAAGTGGCGGTAGACCGGTCTTAATAAGATGCTTTGATGTTAGTCCGGTCGTAGCCATGGTGGTTAGTCCGGCCGAAGTGAGGTCTGGTTGGTATACTCTGGTTGAGAATGTATTGTGTGTAGCTCGGTCTAAAGCGGTTACTTCGGTCGGAGCATGTGTAAACCGAGGTAACCTTAGTTCTGAAAGTAGTTCGCCTTAACTCCCTTATGGATAGCTCGGTCTTAGCATGGGAAAGCCGAGGTAAGGGAGAGTATAGTAAGGGCCGAACTAACAGGTACTCCGGTCGTTTGGAGTTCGGCCATAGAAAGACCATCTCACTTGGTTTAAGCAGTGAGGGGGGTGTTGGAGGATAAGCATTATCTTCCATGGATTTGAATCCTAGGAGGACTCTACATGGAGGAGTTAGAGTCCTACTAGGATTGTGCCACGCGAAACCTATATAAGCTCACCAATGTCACCTATGAAGAGGTAATGCAATTTTTGTTCCCTGACTACATTGAGCTTTTGCCTATTTGTCTTGCTTACTGACTTAGGCATCGGAGGGGTTTTCCGGCACACACCCGCCGGCCAGTTCAAGTTTGAGTTTTCAGGTGACAGAACGACGACGTGCAGAAGAACACAGGCTTGATCAACAGGATTATACGTGAAGGTGAATCTCTTTCCCGTACAATTAGTATAATGCTATGCACATAAAAAAACACATAAATGTGTTAGGTTGATTTTTCTGCACACATAACATTAATATTGAATTATGAGATACCTAACTCGTCAACTAAATTGACTTATGGTCTTCATCCACAAAAAAACTCAAAAAAACATGGATTAAGATTAGTACATATATAGACTAATAACACATTAATCAATGATATGGCCGTAAAACAATTTATCAACTCAAATGAGAGTGTGACACTGTCCCTTTATGGAAGTTGCCTTGCTGGTGTCCCCAATTCACAGTTGTACTGGGTCAATTTTAAGAGCAACTTCAATACTCTGAGATATTTTGCCTAGAAAACTATAGAAAAAAAGTTACTCTTTATTTTGCTTAATTTAATTATTTTAGCCAGTGTATATTTCAATAAGACTCTTTACATTTAAGTAAATTTGTTTTTTTAAAAAGAAAATACTACATATAATCTCATTTTTGTACTTTATTTTCTTACTCCGAGACACAAGTGAGTCGATCACATATGCATTTATGAATGTAAATCTCATTGCTTTGTGTCTATAAGTGTAAGAAAAAAAGGTAAGAAATGAGATTATTTGTTCTTAGAATTTTTTTTTTTTTTTTTTTGGTAGATCTAGGGTCTCATTTGGTAAATTTTTCATTTTTTGTTTTCAATTTTTAGTTTTAAAAAACTTTGAAAATAGAAATATAAGCTTGTTTGGTGATTGCTTTCGTTTTCCAAAATAAAAAAAAAAATAAAAATGGCAACAATTTCTAAATTTTTCGAAAAATTTTAAATAAAAAAAATATTTCTTTTTATTTTCAAATTAGTTTTCACTCTCTCATACCTCTCCTGTCGCCTACGATCATTATCCACCTCCAACCATCTCTACCATCTACTACACGCCGACCACTGACCACCACCCGCCACTAACTAACTTCCGAGGTGATCATCTGGCCACCCTCCTATGATTTCTCATCACTCTCCTATAACATCTGATGAGCACCCACCTACCATAGCAGCTCACTACCATAATATTTCACAAAACCTACCTTTGGTTTTCCCATTATTGCTAATTTTAAATTGATTAGAGTTAAGAGTTATCATTCCATACGCTTGTATTATTATATATATAGGATACAACTTTAATCTCAAAAAGTTATATGGATAAGGTCGTTCTTAATTTCCAATCAACATGAAATTTGATAAATCCGAAAATTACAAATGGAGCATGTAATCAAATAATTAATGCAATTTACAAAAAAAAATTAGGCATACAAAAAAAGTTGTCAACAAATGTTAGAATCCAAGTGTCTAATGAATTATGAATTATGATTTTTTTTTTTTTTTAAACAAAAGTAAAAGCATTTGTACTTAATAATACAATAATGGAATACATATTTAATTGAACCTTGAGAGTGAAGTGTCCTATGGTCCTGAAATTCTTGCTTCTCAGAATAAAGAATTTCAGCCGTTGGATTTAACAAAACAAAAGTCGTATATTATCATTATTATTATTGGTCTAATCCCATGACGTGGTGTTTCAAACACCTTCATAATACCTCATCCCTTCGTTCACAAGAAACAACAATTTTTTATTTTTTATTTTTTATTTTTAACTTTTAAATGTGTCATATTACAAAATAAAATTTAATTACTAAAGTAGGAGTGAGGAATATATTAAAAAGAAAAGTAAATTCGATTCAAAATGCCTTATCGTTTAGTTATTTTTTTATTTCTTTGTTTATTTATCTGAATTAGGATTTTTTCCGTTTCAAATCTTGACTAGACCGTATTATTTGAGTACATCAAGATTGTCATAGATCTCATTTGATAATCCAATCCATTCATTTGTAGGCTTCTGAAAAAGTGTGTATATTCATATAGATATGTTTAAATTTTGACAGTTACAAATTTGTAGATGTAATTCAATTTAGCAGTTGCAATTGCAATAACATGAAGAGATTTTCAAACAACAAAAGTTGTGACATCCACCGCAAGTCTAGCATTTACTTTATATATTAGTATGGAAGACATATACATATATATATTAGTTATATATAAAAAAATGAGATTGATAATAATCATAGACAAATAATTTAATCATATTAATTTTCAAAAAAAACCAGGCAAATGTTCATTTTTTAAAAAATACAATTAGATGATTATAATTATTAGATCATTTTTTTTTTTTTTGTGATTAATTTATACAAATCAATCAAATGATGAGTCTCACGTATTCGAACAATTAGGGGTGGACAAACATCATACTGGGTTTGATTCAGGTCAGACTGACACAATATAATAAGATTATATGTGTCATCCCAAGCTCAGCTTAATCCGACATCGGGGCTAATCTAGCCATCCTAAGTTCGATCCTAAAAGAATGTGTAAATTTCAAACTCACTCATTTAACCTAATAGATATGAACTATTTTTTATTTTTTTGTCATGAAGGGTTATTAAATTATTTAAATCTTTTCAATAATTATTTGAATTTAAAATATTAAGCTCATTTTATTTATTTACATTTTAGCTTTTGGGTGTTGATAAAATCAAACATGCCCGATGGTTCGTCTAATCATATATCATCTCTCTTGAAATGTCAACCAGATTCCGGTAGTTTCACCGCCCGTACACCCCTCCAACCGCCCTATCTCTATATATATACCCACATCACCAAAGTATGTAGTTCACTTTCATATCAACACAACAAACCAGAGAAAGAAGAAGAAGAAGAAGAAGAAGAGAGACAAAGATAGTTCAAAGATTGACACAATCAAATCAAAGCAATCTGTGTGTGGCCATGGCAGAGGAATTTCAATCTGGTGTTTGCGGCACGACAACCTGGTGGAACATGCCAAGAAGCTCACTCGGGTTGTTGTCGCAGTGCTCCGGGGCCATTAATAATGATGTGGGAAGCTTTGGATTTGGATGGGCAAGTGATGATGACTTGGTGGACATGAACAAAGCAAGGTCTGGTGGTGGTACTTCTACTGATGAGTCTGGTGGTTCAGTTTGTGATGGGTCGATTGTGTTCCAAGACATACTCAAACCTCACGGCAAGCAGCCGCCGCCGGATTCCGGTGGCAAAGTTTTGATGGATTCCACCTTGCAAATGATGGGTATTGGCCTTTCATCATCATCTTCATCAACAACCACAGATTGGAACCAAACCCTACTGTGAGTCTGTTCTCTCTTTAGTTGGATCAAGTGCCCTATATTTTATGTAACATAGCCCCAATTAATGTAGGGAATTAATTATACACTAGGTAATCTCAATTATTGTTGAAATTCTTAGTCTTTCATTGAGATACGTATCAGTATCGACTCATAAATTTCAGAACAATATCGGTCAATATATCAATATAAAAGTTTAAAATTTCAATATGTATTGGTTGGTTATATGGTGATATATATCAGAAAAAATCGGCTGATATATAGATAAATATGAGTATTGAAAGTTCAAAATCTTAATGATCAATATTGGTCGATATTTAAAAGTGTGATCTTGATTGGGCTCTTGGTGCTAACTTCCACTACCAATAAAGAGAGTTGGTTTTTCAAGAAATGTTTTCATTGTAATCATTTGAAAAGTGAAGTCAATTTGATCAATCAATTCCTTTATTTTGTTCTTATCTTTTTCTTTCTTTCTTTTTGTTTATTTTTGGCAATAGTGGTGATGGAAGAAGTGAAAGCAATTATCAATCTTCTATGCTGCAAGAAGACATGAATTCAAGGCTGAATTTCAGGCAAGAAACAAGGATGGATTGTCCTCAAATCCAAAGGGAGTGGAGTATGAAGAACTTCTCGATCGCCGGTGGACAAAATTCAACTATCAATGAATTCAAACCGGCGAATCAAAGTTTGAATTCTGAAATCAGCTCTAGCCAAGGCTTGCCTGCTAGCTTTCCAATGAGTTCAGCTTCATTTGGTTACCCATCAACATTGTTGCAAACTCTATTTGATACTGATCCTCAACCACAACAATCTATATTCAACAACCGGTCCATGAATTATCCATCTACCACAAATTACGCGACAAATTTGAATGAATTTTCACCTTCTTTGGCAAAATTGTCTTCCTTGCTAGGCCCTTCACTTCCAAAACAACAACCCATTAGTCCTTTGAACTCAACAAACAACGTGCCTTTCTGGAACGCCTCCACCGCGGCTCTAAATGATTTTCGTTTCTTAGCATCAACATTTGAAGAGAAATCAAGTTGCCCCAACCTCGCAACAAAGGTAAATATGGTGATTTAGGGCTGAAATTTGAACTTTCATAAATGATCACACGGCTAGGGTTTTGGAACTGAATTGTTATGTACATGTTTTTGAATTATAGCCTAATAGTGAAGTGGTTCAAGACTCGGCTTCAGTTGTAAAGAAAAGCAGTAGTGAACCAGCTTTCAAAAAACAACGAATTGAAACACCATCACCATTACCAACTTTTAAGGTATGATAAATAGGAAGCTTCAATTTCATTCTTTTTTTCTTTTCTTTTTTTTTAATCTTTATTTTTATTGAAGCCATTTTTGTTGGATGAGGACTTATATGACTTTATTTATTATCAGGTCCGTAAAGAGAAGCTAGGGGACCGAATAACTGCCCTCCAACAATTGGTTTCACCTTTTGGAAAGGTAAGGATTTGGATTTTTTTTTTCCCTCTACTTTCCCAAGTATTACTTTTTGTTTTTGATATCACTTAAAGATTGTTTCGGTTAATTTCAATCGTGTTATTGTTTCAGACAGATACTGCATCAGTTCTCCAAGAAGCTATTGAGTACATTAAATTCCTCCATGAACAAGTCAATGTATGTTCTAAATTTCTAATATCATTTTGTTGTTGGAATAATTGACATATTCTTGATGCTAAGCCTTATTTTAAAAAACAAAAATCAGACATGTACAATAATTTGAAGTAGTTCTTATATATGTTTACATGTTTCAGGTTCTAAGAACTCCATATATGAAAAATGGAGCTCCCATTCAACACCAAGAGGTACATATTGTGATTTTAGTTTGTAATTTGTATGCATAAATAGTGGGTATATAACTGTAAATAATAAGGGTTTTACATTATGAATGTAAGTGTTCATTAATATTTACTGATTTTTTTTTTTTTTTCTTAAGATTAATATGAATAATTTAATGATTTTTGCAGACTTCTGATAAACTGAAGGATTCTGAAGGGCCCAAACAAGACTTAAGAAGCCGCGGACTTTGTCTTGTGCCGATATCAAGCACCTATCCAGTTGCCAATGAGACAACAACTGAATTCTGGACACCAACATTTGGAGGAACATTCAGGTAGAGATCATTCGGTTATTTGATATCAAGCCCAGCCAAGTTGGATATAGTAGATTTCAATTTTAGAAAGAAAAGAAAAAAGAAAAGAAAAGAAAAGAGGAAAGCTTTGCAGCCACATTTGCTGTATTGAGGAAGCCTTGAGCAAAAGCAAAGACAAAGAGAAAGGGAGAAAAAGAGAAAGAAAAGGAAGTGACCCTTCAAGGAAAGACAGCCAATGTTGGGCCATCTCCTAAAGCACAAATCAATGATGTAGGCTAGCAAGTAGTTAGGTACCACTAGAGGATAGTATTGAGGCGAAGAGTTTTCTGTCCCAAATTCCTGTCTCTCTGTTTTAAAATACTCGTAATTATTAAATTGTGTGAAAATCTTGAAATACAGAAATCTCAAGTCATGATCTAACAATTGTCGATGTTGTGACAGGAGATAGAGGAAGTTGGGGACAGAATATCTCATGCCAGTATTGTGTTGTTGTAATAACTAATATATTTGTTGTGAGCTAAATTTAGCTGAATTTTAGATTAGTTCACAGCTTAATTTGTTGTTAGTTGAGCTAAATTTAGCAGATTGAATTAAGGGACTGTTACTTTATGTATTGTTGGGTTAGTTTTTTTTTTTTTTGAACAGCATATTGTTGGGTTAGTTTGGTACCAGTTTTTTTTTGTTTTAGAGAAAGAGAAAAGAGGAAAAGAAGAAGTAACAAGGAGAGATTATTATTTTAAATTTAAGAAGAGGAATGAGTGGGTGTAAGTGTGTGGAGCACATTTGATTGGGTCTCTAACTTTTGTCTTTTGATTTATTTATTTGTTTAGAATGTGGTAGTGGAAGTCAGAGGGCAGCCCACCACCGTTCCTACTTTTCTAGGGTTTCTTATAATCTGAAATGCGACATTGCGTTTTTGTGTGCATGAGAGTGTGAGCATGTGGGAACCCATCAAGCTTTGTATTGTTCTTTTTATGAACTAGCTACATTGAGCATCCTTCATTTGGCTAGAAATATTAGAAATTCATAATTTCAAATTTCAAATTCATTTATATTGATGTTGTAAGAGAGTTCAGTCTTATATCGCTGAAATTTCATTTGACATGCATTATCGACAACCACTAATCTGTTCAATATGTTGGATAATGAAGTATCTAAAAAAATCAACTTAAAAAGTCACATGTTTTTCTAAAATTTTTATCTTTAGTGATTTTGTTTTTCAAATTTACGTCAAAAAATTGTAACTGTTTTGGCCATTTAGTGTAAAAAATCTAAAAAGTAATAATAATAATAGTAATAACAACAACCAAAATATCTAACTGTTTTAGTGGGTTTCAAAAAAAAAAAAAAAAATTGATTTTTTGATTTTTCTAGTGAAGTAAAATCTAGAAATCTAAATTTATTTTTATTTTTTTTATTTTTTATTTTTTGTTTTTGTTTTCTTTTTTTTAAGTTTGCTAAAGATGAAAAAAAACCAACAAAAAAGTGACTAAAAAGTTAATCCCAAACATTTACTTGTAACAAATCAAAAATTGGCACGTAAGATGCCATTGTCATTATATGTCAAATTAAAAGAAATTATTTAGAGTTCTCAAACAATTTTTATTTTTATTTTTATTTTTAAGGTGAAATCTCTAGTTTCAAGAATCATTGTCCTAAGGAATTTAGCAAGCATGGAATAAATGAGAAACACAAATAAAATAAAAACAATATGAAAGAAAATTTTCTCTAAATTTTATTTCTCAAAAACAACTTCCTAGCCTCCCAATTCATAGTAAAAGTTGTTTGGTGATCAAACCCTAAGTCATTCTCCAAATCAAGCCAAAATTACATAAAATGAAAATTACTCAAAATACCATATTCTCAGATTTGGAATCTAGGGATAAAAAAAAAAAATGATTCAATACGGATTGGTTCAGACCCTGAAATTAAGCATTCAAATACTTCTAAAAAAGTAATAAATTTTATAAGTTGAGACCTAAATGATGTATTTTCTCCATAATAATATGGGCTAGTGTCACTGTGCGTGAAGCACAGCAATGATTGTTGCGCGGCTCATGGAACTTATTTTGGGTCCTATTTTAATAATCCGACCGTCGAAAATTTAGAAAATATCAAGAATAATATACCTGTAAAAAATCAAATTGATCGGATATTAATAACCTCCTCATCAAATAACATTTGTATTTAGTTTGATACATACATATTCATTTTTTTTTATAAAAATGATATTTGATTAATAGGTTATTGATATTTGATTAACTTGATTTTTTCCAAGTATATTGTTCTCGATATTTCCTAAAATTTAAACAATTCGAATCACCAAAATAAGACCCGAAATGAATTTCGCAAACCGCACAACAATCATTGTTGTGCTTCACGCACAGCAGTGACACTAGATCCGGGCTGAATATGAGTGTTTTGGGCTTGAACCGACATTCTTAAAAAATCAACAAAACTAATGTTTCGTCATCAAATGCTCAAACTAGTCCATAAACCTGTTAATCAACATTGCATCACTTTCTCTATTCCACTCTTCTTTTGTTCCTCTGTCTGAAGTCTGATTTGGTAGAGAGCGTGTTCGAGGAAAAAAAAATGATAGCGTAAAATAAAAAATCCTCAGACCAACTCTTTTTAAATGCACGATGTGCTAAACAAACAAAAACCAATCCTCTTTGTCACAAAGATGTGTTTGGATGATCAACGAACCAAAGCTGACATTTTAGTTAAATACTGTCCTAATAAAACTTTTTTTTAATGGCATCTAAAAGTTTGTTTCATTTAATTTTCTCAAATTATTGAAACGGAGTTTAGGAGCTTATTATTGAAGCTTAATATTGAAGAATCCTCATGACAAGTGACTAATCATGAAAGGGGAAAATAAAAATTACTTCTTAAATCATGAAAAAAATTAATTCTTGCTTGGTATCTCTATGTACTTGCTTTATAATCTTTATTTGTGATTTTGAATTGATTGGTTGATAGGTATTATACCCTATACCTTCAAGCATCAGGATCAATCCCTCTTGCTCTCATACTACTCCATAGAATTCAATTCTTATTATTATTTTATGTGGTTTTGTTAATTATAAAAGAAGAAACAATATAAATAAATAAATAAATAAAGGAATACTAAAAAGGAAAAGAATATTTGCATCATTGTGATGATAGTAAAGCATACGACTCCTCGAAGAGGTTACAATCTTTACTTTATATATATATATATTTGGAAGACTTTGCTTCTTTTTTTTTTTCTTTTCTAATCATGCCAAACACTGTATATGTTTTTAGAAGTTCTTTTCTCCATTCTCAAAAGGGTATTTTCTTTTATGCAACTTTGAATCTGATCTTCTAACCCTTTAATTGTGTGACTGATGTGCCTATCTTTTTTTTTTTTTAACCCAACTCACAAATTTTTCCAAAGTGCTATAATAAATGTAACACTGTCATACTGTATTCTGGTAACTTTTCTTGAATTTTTTTTTTTAATGGATATGTAGCATTAAAATTATAGTAAGGTAGCACTAGTGTAGCAACCTATAAATGTTTTCAAGAAAGTCATGAAAACTTTTCTGGGAATTTTTTTTTTTTCAGTTTATAGCATTATAAGGGTTTTTTTTTTTTGCCCCAAGGACTAGTTCTAGTAAGAATAGGAACCATATTACACTTATCATGAATGCAATGTTATCACACTACATTTCGGGAAAAAAAATTGGAAATAATTTCTCCATCTCTAACATTATGAATTTTTTATTTTATTTTTTACCAGGGCAAGTGCTAGTGATATTGCAAACTCTCTTACCGAATTTTTTTGACTTGGGATGGTATTCACTTCAATAAAAAATAAAAATTAAAAAATAAAAATCTCCTTTTTTCATGAAGGTTTTCATGTGCAATATTCTTTTTCTATACCATATCTCTGCTTAAATCAAATCATGTTCAGTCAAGAGAGTTTAGGTATTACTTTCAAACTATTCCAAAAGAATCACAATAATTTCCCAATTCTAATGATGTAATGCATCCAGAATCCAATCAACAACGATGATTATTATTATTTATTTTTTTTTTTTTTAAACTAACGATTACTTAAGATGAACTAGTGATTTTGTAGCGCTGTAGTAGAATCATTACCAAAGGCATACTGTGCACCCAAATGCGGAACAACCATATATATAAGAACATAGTTTAAAAATAAAATAAATGAAAAAAACTACTACTAACATAGTATTGCGAAATAAGCTACTGATCTATAAGTTCTGCTTTGTGTTCTATTATATAGCTAGTACAGAAATGGAAATCAAGTTTAGTTTGGGCTTAATTTTTTTTTTTTTTGTTGATCGGCAAAGAAAAATTTATTGAGACGAGGGAAGAGATACAAAAGGTTGGAGGGAGATATGCATCATAGCTTTATAGATGAATCCCAACTAGGTTGACACCCAAAAACAACTTCGATCATGTGCAAAACCCAACAACCAACGCTATAAAAAAAGCGAGAAACTGACTAAATACATATCCAAAACAGAGAATTGCAAAACACTAGTTTGGGCTTAATTAGCGAGCATAATTGATGGATAAACTTGTTTAAGCAAAGACATGAATACGATCAACTTGCCTTTTCAATAACAAAATCATTAATTGAAGACTTGCCTAAAAAGTCCATTAAGTTTAGTAAATTGGACTGTCAAGTTTGGGCTTGCCAGCCCATTACGAACTCTATTCCAATAATTTGATTTGTTCATTTTATGAGTCTTTATAGTAAGATCTTATATTAAATATTAAAAAAAAAAAATGGTTTTGATAATGGTAATCACGAGATTTTAATCATATTTGTTATAAAAAAATTAAGTACCTATTTTCAAATTCAAATTTGACGTCTATTTTATTTTTTAATAAAATTATGTATTTACAAATCAAATCAATTTTATTTTATTTTCATAGATAACCTATAATAGATATCTACAAAATAAATAAATTAGATCATCAAAGTGTAAGCTTTGGTGAGCTCGACCCAAACTAAGGTCTCATTTGAAAACTTGATTTTTTTTTACTAAAAAAAGTAATAATTTTATACACAGCAATCATTCACATTTTTTCATACACTCACAAAAATTCATTTCCAAGTACATTAACTTTTTTCTTTTGTTAAAAGCACTAAATTTTTTTTAAAAATACTAAAAAAATAATAAAGGGATAATTACTGCATAGCGGTATCAGAGAAAATTAATTTTACACATATATAAAAAAAAAAAGGTCATAATTTTAATTATTAATATTTATTACTTATTTGTAATTAATTTTTTTCTATCTCATTTCACTGTTATTTTTCCAAAAATATGAGAAATTATTCATTGCCTCAAGGACAAATCTAGGTGATGTCCCAACCTAAGTATTATTGGTTGAAATAACGGATGTTGTTTGTCTCATTCGGAAAGATAACTGAACACTTGTCTAAACATGAATGGTGTGAAGCAATACTTCTGAGGCAATGAATAATTTCTCCAAAAATAGATCCAATCCACTAGACGTGTGACAAAAAGGACTTATTCGGGTGGTTGACAGTGCAATTTTTATGACTTCATGATGCCACATGAACAATGATCGTCTTGATTCTAAGATGCCAAAAAAAAAAAAAAACAAAAAGTTGAAACTTCATGTGGAATTTCACTTTTGTAAACCCTTGGATTTGATAGACTAATTGGTGAAACTTGAGAACCTTTAAAGTAGGCCATTTCACATCAAGCCTAATGGGCTTTTGTCATTTCTTTTTGGGCCAATTGCAACCTAGGACACATGGCCTCGTGCTGTATTTTACTTCCCTTTCAAAATTAAAAAAAAAAATGAAAAATCGTAAATGACTGGTGCATATAATTGATTTTTTTAAATATTTTTTTAACTGATTTTAATTTTTTGAATTTGTTAATCTAAAAGCAAAGGGAAAATTATAGAATGTGCCCGAATATTACATGTCTGTACTTCTTAACCAATTATTATTCAATATGTCCTCTCATATTTCCCAATCACCCAACATAATACCTCACCTACCCACATTCTATACCAATCACAATACTATGAAATACGAATAATGTTATATGTATCAATTAATATATACACTAGTGTACTAACAGATGATGTCGCATCATTTGTATGGTTTTGGGTATTTGTAACTTGTATAATAAATGTGGTCAATAATAATATCATGTAGCACCACCGATAGTGTAGACTAGTGTACACTAATTGTTGCATGTAGCACCACCGATAGAATACCACGTGTATATACTTTGAAATTACTAAATAATTACCCCAAATGAAGTTTCCAAATGAGGCATATTGCCCTTGTTATTTGGAGTCTTTGTATGCAAAGACCTTTTTTTTTTTTTTAGTAAGGTTAGAGATTTTAAAAATTCTATTAAAATTTTTACCAAATGTCTCACATGGGTATGAGATTCACACAATGTGAGTCTCATGTGGGTCCCTCACCCATGTGAGACATTTAGTAAAACTTTGGGTAGAATTTTTTGGATTTCTACCATTTTTGTTTTTTGATTTTTGATTAAAATATACTACATTAAAATTAAATAAATCTGTTATAGATAATTCTTCTAATATCTAGTACAAGTTGATTAAAAATACAAGAAGGCACTAAATTAAAGAAGGGTAAACTACCAATAGGTCCTACTTTGGAGACTTATTACCTAATAGGCCCTACTTTGGAGACTTATTACCCATTAAGTCCTATTTGATAAATTTATTAAGTGATAAAGATAAATTTATCAGTCTTTTTTTTTTATGAAAAAATTTATAGTGATAAATTTATCAGTCTCTTTATTTTTATGAATAAATTTATAGTGATAAATTTATCAATCTCTTATTTTTATAGTGTTAAATTTATTAGTTAGGACTTGTAGGTAAATAAGTCTAGTGAATAGGACCTACACGTAAGTACCCCATTAAAGAAACGAAAACCATGGGCCAAGTCATTGTTCATGTTGGCTAATAAATCAACACATTGGTTTACATCCCAATAGTAGTGATTAATTTCAAATATTCCCAACTTATTCATAAAATACATGTAATCAAATATGGTTTTTAGTATCTGGTGTGTTATATCATGTGCAAACAAAATCTGGTGAGTTATATCGTTAGCCAGTGTAGCACCAATTTTGATACTTTACAAGGGAGACAATCCTACTGTGGCCATTTTAGTGCAGTTTGTTAGAAATGTTTATAATGTTTTTTACTTTTAGAAATTTATGTCAAATTTATGATGGAAAAGTAAATTAAATAAGTTGATTATCAAAAAGTTGAGAAATAAATTTTTTTTTATTTTTTTATTTTGATTATCGACTTTTAAATTGAGAAAATTTACATTAAACATATTTAATTTGAATATTATTTAAATTTGAGAAATATTTTGGTAAGAATCTCCAAGAGCATGGCATGCTGGGAAGGTGACCATAAGTCTTCTCATACTTTTTTTTAGAAACTCTCTTTGAATAACGATGTACAAATAGAAATTATTATAAAATTGTCATATATAATGATATAGTTTAATGTAAATCTGGTTCAGTATGCAGACAACTTTCAGTAGAAACCCCAAGTTTGGAGGCGAGCCCCCGCAACACACCGAAGGTGCGTTGCAATCTGGGGGGCCAGATTGGGCTGAATTGTTTTTAGGCATTTTAGTTAATTTTGGCCCACAGGTTTTTTCCTATATAATGTGATAGTGTTTTTACAATTTTATGATTGTGTAAGGAAGGAGAAGAGTATTTGTAATTCTATACTCAATATAGTGGATTAGTGTGACTTCCGATGATAAATGCACGTTGCCGAACCTTGTATATCGACCTGTTCTGTCTATTTATTTTTCTGTGATTAATAGTTTCCAAGATCCATAGGTTTAGGGATTGAACGCGTAGTTTAAATCTTAACAACTTTCACTTTGAAAAAAATAAGAAAAAATATATTACGAAAATATTTCGAAACTGTCACTAGGCGATTGAAAAACTTATATTCAACCAACCAATCGATCAAATTTTTGCGACTTTTTTTTTTTTTGTGTGTGATTCATAATATTTCTCTTTCTGTGTATATATATAGTTATATAGATATGTGGAAGCTTCATCTTAACATTCTCATCCATGATCATAGCCTTAAGTTCAGGGCTTTTTTGGGTGGATGCTGTTGGCTTTTGAGGGGTAAACATCATTATGTGGGCTTTCTATATCCTGTTTGTTCACTACGTAACCCCTTTTCATTGCATCCACACTTCTTTCAAAATCAATTAAAGACTAAAAGATTATTGTACTCACCCACCAACATGTCCCACTTGAAATTGAGAAATCTTTGATCTTATCATATGTTTATTTAATTATAGAGAGATATGTAATATTTTTTTTTACAACCTTTTCTCTTATATTTTAATCAAATAATTATTTGTCTCTCTGTTATTAAATGAGTCATGTAAAACCGATTTTCAGTTGGAGCCTTGTAGAGAATCCATCATGTAAATAATTATATAACTAGGCCCATTCAGTGACACATGTGATTTTTTATTTTTATTTTTATTTTTGTTAATCTCATAATACACAAGTTTGTTTTTTTATTTTTTAGCGAGAAATCCTTATTTTGGAATAATTTACACTTGTCTTTCTTAAAGTTTGAATAAAATATAGTAAGCTTATACATTTCGTATAATTATCTCTTATTCATCAATAATTCGTTAGTCATATAAATGAAAAAGATTTCTTATCTCTTTTATATTGGAATGTACATTTTCTTTTAGCTATTTCTATATCCTATTTGTACTAATTATGATTCCTTTAACTTTATTAGAAGAGAATTTAATGTAATTAGGCCAAAATATTGAATTCATTTTATTTTCTTCAAACTCCAAGAGAAAATCAATCTAAATTACTTTTATCTGGTGAGATATAAAGTTCTATATATTATTTTGGGGTTTTAGGAAAAAGGTCAAGGCCCAAGGGACATAAGTCCATATTCCTAATCCTCATCTTACTTGTACAAGCAGTACAAAAAAAAACCTTATTAAAAAAACAAAATTTAAAAAGAAAAAAAAAATGTAACGAATTACTTGAACTCGACTTGTTAAAACTCATTTAAAATCAATTTATTAACAAGTAAACTTAAACATATTATAAAACTTGTTAATTTTCTAACTTCTACATGAAAAACTACATGCACTATACATTTAACAAATAAATAAAACTAATTGACTTCAGTTTCAAAGTTCTACATGAAAAACTATATGCACTATATATAAAAATAAAAATAAAAACTAATTGAGTTCAGTTTCGTTGTAATTGATTTTAGAAAAAGTAGGGGAAAAATAGAAAATTAAAATAATTAAAATCTGATTTTTTTTTTTTTTCTCTTTTGGTTGGATTTAGGGGGAAAAAAGAATTTATATTTCTCAGAAAATCTATTTTTTATTCAATTTACTTTAGAAAAATGAATATGTATAAATAATTCTCTCTCTCTCTGTCTCTCTCTCGCTTGGGCTTGAATTTTGTGAGGAAATAACAAAGGAAAAATATTTCCTCAAAAAAAAAATAATAATAAAAACAAACAAACAAAAAAAGGAAAAATGAATAAAGAACATTAATTTCTAATTGATTTATTATTCCACTCCTTAAATCTCTCAATAAATTTAAGACCTAAATACTAATTACAATTAGCACCTTTGGATCTTCTCACTCCTAAATTCAAATCCAACAACAAAATCTCTCCATAAATTCAAGATCTATAAATGCTAATAATTGCAATTAGCATCTTTCAATCTTCTCACTCCTATATCCATATCCAACATCAAAATCTCTTTATAAATTCAAGACCTAAATACTAATTGCAATTAGCATCTTTATCTTTTGATCTTCTCACTCCTATATCCAAATCCAACATCAAATTGAGTTCGAGAAATCTACAACAAAATAAAAAAAATAAAATAAAAATGAGGGAATGATAGTGATAACAAGGAGAGTAGAAGAATGTAAAGTGCTTAGTCATCTTGGGTGCTTTAGAGGAAGATAAGTAAGTAGAGTGCGTCCCCCTCCCAACTGTTTGTTGGTTTTTTTTAGGGCTAACAAATTATATTACAATTAGATGAATCACTGAACTAACTGCCCTGTCCTTTTTACCATTTGGTTGTAAGGTGACAAAAAAAAATTCAAGTTTCTATTTTTTCTCAACTTGTACAGGACAAGCCTCGGATATCTATGACCATAGGATAATCACTCACAAATCACATAAAGGACCAAATTAACTTGACAACAAAACAAGGTATGACAGCACTAATTTCTTTGCAAACAAAAATTTCAAGTTCCTTTGGGAACTGCTGCAGCCTGCAATGAGAATTTTGTGATGCAACCACACACAAGGTCAGCATTAGAATCAATACAAGGTATATTCCTTGAAGTTTCCATCAACCAAAACTCTTATCAAAATCAGAAAAACACAAAGTCATAAACAATCACAATAAATTATAAACACTCTTTAACCCTAGTTTCATTTATGTATAACATCGCTTTCGCAGGCCGGCAGCTACTGCTCATAATATAATCATCCCTACAACAGTTTGATAAATTTAGGGTTTAAAGATATTATTAAAAAAAAGTCAAATGTTTGTACAAAACTGCTTCCTTTTGTTTTCGAAATAGTTAATAAGCTAACAGGAATCAAATCGCAGGCGTGCAAATCTACTACCAAAGATTTTCTAAAATTATTAACAATAACGTACGACATTAAGCAAGGTCACTGCATTAAAATAGATTTATGCATATATTTAATACAATATAACGGTAGAATCAACATATGCATATTGGTTGGTGCACGGTTTGTTTTTATCATATTTTAAATGTTTCGACAGCGGATAGATGAACCAAATTTTGATATTGGACTACAAGTAGTTTTGTACTGCGGAAAGTTGGATCACCAAACTTTGAATGTGCTACACACCATCAGGGCCTAAGAATATACTAAATACATAAGCTAAAAATGAATCAAGTTTTCATGAGAAGCAAGTCATGCAAGACCGATCAATTAGACAGGCAACAATATGCATTTCAGCGTCAACTGAATGGCAACAACAACAATGGAACATAGATACGGTCACATGTTCAAGCCTCACAATTAAAGAGTAAATTGATATACAATGCTAGACTTCGAAATTTCAAATTAGTTTCTTAGTTCCTAACCTATATTACACAGACTCTTCAAAATAAATCAAATACTCATGTCAGACACCCGACACTCGGACAAGGGTATGGAATATGTGTCGAATACTTTTCAATGAATACTTCTTATATAATTGTATATAACACAATTATTATATGTATATATTGTCGTATAATTGCAATAAATGTCATTTTAACACTATTAAGTTACATAAAGTATCATTTTATCTCACATACTAGATTAAAAATTTTAAAATATGACCTTTTTTTGCCGAATCCGCATACTCTTAAATTTATAATGTGATGAGTCCGACCTCTAGATACATATTCATACCCAACACGTATACCCGAATACATGTAATATAGTTCCTAACCTGTTTCCTTCTTGCACAACCAACATTCTAACATTTTGAGGCCTTCGCACTTATTAGACTAATTCTTCTCAAGTTCTTATTTAACAAGGAATGATTTTAACACCAAGGCCGTGTTTGATTCATGGATTTAGAGAGAGATTTACAAAGAAAAAGGGAAAAGATATATTTTATTCATATTTTATCGTTTTTTCCTTTTTCCTTTCCCTTTCCTTTTTCAAATCCCTTCATAAATTCTTGAACCAAACACAACCTAAAAGAACTCCCAACACAAAAAAGTAAGACCGTATAGAATTGACAATTAAAATTGGGAGGTTAAGGCTACTCATAGATTTGCTGTAGAAATGAATTACTAGAATTATGGAGAGGTCAAATAATCTAGCAAATAGCTACAAAACATTCTAAACTACTTACAGAAATTATTTGTGATGATCATGGCCCTCCTAGAAGCCAAATATGCTCTTCCGATCAAATTCTCCAACTAAAATCTTATGCTGGAAACTGTCACCATCAACACTTTCTCACACGAAAAGCAAGACATATGTTACAAGATTATCAGTAACATATCAATTTGCTTGCACACAAACAAAACAACTCACAAACTCAAAATAGGAAAATATGCTAGTGTTGTTCTTTCCTCATTCCAAGTTGTTAGAACGTTGTTCTCAACCAAATAGATGTAACTGTTACTCAAGAATGTCCGGTTTTCCTTAAAGTTTCAACTGCATCATACTTAATTCAACACTTCCCAAAAATGTAACCATACAAAGCAGCTTAGAAACTACTAGAATAGCCAGTGATTCTCTCTAAACCATCATAGAGTACAAGGCACAGCATTCAAAAACAAAAATTCCCAACATCACATATACGAATGCGAGTACTAAAATCAATGTCTACTCCTAAAATGCATCATTATCAGTATGCATTCCAAGGATTAACAATTCCCTATATTCTGGATTTGAATATGGTTATGTTCATTCTGATAAACACAATTCACACTGACCCAAATAGAACATTTTCACTTTTGTATCGATTATTTTACTTCAAAAGCACTCACAATTATTTCATTTGATCATGATCAAGTCCACAAATGTAACACATGATTGCTTGAAAATGGAGAAAGTTTGTTAACAAAAATAAGTAATTGAAAGAAACAATTTCAGAATTCCCATAAACAGAGCTGAAACAGAGAGCTCATATCTGTATCATTATTGAAATATACAAGGTACAAAAAACAACTCACCCACCCACCCACCCTCCCTCCCTCCATCCCCACCCAAAATCTAATCTCTTTGTACAGAAACTAATGAAACTATCAAACAAAAAAGAAGCCAACTCACCTCCAAAGATGGAAGACAACATAATCAACAATCTCACCGATAAACTTTTTCACTCCCATCTTCATCCAAAATCTTCCATATATCAATTGAATTGAATTCAAAGTCATCATCAACCCATCGACCGCTTCCTCCGAAGAACTTGGATTAAACTAGAAGCATTTCTCCTAATTTTTTCATTATCATCGTCCAACAACCCAACACAAAACTCAAAAACCCCTTCTTTCAAAACCTCAAAACACATATCTTTATTATAATTGCACAGCGAATTCAATGTTAATAGCGCGTATTGAACCCCTCTGGAGCTCCCATTTCTCAACACACGAACCAAAATTTGAATACAACCATTGAATTTCACCATCTCTTCTCTACCTTCCTTACATTTTGCCAGCAAACCCAATACCTCAACGGCCCGTTCGAGGCCCGAACCGGCAATACTAATCAAAATCGGTATAACACCACAATCCACAGCCCGTCTCCCATTATCCGGATACGAGCAAATCGCGTAGAGCGCGGTCGCGGCCTCTTTAACTTCTCGGGCATTACCGTCTCGGAGAAGCGAAACTAGGGCTCGAATCGCATACGGGTAAGCCCCAATCGTAGCCTTGTTGACCTCCACAACCGCCAAACTCGTCAGGATCGTCGCCGCCACGGCACGGCAGTCCGGCGAAGACCCGCCGCCGCGCATGGCTGCGATAACTCTGCCAATCGCGCCCTCCGCCACCAAACCTACCTTGTTGTCATCATCCAAACTCAAATTCAAGAGCAAATTCATGGCTTTTTCTTGCAAAGTCGGGTCGTCCGAGTCAACACAGTTGAGGACCGCCGACACGGCTCCTGACTCGGTGAGCCGGCGGCGGAGAGCAGAGTCGCGCTTGGAGAGGCGGGTGAGCTGGTCGAGGGAGCTGAGCTTGGAGTGGAGAGGTGAAGAAAGGGAGGTTAGGGTGGAGATTAGGGTTTGGGGTTGAGGGTAGGAGTGAGGTTTGGGGAGAGAGACGAGGGTAAAATGGGAAATTAAGCTTCGGAGAGCGTGGTTGGGGATGAGAGAAGGAGGTTCGGAGAGGGGTAGTTTGGTAATTGGACAAGTACGGTGACCGGAGTCTAACCAGCGTTGGATTGAAGAGCGATCGAAGGTGTGACCAGAAGAGAGGATGACAGGGTCTGACATTATCTCTAGAGATATCGGACACTTGAAGTCGTCGGGAAACGCCGTCGCCATCGTCTCTCTCTCTTTCTCTCTCTTCACAAAGTCTGTTGTATCTCTCTCTCTATATCTATCAACACTTTAAAGAGAGAGAGAGAGAGAGAGAGAGGTTCCTGAGGTTTTTAGGTCACCCACGTGGAGAGTTACACAATTGTGAAATACTCCTCCTCACATATATATATATATATATTTATTATGAAATCAAAAAATAACAAGTACAAATTACAAAATAACAAGTCGAGATATTTTGGGGGTGTTTGCTGCAGCTTTTTTGAGCCAGCTTATGGCTTCTGGCTTTTAAAAAGTTATTTTGGACTGTTTGGTTAAACTTATTTCAAACAGCTTCTGATTCTAACAACTTATTTTAAGTCAAAAAAGCTGATTCTGAGAAGCTGCTCACCCCTTGCTTCTGATTATCAGCTTCTGCTGTGGACATGTTAATTCATGGTTATACTCTTAGATTTTTTTATTTTTTATTTTTTTAAAAATAGAAAAAGACCCAAATGGACTATAAAATATTATTATTATTTTTTATGAAAAATATAGACAAATAGTGAATAATAAAAAATAAAAATTAATTAAAAAAGCTACTTCACAGCTTATTTAACAAACACTACTCAGCAACTTAAATCTATAATCTAACAGCTATACCAAACAGATTAACAGCTTCTGATTAAAGTCATAATCTATAATCTGTTAAGCTATAAGCTATAATCTGTTTTAACAGCTACACCAAACAGCACCTTTATACTTCGTTACGTTCTTAAAATTAATATATTATAGGAGATTTGGTGATAGACTCCGCATTGTCTAATTTATTTTTTAAAAGGATAAAAATTATGTAGGTACTTTCAAAATTCTTAATATTTTAAAATTTGTTTCTTTTACTATATTACCTTCATATCTATTAGCTCTCCTATTAAGCTATCTTCACAGTGTATTTTAGAGTAAAATTTTACTTTGAATTTTACTCTGAATCAGAGTAAAGTTTACTATGATTCAAAATAAAATTTTATATTGTTAGGCAAATCAACATGTTTTTACTATGATTCAGAGTAAATTTTACTCTGAAAGTACAATTTTACTCTGAATCAGAGTAAAATTTACTATGATTCAAAGTAAAATTATATCACTAAGCAAATCAACGTTTTACTCTGAAAGTACAATTTTACTATGATTTAAGAAGAGTATCCACTTTGAATCACACTAAGTATCATGTATTAATAACCTTGCGTATTTGGTTGCTGAGAAAATCAATGGGTATGTTTGGTTTGATTTTAGGAGATGAGTTTTAGAGATAAAAAGTACGAAAAGTTGTTTGGTTTGGTTTTTTTCAAAAGATGTTTTGGAAAATTATTTTGAGAGAGAGTTTTGGAAAAAGTGATTGATTTGATGTGTATGAGAGAGAGATTTGTTTGGAAAACTTGTAAACCAAACAAGTTTTGCGAAATTTTTTTGGAAAAATTTGTTTGGTTTGATTACTTTTGAAAACTTATTTGTAGAGAATTTTTCCCAAAATTTTTTGAGAAATACAAACCAAACAAGGCCAATATGTTTTTTAACCAAAGTAAAAATTCAAAGTAAAGTTTACCATGATTCAAAATAAAATTTTATATTTTTAAGCAAATCAACATTTTTTAACCAGAGTAAAATTTTACTCTGATTCAGAGTAAACTTTACTCTGATTAGTAAAATTTCTGTGTGAAATTCTTATTAGAGAAATTCTTATCACAGAGAGAGAAAGATAGAGAAATTGAATAGATCATCCATTTTAATAGATCGATCATCCACTAAACAAGCTAAGTATGAACAGGTCAATTCAAAAACTAGTAAAAACATAAATCTATATTACAAGGATATATAACCACGAAACACACAGATCAAAAACTAAACAAAAACATCCAAATATCAACATAATTATAATCTGATTAAGGTGGCCATTTCAGAGAACACATCCAAATATCTCTCTATCTTTTGATTTCAAAGAATACATGTGTTCAACAACACTCATACACACAAATATATATGTATATATATATATACATATATATTCAAAACTCATATCTATGTTTAAAAAAAATATCACGTAATATATATACATACACTCACTTACCGATATATATACATATATATATGTATGTATGAGTCATACATACATACATACATACACATATATATATATATATAAATACATACATGCACATATACATAAGAAGAGCAAATCAGCGGAGACCAGGCGGAGTTTGGCGTGTTCGCCAAAGGGAATGGCGGAAGAGGATCAGACGCCGGCGGCGTTGGCGAGATCGACGCAGGAGTTCCAGAGGCGGTAGCTGAGCTTCCAGATCTAAAGCTTGAAGGAGTTAGAGAAAGGAGAGAGGGAGTAGAGAGACAGAGAAGGTAGGGAGATAGTGAGTGGAGAAGGTGGGAAAATTTAGTTGAGGGTATAATAGTCTAATAAAATATTTAAATAATAAATTTTGTCTTTTATGCAAAACTTTATAATTATGAGGGGGTTTAGAAAGTATAATTTTTTTCTTAGTCCTTTTAACAATGAAATGAAGGTAAAAGGGGCTTATAATCAAATTTCTCATATATTAATGGTCATATTAGTGGTGGTGGTAGTAATAGCGGTGACAAAGTGGAGATAAAGGTGGAGGTGTTGCGGTGGTGGCAGTAGTACTGGTGCGGCGATAATGGTGTGGTAACTATGGTAGTAGTAGTGGGAGTAGTAGTGACTGTGGGGGTGGAGATGGTGTCGGTAATAGTGGTAATAGTGGTTGTGACTGTGATGTTGGTGAAAGTGATGGTAATGAGAGTAATGAGGTGACACCTTTGGTTCAAAACATATTTTTTTCTTTTTAAAAATAGAAAATATTTTTTGTTCAAACAGACTTATTTTCCATTGATCACAAAAAATGTTTTCGACACCGTTTGGAAAGCAAGATTTGAGGCTTTTTTTGGCTATTTTAACTACAAAAAACAAAATAGGTTATTTTAGCCACAACAAACAAAACATCACATCCAACCCACAATCATTACACTTTTCTCTCACAAAAAAAGCTAAAAAAGCCAAAAAGTCCTTCATAAATCAAGCTTTTTAGCCCAGGCTAAAATAGCCAAAAAAGCCAAAAAAGCAAAAAACCAACCCATTTCCCAAACCAAGCCTTCGCTGACTTTTGTTTTTCATTATACCAAATATTAGAAAATAAGAAAAATATTTTCTAAAAAATGTATTCCATCCAAACAAAGAAAGCATAAGGTTAAAAAAATTAGAATTAATGTAGTTGATATAACAAAATAAGGAGAAATAAGAAAAAAGTTATATTTCAGTGCAAAAGATATGACAATATTATTTTTTAAATCATATGATTAATAAATTATTGATAAAAAATGAGTTGTGAATTAAAATTTTAAATGAACTCAATATAATTAGCAGCATTTATTTATAAATTTCTCTTCACTTACTTATATTCCACTTAGTATAAATTGTTTTCTTATATTCTAATAATCTTATAGATTACCAAAAGACCCTAATAATAATAAGATGAAACACGCATTAATGTTCACATTAACAGTGTGAATGTTCTATGATATAAGCATTCACATTGTTAACGTGAACATTAACATGTCAAATTTATTAATGTGAATGTTCACATCACCAAGTTGCTAAGAAGGGTTCAAAAAATATTTATAAGAGTATAATTTATCCATAAAATACTTTTAAATATGATCATTAAAATTTGGTAGATCTTATTTTTGGGAAATTGGTTAAAAGTTGATTTATTATTTTTTTTTTTTTGGCTTTTTTTGAAAAAAAAAAATGTATAAAAAATAGAGAGACAGTGTAACTCAAAATAGGTGAGGTGATGTGGCTTTTAACCATGTTCCCAAATTGATAGTACTTATTAAAACATAAGAATATCTTATAAATTAATTGAGATACAAGTACTTGAAAGAATTTTTTTTTATAAATTCTACCTATAAAACTCATTGTATTGTTTTTCAATTAAACTTATTAATTGATTTTTTATTTTTATATGTAAAATGGAGTATATAAAATGATATGATTGTAATATTTTAATACTTTTAAGGGAGACTTATTTATAAATCCTTTTTCAGACACCTATGGTAGACTAAGTCCTATATAATTTCTTATAGAGTCTCAAGTCCTATTTAGATAAGAATGTATTCCACAAGATCCTACATAAACGTAACGTGACGTGATACTTACATAAACGTAACGTGATGTGACTATATAAACGTAACGTAACGTGACACCTACATAAACGTAACGTAACGTGTCACGTTACGTTTTGCAAACTTAATAAGTTTTTATTTTTTAAAATTGAATGTGAAAATGTTGCTGGTTTATGTTGGCGTAACGTTACGTTTCATATAAATATGATCTATGGTAATATTCAATTTCCTATATATGAAATTGAATGTTGCCATAGATTATAGGTGTCACGTTACATTTATGTAGATGTCACATTACGTTACGTTTATGTAGATATGATCTATGGTAACATTCAATTTCCTATAAGAAATTAAATGTTGCCATAGATCATAGGTGTCACGTTACGTTTATGTAGGTGTCACGTTACGTTACGTTTATATAGATGTGATCTATGGTAACATTCAATTTCCTATATATGGTTTTACTATTATTTATGATATTAACAACTAATATTGAGGGTAAATATGTCAACAAACTTCCCACAGGACTTATGGATACATAAGTTTTTTAGTAGAACCATATGTAACATAAGTCTCCCTAATAGGACTTACAAATAATTTTCTCTACTTTTAAACCACAACAAGAAGTTTTTTTCTTGTTTAGCATAACATATAAAATAAATACTTAAAAATTGAATTAAGTTTTTTTTTTTTTATAAAATCTATATCTTAGAAATTAATTTTAAAAAAAATAGATTTGAAAAATAACTTGCAAACAGCATCTCAAATCCTTTATTAAATTTAAATTTAATATTAGTGAAAATAAGATTCAATCTATTCATTAAACTTATATCAAATCAATTTTTCATTAAAAGAGGGATAAATCAAATCTTTCATTAAATTTTCAACAACCTCTTTATTAAAATATAAATTATTAGAGATCATTTTTTTCCAATTAAATTGGTTAAATAAAGTTTTGGAATAGATTAGCTATTTTTAAAAATTATTTGATGAAAAAATTGATTATCAATATTGGAGTGAGCTAATCAAACTTTTAATTTAAATTTTTAAACAAATTAAATGACAAAAGATATAAAGGGTAGAGTAACCAAATGTGGGGGTCGAACTTGAAATTGTGCCTGTTTGGTGTAGTTTAAAAGCTGCTTATTTCAGCTTTCAGCTTAATTTAAGTTATTTTGATGTGTTTGGTGTAACTTATAGCTTATAACTTATAACTTTTTGGAAGTCAGAAATCAGCTTATTCTTTGAGTGGGACAGGAGATACTTAATTTATAAGTCAGAAATCAGCTTGTGTTCATAGTTATAAGCTATAAGCTATTTAGGCATAAGCTATAAGTATTTTTCCACAACTCTATCAAACAGGGCCATTAGCTCAAATAATTATATTTTTAATTTAAATAATAATATATAAATAAAAACTTCATACAAAATGAAGCAACTTTATAATTGACATTCTAAAGCAAAACAACTATGAACATGAATGTATTTATAATAGTAATAATATTATCATATTATTTTGGTGGAACATTATGTAAATTTTATGTATGAATAGAAATTTTAAGTGAAGATTCAGCGAATTTAGGAAGAAGTATTTAATGCTCATTAGTAACCTAACTCTTTAACATAAAAGTCCAGAGCTTGTTACACTGAAACAAAGTGCGCCAGCTGAAATGACCAAAATGCCCTCCAAGTATGCATCTTTCCTTGTACTAAAGAAATGCCATAAGGGTATTTTGGATATTTCATTTTCAATTCCCTTCCTTTTCAAAACTTCTTAGGTTTTGTCGGTTGGTTTGGCGGAAGGAATGGGAGAGAGGAGGGTTTCCTTTTCAGAGAGAATTGGAAAAGTGCAATCATTCTGTTAAAACTTTTTCATTAATGACAAAGAAAGCACAAAAAGAAAAAAAAAAAAAAAGGGCAAAAAAAAAAAAAAGCCTTGTTTTCAGTTGATGATGCTTTGATTAGGGGTATTTTCGGAAATTCACCATTCATTTTGACATTTCAATCCAACGGTTCACCGGTTTCTCGTGCCTGTCACGGAAAAAAGTCTATGGTTACGGGGTCTATGCTCCATAGAAAATAAGCAGTGTGATTTTAATCAAAAGTGTAGAAGAAGGCACATTATGAGGTGGTGGTGGTGGGGATTGTTTAGTCAACTGTCCACCCAAATCCAAAAAAGTCCAATTTTGTGTGCTAATTGTCAGGTTTTGTGCAATTTCTCTTTTAAGTTAGATGGTGATGATTGGTTGGTTTGAAAAGTGAGTTGATATTTTAATTTTTTTAGGTTAAGTTTGGAAAGATTAAATAAGTCTACGTTTTTTTATCTTTTTATTGTTTTTTGGATCATATTAATTAATATCTTTTCTCTATTTTTTTACACATTTTTTTATAAAAAGTTAAAAAGTGCACTTATTTAGAACATCTCAAACAATTCCTTAGTTTTTAGATTACTTTAATTTGGAAATAAAAGTTTTATTTATGATGAATTTTTTGATTTTTTTGATTTTTATAAGAGAAAAAATATAATAATTATAAAAATATGATATTTTATCTTATTGGATTAATTTTTTTTTTTTGGTAACTAAAATAACTAAAAAGTCTCGGGCTATAGCTTCCCAAACGAAGGCTTAAATGTAAGGACTGTTTTTTTTTTTTAGTTTGTGATCAGATTAGATGGTACTATCGGATTTGTGAGGATTTATTATGGATCTTATTTCAATAATCCAAATTGTTTTAATATGTAGAATTCGTCGAGTACTATATGCTTGTAAAAAATTACGTTGATCGGATATCGATCGTTATCTCATCAGATCAGATTTTTATCAATCGTTTATTTTTTCACCGTCCAATTTTTTTTTATACAAACCAATTTGATCACGTATCTATCGATATCCAGTCAAAGTGATTTTTAATAAACATATAGTACTCGACAAGTTCTACACATTGAACGGTTTATATTATCGAAACGGGACCCGTGATAGACTCCTAAAGACCCAACAGTATCCTCCAGTCTGATCATGAATTGAAACCAACCCTAAATGTGAAATTTGAAAGTATTTTTCTTAAATTTTCTTACTTAGTTTTACATCATAAGAAGAAGTGCTAATACACACTTTGATATTGACTCCAATTACAGTTTTAACTACAGTAAAAACTGTTTTGGCAATCCCATAAAATTGTTAAAAAATTAAAATTTATTTAAAAAAATCAATTATTTTATCTATTTATTTACATTTTTTTTTATAAAAAATAAAAAGTCAACTAAAATAATTATTTCTTAAAACAACTCTAAACGAAATCAATATACTACTCCAAACAAGATTGAATGTATTGAAAAGATTTGACTTGATTACATTATGAGTCCTCCTTGAGATTTAAGGTCGCATAACAATTTTCTTCTTCAGCTAGTCAATCATGAAGCCAATTAACCAATGGCTCATTTGGAAATTAACTTTTATTAATGATTTTTTAATTTTTTTTATAAAAAAAAAAACATGCGAAAAAATGGAAAAAAACAATTTAACAACTTGTAATAACTTTTTTAACTAAAATCCTAAATTTTCAAACAAACCTAAAAAGATAAGTAGCCAACTTTTTGAAATTTCAAATTTGCCATTAGTCTTCTACATATTTCATCCATCTCGTTTTTTTTTTTTTGGGGGGGGGGGGGGGGGGGAATATATAATTATGGATAGAATTGTAGATGATAAAGGATAGAATTATATCATGAGATAAGGGGTTGATATGCGATGTGATTATAGATAGAATTGTAGTTGAAAAGTTTTTTTTTTTTAATACAATAAAGAATTGGATAGAGAGATTGAGGATTATTTGCACCGACAATGCTACGTAGCTCAAATTTTGTGGCTCAAAAGTGGCTCAAATGGTCAAAACGACGTCGTTTTGAGTACAGAACAACATACAAATGGCCAGAACGACGTCGTTTTGGCCATTTGAGCCACTTTTGAGCCACAAAATTTGAGCTACGAGACATTTTCCTATTTGCACTACCTTTGGCTAGGAAAAGATAAAAGGTATATATATATTTTACTATCAGATGAACGAGATATTAATTCCCAATATATTCTCGACCTTGCATTTTTTTTCATTTAATCCCCTTATTGTGAAGAAAACATTTTTCTTTATTCAATGGGTTCACTCATATGTTAAAATTAGTGGATCTCAAAACAAAATAATAATAATAATAATAATAATAATAATAATAATAATAATAATAATAAAGATTTTATTCGCACAAAAATCGGATTTCATTCCCACCCCTTACATGTGAATTAGCTTTTTACCTGTGCTATGCACGATTTTTGTTTCAAATTTAGATAAATTATAAATATATCTCTTGATCTTTGTTTAAAATATAAATTATCTTTGTGATTTAGAAAATTACAAATATTCCATTGTCAGAATTTTTATTTAATAGAATTAACTAAAAAAATAAAATTTCTAACTTTTTTCCAATACAATAATAAAATATATGAATTATTAATTAAAATAAATTTCTGATATCATTAACAAGTGTTAATTGATTTCATGATTTATTAATAAATAGGGCGATTTGGTATGAAATTAGAAATTTCAAGAGGCAAGATGTAGTTTCCAGAAGTATAAGGGGCAAATCATATTTTTATCAAATCTTAGAAGGTGTATTTGTAATTTATTCGTTAATTTTTTTATCCAAATCAGTTGAAAAATTAGTTGTCAAAGTCTAACAATTGAGTTTTCAAATATTTTATTAGTAAGCGAATTAATTTTATTTTTTTTTAATATGATCATATATTGTATTTTTATGAGCATTTTACTGTTATTTTTTATTGCTGGAAGTAACTCAAAGGAATTAAGGTAAATTATTTAAAATTGAATTCATTTTAATTTAACATGATATTTTGTGGCAATTTAGAAATTTGGTAAAAGTCTAACTTTTTGGTTTTTTAGTTTTTTTACATAAAAAAGCCACAAAACGTCAGTTTTTTTTTTTACACAAAAAAGCCACTAAAAAGCCAAAAAAGCTAAAAAATTAACTTTTTATCAACTTTTCAAAACACCACATTATCTTCTTCTTCTTCTTCTTTTTTCCTTTTTTTCTTGCAATTATTGTGATAACTTTAATAATCAAAATACTTTTTCAATTCATATAAGAAATTTAACATATTTAGAATTCACATTTTATTATGCATAGCACTTCCGAAAAACATTTTGCAAATAATCTTTATAATAACAAAAAGAATATTAAAAAAATAGTGTGTACTTGGAATTCATAAACAAAAAATTCTAATAGCATTAAAAAAAATAAAAAATAAAAAATGAGTGATTTTAAATGCATGTTTCAATGTAAGAAGAAGAAAAAAATTGTGGTGTTATATGTACCAATTAGTGTATAAACTAGTGTTATGATGTTATTACTGACCCCACCTATTATATAAATTATAAATATCTAAAATCTCTAAAATTATGCCACATCATCAGTTAGTATACTAGTTGGTACACTAATTAGTATATTAATTGGTACATATAGTGTAACAACCCTCATTTTGACTTAGCCATGCTTGCATACATTCCTGTATGATTTTGTCTTGTGATGTTACAAATCTTGTTTATCTTGTTTTGTCTTGCTTTGTTTAAAGTGTTGCTTGCATGATTTGTTCCTTGCTTGGTGTGTAGCCGAGGTCATCTTGAGCTTAGTTCACCTCTGAACCTTTGTACTTAGAACTATTTTGGAACCACTTGGTTGACCTCCATCTTCACCCCGGGCATGTTTGCCGAGATGTCACTATCTGGGCCGAGGTGTTCGGAACCAAGGCCGAGGAGTGTATCATCTAGGCCGAGATGTTTTGCACTTAGTGATCTTTGTCCTTGGGCAGGTATGGCCTAGACCGAGGTGTGGCACACCCAGGCCAAGGTGTGGCACAGCTTAGTCAAGTGTCGTCCTCCCTAGCCGATGTCCTTGTTACCCTGTTGCCGAAGCTTTGACTTTAGCCGATGTCCTTACTTGCCGATGTGTCTTGCCTTAGCTTGTTGCATACGCTTTGTCATAGACTTGTCTTGTCAATCAGTCACCTTTTTGAGTTGAACCAACCCGGTAGCGCCACGTGTCCGAGCTGAAGGTTAAGTCAGCCGACAGGCCTAAAAACATATCATTTGTATCACTTTGTTGTAAGTCTTTGTTCTTGAAGAGAGAGAAACTCTAGAAGAGGGAGAAGGAGTTTTAGAGTGAGAGAGTAGATTTCCGAGTGTGATCTTTGGAGTTTGAGCCGTTAGATTCGAGCTTTGAGGTAAGAATCTTGATCTACTCTGGTCATTCTTATTGATCATCTAACTGCATTGCATGATCGAATCCGTTTAGCGTGCCATGCATTGATTTGAAGTTGGTTTTGGAAGAGAAGTTAATGTTCATGTGTTCTTGAAGAAAAGTCTCATTTTGATCCGAAAGTTTGGAACAAGAACCATGTTTTTGTGTTT
Organism: Camellia granthamiana; assembly: GCA_036172215.1. Classification (NCBI taxonomy): domain Eukaryota; kingdom Viridiplantae; phylum Streptophyta; class Magnoliopsida; order Ericales; family Theaceae; genus Camellia; species Camellia granthamiana. The sequence continues at coordinate 127,743,941 of CM069909.1, read as the reverse complement.
GTTCTTACATGATCTTCTTGTATGGGTACCCAGGTCCATATTTTTGAACTCATGGCATGAAATCTCAGATTTTGTAACAAGTGATGATCTTTGCATTCATCTTCTTCACGACCATGTTCTTCATGTTCTTCAAAAGGAAACCCAGGTTTTCCTAACCTTGCTTTTGAATGTGGCCATCGGGACCGCACCTCGGCAAGGAGGTGTGGGACCTCGACAAAGACCTGGTTGGTACCCAATGTGTTTTCATGAGACGAAAAGCAGTGTTTAAACTCCCAGCATGTTTTGCTTTATTATTGACTTGGATCTGGTGAGAATGCCGGAATCATTTGCATGCCTGTAAAGTTTGTTTTCATAATGTGGTTGCCATGTGATTGTAGGTCCTTGATCTTCACTTCGAGCCTACACCCGAGAAGAACTAAGTGAGTGGTATTTTTAATAAAGCTATGTTATACTGTTTTGATAAATCTTGCTTTGCTTTGTTTTGACGAAAGTATTTGTTAAGCATGAATGATTAGCTCTATTTTGATGTATCAAGTATAAGTTTTGTTTTGATGTCATCTTTGAAAAGTCCCTTGTGCTGGAGGATTCTAAACTTTTGCAGCACTAAGTATAAAAGGATACGGTCCTTTCTTGGAAAGACCATTGTGTTAAAGCGGGCTACGGGCCTAAGTAATACAAGTCCCTTGTGCTGGAGGACTCTAAACTTTCGCAGCACCATTGTGTTAAAGCGGGCTACGGGCCTAAGTAACACCAGTCTCTCGTATTAAAAGGATACGGTCCTTTGTAACATAGGTCCCTTGTGTTGGAGGACTCTAAACTTTCGCAGCACCATTGTGTTAAAGCGGGCTACGGGCCTAAGTAACACCAGTCTCTCGTGTTAAAAGAATACGGTCCTTTGTAACATAGGTCCCTTGTGCTAGAGGACTCTAAACTTTTGTAGCACCCTTGTTTTGCCACCGACGGTCTATGAACGGGTGGGTTTGTTTTGTCAAGAATGTCATCACCCCAAGTACATGTTTTGATACAAGTTATGCCAAGTACAAGTTTTGAACAAGTTATGATTTATGTATTGTTTTGACAAGGACCTCGGGAATCATTCATTTAACCCCTTTATTATTTATACCATTCACTGAGTATCCAAACTCACCCTCTCTATGTATATATGTAGGTAACAAGCATGAAGGTGGTGACGCCGAGATGTGTTATTTGCAAGATGATGCTTGATGCATGTTATGTCGGCAATCTAGAAGCTTATGTATTTTGAACATGTCGGCTTGAGAAGCCTTTTATCAAGATGTAATATGTATTTTACTTTGTTTGTATATCCAAGTTGTAAAGCTATGTAAAGATGTATGCCATTTCATTTGACTTATGCACAGCTCTTATGGACTAGTTAGATTTACATATATTGCTTCCGCACATGTAAGCCCCATATATTATACTCTGATTGTGTGTGAATTTTGAAAGTTGGCCTCCGGTAATATCGGATTACTGGCCATCACGGCATCATTCTACTAGGGGCGGAATGGGGTCGTGACATATAGTATTATTTAAAAAGAAATAAATGTAAAGAGGTGGAGAGTAAAGATTGATTTATCATAAAATTCAAAGAGGAAGAAAATAATAAGAGACAGTAAGTGAGCATGTAAAAACAATATATGTTCTTCTTTGGAAAAATAAGACAAAATTAATTTTGATATTTAAATTATAGAAATGGTTGGGAAATTTGAGAGAATAGGAAAGAAGAAGAAAGAAAGAATGGGAGAACACAAAATGATTTATGATTTATTGACTTCTATGAGATATGTAAAGAGACAACAAAGAGGTAAGAAAGAGAAAAAAATAAATAAATTTAATGACATAAAATATGAGTTGTGAGTAAATTTCATTAATGACAAATTACAAATTTGTGGGTGGACACTTGGCAAATTCTCAAAGCATGCTAACCAAAGGCACAATTTTATTTATATATTATATGATGCTATATAATATTCACAATACATGTAAAAAAATATTTAACACTATTTTATACATAATAATTATATAAATAGAATTTTTATATGGGATTTCTTGTGGTCTCTTTATTTCTAATAAAAAACATCTATCATTATTTTCACATTACTAAAAAATGTAAATTACACTCATCGCTTTTTATGTTTAGAGAAAATACAGTAAACTACATAAGTTTGACATAATTATATTAAACTTCTTAATATTTTAATTCACATAATCTCTTTTTTCATAAGAAATTCTTCAGTCATATGAACGAAAAATTAATTTGTAATTTTCTTACACTAAAATGTATTTTTGACCTTATTTATCTATTTATTTTTTCACACCATTTACATTAGTTTCAGTTTATTTAGTCTTATTATAAGAAAGATTGATAGTTTTATCCAAACTGTAAAATTTGTTGTGTTTCCACTAAACCTCAAAGGAAGTCATGTTATGCACCCAAAAAAATTTTAAAAAAAATAAAAAAATAAAAAAAGTCGTTGACACATTATTTTAAATAGGAAAAATTATAGGTAAAAAAAATATTAAAGTTTGTTCCCAATCACAAATAAAATCATAACCTTTTAATTATTTCAATTTGAACCCTTAACTTTTTAAACAATATCAATTCTAATAATAACTAATGTAATATGAGCAATTTAGATAATTTAATCACTTTTTATCGGTGGTAATGGATTGCGGTGGTAGCCATGGACTAGAAAAGAAGTAGAGAGATGGCACTGAGTTGGAAATGAAGATGAGTAGTGGTGGATAGGCATAAAAGAATGAAGGGATGATAGTAGATTGGGAAACATAAGGGGTGATAATGAACGACGATTAAGGTTAGAGGAGTGCCAATAGTAATGAAGGAAAAGAAAATGATCAAATTGTTTAAATTGTCCCTTATTAGTTATAACTAATGGCTACAAATTGATAGTTAGAATTGATATTATGGGTGTTTGGCGCAGCTTAAAAGCTGCTTATTTCAACTTTTAGCTTAATTTAGGCTAAAACATTATGTTTGGTGTAGTTTAACTCATCAAATTATAACTTAAATTAAGTGGAATTTTAGCTTTTTCTTGAAGTGGTTGAGGGGGTGCTTTGGAGATTATAGATTAAGCGGAAAGTTGGTTTGGAGGGTCAAAATTACTTAAATGCCCCTCATCAAATTTCGATATTACCAAATACCTCGTATAGAAACCACATGCTCACACTATTCACTTTGAGAGAGAGAGAGAGAGAGGCGATTTTCGGCGAGGGTGGCAATTTTCGGGGAGGGTTACAATTTCTGGCAACGTCTCTCTCTCTCTCTCGACTTTCTGCTGTCGCGATCACAACTGAGGGGCAAAACCCTAACCGTCGCGATCGATTTGAAACCTTAGAGTTGCTGTAACAACGCCCGCGAGGGACCTCGCTACAGTTCGGACTTGATTTTTGTTGCGGTTCTAAATCTCGAACCAAAGAGTCCAAATCCGGCAAATCGTTTTGAAGAAAAACGGATTTTTTTGAAAGAAGTGCCAAACATGGACTGCTTTGCCAGATAACAGAGTCGCCACCTAAATATTTTAAAATGAGAAATTTAGGAAACCCTGACTCGGTGCCAAAAGGCCACGTGTCCGTCATCACCAAAGTTGGCTCGGGAACTTGGGTACGATTGGGGAAGGTCACATCGTGAGCACCCCCGCTCGCCCGGTCAAAGACCGGCCTCTACTAACCATGATATCTGTTTTTAAAAACATTGTGTGTTCTTATTCCGGTTATTAGCCTAGGTTACTATGTGATGCTCGCAGCAAACAAGTATAGACTGGGCCGTCTGAATTGGAACAAAACATTTCATGTTTGTTTGCTTGAAAATGGTTTGATGGTGCTACCCGCAGGTAGGCTAAAATGCGGATTTGCCACCCTCAGGTGGGCTTAGAAAAACAATGATTTTGCCACTGTCTAGTGGGCTTAAAACAAACAGTCAATGCATTGTCCCAATTCAAATAACTCAACCTCCACCCACAGGCATTCAAGGCAGTTATATCATATAAGCACATAGCCTCATGGTAAGCATGCTATCATGGCAGCACTCACACACATGCAAGGATGCTAAAGCATAAAACTCACCGAGTACTCCGAGCCAAAAAAGGAAGCTAATTAGAAATCATGCATGATCCTAAAATATACAGATTTGCCTAATGCAACACATGCAAGATGCAACTAAGATGGCAGGCTCGGCTATTCTAAACATGGCATGTGAAATGCAACAACCAACATGTATTCATCTTGTAATTGAAATACAATGCAGTTTGTATGATGCGCCGAGCCCAGTGCATGCAAACAGATGAATGATGCAAACATGCTGTCATACTGTTATGCTAATTGAAATATGCCCTATATCTAACCATGATAAGCGGGTAAATAAAAGGGAGAAAGACGTGGGGTTGGAAGACATACATCACACTCACACACCCTTATTACAGCATTGCCCTCGCGCAGAGGGTCCGAATAAATATACAGTCCGAAATAAATATACAAATTCCTAATTAATTTACAAATTAACTAAGAAAGCGGTAAACTGGCATGCAAGCCAGGGACTGCCTTGCTTCTGATAGATGCCGCCTATTGGGCTGCCTGGCGCGGAAATCCACTGGGATGCCCCGATTAGCCTCTGTTTGCAATGTTTCTCGAAATGCGAGCCGGATTCCGAAAAGTTGCTAACTCTGGATTTTGCTGCAACAGAGAGCAGGAAAAGGGCACAGCAGTGTATTTCACAAATATATGCATGCCTCGATCCTCGTGCCACCAATCACGCATCTCGATGCATGATGGCCGAGGAATCGAATTGCACAACTCAATATGGGATGAATGCAGATGAATGCTACAACAAAACCTAACTCCATCATGGGTTATCCGGAGTGTCGGTGACTTGGGAATTGAGACATGCTCCACCACTCGGAGTGTGAAACGCGCCTCGTTTCCCGTGCCCGGGGTAACACCTATCCCGGACACGATGCAATATGCATGATATGCATGAAATGCAACTAAGATGTGATATAGCATGCATAATGCTGATGAAAATGAGATGTCTCGAAATGCGTGCCCACAGGCACGCAAACCGAGAAAATGGCATACACGCATGAGATGACATGAAATATGATATATAATGAGACTAAAATGAAATGCCTCGAAATGCGTGCCCACAGGCACGCAATCCGAGGAAATGGCATACAGAATACAAATCGGATAAGACTGAAGTGTGCCTCGAAATGCGTGCACGCGGGCGGGCAAACCGAGGCAATGCTAAAATAGAGATTAGATAAAACTGAAGTGCCTCGAAATGCGTGCCTGCGGACACGCAAACCGAGGCGATGATGTGCAATGCAAAATCGGATAAAGCCGAAGTGCCTCGAAATGCGCGCCCACAGGCACGCAAACCGAGGCGATGATGTGCAATGTAAAATCGGATAAAACCGAAGTGCCTCAAAATGCGCACCCACAGGCACGCGAACCGAGGCGATGGTGTGCAATGCAAAATCGGATAAAATCGAAGTGCCTCGAAATGCGCGCCCACAGGCACGCAAACCGAGGGGGAGGCATACGCAATGCCAATCGGATAAAACCGAAGTGCCTCGAAATGCGCACCCACAGGCACGCAAATCGAGGCGATGATGAAATGCAAATCGGATAAAACCGAAGTGCCTCGAAATGCGCGCCCACAGGCACGCAAACCGAGGCGATGATGAAATGGGATGAAATTACATACGGAATGCAACGATGGGCTTACACCAACATGGGAGAGCCTCAGCTCACTCACATAGGAGGCCGTCGGATAAAAACAAAGCTGCCTCGAAATGCGAGCCCGCGGACACGCAAACCGAGAAATACATAAAATGGCATACGGAATGCAGTGATGGGCTTATGCCAATATGAGAGAGCCTCGGCCGCACTCACATAGGCTGCCAGCGGATAAAAACGGAGTGCCTCGAAGTGCGTGCCCATTGGCGCGCAAACCGAGGCAATGCATTAAGGCATGGAATGACATGGGAAATGATATGCAAGCATGCAAATTAAATTCCAGCAGCTAAATGGACGGAAAACAGCCTCAAAATGATACGAAATGACAACCGAAGCATGAAATCATCCCGAAATGTGAAATTTACCCCCCGAAATGGCCTACAACTATGCTATACATGCAAAATTGACACATGACAGCAAAACCAGTGGCAAGGCAGTCCCAAATATGGCATTTTTCAGTAACAAACATGGCCAAATTGCAAGCTTAGATATGGCAACATTAGCATGCAAAGTTAGTGACCAAAAGAGGAGTACAAAGAGAGGTAGTATATAGAAACACCAAATGGACAAACTTTCTTCTACAACATTGAAGATGAGCTAAAAATAAGTACAATTTCAGAAGATGACATCCTCAAAATCAGAATACAAACATACTATAAAATCCATGCAAAATAGGCTCCAAATAGGCTATATCATGAGACATGCAAAGCATACACCAAACAACAAAACTTTCTTCATGAAACATGTAGAGGGGGTCAAAATGAGACCCCTTTCAGTTCTGACCAAGAGCTAGAACCAAAAACACAAAAGGCTACAAAACATGCAAGAATTAGGGCCTAAAGTGGATTTCAAAGGGAGGTGGTATATAGAATGTCCAAACAAGGTTGAACCCTTCTACAATGTTGTAGAGGGACGCAAAATAATCACAAAACCAGTAGGGGTCGGAGCCCCAAAAACAAATGCAAATAGGCCAAAACTAGCATGCAAGATAATGACATACAAGCTAGACATTGAAACAAGTGTATCATAGAAGCATCAAATGAAGTTGAGCCCTTCTAAAAAGTTGTAGAGGGGCTCAAAATAAGCCTAAAACAATTAGGGGTCAAAGCCCAAAAAATGAAAGGAAATAGGGTAGAAATAGGAAGCAAAATTATGCTACAAAAGGAGATTTGGAGACTTACCCTTGAAGATCCGATTGTTGCTACCTCTTGGCCTGAATTTGGTGCTTCTTAGCCACTGGAGAACACTTCCTTGCTGCTGGAAAGGTAGTGAGGATGGTGGAGCTAAGGGTTGATGAAGAAATTGCCTTTGACACTTGAAGCTTTTTTGGAGTTTTTAGCTATGGAGATGGAAGCTTTTGGAGAAGGGTTCTTGAGAGCAATTTTTGTAACCTAGGCAAAGGAGGTGTTGGTCCCTTTAAATAGGCAAAACAAGGTGTAAAAGGGGAGGGAAAAGCATCCAAGCTTTCCCTCCCAAAATATCCCCCGGATGGGGGAGATATTTCAAAAAGGCAGCTGGACAGCTGTGAAGAGCTGGAAAGCAGAAAGCTGGCCGGCCAGGTAACTTTCTGGGAGGTGGCCGGCCGGCCACCCCACCTGGTCGGCCAGCCACTTCTCCTGGCCGGCCGGCCATGGCCCAAAAATGAAGTTGCAAATTGCTGGCCGACCACCATGCAATAGTGTCCTCCCATGTGTGTAGAACAAGGCCCCATGGTTGAAATCTGGCAACTCTGAAGCAGGTGTCACAACATAGAGCTTGAAGAAGAGGCTCAAGAATGAACTGCACAATTTCTGGCCGACCACCTGCTTTTTGTGTCCTCCCAGATGTGTAGAACAAGGATCCAAGGTTGGAATTTGGCAACATTGAAGCAGGAGTCACAACATTGGACTTGAAGGAGAGGCTCAAAACTGAACTGGACAATTTCTGGCCGACCACTCTTGTTTAGGGTCCTCCCATATCCCCTGATCACAGATATGTAGCTTTGGTTGGAAGAAAATACCCCTAGGGTGTCCAACATTGGCCCGGAAGTGAGCAAAACGGGCGCCGGAGGAGCGAAACTGGTTATCTGGGATAATTGCTGGCCTCCCACCCCCCAGTGATCTTCCTAGTGTTGAAACAGAGGTACCTGCCAAGTTTGAACAAAAACTAATGAGAAATGAATGCTCGGGACCAAAACCGCGCAGTTTGGGGTCCCGAAAACCGGCTACAGGCACCGGAAGTGGCATACGGCCACGAAGTGGGCATCAGGGGCCCCAGTGTCCTCTGGAATAGTAAAACAGAGGTTCCTGCCAAAAATCAGAGAAAACAGATGCAAAATGAATGCTCGGGACCAAAACCGCGCAGTTTGGGGTCCCGAAAACCGGCTACAGGCACCGGAAGTGGCATACGGCCACGAAGTGGGCATCAGGGGCCCCAGTGTTCCTCGGAACATTAAAACAGAGGTCTCCGCCGAAAACCGGAGAAACTGGAGATGGTTGGGCGGTCCCGAGCCGAGGCACACGGCTTAACGGTCCCGAAAACCGGGAACCGGGCTCCGAAATGGGCAAAATGGCCTACGGCCACGAAAAGTAGCTCACGGCCACCGGGAGATAGTCTACGGGACTACTCCCTTCCCTCAGGAAAGAAAACAGAGAAAACCGAGCCTGGTTCGTAAACCGAGACAAGGTAGAGAAGAGAGTTCGGAAGTCCGGAGGCAGGGCGCACGGCCACGACTCTGAGACTTCTGAACGAGCACAGTACGCAACATCACCGAGCGCTCAACCGGTGACGTCTGAGTCTTAAGATCGGTCAAAAATGGGGTGTCTACAGTTGCCAGTGACGATTTGAAACCCTAGCGCTGACGATCTGAACCAAAGCTGATTCTCTCTCTCTGTCTCTCGACCTTCTACCGTCGCAATCACAACTGAGGGACAAAACCCTAACCGTCGCGATCAAGCTGAAACCCTAGAGCTGTCGGTGACGATTTGAAACCCTAGCGTCGACGATCTGAACCAGAGCTAGCTCTCTCTCTCTCTCCCAATTTGACGATGGGGGCTGCCGGCTAGGGCTTTGCAGGTGACGATGATGACATCTGACAGTCTCTCTCTCTCTCTGCGATCGTTCCCCATCCCCCATCGTAATCGATGCAGAAGTGATCTAGGTGAAGCTTCTTATAGTATTAATTGACACTAATTAAGCCATTAATTGATAATAAATTAAATTAAAAAATATTAATAAATTGGTATATTTTGTAACAATTTTGTAATAATAAATTAAAAAAATATTAATTGGTATTTGTAGCAATTTTTAATAAATTAAAAAATATCAATTAATATTCATGTATTTATAAACCAAAATGAATATAATTCGAAAATTTTAATTGGTATTTTAGCATTTGTCAAAATTTTCTCATGATCAATCTCACCATGCATGCACCACTTCTAATTTGAAAAAATAAACTATAAACTAAAGAAAATAAAATAAAATGAAGAAAAAGAAAAAAAATTAAGAGAAGAAAAAGAAAAAAAAGAAATAAGGAAAAAAGATAATAAAAAACAATTAAGAGAAGAAAAGAAGAGAAGAAAAAATAAAAAAGAAAGAAGAGAAAAGAAAATAAGAAGAAAAAGAAAAAAAATAAAATAAAATGAAGAAAAAGAAAAAAAGGGCAAAAAAGACATTACACAGTAAAAAGTTATTTTACAGCTTATTCAACCAAATATTACTCTGCTGATTAAATCCATAACCCCACAGCTACATCAAACAGGTTAACAGCTTATGTTTAAAGCTATAATTTATAATTTGTTAAGCCATAATCTATAATCACTTTCCCACAGCTCTTCCAAACGGGCATCTTATTTTAAAAGTTTAAGATTTAAATTAAAATAGTTAAAAATTTAAGATTTAATTTATTAGGGAGTTCAAACTTTGGAGGATTTTTTTTTTTTTATTTTTTTGTATTTTTTCCTTTTAGATATGTTTTCTCTATAAATCATTTCCCATTTTTATATGTTCTTCTTTTATTGGGGGATACAGGTCACATTTTTAGCCTAGTGGTCATCATCCTGATCTACATGGTTTGAGTTTGTCAAAATGACAAAATTCACAAGTACTTTCGAAGTATTGCCATCGACATGACCAAAAAAAGAAAATGGGTTAGGGAAAGGAAAAGACATAAATGGTGACAATGAAGACTTTTTCCACAAAAGAGAATGCTGGAAATGACAAGTGCTCACGGATTGGTTCTGTTTTGTTCATTGGAAGAGGCTTTGGACACTTCTATTGTATGTGAGAAGATGTGGAAACTACTATAATGGAGTTTCCAATGATGCCAAATTCACATATTTGGACAATCCCATGACTTCATTGTTGTATACTTTCCCTATTGTAAAAGATATGTTCAAACAATATTTATTAAGGTAAATTACACTTACATTTTTTAAAATTAAAAAATATATATAGTTTGTTCATACTCACTATTATATAAGAATTTTAAGAATCAAATATTTTTTTAAAAAAAATTAAAAATTTTATTGTAAAAAATATTTAGGGATCAATTTCCGTTATCATAAGAGTTGATGCGATAAAATAAAAAAAATTATTACGATTATCATATTGAACTAATTTCTTTTATAAATAATATACATTAAGGACCTCACCAAATAAAATATTTGAACTATTAAAATAAAACTTATGATGAGTTTCGTAAACATTTCAAATTTTCTCATATTAAAATGTACTTGGTGAAATTACTAATCAATTGAATGTTGAAAAAATATTAAAATTAATGATAAAATTTATAAATTTTAATTATTAAAATTATAAACTTTTTCATGTATATATAATTATTTTTATATAATTGACCTGATTTATAATTTTTTTTAAATGTAAATATAAAAAAAAACAATACCCAATTTTTCTTACAACAAAAATGGATGAGAAAGGTCATCATCAATGACTCATGAGGCAACATCAGATTAGCCAGCTGTCCAGAAAACAACTGGCTTAATTTTATTATAAAGGGGAGAGAGAGAGAGAGAGAGAGAGAGAGATAGATTAGACAGATGAGAGAGTCCCAACCTCCCAACCTTGTCTATGGTGGAGAAGCCAGCCAGCTAACCTGCCCAAGCCCCTTTTAAATTACTACAGTGGTCACAGGTCTACGCTAGGCGTTACTTGAGGAAGAAACAGTCACCTGACTGACGTGGCATCAAACTAGAACTGCAAAGTGTCACCATATTTTTCAGACTACATTTGTAGATTCTATTTTGGATCCGAATATTGTTTGAGAACTCGAAATTAAGGGCTCGAATTGGCTTAAAACCCAAAATAACGTCGTTTTGAGTTTTGATTTTTTTTTTCTTCCTTTTCTTTTCTTCCTTTTCTTTCTTCTTCTTCGTTGAGTTGAACAGAGGCGAGAGAGAGAACACAGAGACGAGAGAGACGTCGTTGCAGCTCATCGGCGTCCCAGCTCGTTGGCCGATCTCGCAGCTCGTCGCTTGTCGCTCGTCGGCATCGCAGCCCTGCCTCCACCTCTGCCTCCGCCCGCCGCTGCCGCCGCCTCCGCCTCCGCCTCCGCCTCCACCTCCGCCTCCGCCCGATTTTGTTGGCCCCTCCAGTCCAGTTCTCCTCATCCTTCTTCTTCTCCTCCTCCTCCTTCTTCTTCCCCCTAATTTCGAGCCAAATTGGAGCCCCTATATTCGGACTCTGTACCATTACTGTTTGGATCCACAAGAATCATTTAAGAACTATTTTAAAAAGATGATTAAAAATTATTTTTTAATTTTTAATTCATTTTGAGTTATATTTATCTTTCACATTATATATATATATATATTTCTTTAAAAAAAAAAAATCAACTTTCAACTATCCTCTCAAAACAATTCTAAATTGTTCATCACGTAAGCTCGACAGTAATAATTAATTGTGAAAAAGATTTGTTTCTCTAAACTTGACAAAAAAACATAAATAAATTATATTTTATGTTTTAAAATGCACAACAATTATAAATTTCAACTTAAATTGTCTATTTTATAAAATAAAATCCGATCTGTTCATTTAATTATCGATATATGATAAAATTGATTTTTTAAATAGATAATTTTCATTATGAGATTTACGAAATGAATAATTCGAATCATCGCTATAAATCTAAAATAAGACCAAAACGATTAATTATGATAGAATATAAAGAATAGTGATATGCAAATTAGTTTTTTTTTTGTTTTTTATTTTTTTTCCTTTTCTTTTAGGAATATGTAAAGAAGTTATATCCTCAAAAGTGTGGCCAACGATGTTCTTTGTTTGGTTAAGAAAGAGAGACAACGTGTTACATGCATGAGTGTAGTTTGTTGTTTATGAGGAGAATTTTTTTAAAAAAAGCGGTGGGAATACAAAATAATTTCAAAATAATGAAAGTATAAGTGATTCATAGATAAATTTTTACAATAAAAACTAGTATTATTGTCATTTTGAAATTCTTTTTTCCACCTTCAACTTTTTTGAAATTCCCCCTTGTTTATAGTACTTTTTTGTTTGTCAATTTGAGACTTTGTTTTTTTTCTTTTTTTTTTCTTGTTTTGTGTATTGTTTATTTTTATTTTAATATAACTGTATTATAATTTTTTTTAGAAATATATAATATTTATTACATACTAGGTTGAAGTAATGCATTATAATTGCACATCAAAATTTTAAGTAGTTTGACGAGCAAGTATTGATTTCAAAAAATCATAAATTACATTAATCTTTTTAAAATTTGGAAAAAATATAATAAGTGTTATATATTTCACTTCAGTTTTGGCATAAAATTCTACCAATCGAATTCATTTGTTTCTTTCCTCCCTCATTCTCTGTTTCATTCCTACTCTGTGTATTTGAGAGTCCAGCTACTGGCAAGAGTACATACACAAATTGGTTTATCAGTAGTCTTCTCGTAGTGCTGCAACTACACTACGAAAATTATTTTATCTTGGGAGATAAACATCTAACGCTTTGAAATATCAGGACAAATTTGACTTAAAAAGAGAGTGTCAACCGTTCTACTTGATTTGTTCTCCATTTTCACTTTATGCAAGTGATTCTGTAGGTATTATGTGAATTAAATCTTACATGAATCTAATGTAATTATGTCAAATTGTATTGCTTGCTGTATAATTTACCCTTAAAAGAATTATTTAACACTTACTAGATGTAGAGTTTTAACAATTACTAATATTAAGGGTATTTTGAATACGGGGAAAAAAAGTGAAAAATTTTTTAGTTGTATACTTTACATAATAGAATGTGTATATGTACACTAGTAGTGTCTGACAAAAAATTTGAAAAATATAAAATTTTATTTTAATTTAAAAGTAGACATGTTTATTTCTCAAGTGATAAAAATCTTATTTATCAGAATGAAAGTTTCGAGTCCCAACCTCCTCTTCATATAATTTTATATTTTAAATAGGTTAATTTAAGTACTTTAAGTATTTTGAAAAAAAAAAAAAACACATTTTATATTTTGAAAAGGTGATAAACTTAAAAAGTAATCAATTGAGTAGTTTAATTTGTGTATTAGTAGCCAAACTATTTAAAAATCATTTCAAGTTTTAATCCATAGAAATGATGTTAGCGGAGTAATTGCAAACCAACTCTCTGGCCTAATATAAGGGGTTGTGGCACTTTGATAAGATTTTGGGATATAAGTCTTGAGATCATAGGTTTTACACTTCTCAAAGTCAACTCTCAGGAGTTTTGGTACAGTGGTCCTAAGACGACCCTTTAAGTGTTGGACAAATCACATCTAGGGCTTGGTTGTGGGGTTGAATTCTGACAGTTATACTCTCTAACTTAAATGGTGTGTGCATTGTGGAGTCAGTGCACACACACGAGGTTTGCCTCTCGTCTTACCCCAGTTAAATTGACATTAGGTAGTTGATTTCAAAGTCGGTGGAGGATAGACTTGGGGAGTTTATTTGTTAACCAAAAAAAAAAAAAAAAAAACCTCCTTTGGCCTAGTGGTTGTGCGATACCATTTGTGAATAAGATTTCAGATTCAAGTCCTATGAAAAGGATTTTAATAATATTTGTGGTGGTATTTATCTCTCTTTCATTGTGAGAATTGTAGTTTGTTAGGTTGACTTGGGCTTAATAAGTTTTGTTAACTTTCTAATTATTGTGGATTAGTAGTCTGTCGGATAATATAATATTTATCATATTTGCAATTACTCTTTTATCGATTGACCAAAAAAAAGAGTAATACTATTTAGGACGAAAAATTAGATATGATTTTCAAGTTCAGTGATGTGGCAATCAATTAAGATATTAAAGACAATACTCTCTCTCTCTCTCTCATATATTCTCTAATAATCAACTAATCATATCACTTACACATCATTGGATCTAAAAAATAGATCTAAAAAATATACTTGTATATCATTTAAAAAAAAAAAAAAAAAAAACCAAAAACAAAGAGTAATTGTGAACGATTAGTCATTTTCTGAATAGTAAAGCTTATTTCAAAAAGTCACTAATTTAGTTAAAAAGTTAAAAAATTACTATAAAAATGTCAATTATTTTTTCTATTTTTTTACATATTTTTTCGTAAAAAAATTAGAAGATACTAAAAAAGTCAATTCCCAAAACAACCCCAAGAGTTTGTAGAAAGTATTTTTTTCTTTAATTTCCTCTTCTTTTTTTTTTTAAAAAAGTATTTTGTATTCCCAAAAAAAAAAATATTATTTTGATTAGATTTATTTTATTTATCGTATCATATAGCAGAATATTTCTGGAGTACCACATGTCCGTACTCCTTAATCAATTATCATTCAATATGCCCCTTATGTTCCTTAATCATCCAATATAATACCTCACCTATCTACCTCCTCCACCAATTACAATACTATATAATATTACGTGTTTATATTTCAGAATTACTAAATAATTATCCAATATAACATGCAATTAATAATAAAATAAGTTTCATGCGAATCACAATAATAATATTCAATCACTCCATTGGATGAGCCTTTACTAGATTTGAGGAAGAATAAAGGGTCATTGCCAAAGAAATTATTTATTTATTTATTATTATTTTTCTTATAGTAATGGTAGGAGTGTAAAAATGGCCCGCGACCGGTTGGCAGTCTGAAGCTTGCTCGTGGGTCAGGGTAGGTTTTGCCCGATTAGGCCCGGGCCTGAGCCCTTGGGCCTGGGCCATCATTTTGAAGCCCAGTCCGCCCAACCCATGGCCTAGCCCATTGGTTTGCTTAAGGCCCACTGAAGGCCAGGCCTGCTCAAGGTCTAGTGTCTTTTTTAGTGGAAAATAATAAAATTTTAGTAGAAAAAATTTAAAAAAATAAAAAAAATGGTTAGGCCCGCCTAAGTCCGAGGCCAAGCCCAGGCCTACCAGGCCGGCCCGAGATCTGGCCCGCCCAAGACCCGAATACCTTTGGGCCTAAGGTTGGGCCTAGGCTTAATTTTTTGGCACATGGATTGGCCCAGCCCGACCCGAATTTTGGCTGGTGCCCACGAGGCTGGACATGAGCTGTACCAGGCCAAATTTACACCCCTAAGTAATGGTTGTTGCTAGTCAACAGTTTAGAGCCAGCACTAGGCCTAGGCGTTCGAAAACTGAGTAAGGAAACTAAAAAGAAAAATGTTTTAGAGTTCTAAAAGAAGAGTTATAAAATAGCATTAATTTGTCTTTTCTCTTATTGAGTTGTTTTTTTTTTCTTTTTTTTTTTTTGTTTTTTTCTTTTTAGAGCAGCTCTACGAGAGCTCTGTATCATATCTAAACGGAAAAATCAGCAAATTGAATTAGTTTAGATTAATTCGGTAGATTTGATTGATTTATTTATTTTTTAATTTGTGGTTCTGTCTTAATTTAGAAAATTGGAGAATTGATCTCTGTAGATTAGTTCTAAATTTAGGTTTATGATTCCAGATTTGAAGCGAATTGGACCGTATAACTTAAACCATATATGTTTATTTCCTAAATATTATATTTGTTTAAGTTAATAGTAGAATAATATGCATGTTTATGTTTTGAAAAATTATGATAGATTAATGTTGAACAATATTTGTTTAATAATATATTTTTGCTTAACTATTGAATATTATGAAAGCCATTTGTTTGATGGACATATTATTACTTTTAAAATTTATGATCGGTTGAATTTTTTTGAAAATGTTATATAATTTTTTTTGTGAAAGAAATTATATGATTCGTGATTTCAAATTGAACCGAACTATGTTTAAATAGTTTGGTTCGGATTGATTCTATGATTTTAATAGTTTGATTTGATTTCAATTTTTATGAAACCGTAAATAATAGAGTAATCTTTATTTCATCTCAAACCGATTCAAACTAGACCATGCTCACCTGTAAGGCATTCAAGACAGAACCTAGTCTTCTAGATGTTTGTTGAAAGGAAAATGACAAGCTCATATTCTAAACTCACTTGTTAAACCTAATAACATATAAGAGACACGATTGATCAATGATTATAAAAGATATAAGAAAGAGAATTATTTTGAATATTTTTATTAATTATCACATCATTAGATCAGAAAAGTAAATCTAACATTTGAATTAGAGTAGCTACCTTTGTCAAAATTTAGGCTTCCTTACAAATATGACCCTTATATTAGGATTTTTTCCCCCTTCTTATTAATTTTCAAATAAAAATTTGTGTAATTTTATGTAAAGAGGAATAATATTGGAGTACTACTTTGTTAGAAGTTTAATTTTTATGTACTATAGTAATCTGAAGTTATCTTCTCTCTAATGCACCTGGAGAGGCACAGTTCGGGTATTTTGGTCGATTACAAGTCCTTGTTTGATGCGTTCAAAAAAAACACAAGAAAAAGTAAAAAAAGATAGGTATATGCCCATATGGGCCAATGGGACAAGTCTGGTTCAAAACCCGTATTTCTATATTTTTGACTCTATGGATTGAACTTGGACCTTAGCAATCGAAGATGGAGCGGCCTGAGCCTAGCTCGTGCACCGGCCGAAGTCCTTGAGTCTGGGCTTGGTCTTAAATTTTACGCAGTATGGATTAGAGGGTGCAATTTGGATTTGTGGAGTTCCTTAGGATTTCGTTTCCATAATTTAAATTATTTATTTTTTTTGAGCACTTTGTATATATCATCTAAAAATAAAATAAAATAAAATAATTACGTCGATTTATCAATCATAACTTATTTAATTTATTATGTTTGTCACTAAAAAAAATGAAAACAATTAGTGTGTTTAGTTTCAGTTTTTTGAAAATTGAGTTTTTTATTTTTCGTGGTTTTTGATTTTTTAGTGAATATTTTTAAAATTTTAAGCATTTTTTTTTACTTTTTGAAATGCACGTAAAATATTTGTGAAAAATATTTTAAAAAATTAATAAATACACGAAAAATACGAAAAATAGGCTGAATTTTTATTTTTATTTTTTGTATTTTTAAAAATTTTTTAAAGATTTTTTTTACAAAAATTATACTTTTTAAGTGTATTTATGTTAGATGTGTCTGAAATTTTTTAAAAAATTACTTAAAATATTAAAAAATTTCAGTAAAAACAAAAAAATACGAAAAATAAGAAAATATAATTTTCTGAAAAGTGTTTTAAAAAACTGAAAATAAACATTGTATTTTGAAAAATAGACCACTCATGTTTTGGTAAGAAGCACGATAAATTAAATAAGTTATAATTATCGAATCGACTTAAAATTTTTTTTTTTTTTGAGTATGATATACAAAATGCCCAATAAAATAAATTATTAAAATTATCAAAATAAGACCCAAACGCTTGGGAATAGCGCCTCTCCGTCCACATTATGGAGCAGACCAAAAAAATAAATAAAACCTCTTGAAGAAACTTAACTGAAGGAGAAAGAAAAAAAAGAGACTGCACAAGGTGCTAAAAGTGGAGATCATTGATCCATCTTTCAACACTCTCACTTAATTACCAAACTTCACACACAAAATCTTTTCTTGAACACCAAACAAAGAAAAAGAAAAAAAATATATATTTATATTAATTAAAGATAGAAAATGAAGAAACATTATTATTCATGCTTTAAAATTTCTTGCAAAAAAGCATCACCCAACAATATCTTAGACTCACCCATCAACTGAGGACTCAATCTGAACATCAAAACACAAAATTCCATCTGATTAATCGTGCCGTTGCCGTTCAAATCTCCTTCTCTGATCATGTTCTTCAACTGATCTTCTCCCAAATCTTGCAGCCCAAGAAGAGCAGAGTTTCTCTTAAGGCTCTCAAATGTAATCACTCCCTCATCACCATCCATTAACAGCCTAAACCCATTACAAAGCTCTTTGATCAACCCTTTCCCTCCTAACTTTTGTGCCATAATTGGCAACAAGTCTTGAAAATGATCCAACTTTCTCTCTTCCATTGACATAACCTTTCTAGCTCTTATGGTGAGTTTGAAAGATTATTCATATATATATATACAGAGAGAGAGAGAGAGAGAGAGAGAGGTGGTGGAGTTCGAGGAAGGAGGGAGGGGCATGCATGCCAAGTTGCCAACCCAAGTCCATGCATTGATTCCTACACTTGTTTTTTTATTTTTATATTTTCTGTCTTTTGTTAGTTTCATGGAAAGTTGTCAAAAGCTTTAAGGAGACCAAAAAAAGAAAAGTGAGGAGAACGGGTCTATGACGCAATTGTTGGTGAAGAGTAGTTAACTTGTGAGGGAAGATCTAAGAAAGTTTACTTATGGAGAGGGTCAATAGTGTTTGCTTTTCTGGCTTACTTTTTAGGGTGGAAAAATTGTTGTTTGTAGATATTTCAAAAGAAATATATTAGTGAATTAGAAATTAGAAAGGCTTATATTCGTGAATGGATAGGAATAGTATCGATAGAAGATAAGTTGAAAGAGAATAGATTGAGATAGTTTGGTCATATATAATGAAGGCCAACAGAAGCAGTAGTAAAGAGATGTGATACAGTGCTGATAGATGGAAGTGTTAAGAAAAGGAGTAGACCTAGATTGACGTGGACAAATGTAGTAAATAGAGATATGAATCTCCTTAATTTGACTAATCAAATGGCCGTTGATAGAATTGAGTGGAGAAGAAAGATTCATATAGCCAACCCTATTTGATAAGACTTAAGGCTTGGTTTTGTTAGATATTTCAAAAGAAATTACTCTTTTTTTTTAGGGTTGAGTTCTTTTTCATTTGGTGATATAATTGGAGAGGTGTCATTGGGCTTAATAAGTCTATTTTTGGGATTTATTTTGCAATTCGAATCGGTTATTTTTATAGTTTGTTGAGAAGAGTATTCAAACCAACAATCTATAATCAAATGTCAGTAATCAAATGATCAAATTATATTTATCTTAAAAAAATAAATAGTCTACTTTCAAAATCATATTTGTCTTTCAATTTTATAAGATAAATATGTAATATGGATATATAGCTATTGATATTTAAACAATTTAATTTTTTATATATTATATTCTTAATAAATTTTACAAAACAAATGATTTAAATCACTGATGCGAGTTTCAAAATTAGCCTACCAAACTCAAATAAACTAGATAGAAGCCACTCCTAAGTATGCCATCGTTGTTGGGTTTAAATAAAGAGGGTCATATATATAAAGAGTTGTTAGGGTAGACACGCCTTA